>JAXCHB010000230.1:0-600000 GCA_036926305.1 Uropetala carovei | reverse complement strand
TAGCCGAACCGAATCTCTGTCAACTCCCTCTGACTCCGTGTCTATCTAAAAACTACATACAAACGAAAGCGAGATACAGAGAGTTGTAGTAAAAGAGTGATAGAAATTTGGAGAGGGTTGAAGAGCATACACACATTGGCGCACCCCTTTGTACCCTATCTCTCTCTCTTTTTCCCTCTCTTACCGCATGAAAGACTACTCACAGCGCCATAGCCCAGCCATCGGCCACTCGGGAACTATCCAATTGCATGCAAAATGGGGACTAGCATTTACTCAGCGCTATGACAGAGTCGTCACGTTCGCATATAATTGCGCGGGCAGTCGTTACACTCACCCTCCCCTTTCCCTCCCCCTCTTTGTCTGGTCCCTCCCCCCTCCCTCCAGAAGCTCAACCCAACCCTTTGCCGTTAGGGTGCGGCGAGAAAGAGAGAGATGGGGAGATGGTGCAAGGGGGGTGATAGGGAGGAGTACCACGTGACATCCCGGTGCCTCCCAGCGTTCTTCTCTCTCTCTCTTTCCGCCCCTCCTGGATACTTCGCACCGCACGCACCCAAGCCTCCTCCTCCCGTCCCTTCACCGGCCCCGTCCCTCCCACCCCGATCGACCGCATTCAATTGCGATTCAGAGGAGACGTCTGCACGTGGACGACTGTGTCCGGGTGCGGTTTCGGGCGGAGGTGGGTGGTTGAGGAGGAGTGGGTGGGAGGCGGGAATCGGGAGACGTCGAGGAAGGTGGTCTGAGGAGGCACGCGAAGGGGGGGTGTGGTTGGCGCACCTCAAAAGTAAGGGAGACGGCCTCGGTGCGTGGGTGGGAGAGTGGAGTATTAAAAGCGTGTCTGGAGATGGGAGTGTAGGAGGGGAAAGGAAAGCGGCGTTCGTCAATGGAGGGGGAAATGGATTTGATGGCGGTGAAGAGGGTTAAGAGCTGGCACGGCACACGAGACGGGAAGACAAACAAAACATTGAGGTTTCATGTATCCTGCATTTGATTTTAAACTGCCAGTACCTGCTTAAAGTTTTAAAAGGGTGCTCGGGGGTAATAAATACGCAATAATCGTTTTCCTGTTGCTTGACGAGTGTGTCCAACGTAAATGTTTCGAACTGGAGATAAACCGAAGGACGGTATGTGAAAACTTTTCTTCCAAGAAATAATTTATCAGCTTTCATCTTAAATAATTAAGTTTATCACTAGAGCGATATGCAATAGTGATTAGAAAACACAAAAGCGGAGACTAGGTATTTTGGCGCCTGGGGAAAAGAAAGTGTATCGCGTCCCTACCCCAAATCCTGTATTTTATGACGTAAAAAATAATTATTCTAATTAAACGATAAATAAATGCATATCATTTAAATATTTATTTCGATTGCGATAACATACATTATACACGGAGCCCGATAACTTTCGGTACTGTACGTCGCCGCCATATTCATTTTATCACGTAATTTCAATAAATTTTACGGTTGTAAATAGCTATGTTTATATAAAATGCACACACACACAACCACACACACACACATATATATATATATATATAAAATCACAATTTTAGCGTCCATTAAAACATTGTTTCTCAACCGGTGGGACGCGTCCCACTGGTTGGACTTGAAAGCCGTCTAGGTGGAACCAGAGCCGGCTGAAGACATTTTGGCACCCCAATCGGTTAGACTTTCTGGCACCTTCTCCTTTATATAGATAACAATCTCGGGTATAACTTGATGGAATTTATTCATATTGTCGAAATAAAAAAGATTTACTTGGTAATTCCATAAAAAATTTTTTACTAAATAAATTTTTGTGGAATTGCCTAGTAAATCCTTTTTATTTCGACCTTCTCCTTTGTGTCTACCAATTATTAATGCACTACTTATATGCTTAGAGAACGTAGAAATACATTTATTAGAATAAGTGAGGTTTTTCTTTATATCATGGTGGGACGGGGGTTTCTTCAAAAGGTGGTAGGTGGGACGCAAGGTTGAGAACCACTGCCCTGGAAGGATACGCCCGGGGCAAGGGCCCAACTCCCCCAATCCTCGTCCCTGCCCTGGAAAATACCAACACCAAATAAATGATATTATTAATAAATGAGAATTATTTTAAAAAAGTATTTTCTAAAGACTCTGATGAAGTCTTATTCGTGGTGAATCAATGAGGACTGATGAATGATTTTTGCACATAGCACAGAAGCGAACAAATAATTATACATACTATATTAAGTCGTAGTCGGTCGGTGGTTAGCGTTAGCTCCTCCCTCCTTCTGGGACAATTTTTCCACTAATCTCCATATTAACTTCGAAAGTAGTATATTGTACACAAATGTTTTGGATCCCTTGAAAATTGAAGACAAAATCTACGGCGACACGATTCGAACCCAATCCACCTATGTACTACTCCACGCTCCGCCTCGGAGATTCATTTTTGAAATTAGTTGCGGCTTTCAAGTGTAAAGGTCTCAACATCTTTTGGTGAATGCAGGAAAACATTGTATTGAAGAAGAAACTGTTTCTAAAAAAAAAGCTAAAATAGACACATCCCGAAATGTATTCATGTTTCTAAAAAATAGACCAATAATGACAATAATTTTTGTCTTTATTTCAGAATCGTCGATGGGTGAATTAAAACTAGTTCGCAAATGGCATGTCCTGTCGCTTTACGGCTAAAGGATTTACATCAGTCATCGAATGGATTCAACGCATAAGGTGAGATCGACGATTTACCTTTTGACCGGTTGGTTTTTAACTGAGGAAAACCTGACAAGTAAAAGTCATTATAGGCAGTAATCTCGACCCAGAGAGATCAAAACAGATTTGTAAAATATTTTCGCGCTAAATCGAAAAAATTATTTCGTTTCCGTGGTTTCGTTTCAATCCACTTAAGCTGGTAGTGAATTGAAGTTTTCGTGTTGTGAAATTGTTTTACATTTTTTGTATTAATTTCGAATCATTTATTAACAAATATGACCCTTTCCTAATCGTTTTCATTTAATCCGCGTTCCTTTTCACTAACCTTACTCGATAAACATTGCTATTAAATTCGGAAAAATTTATTCGAATTTCCACACAAGGTGAACATAAGGCGTTATCGGATTTTGTTCCGAAATCGTACGGGATAAAACTGTAGAAACTTGCTTTAAATCGGGAAATTTTCTGGAATTTTTCCAATTCGATTACGTCTAGGTATTCGGTACTATCTATTCATCAAGTTCGTCGCCGTTGGAAGCGTACATTTAATTTTTTTTAGAGAGCGCCCCGCGAAATAATACACTTTGAGCGATCCTCGTGTCGTCAATATCACCGCAAGAGTGCTGTCTCCGGTCCTTTCACGGTTTTACACGTCCGCCGCGCAAAGGAGCCGCGGGCGCGTTTCACGGGCATCGGCTCCACGCCACAAAACAGAAGTTCTCAATTAGAGAGCGAGTGCAGATAGAAAAGAGATCTTTTCCGCACCCCTGAGGCGTTTCGCAAAGTGCTCCGGTGAAACTTAATTGTCTTTCCTCGTTCGAATTCGATAGAAGAGGAACGCGGTGGAATGGAATAAGACGAGAGCCTTCAAAAGCGAAATCCGCGTAATGCACGTACTTGTTTTTTTTTTACTTTCTCACATACGAAGTATATTGAGCAAGTGTTGTAATCGCGAAAAAATTCGACCTCGAGATTTTGACGGAAATATACGTTTTAGGTGTAGCTGAGTCGGAAAAAGTGGTTTTCCCAATGCAATGCAGTCTGTCTGTTATTGGCTCCAGGGCCTAAACGGTATAGCGAAAATTAATGAAATTTCGTATTTGGGCATTTTATCATACAGAGTAGAAGCTTTGAAGAAATGGTTGACATTGCTCAAAAATTAAGGGAAGTGTATTCAACGCATTTTTTACAACAATTTGATTTTCTCAAAAACGGCTGTAACGATTTTGATCAAATTTCGTACAATTACTTGAGTTTACGTCTTCAATAATACCAAATAGTTCATATTTTTCAAAAAATGAATATAAGGCTAGTTTATTCTAGGCAACTTGAACAATAATTTGATTTTCTCAAAAACTGCTAGATCGATTTTAATAAAATTTCGTACCATTACTTGAGTATACGTCTGCAAAAATACTACATACTTCATATTTAAAAAAATATATATATAGGACTAGATTATTCTTGGGCAACTTTAACAAAAATTGGATTTTCTAAAAACAGGCTTATACGATTTTCATTTTCTAAAGATAACTAAACGACGCATTAGTACCTATATGTGAGAAAGGTTGTGCAATGTATGTTGTACCGATTTGTTTTTGGTTTTGTGTATCCGCGAAGATATTCTAATTTTCCGAATATGTACTTGTTCGTTATGCTCTGCCGCGTATCTCGTAAGAAAGAGAGATGCGGGGAAAAAAGTGATGGGTGAAGAAATAGTGAGAGAATGGATGAAGAGATGGGGCGGAGAAAGGTGGCAGTGAGACAGGGATAGAAAGAGAGAAAAGAGGAGGGAGGGAGGGAGAAGGAAGGGAGAGAGAGGGAGGAGGAAGAGAGGGGAGGGAGAAAGACGAAAGGAGAGAGGGAAAGGGTGGTTGAGATTTGTTGTAGGCAAGGGGTGGCGTGATGAGGGAAAGGAGAGATGAGGAGGATGAGGAGTGGCATGATTTGCGACGCTTCCATGGAAATGAGGTTCGACTCCGTTATATTGAAATTTCGGAACGCGGGTCACGTTCTTATTTCGAGTGCACAAAAGAGGCACTCATCCAAGGCAGGCGCACTCGTTCTCTGCGCTTCTGTGCCGCGGAACGTAACAACGCCTGCGGCGAGACATCTTTGCGATGTTTATTTGTTTTATATTATTCGAGTGCCCGTTAAGATGCTCTCAGTCCCTTAAAACGGGCATGTCGAAATAGGCGACGAAAAAGAATCAAAAAGAAAAGGCAAACGAAGCAGAATTTGAGGGTAAACAAAGATTAAAAGATTTAAAAGTGAACGGTATTACTTGGTAGATGAAATACATACTTATGTTAGATTCAGCAACTTGGTTTATCTTATATAGTTTTCCAGATAATCCATTTGGTCGAAGCCACATGGAGAGTTGGATAATTCAATTTTGGGTTTCTCATTTTTCTCAAATAAAATTCCTTGTCGTATTAATAATAATAGCAAAAAATAATAAATGTTATGTGGTATTTTTAATAATGCCTATTTCATTAAAATAATTTACAATAGATTTTCAAACTATTCCTCGTGGTCCTAGGATTTTTTAATGTAATGGTTTTGTTGTTTGGTCTAACAGCAGCAGAAAAGCTTCCTTCGCAGAATTTAGACTTTATTTGTGAAACAAATCTTGTAAAATTTGCAAAGTTAGCCGCTATATAGAAAATTTCCAAATTAAATTTTTAAAAGATTTATTAGTTCTTAGGGTAGCTTCAAGTAATTCCAATTAAAACGTGATGAATGTGCTCAAATGTAAAAAATTACGAGGAAATTCAATTGGCTCAGTTTTGTATTGCCTTCATAGAAATGTATTCTGTATTTATTATTTAACATGGCTTCATTTAGCTATTCTTTAAAAGATAAATCATTGTACTGTCCCTCGCTATATTTCTTACTACAAAAAATCACAGTAAATGATGTCCAATCTTCATTTTCCTCTTCCCTGGCAATTCCATTTCTACGTATCGTTCGAGCAAGATTCATTATCCAAGTATATCTGGCATTTGTTACGTCTAATTGTTGTTTACTTTAAGCAACGGCGTTTAAATATATCAGGGTTAATATTATGTTGAGATTAGAGAAGGAGTTTTATAGAGCCATGCAGATGAGATTCATGCTTATAAACGTGTTTGTAACGAGGATGTGTAACTGTGAGTCACCGCTATCAGTTAATATTAATAATTTTATTCATTGAATGTGGAATAATAATTTGTCTTTTTAAATTAAAAACTTTAGTAAAAATAATTGTTTTTATGCAATATGATTTTAACCCCTTTATAAAACATACACGGACTGTACAAATGCGAAAGTTAGCCTTAAATTGTTTTGTTGAATGCCAATGATGTTGCTCCAAAGTGGCGTGGTTATTCAGCCGCTATTTATACACAACTATACGATTTGAATACCTACAGTTGGACGGATCTTTAGGAATAAATGGTCCTGGAGTGAATGGTGATATTCATGTACTTAGACTTCCCTTAGACCGTTTCAGCATTGGAGCGAAGGGAACCCCAAAAAAAACAATCCAACGATCTCTCACCGTACGCTCATTCTGTGTGCCCACGCGGCCAAAAGACGTCTTCGCATAATGACGTCGATATAGTAGTCCGTCGCGCCTAGTCCTTGAACAGCATTGAGCCTCTCGTGCATTCATGCTGCCGACGCGAAGAGGAGGGAGATAAAAGGGAGAGAGGAGGAGAAGGGGGAAGGAGGAGGAGAAAGAGCTAGGTGCATGCGTTATACACCGCATTCAAGTATGGAATCACGATAGCCAACCTCCGTGACTTCCTCTCTCGCTGTGTGCCGCTTCCATTGTTGATTTTTCCTCCCATCCTTCCTCTTTTACCCCCTCCTCCCTCTCCCTCCTCCCACAAATTCTCAAAATCGCACACAAAAACCCCCATATGCTCTACCATTTCGTCTCCCCCACCTCTGATCCTATTTACCTGCCCTGATATTTACTCCCTCGCAAGTTCTCCATTTCAAAACCCGACACCCCATAGCAACCCCCTTTTTTCTGTTACCCCTTTTCTCCTTAAATCTCTCCCCTTCTGTAACTAGGATTTCGTCACACGTTCCCATCCCCCGTAACATTTTCCTCTTCCCCGCCCCTTTTCACCCCCTGCCTCCCTTTACGTATCTCTTTGGAAAGGGCGCTCCCGCAGACATTAACAACGGGAACATCCTGCATCACACACACACACGCGCGCGCGGCTAACTCCTCTTCCCTTCCCATAATACGTCTGAATCCTTGGACCGCATTTTCAGAGGGTTGCTCATTACGCCTTTTTGCCTCTCTTCTGCCGAACCCCTGTGACCCCTTCTTTCCCTCTCTCTTTTCTGTAATGTACATCGCCGTTCCTATGAACCGACCCCCTGCGGACTTCCTTCCTCCCCCTCTCCTCCCCCCCCCCCCACCCACTTCCTATTCATCCCCTATCACGTTTCAGCCGAAAAGGGGTGAATCGGTCTCTTCATCCCCTTTTGCTCCCCTCGCGGTATCCCTAAGCCCATGTACCTTCGCAGACATCTTTTCCACCCCACTCTTTCCCTCTCTCTCTCTCATCCCTTGTCTAATTCCATCCCTTCCTACTCCCTTCTTCTCTCCCGATGCTACAATTTTACTTCCTATCCATATCCTCTCTTCACGACTCTTTTCACTGTCTCATTCCTCAACGCTTCTTATTTTTATAAGTTTTTTTTTACTGTACTCACCGTCGTCTCGTATTGTTGTCGGATCTATGATTCGAATTTCAAAGTGCAGACACTCACCTATGGAAACGCCTCGCCTCGGAGGTAATCGTTTACCGTAATACGATAAATGCAACAAAAGTAGTGTAAACAAAAATAGAAAGTAAACAGCTACAGATAATACTTATAAAAAGTTTTTATAATAATTCCTTTTAATACTGTCACTCGTTTTATCCTTCAACTCCCCTGTGAAGTTTTTGTTCTCTACTCCCCCTTTACGTTTACGCATTTATTACATTTTATTACCATATAAGGGCCATATAAGGGTGGCCATTGTATCATACCAGGATTAATGAAAACGTTAGGTACTCTTGCCTCGCCGCTTTCCGACATCCACACCTCTTCCTTCTCCTACTCACTTTCCTATTATCGTTCCATCTCTTCCGTGCTTTCTGTTTATCTGTCTCATCTCTGTCTTTTCTACTGCCTCTGTTCTCTCTCATCTGATCTCTCCCTTTCTTCTCTCCCTTCTATCTTCTCCGTCCCCTTATTCCCCTTTTCCTTAATTTTCTCAAACTCCCTTCTGCCCTCATTCTCCTATCCTCCCTCTCTCCTCCTCTCCCTCCGCTCCCTATCCCTCTCCACGAATGTTTCCTATTGAATCTGTCGGTCTTCTCTCCCTAGCTTTTCTCTCTCTCTCTCTCCCTCTGTCTCTTAATGGGTACGCATGAAGTCCATGAAATCTAATTTCCCTGCGGAGAAGTAGTGGACCGGCTGTCTGTACTGCGGCGGTCGCTCCGTATGCTTTCCGGTTCGTTTGCATTTGGAATCTTACTTTTGCTACTGCTGCCTATTTTTGTAGGGGTTTGTGGGTTAGTTTGTTTAAGAGTGTTGGATTACAGTTCTAAGGGTGCGGTTTCGGAATCGAGCTGTGTGTTTGCTGCATTTAAAGTAGAAATAAAAGTTTTTATGCGTGGTTTACTCTTTTTATGCAGGTTTTCTTGGATATAAATGAGAAAAAAATCAATTTTTAATGTCAAATTCAGCAGAAATAGTTTAAACGTATTTTTCAATCTTCCCAATATGTACCAGATACATGGGTCAAATTACGAGTTAGTTGATCATATTGATGTAAATACTTGTGCAAAGGGTTACATTTATTTCAGTCGAAAACATAGTGGGGAATGACGGCAAAATGAAAACTAAAAAGGGAGGCGTCATGTCAAAAAGTTTGGGAACCACTGATTTAGTGGAATCAATTATGTTATCATTCACTCGATAGTTTTCCCGTTAAATGAGGCTATAATTGAATTATTATACATCTACAGAACGTGCCATATGTATTTTCAGGTATGGTAAAGCGTCGAATTTTTAGGATTTGGTGAAAAGATGAGTCAGAATTCGACCAGAAAAACATTAAAACTCTAGATTAAGGTTATCTGATAATTTTCAAAAATGGATTTATTGTTCCTGACTTCGAAAATTGTTACCAGAATTTTTCGTATGGTTCTTTGGAAACGTTATAGGAAATTCTAAATCAGTATATCAATGTGTGGCGTTGAAATGCTTAAATATTTTAATTCTTTCCCCATGTTTGATAAAAATCGTTGAAAAAAGATTGTAACTAACCCTGATTTGTTTTACGAGAACTTTCAACTAATAAAAAATATATACAGTAATAGAAGTAAGCGGATTTTATTTTTTTTTAATCAGCATTCTTTACCTGGTTATTTTCCAGTTAAAACTGTATTCTAATCACAGCTGTATATATTTCCTTTTTGCATTTCAAAAAACTTTTTATAATACCAGTGATTTGAGGATTTCTCAGTAAGTAGGCTTCGCGCATACAATGCGACCTAATTGTAAGCTTGGGATTTTGAAGATATGGGCACAATTCAGGAATTCGTCGATATGAGCGAACTCGATTAACGCTAATTCGCTTGTAAGCAATTCATACAATAGGGAAACTAAATCGATTTACACGAGCGAGATTTGCTGTAACGCGATTTGGCAAACTAACAAAAAATTCTCAAAATTAGCTGGCGGAACTATCTGCGCTTGCAACAACAATTGTGCGGCTCACAACGCGTAACTCTGCCAGATGTCGCATTATTTAATTTGTTCTGAAAATGCGGGAGTGCTCTATTTACCCGATTCAACGGTAAGAACAACTACAATTTTATTGATTAGAAGAAAATTTGCCATTTTGCTCCAAACGAGACGCCGTTAAGTGCCAATAGAGTGAATAAAATTTGAGATGAGGATAAAATGGAGAGATTGTTGGATGTTTGGATTGAAGATCGGACACAAAAAATGTTTCCTTTAAATGTTATAGTTAATAATGCATGTTTAATATTAACGTGAGAATTTGTTCAATATATAAATGACGTGACTTTATTTTAATTTTTGTTTTCAAAATAGTATTCGATTTAGGCGATTTCGACATAAACGATTGTTTTCGGGAACACGTATACCACGTAAATTGAGAACTGTCTGTGCTAACCATTTTAAGGAAAACGTACAAAATGTAATTATTGTGTGCAACTAGTTGAAACAGTAAACGCAAACGTGAATTCATAATGATATAACCGCCATTTCAGCCATGACCATTGACTGAGCGGATTAAAACCTTTCCGTGCGCTTTATTACGGTGACAAATACGATGGGTTTGAGCTTCTGGCGACATTATAATAAATCCCATTAATTAACTCATCGCTTTTCCAATATCCAATGTTGAATCATGCGGATTAACATACAATCCGGCCTAAGGCAGAATCAAAAGGTAAGTCATGGAAAATGAATTTTGATCGCAGTCATTATATGACCATTTATATGCCGTCTTTTACCATACTTATCTTAGGATACGGAAAATTTATTAATCGACCTTAACTTTAACAGAGGTTAAATCTAACTTTCTCTAAATTTTTCTTATATATTCACACTTTAAGAATAAATCCCGAAACAACCAAAAAACAATAATTCAATTTAATTTTGCTTGTCAAAGCTTTTAATCTCTAATATCTTCTCGCTTTAATACCACCGATATAAAATGCTAATACACAATTAGAAATGTAGTAAATCCTCCCACAGTTTTGTCAAAATTAAATTATTATTAAATATTAATATAGTTGCATTTACATATTTGATATTAAAACTATATTTTTTCTGCGCTTAGTCAAGCAAATTACACGACTGATTCTTGAATTGTAGGTATTTGTTGATAGCTTCCCTAATATAACATCAAAATATGTGAGGCGGTTTTCAGAGAAGACAAGATATTTCCTGTCTTGAGTCACAAAAATCACAACCCCATTTAATTTACATACATCTGTCCAAAATAATCTACAAATAAGACCATACTCAATGATTAGCAGTAATTGGCACACTACTCCATCGGAAGATTGTTAGATATATATATTTGTACATGCTTAAAATGTACTAAATTTTACATCATATACCAAAAACTCAAAAAAGTTTCAGACCTGAAATACATATTTAAGCAAGGTTTTTGTAAATATTTTACGGGAATATTTTTCAAAATGAAACTTTCCCTGATATATCCATGCGCACGCACACACACACGGTGAAAATCGTTCGATGAAATATTTTCTCCAGTATTGAAAGGTTTTAAGGGACATTGGGGTTATATTCAGACGGAGAGAGAAAGGGAGAGACCCGAATAGAGATCACACACGCCCGTGCGCCGTCGTTGCTTGCGCGCGTGTATGCGACCGTGTGGAGCGTGGGCGTATCATAAAAGGAGGGCAGAAGGCAGCTTAGACCGAAAATGTGGGAGGGTCCTGGATGGATGGACCGGGTCAAGGGTGAAAGGGAGCGTTAGGGCGGGGGCAGTATAGGGTGGGATGTTTCCTCTCTTACCCTTAAATCCGGTAATTACCGTCATACCTGGTACCTATTTATGACTTCGACAGGGTGTAAGTAATGGGAAAGTGCGTGCAAAGGAAGTCTTCCTTTTGTGGGGAGGATGTCGGTCTGGAGGAGAGAAATAGGATGTGCGGAAAACTGAGCTCGTTTCATGGGCGGAATGGGTGTGGGTGGACGGGAGCTGCGTGCGTGTGTGGGGGAAGGAGGGTGTGTGAGTGTGTGCGGCAAAGGACGGATGGATATTAAAGGTGGCGGAGTAGGATAGATGGGGTGGAAAATACTCGTGTAGGAGGTGAGGTTTGGGTGGAATGGAGCCGGACTGATGAATGGGGGAAACGGGGTGGGAGAAGGCGGGTTGCAGCGGGATGAGAAAGAGTGGACGAAGAAGGGTGGATAGGAGGGAACTGATGAAAAAAGCGATAAAAGCAAGGGATAAGCGGAGAATGATGAAGAGGAAGTTGAAACATGGATTAGCAATACAGCAGTAGCGAGAAAATGTGGTAACATTTGTGAACATTGTCAACAGTTTTGTTGAGAGGTAGTCTTGATATCTCAACTCACTTGCGTTTGCGTATGGTTAGATTTTGTGTTGAGGTGTATTCATTCATGGTAATTCCACCTTCCGGTATTTTTTTTAGGCAAGCCGCACTCGATCTATGCCATCCAAGACCTTTCTCTTCATCTTGTCGTAGCTAATTCCTTCTTGTAATGAGTCTAAGATACGTTTCCTCTTCCCACCTCCTTCCTAAAATCTTTCCTTCTATGACTTGTAACGGTGTATATGAGATAGATATTTTGTAGAAATAAAATTTTATTTGAAAAAATGTCAACAATTTTAAGCACGTACTTCGCTGACACTTCGCCCTCGAAGTGACGGTCGTGAATAGTGTGTGATTAAAGAGAAATTACGTCTGTGCTTAAGGGATGCATATTTATTTCCCCAGTTGCCGTTTGGAGCATCATGTTAACACGAGCGAAATTACTCGTTTCGACGGTTTTATCGTAATCGCGTCGCGTGACCCAGAATGAATCACCGAGGGACAAAAAAGCGCCCCAGAAACCGCGTATCATTTACGCGACAAGTTCAAGTGCAATACATATCGCCAGATCGACCTAAAAGTTTATCCCGAGACCAAATGCTACACACACACACACACACACACACACACACACACACACTGCGGATTCCTTTCTTTCCGAGAGAACTTTCCAAGAAAGCGAGGTTTGAATAAGACCTACTTTCTTTTGTTAGGAACATAACTCGAGCGAACGAGTAACCGTTTTGAACGAACAACCTTCCTTCCCAGGAACGAAATACCGCACCAAAAGAACGAAAAAAAATCGCAATACACGCGAAGAATGGAGACATCTCGAAGATTTATAAAATAATCCCTTTTCAGGACTTCGTATCGTTTTATACAGGAATCTAAGAGAGGAAAAAAATAACCTTTCGTTTTATCGGCGACGACGCAGAAGAAGCAGGGAAGAGGGGGGGGCGGGAGGGGGGGGGGACATAGATAGAGATAGATCCTTTCCCAGACAACGCTATCCCTCCCCTTCTTTCTCTCTCTCTCTCTCCATTCCCTCCCCCAACTCCCTCTCTCATCCTTCGGTTCGTTCAAGGAGCTAGAGCGACATCTGTTGCTCCGACAGCACAACTTTCCTCCGAATGTCAAAGGATCATCCTTCGCCGCGGAGCCGCATATGTTCAAAGCGCCACCCATATTCTTTCGCATAGTTTTCATCCCGACAAGTAGTCGTGAGAGAAAGAGAGAAGAGAAGAGAAACGAAAGAGGGTTTCCTCTTGTTAGAATCCTCGCGGAAAAAAAGGATTGAGGTGGAGGAAAGAAGGAAGATCCCGGATGCTATGTGGTTCTCTTTTCTGGGGCCCTGAGTATTATGGTTCCCTTCCCTCCGCCATCCCTCACGTCCTCCCGCCACGCTGAGTGAGAGAGACGAGAGAGAATTTCCCGGTATTTTTTTATTCACGCTCACTTTAATATATATCTGCGAGGGAAGGAAAAAGGCTGAAGGAAGGAGGTATACGGGGGCGCGGAGGGGATGGTGGTGTGAGGGAGGAGAGGAGTGGCGGGGGGTGGGGGGGAAGGGGCGTGGCGAGGATGGCGTCTCGGGGAGACTCAACGACACGCCGTCTTTCTTCCTCCATTCGTCTCCCTTCCAATCATTTCCCCGGAAGATTCAGGAAATCCGCATCTATTTCACCAGAAAGACCGTCTTATTTCCGCTCCTCGCGGTCGTGTGTTTCGTAGGCGGCGCGATTTTTCTCCTGTCTGGAAGGGAATTAGCGATTTTTTTTGTTTCGCACGGAGAGACGGGGAAAAAGGATATTGGAGGAAAGGCGACGGGGAAAAGACCGAACCGGATTAAGGCGGAGGATACGAGCTTTAAAGAAATGTTAGGAATCCAATCCGACGAAAACTATACTTTGCCTCGCGGTAATACAATGATGTTCACGCAGAAAAGTAACGGAGCACGTCATTTTACATGGATGAAAACTTTTGAGAGGAATCTTTTGTAACATCACCACATACAGCATCCTTATCTTTTACATTCAGTAAGAGTATTATTTTATCTCACGCACCTGAATGTTATTGGAGAGTTAAAAGTCGATACGTTGGCGTTTTCAAACACATTTATTTAACAATATTTCAAAATGTTAATAATAAGTACCTTTATATGATCTTACCTAGACTGATTGTAGAATTGCCCATGGTCATTATCGTTTAGACCTTGTTTATATATGTAGTAGGCGTCTTGAAATAAATAACGCCGTTAATAATAGTGTACTCAATAAAAAATGGTTCTCTACCGAAAAGGCTCTGAATACTAGTTCTGCGGTGATTTTTCCGTTGAGTTACTTTATCACGACAGAAGACAAAGTAATAATCCTCGCAGTATCTCATGCCAGCCTTGGTAGAGTGGTGGTAAGAGTAACTGCCTAACGGATACTAAGAGCGCGGGTTCATAATCCCGCCTAGTAGGTCATGGATGTTTGTGTGCGTATGAGTTATATGTAAGATTGGACATAATTATCTAAATACCGCTCATAATAAAGGATTATTATTATCGATAAGTAAGAAATAGTCACCTAAAATATTCATCACGTATATGTAATGTTTCTTCACTAAACAAACATTCAATTGAAGAATAAGCACTAGATAAAATAATTACTTATCCTAGGTATCTCCAATAGCCATAACATAACCTTTTTTTGACAGTTGGAGGTAACTAATATAGTAAGTAACTCTTTATTCTTGAATTTGTTTTCATAAGACGAGTTCGATAATTCTTTAGTGAAACAGTTATAAAATGAACTTAACTAATAATATTTTCGATATTGGCAGGACCGCGACAATTTAATTATTTGAATGCCACGTGTTTGCATTGTTTCTCCGCTATGCAAACGTTTAAGATAAACTCTTCACGGGTAATATTTTAGATCTTTAACAGGACTGTGACAATTTAATTATTTCAATTAAGGCACAGCATCGGCTTGTTGTGAGAAAAAATTTGGGAAAAAACTACATATTAAGGCCCCAAGAACGAGGAATTCGTGACATTAGTTATCAAAGAGCTCCTTGTTAAGAGACTGGCCATCCTAAATTCGAGTTCCCGGCAATTCCCGCCAAGGCGAATTATTTACTTTTCGCACTCTTTCGAAAATAAAATAAAACGCACCAAAATACCGAAGGCATGACGCTTTCGCCTCGACTCACGGAAGGCGTCGATGATTTTGTTTCTTCGGAACAAAAGAGCCCTCAGTGTGAAAGGAAAAGAGGGACACTAAGAGAGAGAGAGAGAGGTCTAAATTCCCGAAACTGCTGCGAGAGAGTAGCTTTCCAGTGGTCATTTCGCTTGGTTAGAACGTTGAACTCGCAGACCGCCCACTAGGAATACAAGCCGGAACACTGCGCTAAGTATTCCCTTGGCCCCCGGGGGCAAAGCGAGGGGTTGTGGCTCTTTCTTCCTCTCTCACACACACACCCTTTTCTTTCTTCCCTTGTCACCATGGGGATCATTGCCACGCACACTCGCACACACACACAGGCATATGTAGCATATACAGTATAGTGACCTTTCTGTTGGCAACAAAACCAATATCGGATTGGTTTGGGAAACACGACCGTAATGAAAGGATCTATAGGATCTATAGGTAGGAGAAAAGGTGTTTCGGACTTATTTTTGTGTTTCGGTCTGGGAGAGGATTAGAATTACTGATATCGAAATGGCAAAAGACGGAGGAAGGGGGAGTGTGGGGAGGGGGAGGGGGGGTAGAAGATTCATTGAGTCTAACCTTTGAATTGAATTTTAATCGTTATATTTAAAGTCACGAACAGAGTCGATTATATTAGGTTTGGTTTTGTTGCGTACCTACCATTTTTCTTTGCGTTTATGTCGATATTGAGTTATTTATTTTTCAAAGCAATTTCATAAGTTGTATAGTCATATAGCGCAATGTATTTTATCAAAATAATGGAAAGTTATTTTTAGTTATAACTTATATCAAATACTCAAATTGGTTATGTAATAAAGAAAAAATAATAAGTTCATCGTATAATTATTTACTTTGTTGCAAAGTCTAATTGTCATCATTTCTTTAAACTGGTCTGTCCATATGTGTGTGCCTCTGACGTCACTATAAAAAATATCGTATTAATATAGTTTGTATTTGTTTGCACCCATATTTGTTGATTCTTTATATTGTCCAAGAATTAATGAACGATAACTTTCCATCTTCTGATTTTGTCCACATTTCCAGTTGTGATTTCGCATCTTTTGGACTTTTTTGGCAAAGCCAGCCTACATAATCATCAAAAATTAAATAAAATATCTATTCTAATTGCATCGTCAACTGTCTGTTATAATTATTCTCTATAATAAAATCGTTCTGTAAGGAACGCAAGATGGCCGACAGCGAAATGCAGTTCTCATTCTGCCCGATAGGTCGGCGCCACATGTACGTCAACAACTCACTTTTCTTTCGGGAAAACGACGGGAATATATAATAAACACTTGTGTTTGTTTATGTAACGGTTTCTACGATAAACAATTAGTTAATTTTTTTGTCAGTAAGGATCTCCAATACAATGATCCATTCAATCGTCAAGATAACAGTTTACAATGTTGAAATAAATTGGTGATTTGTTTTTGTTCAGATAGTATTCAAAGAAATTATTCCGCTGATTAATTAATTAGTTAGTTTTTAATTTAAATCTTTTAAAGAGTTTTATTTACATAACGACGGAGAACATTATTGAGGATTCGAGTAAGCTTTCTTTCTTCGTAAGTACAGAGTATGCACAATTTTAAAACAATCATAACGTTAAGTGCACGAAATTTAATTATTTTCCCTACGTTATATCTGTATACATATAATTATTTCCCTGTCTTTGTACACCGACAATTATATGTAGCATTGACGAGAACAAGGTGGGAGAAGAATATCAGAATTTTATAGCCGAAAATAAAAACCAAAGGCATTTACTAAACGACAACAGAATATTCACTAGAAATGTAATATATGACGAAATATTTCATATGTAATAGTGTGCTATTAATTATTTTAAATGCAAATATTAATAATCAATCTATCTATAATTCTTCCGTTGATATTTCAACGGGAATTACATTAGTATTCTTATAATCTTCTTATTCTGTTATTAAGCCTATCAAGTAAAATGAAGTCGCTCTTTCACTGTATATCATCAATTTGGATGGATAAAATCATTTATAGAAGGCAATTTAATAACAAATGACGCCGAATCGCATACTATTTTGCACATTTAAAACAGTGCATCAATCTTAATGTTGAACGCCTAGAAATAGGGCTCACTTCTCAAATATTTTATTTGGACGTCGAAAGCAAACAACGTGCATGTGCCTGCATCTGACTATTCAGCCTCTGTCTCGTCCGACAACCACCCTCTACCTCCCTCCCCCTCCCTCCCTCACTCTCTCCTTATACGGGACAAAGAATGGAGTTGGGTTGCCTATCCCCTCCTCCCTCTCCCCCACTTCAATCTCTTTCCCTTCCCGAGGCAATGACCGGTGCACCCTCTGAACTGACCGGGGGAAATCCTGTGACTGTCCTCCGCCCTCGCCATGGCTGCCCCCAGCGCCACGCGCAGTGGGAGGGCGGTGTTGTAGGGAGGGGCAAGTCCAGTCTAATCCTTAGCAGTATGCATTGTCATCCCCCTCCTTTCTGTCCGCCAATCCCCCTCACCCATCGCATGCATCGTCCGAAAACTGACCGATGTCCAGCGCTTTCCAACTCCTGCGAATTATTATTGAATCTCACAGAATCGGTCCTCAACTCTTTTCAATTCCTGCTGTCTCATACAGCCGCGAGAGTTTTGTGAACGACGGTTTGTGATGGTTCTTGAGCGATGGCTTTGAATCCCTATCCCTACCTTTTCCTTTCTCTTCCCCTCCTGCTCTCTATTTCTCCGTGAAATGGCAATTATTTGAAGATTCAGATGAATGGTTGGATCGGAAATTAAATCTTTTTCTTTCATTGTCCGCCTGTTGGAAAGAATGGGTATTTGGAGTCCATACTTCGGCTCAAAGGGAGATTTAGAAAGATTTTCTTAGTTTACATTCGGGTTTTGTTTTTTATTACTCCTTAAATGTATAGCTTCGTTCAAAGCAAGGTTTCCTTGTAAATATTGTTTTGGAAAGAGAATTAGAAATCGTCTACAGTTAAAAGTTTAGTTTTAAATACATAAAAGTCCTTCGTAACGCGGCTTACTACAGCGCGGATTCGGATATAAATCGTTTCAAATAATTTTCCTCGAAAAATTGAGATCGATGTGTTTGGCAAAATAAGAGATTTTTTTGGAAAGCATTAGTCAAAGTAATGACGTATTAGGGGCGTCAAAACGGTCGCGAACGTGTTGTCTCTTGCAATTAACGAGTGTCAAAGTGTTATTGAAACGCCCTCTGTCGTCAACCATGTCAAAAACATAACATCGGAATACTATCGCGTAGCTAAGGTAACAGTTGAAATATACGAGAGAGTACTGGAAAAATATTATACTATATATTTAAAGAGGTAGGGAAAGGTATCAGCCGATAGACTACTTGAAAGGGAAAGAGAGCTATCAAGACATGAAGAAGACTGCGTAAAATAGTATATGGAGAACCAAGCTTAACCATGAATAATCACGGACCTGTCTACGGACAGACTACCTATGATGATGATATATTCCCGACTTATGATGTTTCGGCTTACGATAAACCCGAAATTACGACATTAATACGTTGATACCTCGAAATCGACATCCGACATCGTACCCCGGACGCGTATTGCCATATCCTACACGGCCCCAGAATAGGAGATTCATGCTCGATTCTGATTGGTTGAAATTCCGCTAAGTTTCGCCGCCACCTTCACGTGATGTTTTGTAACTAAACTCACACGCCCCGGTAGGAAATTTTTTATTTGAACTATTGTCCAAAGTGTTAGTAATATACTAGTTAGTACATATTCGTGATTATATATATATTCATTCCATAATTTTCTACTCGCATGAAATTGACAAAATTAAAGGACTAGTTAAGAAGGCAATAAATAAAATATAATGCATGAAGGCGTAAATAAATGCTAATCATAGAACCTAAATACGCAGTGGATTCATAACAAATAAAAGCAGAATAGTTCTGAAACGATAAGTACTACGATAGACTGTTGACATTTCCCTGATAATGAAAAGAATGGTAAAATATCGAATGAGAAAAAATGCATTTCTTCAATTTTCCATCCAAATAACTTTTAGTATCTCAATGTACACATAATGCGGCATGTTGCCTCAGAAAATTATTTATGTTAACCCAAATGCAGTTAATGTACTAATCAGTTTAAAAGCAACTGGCAATTAATGTAAGTCACAGGCCTTTGAAAAGTATCGTTTTACTGAACTGAAGTATCAGTTTACTGAACATTTTTTGGTAATTAGCCAGGTTTTTTATTACATGCATAGAATTCACTGCCTAATGAACACCTCTCCAGCCCCACAAGTGTAAATGTATGTGGATCTATTAAAAATATAAAATCTCTAATTAAATATTAATTTCAGTTGTTTTTCTATGCATAACCAAAATCAAGATCCAAGTAGGTAGCTAGGTAAGCATAAACGCCTTCATGCATTATATTTTATTTATTGCTTTCTTAACTAGTACTTTAATTTTGTCAATTTCATGCGAGTCGAAAATTATGGAATGAATATATATATATATAATCATGAATATGTACTAACTAGTATATTACTAACACTTTGGACAATAGTTCAAATAAAAAATTTCCTACCGGGGCGTGTGAGTTTAGTTAAAAAACATCACGTGAAGGTGGCGGCGAAACTTAGCGGAATTTTCGAAATAAACCAATCGGAATCGAGCATGAATCTCCTATTCTGTGGCCATGTAGGATATGGCAATACGCACCCCGGACGTACGATATTCGACAACCGATGCGCTCCGAGACTACTTTTCTTGTGCGAATTTTCGGCCGATATTCAGTCGGACGATACGACCGTTCGCATTGTAGGTATTAATTTATTGATTGTTTTAAGTCTTAAAAATGTTTATTATACAATATTAAAAAATAATTGGTTCTTAAACTATTAATTTATAGCCTAACTAAGGCTTGGCACAGATTGTTCCAAGGTCCTGGAACGTATCTCAGTTTATAACATGCAAGTCTATAAGAAATTGATACTCCTCTTACAATGCGATTTTCAGGAACGCATTATAGTAATAAATCTGGAACACCCTCTATTTTACTATATTTAAAATTCAATACTGATGAACAAGAGGACCCGCAAAGCCAGTTTTATTGTTAGAGATTGGTAAGCAATTTAAGTATAACAAAAAAGACAAATTTCAAGGCTGTGATATGAAAGAAACTATTCATTGAGAATGATTTAGGAAAACCTATAATGTTGTTTACTGGCATGCGGAGGGAAGATTCGTGAGACATTATTAATTTACCGCATTTTTACCGCTGTTTTACCAAATCGAAAACTGGGTGACTTAACACGCACGAAGCGGATGTTAAGGTTCGTTTTATAAATAACTAGAAAAATTACCCGCCGTTGCTCGGTATAGCATGTGAGATCAGTTCCCATTTAAAAGTACTGATCTCGTTGCCATGGTATCTAGCCTTTCATATGTCACAAACATATAAAAATACCTTTTTACGTGATTACAAACGAAATTCTACGCTGAATTCGAAATACCTTTTAAAATAAAAGTTGATTCTTTCAGCTTAATACATGTTTTTTGTCCCGAATTCGTGTCATCATTTGAAGTAATTTAAATTTGCAAAAGAATAAAAGCCTGCACGTCAAGCAGTCGATTTTTACGTGTTACCTTATGGAAAAGTGTTAATCCCCTATATTGGTAGCATTGACTAATCTCGGTTGACCAAACCTTGACCTTTCACTAAGTTAAGATAAAAGTAATAACCGTACCAAATTTGGTTGTTCTAGATCTTATAGTTTGGGTGTGCATAATGAGACACACAAATTTTCGGAAATGTATACATATAAGACCACGTCAACTTAGTTGGCCGCCCAAACGTATTTTTATTTACGAATAAAAAATATTCTACTAAAAAATAAAGTTGTCTCCGAATGACACTTGTTAACGTTTCGTGCCGTTAATTACAGGGCGGTTTTCATAAAAATGTATCGCGGAGAATCAGTTGTCCCGCTTTAAAAAGTTGTAAGCGTGCTTATAATCACCAGACATTTTTCGGCTTACGCGGTTAAAAACACTTTATTAAATCTAGTAATATAAGTCACTTCCAATATACCTTATGCATAGGAAAATGGAGAAATGAGTATATATCATTATTACTAGGACGTAACTACTGGAGATATGAGGCCTAAGGATCCCTTGGAAACTTCCGCGGCGGGAAAATTGGGTCATAAATCTCGATAAAAATGTTTATTCATCTGATAAGCCCGAACCTTATTTTGATGTGGGCGATATCTCGCAGTGACCTTTGCATGATATTGAATTTAAATTACATATAATTTTCTCGATAAAGACCGAATATCATGTTATTATAAAAAATAGTTGCGCTGATACCGCAAATATTTTCCAGCCCGGACGAATTTTTTGCATGCGAGCGTAACATTACTCCGTACGAATCGATACGTCGTCCTCGGAAATTTTCCAAATATAAAATGGTAATGGCCCATTAAAAACGGGATGTTTATCGCCTAGAAAAATAAACACGGTGGTTTCGGCAAGCAATTTTAAACCTTACACCAATTTTCTTTAAAATTTATGCGCCTCTCGGATTTAAAAATTTCCGTCTCGTTTCGCGGTATTTGGGATAATTTATTAGTTTCAAAATGACAATATTATCGGCATTTAAAAATGGAATTATTGTTCGCTTGCGCGGCATTTTTTTTAGCGGTTTCGTTTTTTTAACGTTACATTCTATATTATCGATACTTTTCTCGTCCTTCCTTCTTTCACTTCTACGTTCCATCAGATGAATATGGCAAATCCTCAACATTCACGTACTGCATTATTCGCTGGGGATTTACGCGCATACCTGTTCGACATTCGCGGGATATAAACTTTATTATTAGTGGAATTAATGCGCGACGTCACATGCAAGTTCTCGCTGTCAATAAGTAAGCAGTGGAGTTGTAACATTCGCGGTAAATTTCAAAAACGTAACCACAGCGAATGTTGAGGGCTTATTGTACAAATAGATAAATTGATCTCATTTGTCCATAAATTGATTTTCTCAAAAACGGCCAGAACGATTTTGATAAAATTTCGTACCGTTACTTGAGGATACGTCTGAAATAATCCTACATACTTCATATTTCTCAAAAAATTAATATAAGGCTAGATTATTCTTGGGCAACTTTAACAAAAATAAGATTTTCTAAAAACCGACTCATACGATTTTCATTTTCTAAAGATAACTAAACGACGCAGTATTGTATGAGAAAGTTTGTACAATGCATATTGCACCGATTTTTTCAATACATTTTGGAAAATGAAAGATCTTGGATTGAATATATTTGCATCTCGTAAGGATAGTTTTTATATATTTATTTTCATTAGTTCTTAAATAACGCACTCTGGGCTTTCAAGGAATGCTTTAAAACAGTAAAAAAAAACACCACAAACATTCGCGACCACGGCTAGATTCAAACCCACGCAAGCACGTATACACCCTAATGAGTACTTCATCGCAAGTGTTATTGTGGTATAAATTACAAGTTTTCCTTATTACGTTATATGTTCCCCCGAAAATCTTCGATGTTTTTTTTTTAATCCGAACATGAGTGCTCTTTTTTTTTTTACGTACAATTCACTCTTATAATTTTTGGGTTAGCATTCGAGGGAAGGAGTGTTCTTGAGGTTTTACTAGCGAAAGATCAGAGGCAGAGATTAGGTCACGAGAGATCGGGTGAATCCGCTACGTGTAAGCGGTGCTAAGGAGGGCTTTAAACTATTCATTGGTTCAGAAACTCTGGAAAGGGATTTGAATGTAGTAGACTTTACGACTTGGCTTTCCCCTTATGTTTGCATCCGTACTCAAATCAAGTTGAGTTAGTACATTTTCTCACCCGTCCCTCTCTCCCGTCTCTCTCTCTGTAATTTAAGATAGAAATTGAAATGCACGTAGTATTCTGATCAGATCCTGTGAGTAGAGAAAAAATAATGTTTATAAATTATCCTTGCTTTATGATTAAAATGAAAAATAAAATAAAAGAAATATTATGATTTTCATTAACGAAAGGGGGCTCAGTTGACGTTATAATTTAACATTTGTTCAAAGATAAAAGATTTGTAATTAAGTCCCAAATGTCAACTTATTGTACGATGGAAAGAATCTTAAATATTTAATAGGTTGGTTGCCAAGGAGGGAACCATTGGTAACTCTTTAAAGCTCTTTAGTTACGTGCACACTATTTGGATTTTTTATTTCCAACGTAAGTGCCACAGCTTCGTTCCGTCCGTTCGTACGTGTGTTCGTTCACGGTTTCTACCGAACGGATTACCGTGAAATTTGGTATTTACGACTTCTGGGAAAAGGCAATAAGAAATTGACATAAAAGGTTGATATACCTAAATAAGTGGTGGCGCCCCTTTACTGGGAACAAAAAACGAACTTTCCGTCATGTCTCGTAAAAATTTAGTCATAACGAAAATCTTCGTTGCAACTCAAATAAATAATATCTGCTATAATTTCCAAAACACGTTTAATTTCATCACGTGTGAATGCAGACATTTCTATGCCTTCCACAACACTTGAACCGTCAAAACTCTTATCATCACAATGGTTACGTATTTTTGCCATTTCTTTACGCCGAATTAAGTGGGCTTAATTCCGCTCTTCGCCTCACTTCACCTCTCTCCACTTCCCTCCTCGCCAATCCGATCTTTTCTCTCCGCTCATGAGTCGTTTCCTCCACTTCTCTCCATCCTCGCTTTCCTCCTTTGTCTCCTCTTCCTCCGTTGCCTCTCAACTCTGTCCTTTGAGGTCACAACAAACTTCCTCGCCACGGATGGAGCCACTCTAACCACCCCCTCCCTGCTCCTACCCCTCTCTCACCCTCTCTCACCCTCTCTCACCCTCCCTCACCCTCTCTCGTTCACTTTCTGCTCGGCGCCCTTTCGACAACGCCTTAAAACTATGAGAAAGAGTATAGCATCGGATTACCTTTGTCATGAGCGGATGGCGTAGCCTTTCTCGCTTCCCTGTGTTAAGAGCATAGCTAGTCTAACAAGTAAGTAAGTTAAGCTGTGATGGCCAATAGAGGGAGAAAATATTCTTTAATCGCCTTCAGACTCGAAAGCCACTTTCCCGATGAATCCTTTGTCGAAGGGAAGTCACCTTTCTTCCTAAACTTTTGAAACTGGCCAGGTATTCATTACACTTCCTCTTTGATACCCATTCTACGTAGGTAAGAGGTAATCAGCAGGTCGTAAAAAAAAACAAAAAAAGCCACTTTAATGTAATTTACACGACCACAAATAGATGTGCCCTCGTGATTTTTAAAAATTATATTATCGTAGTCAAAATCCGTTATGTAGATCTCTAACTTTATTTGAAAGCAAGGTATGTTATTCCCACGAAATATCTCATTAGCTGTTTTATTAAAAATTTTAAAAAACGAGAGCATGGAAATCCAACAAACGGGTTGTCTTATTTTCTGGCATGGCGACGACTTCCTCATAATTAAAAGGATTAGCAGAGATTATATTAGAAAATAACATTCGTATAGTTCCTGATTCAAAGATTTCAAGGGTCGGCTATGTTGCGAGCAAGTGGCGTAACCCCCATAGCTCAAATTTCATTTTCATGTAAATAATCTACATGGATTATAATGCATTGCATACTGCGGATGATTAAGGTAACTTTTGCATTGTTGGCACGCAGTATGAATCGCGATAGCTTGAAAATTTACGGCGCGACATATATTATATACGAGGTGGAAGAGCGGTTCATCAAAATATATCGTGACATCAATCGGAATCGCTTTTATCATGAGAACCAAGGATGAAATATCCAGGACCCCAGTACAGTATCCAGTTATCCATGTAGTAAATCACATAGAACTTCTTCCGTTTTCAGAAGGATATTCGTGTCTTTTTGTATTTATTATTAATCTCCAGCCAATGAAGGAAAGGCACATTATTTCTTTACGAATTCGTGGTAAATTAAACTCTTTCTCGTGCTTCTTCCCCATTATCTCCGTTTCTTTTCTCTTCCTACTTTTTCATTACTCTGTACGTTTCACCAACTTCATCCATTCTCTGTCTTCCCGCTATTCTTGCAACCGCTCCCTTCTATTCTCTGAAACCTATTTTTATTCGTGAAATACATATAATAATGGACGTATTTATTCCCATTTTGTTATTACGGTACGTTCTACCTCTGCAATTCATTATTTCAGCGTTTCTCAACCTTGACCCAAGCTGCAGAAAATTACTCGTGTCCTACCTAAACTGCAAGGAAGTTTCCGAGGCCTACCAATATATCAGTAGGTAAATATTTAGGAAATAACAAATTCTATATTATCAGCTAAAAGAAAAAAATCGGTACAGCATACATTGTACAAATTTTGTCATATGCTAATGCGTCGTTTAGTTATCTTTTGAAAAATATGAACTATATACAATCGTTATAAACATCAACTTCAATAACTATTCGAAATATAATGAAAATCGTGTGAGCCGTTTTTTCAAAAATCCAGTTGCCTAGAATAAACTAGCCTTATATTCATTTTTTGAGAAATAAGAACTATTATGTAGTATTATTTAAGACGTAAACTCAAGTAATTGTACGAAATTTGATCAAAATCGTTACAGCTGTTTTTGAGAAAATCAAATTGTTGTTAAAAATGCGTAGAATAAACTTCTCTTGATTATTGAGCAATGTCAACCATTTCTTCCAAGACTCTGCTCAGTATGATAAAACGCCAAAGTGTGAGATTTCATTCATTTTCGCTCTACCGTTTAGGCTCTAGAGCCAATAACAGACAGACAGACGGCATTGCGAAAATCATTTTTTCGGACTCACAATCAGCTACACCTAAATCGTATATTTCCGTCAAAATCACGAGGTCGAATTTTTTCGCGATTACAATACTTTCTCAATATACTTCGCATATGATAATGTAAAAACATAAAGCGGTTTATTAAAATTTTTATCGGTTAATTCTTTTGTTTGATTTTACAATACATTGAATTTTCGCTATGCTTTTGCGGCAGTTTGTAAAGGTTGTTTATCGCTCTCTCTATCTCTCTGCTTCTTTCCACACACTTTCTCTCTCTCTCTCCTACAGCTTCCTTCTCTTCTTTCCCATTTTTCCACCCTAAATTCCTCCCCTTTCTACAATCTGCCAATCCCATCCGGTCCTCTTCCACATGGTATTCTCTCTCATCCTGTTCTTCATGAACCTTGTATCACGTTTCATTTTTTCATTCCCTCTCTCTACTTATCTCCTTTCAAACTTAATCCTCTCCTTAATGCCATTCTCTCTCTCTCTCTCTATCTCCTCTCTTCGCATTGTCTATAGCATCTGTTTCTCCCATACATTTCCCCGAACTTGTCTCTTTCGCTCTGTATCACAATCCTACCACGTCCTCGAACTCTAACCACTCAAACTTCTGACGCGTACAAACACACTTGCATAAATACGTAAGCGTTGGTGGTTTCCGTCCAAACATCAAGAAAACCTAAAATCTATTCACAACACTTAGCCCTTCCTCCGTGTTTAAATATTTTTCGGATATATCCGCGTATAATTATATTTTTTTGTTTTGTCTTGAATTGCATTTATTTCTTTACGAATCCTTTTAAAATTATATTTACAATACAAGACAATTTCAAAGAATAACCTTTTTATCGACAACAGCCTGACGCAAGTTTCTAGGTGTAATAACAATTGCAGCGAGACAACAAGCTATAATTTTAATGTTGTTTATTTAAAAGAACCAAATCCGTGACTTTGTTATAAGGGGATAGATACGCCAGCAAAAAATATAATTAGGACATATACACAGTACTCATAGTTGAGGTTTCGATTGTTGGCGGGGGTGCCCACCGATTTGACTATTCGCGGATTTAACCCGCGGCCTCATGCGTTAAGTTATAGCTGGCGATACGTTAAGCAACGATGTCGTAACATTCGCGGTGATTTTCAAGAACATAACCCCCGAGAATGTTGAGGACTTGCTTTGTATTAAAAATTATGTTTCTCCAGCTTTGTTATGAGATAGCTATCGCAATGTCCTCGTGTCCTACCGTTGTTCGCGGAAGCCCTCTTTGGTTTCACTCTCCATTTCTCATCTCCTCTCTCCTCTCTCCCCTCTCCTTTCTCCCCTCCCATTCTCTCTCTCTCTCTACCTCATCCCTCATACAGTAATTATTGTCCGCACTGAAGCCCTTCTTATCCCCACCGGAGAAACTCGGTACACAAGTCTGCGTTCCAGGCAGAGGGAGAACAAGAATACCCCAGTCCGACCTACCTTCTCATCCCCCACCCTCCTCTCCCCTCTCTCCTTCCTTACCAGGGTAAGGGGTGACGTTCCCACCGAATATTCCAAGTCTCAGGGTAGGGAATGACGGAAATAGGATTTTGGGCGATGGAATGGGGATGCTTCGGGGGAGAAGATGTAGTTTTTGTGGGGGCGGAGTTTAGGTCTGAACTATAGAACTAGTGGAAGGGGAGGTGGTCAGTGTGGTCACGGGGCGTCTTGTGCTACAACCCTCCCCCTCTCTCCTTATCTATCTCCCTCCGTCTTAAGAAGGAGGAGGAGGTTCCAGGCAAGTCGAGAGTGAGAGGAAGAGCTTTTGGCTTGGCTGAGTTTCGTTACGGACTAATGCCTTTTGGTTTGTCCTCGGAGAGGGGCGGTTAGGGGAAGGAGGAGACTTCTGCAGCGAGATATATTCAGCAGGGGAAAGCGAGGGAAGCTGAGAAACGTTTCCCGCTCGTAGTTTCGACTAGGTAAATTGTGTGCGCGTGGATGTGTGTAGGTGTGCTAATGCGTAAGGTGAAGTTGCATTCTACGTTCGTAGTTTTATTCTCCGAGTAGAGAGAGGGAGGACTTCCAAGAATCGCAAACTCGACGCAGCGAGAACTTAAGGTGACGTTTGTCTCGTGATTAATTGGGTTCGAGGCGAAGGAGACTCGTTGAGCTATGAAACGGTCTGAGTGGTAAATTGGAGGGTTTTATCTATGCAAGACGCATTACTGCGGGATGAAGTTATTCAGTGAAAGGAAGATTTATGCGCGAGAGATAAGGAGGATTATGCGGCCAACCGATTGGTTCGAGGAATCTGCGAGAGATGGAGGCTTCGAAGCATCTCGTACATACCGCGGTGGGAAGCGAAGCTCCGCTGTTTTAGGATGCTGTGTATCAAACGCTTGAGATTTCGGTAGATATTACTTATATATTAACCTGTGTTTGCTTAAAGAATAAATGTAATAGTTATAGGTAAATTGTATGCATAAGATTCGGCACTGTGGCTCCTCCTTGAATTTGGTTCAAATTTAAATGTAGCCAAAACATTTATATAGGCATTTATTTTGAATTAAGAGGAAGTCACCTTTATTCCTTAAATTTTGAACTGATCAGCTATACATTGCACTACCTCTTAGATACCCATTCTGCGTAGACAAGACGGAATCAGCAGGTCGTAAAAAAGAAAAATGTGTTTATTTGAATGAGGTCGTATTATCAAAGTGAAGGAGCTGCAGTTATTAAAATGCTTTACATTTTTCGGAAATGTACAGTAAATTTTGAAAAGATTAGTTGGGGCTAGTAAAACCTGATAGATTGGCAGATCACGTCAATATTTATTTATTTATCTTGAAATAAGCTAAATTTGTACGATATAATCAGTTAGAATTTTATAAGATTTAAGATCATACATTTTATAAAATAGTTTTATGTAGAAAAAAATCCCTATCAACTCATTTACAGTGTAATTTATTAGGCTTAAAAATTTAATCATAGATCATTAATTAACAGCGAATACTACCGAGATGTTTTTAAAGTAATCACATATTAGATCTGCCGCCAACTTTTTCGTTTCAGCTGCACATAATGCATTCCATGAATAAATAACTTTGTTTCCCAATTAGGTAAAATTAAGTTCAAATGTCGAGCAGAATTCTTAACGAATGAATCCGAAAAAATCTTTTGACGCGAGTTTTTCACGCGAGTAATCCTTCAGAACGGTTTTCCCGAAACGGAAGCGCACTCCAGTTTAATCCCGTAAATAATAATAATAACGACGACTCGCGACGCTAATTGCATCCGTGAAATATCCTGGAAACGCAGCGGCATATCTTCTGTCTCGAGTGTTTACGAGGAGCGCGTCACTCAACTCTCTCTCTCTCTCGCATTTCACAAGGGCCGTCCCAACTTTTCCCTCAGACTTTTCCGCGCGAATGAATCATGCAACAAGTATTAATTACATTTCCAGAAATAAGGCTACACACACACACATACGAGAGAGATAAATCCTTTTTCTGGGCGAGGATTGCCGTCCAATAGCCCTCATCAACGACGTTTATTTTCCAGAGAAAGAGAGTAATTTCCCCCCCTCCCCCCCTCACCGAAAAATCCCTTTCTCGGCGGGATACACTATACTCGTAAATTATTCTTCGTCGCTGTGCATTGCTCGGTCGAATCTGTTCCCCCTTTCCATGTGCCCCCCCCCCCTCCCACTCCCGATTCCTCCTCCAATCCGACTCGCTCGGCATTCGCAATGCCAAAAGCTTCTTAATTAAAAAAATAAATTATTCAGACTCGTTCTCTCCCCCCCCCCCCCCCCCTCCCGTCACTGTTCCCTTCACCTCATCTCCCTCCGTTAGAAATGCGATATTTAATAGGTTTCTCTCCCCTCCCCCTCCCGCTCTCTCTCTCCCTCCCTCTCCTTCACTCCTCCCCCCCTATTTTTCCTCCCTCCCCTATTTTTCCTCCTCCTCCTTCAGCTCCGTAATTCTCATTAACGTACCCACTCTCTTACTCTCCTATCTATCCTGTCGAAAGGACAAAAAACATCGATCTGATTTCACATACCAAAACAATTAGCGACGCTCGGTATTCAATCTAACCGAATGGTCTACGGAGGGAAATAAAGGGAGATAAGCGAGTGTGGAAGTTTTCATCGGGGGAGGGGTTGGAGGGGGTAGGGAGAAAGGGGATGCTAAAGTCTTTTGACTCTTTCTCTCTCGCAGTCGGCATGACAGTTCTCTCGGAAGGGGGGGGAATATGGGTTGGAGGGGAGGGTATTGCGGGGTGGAGATGGAGTCCAGCGGGGAGAGGAGGGGGGGGGGGGGGGGGAGAAGCCGTGGCGGCAGCAGGAAGCGAAACTCCCCTTACACCACGCCTCCATCTCTGTTTCTCTATCCCACCCCCTCCCTCCCTCGCATAATACTGTGGATCCATCTTCTCTGCTTCCCATCCACTTCTGCTCAATCTTCGTCCCTGGCCATATTTCAAGCGGCAAACCTCCCTTCCCTCCCCTCCCCTCCTAAAACTCGCCCCCTCCCCTATTTCCTTCCCCCCCTGCGGCTACCTACCCATCGTTCAGAGCCTCCATCCCCCTCCGTTTTCCTCCAGACTCCATAAAATGTAGCATCGAAGTGTCCGGGATGGATGGATGGATTGAGGGTGAAGGAGGGAGATCCAATGGAGGAAGGACATAAAATGTTGCAGCGCCCGAAGCGTAGGACGGGAATGTCACAAAAAGTTCACCCGGTCGTGTAATGCCGGGAGGCGGGACGTAGGGTACGCCGCGCAATGGACCAAAATATTCCAGTTTCAAAGGTTCGCCGGAATATTTTGATGCCGCAATAAGTGTGGGGTTTTCCTTTCTTTTTTCTTTTTTTTTTTGAATCGTCGTGTCTCGGTGCGTGCGGCATTTGTTTTTTTTTGGAGAGGTTACCGCGACGCATTGATGAAATCGCCGCGTATTTTTTTGACTCCGGAGAATTAGACGTAAAAAATCACTCCACCTGCGTGCGTGAGCCAGACATGGCATACTGGGGTTAAAAAAATTCTATTCCAGAGTCTGCGAATTTGAGGAAATATTGCGGAATGGACGAATGAGGCAGAAACAGGAAAAAGGAATTAAATTATTAGAAAAAGCTTTTAGTGGCCGAAAGTTTGGGGGAATGCTTCATGCGTAATTCGGCGAAGAGCTTACTTAACTACGCTCGGGCATGTTTCCCCAGCAAACGTCAAATAAATTTAATGGTTATTTATTCTTATTTTAACGATGTTTTATTGATAATAACAAAGGAACCACCTTGTAATTTTACACTTTATTTCACAGGAATATTCAAAATTCCTAGATTTCACTATCATCTCCTTTGTTTATTCTATAAATTATGTTGTTATTCGTTTATATAACGTCAAAACGTCAATAATAAATAAGGTTCTATGAAGTGATTAATTAATGTTTGATTATTTTTAGAAATAGGTTAGCGCCAATGCTACGTAAATACTATGATGGAAAGAATATGAATTATATGTTTCGGAAATCCAATCGGAGGAATATGGGTTTTGTTTAGACAGAGAGACAAGTAACAATAGTTTTTCAATGGCCCCTAGACTGAATATAAGATTCTTGGCCGTGAGGTGCTGAATTCGAATCATCCCACAGACTCGTCGTTATTATGTCGAGGCTATTCGTCTCGAATAACGACGTATTCGTCCATTTTGCGGAAGAGACGTTCCACGCAGTTAAGCAATTACGCATAATAAAGGGAAAAAGTGCGTGAAAGTGTTTTATCGGCGGCGCGCCTATTGTGGTAACCTAGCAACCCGGCGGGTTGACTCATTACCCCCGGCATCACACTTCCGCGCGGACATTCTGCAGAGGTGCGTTTTCGCCTCTCGGAGGCCTCCTCCCTTCCCCCCCCCCCCCCCCCCCCACTTCCCTCCTCCCCCGCACTCCATCCTCCCCGAAAACATCAACCCTCCCGAAACGAAACCTCTCTCGTCTATTCCCCTAACGGCCATCATAAACGCAATTACAATCTTCCGGAGAGAAAGAGAGAGAGAGAGAAAGGGAGGAGGGAGGGGAATAGGGAGGGAGGGAGTCTGGCTTACACGCCCACCCACCCCTTCCTCCCCTGTGGCTTTCACATAACGTCCATCCCAACTCCCCCATTCCTCTCCCCGACCGCACGACTACGCTAAAAACGACCGCGCATAACCCCCACCCCCTCTCTCCCACTCCCCTCAGCCAACCTCCCCCAAAAAAAAAACATTCAGTCGGAGAAAATATTTCCCTCGCCCTCTCCACAAAGCAGACTTTCCATCCTTACTAACGCACCCCCGATGCAGCAACGCCGACAAACCATCCGGAGTACTTACACCCCCCGCCGTATTTCAGATCCCAGCCGATTTCCTCCCTCCCTTTGAGGTCTCCAGAAACCACCTACGATCTCCCTCCCTGACTCTCTCTCTCTCCCCTCTACTGTCCTCTCTTCCTCTCTCTCTTTCTGTCATCCTTACCCTCCCTGTTTCAGTAACAAAACGCATACGCCATGCGCACGCTAGAACCTTTATCCTCTCACTACCTCCCTCCTACTCTCTCCCGTGACTCCCACCCCTCCTTTATATTCTCACAATCCATCCCTCCGTACGCACGCGTACACACATATTCACGGAAATATCCTAAGTCTCCGTCCCCTATAACGGACGAACCCTATGGTAAAAAAAGACTCACACCCAGAATACACAGTACCTACCTACCCCTTGTCCGATCCCTCATCGCCTTCCTCTCTCTCTCTCGAATTCAGCCCAAAATCCCATTGTGCGATTTTGTGGGGAGAGTTACACGAGGTATCGCCCCATTCCCCTTTTCCCTCATGATGTTGTCTTTCTAATACGACCGCGGGGACGTTACTGCTCTCATACGCGTACTCCTGACATCTTTCTTATGTGTTTCGCCGAGAAGCACCCTCTCTGGACAATAAATTTAGAACATCTTTATTACAAGTGGCGTCGTTTCCTCTCGTGTATTATAAGCGACGGCTCCTAAAGTTCTACAACCTTTTTATTTTGATGACGTTCCCCTTGTAGCATTTTTTATAGTAAAAATAAATAAATACTTCTAATAATTCTTCCGCGGTAAGGAAGTATAGCGCCTTCTCACTCCACCTTCGGATGCCCTTTTCATCTTAACCATTCTCGCTCAGTCGCAACCTCTGCGGAACCTTTGTACCAGATGCCCTCCATAACTTCTTTGAAGTTTTCTCCCACGCAGCTTCTTCAATGTATTTCCATACAGCCTATGTGCGGACTAAGCGGAAGGGATTTTCATAGCCGACGTAACCACGGCGAAGGAGGCAGTCCGTATTCCTCGGTACGCTCCATGACTCCCTCTTTACGACTTGGATTCCGTCCAGCGCGTTGAATAGTGGATGATCCTTGGTCGCTCGGCCGCGCGAACGTAGTTCTCGCTATTTGTCAGGAACTTTCGCGAAAACTTGCGCATGACGGGCTACAGGAAAATGAGCCTGCATTTCCTCGTGTCTTAATCTTTTCGCCTGTATGGCCGCCATGTCGGCGTTATTCCACGCTCCTGGTACGTTAACTAATCTTTAGGTATCTTGTGAATTGTTTAGCGAGTTATGTTCGCAAAATACTCCGGATGCTTTCGAGGTGTAGACTCCTGGCACTCTGCCCTCCTTCTTACCTTTGATTGCTCGGGGAGTTTATTATGCCGGTGCATGTAGTGGCGTACTTGGGTTCGTTCTTTATCCTGGACCGATCCCAACTACTCTCTTTGGGCAATTTTCTTTGGGGGCACTTATGCTCTTTCCGAGATAAATTGATCTGATTCTCTATATTCTTTGTCATGCTGCTTCAACGGGAATATTTGGAACTTTCTGCAGACACGAGGCACTTTCTTAGCCCTCTTTTTTGTTCGATTTGTTAACGATATATTGACCTTTCTCAAATATTTAGTGTTTCCTTTCACAATTGTCATCATACATGAATTCCACTTCTGAAGGAATCCTTTCTTTTCGTCTCATTCCGTTTATAGGTATAGTTTTACTGTTTCTCCACTTGACTTCTTTTCTTAATGAAAAAGCGAGAGCCTCCCTATGGCAATTTATTAACTTCAAGTGGTTTAACGTAGAACCAAATACCAATAAATAAGGTATGCACATATTTGTCTACGGATATACTGATGTATTGATAGACTTTTATAAGGTTACTTTGGCATTTGTAATGTGTTGTGTCCAATAATCCCCATTTCTCGAATCGGAAAAATCAGTAACCGCGATATGTGCGCGCACAATCATTCACCATTGATTGTTTCAGCTTAAAATCGAGCGATTAATTGTCCTCAGTTTATAAACCATTTTTTAAAAGTTGTAAACAGTACCGCACATCCAAATCACCGCAGTTATCACGTTATGAGCAGATTATGAAGATGGATTATATTTTTTAATGGCTAAATATCCTTCACTGAATGGTTATCCCATTCAGTATGCCATCCTTCAGAAAATTGAAGCACATGAACGTGACATTTTAAAAAGTTTTTAGAGGACGATCACGCATTTTAAATAATATATTCTTCCATAAATATAGTAATATTTATATGCCAGGAACGCATCCCCCTTTTCTCCAAAAGAAATTGGTATTAGTATCCATGGTTTCACCATTGAAGGGGAATAATTTCCTGGGGCTGACATATCTTCATGTGTGCCTCTCCGGCGCGCCGCGGCGCCTCTACAACACCTACCACACACACACATATGTAACTATATACATAAATATGCATTCGCACACGGACACGCTATATGCTAAAGAAGAGAACTCAATAGAACCTGAATTTCGGTATTCAGTTTTTCTCAACATGGCAACGGGATATAAAAGGGAGGCGGTTATCCGTCCCAAGTTACAGGCGCAAGCTTGCGACAACTTAGCGCATAATCCGACGCTAAATCTTTCTCAAACAAAGGCGTAGCTAGCAGTTTTATCGTCGCGGCTGCCAATATTTACTACAGTATGGGCCGAGGAGAAATATAAAAAAATAGGAAGGAGAGACTTTTAGGGTGGGCAGGACCAAAGATGCCAGCCAGCGCCTGCATCTTAAAGCATTCACTTAATTCGGACGCTGCCAAAATAAAATCCAGACGTGTCCCTTTCCTCCTTTATCTCTCTCTCTCTCTCACTCTCAAAATCTACGTATTTCTTGCCTTCACCATGCGATGGAGAAAATGGCGGAAGTTGAGGGGGGTGGGGAGGAAGGATGTGGATAGCAGAGTAAGGGAAAAGGAGTGGAATGGAAAACGGAGAGAGAAAGGGTGGAGGCAGGAGAGAGAAGTAGGTAAGAGACAACGAGGAAAGATAAATGAAAGATAGGAGGGAAGTTGGAGAAATGGAAGAGAAAGATAAGCGAGAGAAAGTGTAGGAAGAAAGAGTGGAGAGAGGGAGAAAGGAAGGAAGGGGAGGGGGGAAAGAAAGGAAGGAGAAGGCTGGTGGAAGGGAGGGATGGGTCAGAATATTGGGGTTAAAGTTGTGGGATATTTAATCCAGGAAATGTTGGCCGTGGCCAGACGTGGATCCTGCCAAAAGTTATAATGATGCATCCAGCTCAATACTTAGGCGATCGAAGCTGAAAACCATGAGTGTAAAAAACGTATCCTCTAGGGCAGGGGTCACCAATTAGTTTTCTTCGCGGTCCGTATTAGAAAAAATGTAACACATCGCGGATCCCTTACTGGGATAACATTAATAAAACGTCAAATAAATGTTATTATAACATTTTTGTTTCCTCTTATTAATTATTACAGAACACATAGAAATAATATTATAACTATATTGCAAATGTATACTTTAATGAGAAAAAATACATTTCTTTTCGACAAAAATTTTCCCAAAATTTGGAGTCAAATTTGTACTTGATATTTGTGTCAAATTTCGAATAAGTTTGTCGGTTATCCGAGACCGAAACTTGTTTATTATAATTAATTAATTTTCGAAAACGTTGATTCACATATGTATGTTGAACCGAGGATACAAGTGCCGATGCTAAATTGAGGAAAAAGTGGATTATTGTGACAAGAATTGGTAAAGCTTTACCGAAATATTCTTGTATTTGTAGCGATTATTTTAATTAATTAATTGTATTATAAAATGAAATAACGTATATTTCAGAAGTTTAATGGCGTCAGTAACGCGAAGAAAGTTTCATTCAGTATAACGTATGATCGATTTTTTAAATGCCATACGTCAAATTAAGGGAATTTACAAAAATGCAAAACTAAAATAATTACTTTATGTACAAATTATTGACTTAGGTTCAGATCACACGCGGTCCATGAAAAATTGTCAACGGTCCGGATGCGGACCGCGGTCCGCCAATTGGTGACCCCTGCTCTAGGGTAAGAAGGTAGCAATTGGGACTAGAGAGATAATCCAATCAGGCTAATTTTTGTATGCTCATTAATAAATTAATAAATATTCAAGCGACGGAGTCCTTACAAATCTAAAAGAATAATAATTGCTAGGTAAAAGTTGTATTTTCTGAGAGAGAAGGAAAATTTTCGGGATAAAAATATGGATTCAGAAGTGAAAGGTAAAATCGATTTTAAGATCGGAATGTAATTAATGTGTTGTCGGCGCATTCAGATTTGTACAAATATAAAAATCCACTCTGGATACAACTGAGTCTAACCGTCAGATGTTAAAAAATATGAATATTGTTATAAATTGATGGAATGAATTATCCGAATTTCCTTATGCGACAGGCATAAGCTGTAATGATGGGAAATGTGGATACAGGTGGAAAAATCTGCTATTACCGGGAATCGAACTTGTCGGGCGAATATTCTGCCACTGCACTACCTTAGCAGACTAATTCTTCTGTTTTAGTACGGGTATATTTTCTTAAGTTTGGACCGGGCTAGCTATGCCCTCTCAAACGGTTAGAATGCCTATTATCCGAGTCCCGGTCGAGTTCAGAAAATTTCTCCTTCTCTATCTTCACATTTGCGCTCGACTCGAATTTGAACCTTCGACCGGTTTTTACGCGTTATATTCAATACGTGTCGGATGTCATTCGGCCAATTAAAGTACAGATGTCATTCGGCCAATTAAAGTACAGACTCGGATAGTGTCACGGAAAAGAGAAAGCATACCTTGCAGGATACAATTAAGTCGCTCATAAAGGATGCAGTCTCTTCTAATAGAGCTATCTGAAATCTGATGTAATAACCAAGGCGTCTTTCTGACTTTCTAAAATAATTACCATATACTTCACTCAACGATAACTGCTGAGAAATTTGCAATTCCTATGAGGCTGCACGAAATTCGCGGAACAAATTGTATGGGTATAAAAGTGATCGGGAGAAATACGAAATACGAAAACATTAACCGAATGTGGAATCCTAATTTTAAATTTTATAAATGATATTATTTATACGTTACTAGCTATGAAATAAGGGGGTCGCGACTCGCAAAGAGAACGTGCTTGAATACGACTTGGCATTGCGTGGCGTCGTGTACCGTGTTCGAAGACCCGAGAGAGGGGAAGAGGGACATTTCGGCGGAAAATTTTCGAGTGAGACATAATTGGAGGGAAAGGTGACAATGTATTTCGGAGTGAAAGTGAAACGAGTGGAAAAGGAAAGAATTTCAGAAAGGGAATTTCGGAGAGGCGAATTAAACCCGAGCGGCGGAGGAGGAGGGGTGGAGCAGTGAGGGAGGGGGAGGAGGGAGGGGGAGGAAGGGAAGGAACCGCTCGAAATAGTCATCTACCTTGAAAGTCACCGAGGATTTTTACAATAGGATGATGATCTCTCCCGTCTTTCTGGGAATATTTCTTTCCAAGGAAATTATTTTGAGAATTTGAATATTCATTTTTTTTCATACCAAAAGAAGACATTATAGGGGTAATTTCCATTAATTTTACGCGTCTCTTTTTATCCGGAGTACTGGTTGCGGTGGATATGTTGTTGCTGAAACGGTCCGCTTTAATTTAGCTCGAATAAAATATCTCAAGACTTACAGACCGAATCGCTAGGAAAGTTCCCTTCATTATTTTTTAATAGCGTGTTTCCGTTCCTAGAATCTTGTCTTCGTCGAAAATATGGTTTATTTGAATGGCGTGCGCGTTTCAAAAGCTGTAATACTGTAACAAGAAATGAAAAGCTTAACGAGTTTTCTCAGTAACGTTGAGTCAAATATGAGAGGATAGGTACGTAGCTACGCCATCAAATGGCGTAATACGAAAGGGAAATGGGGTAAGAGAGGAGGAGAATGCGGGGTTAAAGGGATCAGTAAGGAACAGTGTAATAGATTCATAAATGTATCTTTTTAGTAGTGAGGTTGAGATATCAATTCCATCTCATTCATATGTTCAGCATAATATAAAGTCAGATTTGAATAAACGCTTGTGAGGTGTATATTAGATATCTTGCAATGTAAGATATGTCAAGTGTAAACATTTCAAGGGGCAATTATTTTCTCACTTAATGAGGAACCGTTATACAGAAAAACGTTACTTCTCAAGTACTAGATTAATTGGCGTAATATTACTTTCAACGGTAATCTCCGCTGTAACGATTCTGGACCAATATTTTGAAAAATATGTAGTTCGTAACAGGACAACAATATAGAGGAGAAGATCCCGTAAATCTGAAATAAGCTATGATTGTGCATCCTAGCTATTGGCACATGTCCCTGTTATATTTATTATAAAGTTAAATTTCAGATTAAACATATTTTTGCACAACTTTTGAGAGATGTAAGTTAGCTATTCCTCTCTAAGAAACGAAATGCAAGATGTGACATTTCAAGCCAATGCGGTAAATGCCAAAATAAGGGGCGAGATGAGCGCATAAAACAAAAAAACAGGCGTGAGAGAGAGAGAGAGAGGAAACGGCTTAAAAAAGGGTGAAAGGGATGGGGGAAGAAGAAGAGAAAGGAGTGAAAGTAACGCGAAACAAGCGAAGAGAGAAAGAAAAAGGGACAAGCGCGGGAGGCGGGCTGAGGCAGGCAGGAGATCGCCTCAAGGAATGGTCTGAATCGATATACGCAGGAAAAAGGAATGGATAGACGTTAATAAACGACATGAAATAGAGGAAGGTGAGTTGAGGTCAGAGAACGCTGCCCTACAAATGCCCCCAGCATTTGGGATGAGGTCGCGAAACGGGAAAAAGAGGGGAGAGAGAGATAAAGAGAGGGAAACCGGAGAAAACAGCGGAGAAAGTTCCCTTTCTCCACGGCACGAAAAAAGAAAGAAAGCGATCCTCCCCCTCGGTTTGACATTTCAAAAATGCCTCGTTGTGCCAGCAGAGTCGCCCCACCGGGGATATTTCGCACCCTGCACGCCTTATTATCCCTTAGCCTTTCACCTCTCTCCCTCTCTCTCCTCCCACACTCATCCGCCGCCTCCAATTCGCGCCCTCCTCAAGCAGCCACGCACCACCCCCGCCACGCCCTCCGCGCCGCAGTCCGACCCTTCACGAGGCACTCCAACACGACGTCTCGTCAGTCTTTCCTGACTCGCGTATCGACCTGTCTTGAAGGGCGTCATTTTTTTCTTTTTCCTCGAGTCTCGCCAACTCCCCCTTCTTTTGTTTAAAGGGAGTGCTTCATTTTTGCTCCAGCCTCTCTCTCTCTCTCCCGACATCTCCCATTAAAACATCTTTTCCTGGCTCTTTCTAATTTTTTCTCCATAGTCTCCGTCCGTACTTTCGCTTCTTTTTTCCGCGTTCTAACACAGAGAAGGCGGTTCGTAAACCTATATTAAACTTTTTTTCCTATCTTCCTCTCATCCCACTCCTTCCTTTCTCTCCTGCTCTACTCCTATTCAACCTATTCTCTGCAGTTTCCCTTCACTCTTCTATTCGTTCGCCTTTCCATTTTTTTTTTTAACCTTTCAAGGGAATGGAATTTTAATTTCAGAATGCGTGGTGTGCTATTAACTGCTGATTTTCTCGCATGGAATAATTTATAGAAGATTGTGTGTGGGATTTATAGAAGATTGTGTGTGGGTCACGTATTTCAATATTTTTGTAAGCATATCTTGATAATTCATCAGAGAATCATCGAGTTATTCTTGGGGCTAAAGTGAAAATTGTTTGATACAAAAATATTTTCTTACTCAGGTAACATAAATAGTTATAAAAAGATAATGAAAAACCATATACAAAGCAGCTGTCTACATTGATAAGAAAATATTGTTTCCATATAATTTTAGCCTTAAGAAAGGCTAATGTCTGTATATACCACTGACGACGGCTGCCTTATAGGTGAATTGCGTCCTTGGTTTTATCATAATCTTTTATAAGTACTGGAAAGACTTTCCTTAAGTACTTAATATGTAGTTTCATTTTATATCTTGATATCTTTCATTAGTGAAAGTGATGCCCGATGATATAGAAAAAAAATTTGAAGTAGGGAGAGAGAAAAATATTGAACTTGATCGAGAATCGAACTCGGGTCTTCAACTTTCCGGGTGGGTGAACGTCACCTCATATGCGAAAACATTTAATGCAAATGCACGTATATGTACCATGATTCCCTCACCCCCTTTTCTATTCCTCCCACATTTTTCTCCGCTTCTCTTCCTCTTCCAACATATCTTTTTCAGTCCCCCTTTGGGATATTCCTTTCGTTTTCAAATCCTTTCCCCTACTATTACATTCCCTATTACTTTCCCTACATCTTTCTTCTCCTCCTCTTTGCATCCCCCTAATTCTCCCCCTCACATTTTTCCTTTCTCCAACATTCCCCTCTCTTTTTTTCCCTCTTGTCTCCCAATTCACTCCTCCCCTCTCCCTCCACTCTCTCCACTCCTTTTCGTCGCGACTTTCCCTTCCTTTGGCATTCACTTTTCCATCGAGCACTTCCCAATCCGAACCCTTTTCTTCCTCTCTCGTAGCCTTGAGTTTTTCTTCCCCTTCTCTTCGATGCTTACTGCTACGCTGCTTGAAAATCACGCAAAAATGTCCCTCCCTTTAAGACCTTTCTCCTTGCTTCGCTGATATTTTGCTACCGCCTCTTATGGTGGCGGGAATACCTTTATAAGTATGTGTGTATCTAATAGGGATTAGGAGTAATATATATATATATATATTTATTTATAATTCTCTCGCTTTTCCAATAAAGAAGGTCAACGTGCATTTGATTCTCACTCATAAGAGTAAGAGACAGAATGCGGCTCTATGATCAAACGCTTCAACATGGTGTAAATCTTTTCATGAGAAAATCAAAGATAGCCTCGTTTTTCGTTGAGTGTTTATTTAGAAAATCGGAAGGCAGGCTCGATTTTGTGATAAAGCTAATCATAATTTACATTCTTCCGTCACAAAGAATACGACTGCGCGCTATCGTCGAATCGGTGGTTGTTTTAAACATCATAAATGAATATACGCATGATGTTATTAAAATGTCCCTAACAGTAAAATAGCCGTGACAAACACTATTAGTTCTAACCTTAGCCGAAAGATGAGACATTTTAATGTCGTTTGAATTCATACTCTGAAATAATGTTTCTTTATGTTCGTGAATACCGCTTGGTCACCGTCATGTGAAAATGAGTTCTGTGTCCATATTTAACTTAGAAATCTTTGGTTGTTGAACAAGTATAATTTTATTTTATTTTTTGTCCAATGTGCAATGAAAATATATATTGTTTAGTACTAAAATATTAATTTTAGTATCATATTGCAATTCATTTTACTTTGAAGTATTGAGAAATATTTTTTGGTAAAAATGTTGTAAACAGCATTATCGATAAAAATGTTCTTATTTTCGTCAAAACCTACTTTCCTAAGTATAGTAACAACAATAATAAATAAATAATAAATATATCATAATTTAGGGTATAAAGGGTTGAGTCAAGATATGTTTAGACTGGCTACCTGGGAATAGCCGAAACCGTGAACAATGTGTCCATAAATGGCAAATAGTAAAAACGGAGGGTTGAACAAAGAGAACAATTTTCTATTGTCATCTCAAAACTCGTGTTTCAGTGGCACCTTATGACAACCATATACAACATAGTAGAAAAGAACTTGAGAATACGAATGGCTGTAACTTTCAAGAGAACAAAAGATGTTTTTTAAGCAGTTTTATAGTGCTTATTAAAATCGGATTCGAAGAATTCCCTTGTTGTGACGTTTATATTCCTCATCTTATCTTCTTATTCGGAATTTTTTCCTCGGTGATTGACGTTGAAACAGTCATTTACAAGGCGCCAGGATTGCGCCAGGATTGAAATTTTCTACTTTTCACAGGTAAAAAATTAGGCTCGAGATTTATGCAAGGACTAGTGTTATGACAGTAAATTCTCTAAGTAGGGTAAGAGTGCATTGCTGACAACAAAGAGTTTAGGGGCCATCGCCTTTGCGTTTTCCCTTTTTGTATCCGCGCGCGCACAGATAGAAAGCGATATCCTTCGCTGTGTTTTTTCGGTGTCTGCGTGTGTTAAACCCGCGCGCGCATCATTTCCACCGTGCCTATCCGTGCGTGGATCGGAGATGCCCGTGACGTCGATCGCTGGGCACGCTTCGCTCGTCTCTATCTCTCTTTGATGCATGTTTCTTCTTCCTGTTTTCGCATCGCGATTTATCGAAGAAATGTCGGCAGTTGATCTCACAACGGTAGTGAAAACGAGGGAACGATCAAACACCGATTTTGTTGCTCGACTTTTTCTATTGATTTTTGTTCTAATTTACGAATATTACAATTCCTTATTTGATGCAGTGGTGTGGTAACTTAGATCACGTAATCGGTATTTTCATCTCCTGTATTTCTGTCCCTATCATTTAAAGCGTTGTTTTTGTACGTATACAATTAGCTTTAAATGATGCTCCGTGACACGATGAACTTTTATCCTAGAGTATTCGTAAAAAAATAATAAATGCATTTCCATAGATCGCCAAGTTGATACTCGAAATTTTAGCAAATGATATTTCTACTGATTTGTCTAAAAAATACCAAATATACCGATATGCGCTCGAAAATAAATGGTCACTTTACCCATATAGCCATTACAATCTCATATTGCTATAGGTTAGTTCTTTCTCTTGGATTGCGTCAGATTTGTTCATTTTGAAAACTTCTATAATGCATTTTCTTCATTATCAGTGGTACTTTTCTCCTTTATTTTTATCGGAGATTGGCGTTGGGTCAGAATCCGCGGTGTGAAGAGCCACATTTTGACGAGACTGTATATGTAAATTAATATTAAGGTTGCGCTAAAATTTTTCTTCGGATCGTAATTTTTTAATTTCACCTCAAATTTACCCGCAAAGGTCCAACTTCCCAACCTTATTTAAGCGTCGAGATGGTTCTTTGTAGGTCAAATATTTTCATCTTAATTTACTGGCGCCGCGGTTAGACCAAGAGGAGGCGACATTTTCTCGGAGAAGTTAAAACGCGTGCACGTGGAACAAAGCGCCTCTTGAGATTACACCGGATCTGGAACACAGATTATTAAACCGTGCTGTCGCGCCCTGTAACCCCGTGCAGCGCTGAAACTGCAACTCCTCTCCCAGCCCGTGCAATAGGGAGGCACTTTACGGCGCGAGTGCCATGTCACGGTTTTCCCCAGTGGTTGAATCTCTCTCTCTCTCTCGCCTCCCTAACGTGTGCCACACGGTACCCTCTCCTTCGCTTGTTCTCACCTGATTTGGCGTCGTGGGACCCGCACAGGAGACGGCGGAATCACACCCCTTTAACGACCCCGTTTCCACGGAGGACATGGGAGTGGGGCCGTGACGGCGGATTCCACAAAATCGCCACGGACGCTTTCGTGAGATTAATTTCTTTCGTTTTCTTTTTATTCTTTTAAGCCGGCTGATTGCTAATGAGAAGTTGCGACGCGGTTGCTCGTAATTTCGCGTGTCTTGACCCTGAAGGGATTCCGAAATGACGTGACACTATTTTATTTATTTATAATTTCACATACAGCGAGTTCGCTAATTTATAGTGAAATGGTAACAAAAAATAGATATAGGACTGCAAGTGAAAATTTTGAGAACATCACGGATTATATAGCCAAGCAAATATACTACATATATTTGAATTCACTACATATAATCTTGGGAAATGAGGAAACAAGTGAAAATATTCCCGTTCTGAAACAGGAGAATTAGTCTGGCACGGTAGTTCAGTGGTAGAATATCCGCCCGGGAAGTGGAAGGCCCGGGTTCGATTCCCGGTCATGGCAGATTTTTTCACCTGTTTCCTCATTTCCCATCATAACAGCTTATGCCTGTCGCATAGGATCTTCGGATCATCCTTTCTATCGATACATATAATCTTGGTAAAATTTTAGGTAATGGTAAATATAATCAAATCTGAAGTTATACGAAATGTTTTATTAAAAACATGGTATTTCTTTAGCCGCAAAAAGATTCATATTATTACTCGGGAGTGATCGAGACAAGTTGAAGCGATGGATTCATATGATTTCCGCTCCGTTATTTTCTTATAATTATCCTTTATTGGAATAGGGTAACAACGCGCTTTTTTACCGTATAACACGCACATTTAATTTCGATGGTTCTGACCGTAATCTTTAGAATAAAATCCATTAAAAATCCAGGAAAATTCAACATTTTAACTTATTTTCCTCCAAAAATATATACTAAAGATCCACCGCTTACTTTAATGATCAACTGCGATTTTTAAAACGCAAATAACTTCGCGACGATTCAAGTGAATGATTAAAACATGATATCGAACCCAATACATATATATACTTCCGTCGTGCACATGTACTATATGTGTTTATATACGTATATGTATACGTATCATACAAAAACCGAGGAAATCTCAAGGCTTTCCGAACCGTGACGCGCAAAACTATCCCTGCAAATAAAACCGATACGCCGGACGCAGAATAACCACAGCAGCGAAACGATTTACTGAACCGATCACTTCCTCGATAATCGGACACATACACAGAGAAATGCGAGTGAGAGAGAGAGAGAGAGAGAATGAAATGAAACGTTCTCCCGTTAAAACTAGGAACGCGACGAGACAAAAAGTATTCGAAAGACCTTTGAATGGGAAAAGAAAACAAAACCACTTATAGCTTTGCCGCAACAAACCGATACTTTCCGTCTCGTTTCACAGCGTTCAGTTTATAAAAAAGGGCCAATCGACGACCCTACTCCGTCAATGCGAGGCACTGGTACGGGAGGTGCGCGGAAAAGGGTGGGGGAGGGGGGAGGATAAGGGGAGAGTAGGGAAGGGGAGGGAGAGAATAACAACATGTAAAAGCAAATCGTCTCTGGTACATTTTTTTAGCCTTTTCGAATTATGTTCAGCTCTCGTATTATTGGATTGAAATAGGTTTTTTTTTTTAATACTACAAGTCTTTCGTTTTTCGCGACGAAACCAAATGGGTCTTGTTATGTATACTTATATGGGAATATGAACGCGTGCGATCGCAAAATTTCGAAGAGCAAATCGTCAAAAAAATATGTTGATATGCTTTGTGTATTATTAAATTGCATGTCTCGGTATTGATATGAAGATCGGGTAAACGTAAATGCGCTTTTTTCTGTATGTATTATTCATAAAAAACCACTGATGGAGGCTGCTTCGTAGCCAAAATGCCTGTCTAGTTCTCTCAACTTTTTTATGTCTATCGGGGATTTCTAATTTAGCAATTGAATTATAGCCATGAGTTGAGTTATATAACTTTTCAAAATAATTTGTGGAGTTTTTACGATACATTATTTACATCTGCAAAATATTGAATTCTAAATTAAGACTATTCAAAGTGTGATTCACGAAGTTATAATTATTCTTAAGTTTGAACATGTGTCGTCAAGATGGTCTTGTGGAGACAACAGACAACAGAAAATATCCGTTAAGTCTGGTTTATCTAGTTATTTTTCTGTAGATGTAATACACCCTATGTTGGAAATTACTTAAGTTGTCATTAATTTTCTATGATAATCAACTTCAAATTAAGGCATTGATAATGTTAATTAATCTTTTCACGATGGGCTGTCTAATTTGGAATTTAAACACATCGATAAACGATCCATATTAATCCGAATTAAATAAAATTATCTTGTAATTAATACCATGTAAATAATAATCACAAACGCAAATCCTTTAAACATTTGCATAATATAATACATATTGAGTATTAACGCATACATATTCAATCAGTGGGGATAATGGAAAATGAATTAAATATTCAACATCGGATGCCAGTTTCGAATAAAATATCCTTAAAGAATCGGAGGTTTGTAATCGGCCATGATTATTTTGATTAGTTGAAAATCATTGAATGTTTGTATTCCCTCTCAGAGATACAAAAGCGCTTTTCCATATACACAGTCTTTAAAATTATGCAATAACAAGTAAACCATACTCGAAAAAGTATTTTCTCGGTTCTAAATTAATTTAATTACACAAAGGTACTCATCAGGAACGTTCTGTGAAAGCGCTGTTAATTAAAAGGACGGACTTGATTGCAGCGCTTTAGCGTGAAACAGTCGGTTCGTATAAATTTGTCCACGCCTATTGATTACCCGCTTTTTGGATTAAAAACGAATTTAACTGCTTCTGATGGCATCGGTGAAATATGCGTGAAATGGTCGATTCCGAAATCAGTTCTTAATGTTTTCTTTTTTGATGCATTTATACTTGTTGTCTTGTGCTCGTACAGCACAATCAAAGCATCTCGATCAAAATAAAAATGAAACGGTAAAAATCAGTGACGACTTCTTTGAAAACCACCATTTCGTGTGTTGAGCTCCTTAGCTCTATAGGTGATTTACCATCGAGGATGGCTGCTTTTTATTTTTGCCAAGATCCGCATTTAGTTTTAGCGATCGCTCGGCCACTTGACCCTCGTCAACTTACTGTTTGACAAGAAAATTAATAAAGTAGAAGTACAAGGTCTAAAACACCCGTCTATGAAAATCGAACCGAGTAACGTGCATTGTTTGAAACACGAGCATTAAATTCGTCCTCCCCCCCCTTTTGGTTGCACCGCTTCACTTGCTTGCCTCCATCCTCATTTCCTTCCACCCCTAGGGGAAGACCGCAAAACCGATCTTCCTATTTTTTTCGCACTCCTCCGCGGACGACGACTCGTATTAAAAAAGAAACCATATTATACGTGCTCCGTACTCATGTAATACATTAATGGAGGCCTGCGGTGTAAGTCGTGCCGTGGAGGAGAGCAGAAGAAAGCTAGAGGGGAGAGTTAAATGTGCGCGTTCTTTTTTTCGCAGGAAAGTGCATTGTGGGAAACAAGACAGCATCTGGTACGAAAAAAAAGTATGAAGTAAAAAAAGAAGGAAAGCGAGAGCGTTGCGGTTTTTAACTTCGGTCAACCAAAATGGGCGCGCGAAAGAAAAAGAGGCGATCTCAGGAAAGGATGTGGTGGGATGGAATAAGAAAGTGGGTGAAAGATGGTGCGGGGGGAGTTGAATTCTATCGACGGAGTTAAACTAAATATTTACCATCTTGCACACGTCACAGAAGCTAACCTTGCGTGGCGATATTTTTTCAGGTAACGAAATAAAAAAATCTGATATGTCCAACACGTGACTTTCTCCGTATTTGGGGTATAGGTATTAAAATTATTAAGAATAGCATTATAAGGCAAAATTATTATTTCGTATCGTAAAAGAATACAGTCGTCCTTATTGCCGTAAATTATATTTTGAATATGTTTACAGAATTCACCGCTACGTGGTGGTGGCGCTGTATACTGGAAATTACGAAAAAGTTAAATATCTCCGAAATGGATGGTTCTACGAAAATTTGTTCCAAACAAAACTTGGAAGAAATATTATTCTCTACAACTTTGGTCCTCACGAAGATTACAATACTTTCCCCATACTATGTGTGGAGAAAGTAAATAGACTAAAAAAGTAGTTCCGATTCTTTATTGATACCGCTTTGTTAATAGAAGCTGTACACAATCAGGCCAATACATGACAACATTGAGAGGAATTTCAGTCGAATTCACAAATACGCGACCGCACAAACGATTATTTAGCCTAACTGAGCGAAATTTATTCTTATGAGGTCAGATAAAGGCATCCAAATATATTCTGTTGAGTTAGAATACGGGCTAGAATGTGAATCTCGGGAATAAAAACCCTAAGAAGGACTTATCTCTTAAAAGGATGAGATATGAACGTAAATATGTGAGCTGAAATATACGTACATGAAATAAATATTATTTAAAAAATACTGGCAGTGCGGTATAAGAGACTTTGAATCAAAACAGGTGAAAATTATTTACAAACAAATTTTAAAGTAAATAGAACCTCCTGAGGAAGTAAATATCAAGGGAACGATGAAACGGGGGATAAATTGAGAGGAAAAAAGATGGCGCAGTAAATAAAGAGAGAGGAGGTAAAAAGGGTGATGAGAGAGAAATAAGGAGAATGGAGAGAAAAGGATGTGACGGAGGAGAGGGAGGGAGGAGGCGATGGAGTCTGCGGAATATGAAAGAAATAAATACTCCTGTGGGAGTAGGTTAAGTAAGTGAGAAAAATACGAGGCGAGATATTTTTGGGTCAAGTGGAGACCGAGAGAGAGAGAGAGAAAAAAAGAAAGAAAGGCGTTTAATGAAAAATGGAGGGAGAGGAGAGGGGGTGGAAGGAAATGACTCGCTAGGCGTTATGGAGAACGGAGAGAGAGAGAGAGGATAGAAAATGGAGACCCGAAGGAAATAAATGAAGCAATATTCTTTCTCGAATGATACCCCGATCCGTATGTGCATTGCAAGTTTTATTTTAGATTGTCATTGACTCTCTGTTAACGACCTTCTAAAGCGTTTGGAAACTTTTAATAATTTTCTCTGTCTCGCTTTCGCGGGATTCGATCGGTGGTAAATTGGTCAAGGATATCGAATACTGGCTGCCCTCAATGAATACTTCATGCGGGTCTCAAATTAGGACGTGGTTTATATATAAATCCACTTTAAATGTTTAGACAGGTTCAATACCCGTAAAAATGGCGGGTGGAAACGAATAATGCATTAAATCAAAATTAATAGGGGCTAGGGGTTGAATTCAAAATAGCTACATAAAAAAAAGAAGTCCATGGTTTGTTTGCAAGTTTTGATAAGCCTTAAAAAATAAATGCTAATTATGCCGTTATTATAATATTTTAAATATTGATTACAGTATCATGTTTTTCATGTTCGTTTGCTTTGGACAACTCAACAAGCAAGAAAAACCTTATTTGTTGCTATAGATAACAAAACAAAAAATAAATTCTGCACGGCGACCGAAAAACCGATTTTTGATGAATATTTTATATACTAAAAGTGTTTAATTAACATATGTGACGACAATGCCTTGATAGTTAACATTTCTAATGAAAAAAATGAGGAAAATGACTTTTGTTGTATTTTAAAATAATTTTTTGGCTAATTCGGAACGGATTCTAATTCTATTAGCAATAAGATTCTATTGTCTCGAGTTTGGATCTGGATTCTGACTTATTTTAAAATACTGAATAATAAAATACTGAAAATATCCTACACACGCACCAACGATAATCAAATGGAGAAAATCGAGCATGGGACTATTTTCGATTTTTCTTTGTCATAACCCGCGTTCATCTCTATGCGTGCACAAAATTCCAGCCATTGGATTCTATCTGAAATCGTCTTAAAAATCTCAATTGACGCTGTTGTATTATTATATAAAGATACATATATATATATATAAAGTAAGTCCTAATGCTAGGTGACGAATAAATAGCAAACGATCTTAATAAACTGTACGAATGTGTTATCACGAAAAGTCTCAACAGCAGTACATACCTATGTTGGATGATTGAGCTGTTAGCAGGAAGTTGGGAACAGAATCGTACAAGAATTAGGAAAAACACGCCCCATGTCTCCGAAGTGTTTCAGCGTGAGGCAGTTGTTAATTCACACCTCCGGTATATTTGCACCTCATTAATGCCATCCATTTATCGAATTCCACTCCGAAATCCACTTACGTGGCTCTAATAATAAACGACCTTGCTGTAATTTTTCTTTCTGTATCGCCTTGTTAACACTGTCGGGCATCGAAAATCCAGGAAACTATGGAATCTAACTTTTTCACGTTTTGGAGGTTTCTCGGGTTAGCATATCTACGTTTTGTTTCTCAAAGAAATATTTTAACAATATAGATGCCATATTTTTCGCGTTAGCTTTTTAGAATTAATGAAACTTCATAAAAGAATAAAATTAATTCAATTTACTTTACATGCTTATAAAAACGTTAACATAAGCTTCAGATTTCGTCGTTAATTACGTGCAGAACGATAATGATACTCCTCGGACTGTTTCTTAATGAATGACATAATTGAGATTATTTGAATAAATATCAGATTTTTCAGACAACGAATAATTTCGGAGTTATGAATTCCCAGTTGTCTATACTCGATAGAACTCGTATTGCAGTAAACGTGACAGCACATCACATGTGAAATACTTTTCCAGCTTATCATGCATTTGTGAGCGCGTGTAATACATATCTGAAAGGGAATCATCACCGAGAAGAGATGATAACTGAACAAAGATACAGTAAAACCAGAGGATCTTCTTTATCTATTATACATTTCTTGAGTAAATTAGGCAAACTTTTGAACATATTTCGTTGGAATTTTCCCTCCGAACTAGTATTTCGATGTTGTTAGGTACCAGCAAGACATATGTGAACTTTCCTTTGGTTTTATTTCAATTTCAATAAAACTGAAATAGAGAAATGTATATTTTTACTCTTAACAACTACAAAAAAAATGCCTCTCGTTAAATCAGGGGTTCCCAACCTGGTGCTCGCGAGCACCGCTGTGCTCTTTGGAGTCCTGATGGTGCTCTTTAACAGCCTGACGGTGCTCTTCTAAGGTGCTTAACATCCCATTTCTTAGGACCAATAATGTAATTTTCTCTGTTGATTTCGTTCCGAACGTATTCAAGATAATTAAGGATAACTATGATGTTGGTTTGATATTATTCATTATCATTACTACTCTTGCGGAAGTGTAGTGTATCTTTTGATATTCTAGGATACAACTTGGTGCTCGCTTGACGTTCTTGGATACGTCTTGGTGCTCGCCACATCGAAAAGGTTGGGAACCCCTGCGTTAAGCCAACATTTTTCATCCAAAGTTAGACGGAACCCCGTTATTATCTCACTAGGTGTTAAGGTATGAATCTGCAGGCGGATCTCGATATTTAAGCCAGAAGTTCAAGACGTACTTGTTACTAGTTTTGACAGCGAAGAGGCAAAAAGATTGACATGAATTCTGTGTGCGGCAAAGACCTTAACGATTGAATTCCCTTCGCTATTCAATCTCCCGCGATTACCGGTTCTCCTATCCTTTTTTTTTTAAACCTCTTTTCAAATGTCTTACGTTATTTGACAAGGTACACGGTTGTAAGTACGAGAAGTGGTTCCTTTTTTGCGATTTCAATGAAACACGGCACAACACCCGAAGAACTGCACGCAAAAACGATCAAAGTCGTTGGATTCGCTCCTCGTTTTAAAATAACGCGTCGGATGTCGGCTTTCTCTTCTCTCGTTACCCTCGGTTAACGTCTTTTGAAGTCTTGTAGCAGTTTTCTGCGCCCAAGTCATTAATTCATCTGTCACGTAGCGGAGTCGTAATGAATACCGCAATCTCAGACGGCGTCTTCGCGACCATCGATTCGTAAGAAGAGATCAAACAAAAAAAAAGCACGGGTGAAGGAGACCTAGTATTGCTGGAGGCTAAAAGAAAGGCGTGAAAAAGGCAGACAGACAGACAGACCGGAGCAGGGAATGAACAGGGCAGGAAGGACGCGAAAATCAATTTTAATTATTAGGAAAAAACGATTCCCTTAGGGCACGCACTTGTGTTTCTCCCAAACGCGATGACATCTTTTGTAGAAGATTTTAAATATTTGTTTTAATCACTCAGCCAGAAAATTATTACAATCGCGCCAAGCCACCGATGTAAAACCTTGCGACCAATTTACAAGCGTAAAATTAATTCATTCCTTTAAAATATTTCGTGCTCTTTAATTTTCGAGACATTCGTATTTTTTATCGCCCTAACTTCCTCTTCCATTTCACAATTTAATTTTATCCTTTCCCAACTTCTCGTCAGCGAAATATCTTTTATACTTCTTTTTTAAAGCCTCAGCAACATACTTACGCTATAATACGTTCTCTGTTATATTGTGCATCTATCTTCTCAGAGATTTCTCCTCCGTAATGAGGTACTTTCACAAAATTTTAATTTTCGTGAAGACTCTTTTGGATAGAACTATATATAAAAAGGAATACTGCGTTGCAAAGAAAAGTAAAAGAAATTGTTTATAAATATAGGTATTTCTTTATAGCTTTAAAATGTTGGTCGGATCGATTCATCTTTTCTGACTCGCCTCCGCTACGTGACGTCACGATCCGGTATTTCTCGTGCTCCTCGTGTGTGTCAAGCGGTTTTTATTCTGTACCTGTTTTGTGAATGCGAAGGGAATTTTGTGCCTTTGTAATATCTATTCTATATCGTAGATTTTTACATTTATCAAATAATATACAGCATATATTACGTAGTTTATCAGGTCAGAAGACAGAACTCAACGTTTAATTGGTAAAAATTAGGTAGTTTTTTTGCCTTAAATATAATCAGCAATAGGTACTGATACCTATATCTCTATATCTTAAATTTTAAAAGGAAAAAAATAGAATATATAGAATAGAATATAATAGAACTTCAAATAAACGTTCAGTAATACTAACGGGAAGAAAGTAAAATCAACATTTATCAGGTTAAAATCTGAAAAATATCGATGAATTTTCAATTATATTATTAGTACTTGCTGATATATAAAAAAAAAGGACGAGCATCACACTGAGGCGTAACGTTTTATTAACACGGATAGCCTACCATTGTTATGAAAGTGCTGTCATTTTAGAGGAGATACTGAATATTTTTGCCATGATAAAACTGATTAGCCCGCTTAACAATGATTCCGATATAAAAGGCGTGTCTCTTCTTCGTTACTGTGACGAACAAATGTAAAACAAGACTTTTCGTGTTCTAATTTTTGAGAAATATATTTCACATTCAATCTTATCATTTTTTTACTAACTTTACTGATATAAATAAAAAGCGAGGGATAAAAACAAAAATCGATTTGAAAGGACAATTAAATCGAAGTCACCTGCGAGTGATTTTTTTAGTTTTTTTATTGTTGCAGCATTGTATTTCCCAGACCACTACTTGATAATGTGTGCGTATAATACTACGTCGTTTTTCGACGTAAATTTTATATTCTCATCCTAAAGATTTAAAAAATACACATTTAATTAATTAAAGTAAATAATTTTAAACTAGATTAGCTCACAATCAGTTGTAACTATATTTCAGTTGGGTAGAGATCTGATAAGTTTTAATAAATTTTTAATTCGTTTCAAATTGTCTCTATAGGTGGCACCAGGGTGTCGCGTCGGAGGGGGGTCCGTTCCGTGCCATCTAGCATCTTCAGAGCTTTAGAGGTGTCCGCGACCTTGAGGATGACAGCAGGCTTCAATGGACTGGTGAGAAGTAGGCGGAATGACTTGGCCCCGCTGCAAGGAACATAATTAGAATTAGGTAAGGATGCGTTCTTTAAGTCAAATAATAACATTAAGTGCAAACAATATGAAATCATGGTGTCGTACGATAAAATTTGTCAATTTATTTAACGATGAATTACACCTGTTCCCGAATTAGTTCACGTAATGGCGGAAGCATCTCTTGTGCAGGCCAAACAAAGCCCTGATTTCATATAATTTGTTTTATAATACAATGCAATAAGCTTAATTTAATGTGAACAATGGCAGAAAATTATATGAACTGTTTAAAATTATTAAAATTTACCCCTGTGTATTTCTTTAGAGGCTCGTGTCCTTCGTTCCGCAGGACTATTTTTTTGCCTGAATTAATTAAGTTGTATACATTTTTTTGTCTATTTGAATATAGTCATCCATTAATACACACGCTAGTATTTCGTTTAGCGTTTTTGAGGACTAAATACTAGTTTCCAGATATGCGTACGAGATATTCTTGAAACTTGGTTGCGTATACGTGCTTAGAAAATTGAAAACGTAACACAGTACCTTGAGAGCTATGGTACCGAGGTACATATGTACATAGTGATTGTACCTTCCTGTAGGTTTTAGGCACACACTATCAAATCTGGCCTAACCAAAGCCTAATCCGCCTTAGATGTGTTAAAAATATGTGCTCGGCAAATGCTACTGAGCGAATCGCGTCGCAGTGAGTGGAGGGGGGAAGGCGTTGTTCACGTCTGGAACGCGGAGGGATATTGTTTACAGTGCTCCGCCCCTGCATATTATATTACATACGTTCGACCATAGGAGCCCCTGTTGATGTTATATAAAGAACAGATAATCACATTAAGTCGTAGCAGTTAAATTTTGGATTTTTTTCAAATGAAGCTAGTGTATGGTTTCAGATTAAGCGTTGTTTATGCGTATTGTTTTATATTTCGTTCGTTGTAGTCACGTTAATTTATATTTTTTTAAAGTCGTTGATTTTTTTAAGTTCTATAACACGAATTTTTCAATGATTTACCTATCAAAAGCATACTTCATAACTATGTTTTGCCTCAGAAAATCATATCCTTTAATAAGATTTTGTCTCCGATTTGAATTTATAGAAACTGTGTCTCAATCATAAATAAAATATAGTATCATTATTATATATCTTTGCATCATTCATGTTTTTTATTTAAATGATTGTTCTACGTAGCGATGCATGTAGAATTTTTATGAAAAAATAAAAAAAATATTTCATTCATTGAATTATATTTTGAATTAACGGAAATGTTTACCTACCTTTTCTCAGGTTACTTTTGATTTCAGAAATTAACGAAAGATTAGAAAATTACCTTGTAATAACCTTATTAAGTAACAACTAGATCCATTATTTAAATAATAATATCATTTCAAGTCGATTAAAATAGTATTAAGTTAAAATACAAAAGACATGATAAAGCAACGCTGAAAACAAAAAAATAAATCGCGTTGCAAATGACATGAAGTGAAAACCTCTCCTTTAGTTTAACCAAGCTAATTTTTATATTCAGTAATTCATCGAATGATTCCTTTCCTGCAATCTGATATGTAATCTGCGCCTTCTTTCCAAGTCGATAAGTATATTTGTTATATCTTCATTCAAATTATCATTTCGAAACGAGAACTGATCTTCGCTTATCTGACCATTTGTTTAACCTTTAATCTTCCGTTCAAATCCTAAGAATAAATTTATCTCTGATATAAGTACGATGTTAGATCATTTTGGCACTCAGTTGGTTAACTCTATTTCTACGAAGATATCAAAATTAGTCTTCTGAATTCCTTACGCATTTTCTCTGGCAATTATGTGAAGGTCATCTTCTCTCGTAATTTGATTTGATTTTTCTGTACACTTTGATATCAACCGCAATTTATGTTATCCGCAAAATCAGTATTATAAATGAAGCATAATGCCGGAACAGTTCCCAAATTTAAATTTATTCGCTCCATCTTCTAAAAATGAGGCACTTTGACGATTTATGGTATGTCTTACATTCTGTAAAGGCATTTATGCAGTGGCAAGGACTACATATACCTGCAAATAATCTACAGTTTCAAGTTGTGTTGAATTTAACGAAATGCCCACCGAAAAGGCGATTGAACAATCCGTTGGAGTTGTCAAGAAAGTAATAGCCAAATATACCGTAGTCAAGCTTCATGACGTTCATGAATCTACGTTGCAGTTCAGATGGTGCAATAACCTTTAAAAAAAATAAAGAAGTAACTAATACCTCCAATTTCCACTGATTCTGAAGTGAACACAGGTTGTTAGTCGTATTAGTGGTAACATTAGATATTACGGGTGGAGATTTGTTCAGGAACACTTTTTATAGGCGGATATTACACTGATTAAAGAAACGGTTCCCGCGTAGAAGGAAGAATTTATGCGGCATTTTAAAAGATTTTTTGTCCAGAATGATAGGTCAAACCTTTTTACCGACCAATGCCGAGGAAAAAGGAGCTGTTATGTCAAATTTAGAACCGTACCTGAGAATTATGCACAGTAAAACTCGTTTATAACGATCACGCCTAAAACGAAATCTCGGCTAAAACGAAGAAATGTCTCGGTCCCTTGAACTTCTCCATAAGGGCATTGGTTAAATTTCTCGGATGTAACGAACACGCATTTTACGAATTCTCGGCTGTAACGAACAAATGTTTGGTTCCATGACAAAAAATGCCCCATATATAACGAATTTTGGCGAGCAGAGCGATAAGTAATGAATAGTTTCCGCCCGTTTACCGCACACTTGTTCGTAGAGGTCACCTTCCTCCATCTACCCCTTCCATACGAATTCCCACTCTCCCTTTGTTTTGGAATTGATATTAAAAATGTGAAATGTTTATGTAAATTAATGACAATAATAATAATCTTAATTTACCATTTAAAAAATCGTATGTAATAGCAGTCGAACATTTTACATGCAGCGAAGTTGATAAGCATCTCTTTACATACGTAAGTACGGCATTGAAGTCGACTCACTGCAAATATAGTAAAAGCTGTGTTATCCGGCTATCTTGGGGATTGTGGAAAGCCGATTAGGAGAAATATCCTGTTAGGGGAGCGATTTTCGATTTTGACATTGCAAATTTAGCAATAACCAAACAAAATTCGGCTTAGGTTCACTATCGTACTCCCCAAACACAACTATGCATGGGGTTTGCATTTTCCATTTTAATTCTTCCACACTTAGTTAGATATAGACACTATTTACCCATTCTTATTTAATACGTTGCTACGCTTACATGCAAAACAAAAAGACTATTGAAAAGTTTAGGGCGTCCGGGAAGTTTGGGGATTACGGCAGTGAACCTGTTCCCAAAATTGAATTTATTGGATTATATCTTTCTTATTTATCTTTATTTACTCTCTTAGAAAAGGACGAAATTATTTAATTCTTCTGAACATTTCTGTGAAAACCAGTCATATAATATTTTATCCAGTTCCTCAATTTTTGGCTTATGAAGCGTATGATGTTTATTAATTGATTTACCCGTCTCAGAAGATGAAACAAATTTCATTAATTTAGCCTTATGAGCCTTGATATCGTAGATCGTGGAAGATCCGATGTTGAATTCTTTTGCTATGGCTGCTCTATTTTTTCCTTTTTCAATTCGTTTGATCAGTTCCAACTTTTGTGTTAGCGTTAAAACAACCTTTTCTCTTCTGTCCCTTGCTTTTAGGTATTTATTTTGATGCCATATTCAATGGATGGGTAATTTTTAAACAATAAAAAGCGATAAAACCGGAAATTGTACAAGTACACCAAAACATCTAGACAATGCAAATGGCTTACATAACCAAAAACGCCATGCTTACACGGCAGCCACAGAAGTATACGGAGTAAATGCGTAATATACACATCTTATATTTTAAGAAATTTTAAAGTGAAAGTTGTGGTATTACACATATACAATTCACACAAAAATTCATAAAAAAAGACAAAGAAATACAAAATGAGTGGTATTTGTTTAATTGCCGGTATCTAAGGCTGGCCGGTTCTAAATAGCCGGATAGCACAGCTTTTACTGTACGTGTATACGTGTTATATGGGATATATAGCGCAAAAACCATGTTTCTCGTATATAACGTAGTCACGCTTATAACGAAGCAATGAGCCGGTCCCCTCAAATACGTATTAAACGAGTTTTACTGTATTTGTATACGCACACACACACGCACATATATACACACACGGTTGTCCCTAGGATCTTCCACGTCCTTGGTGCTTCACGGATATGAAAAATAACATTCTCCTTCCACGAAAATAAATATATCTACACAGATTATCCATCCGCATTCATATGTTCGCATTAAAAAGGGCACACAAAACATGAGGATCGAAAATCCAGACGTGTAGATGTCGCGTAGGCGCGTCTGTGCAGAGTGAGCGATGGAGAATCGATCGTCTCTCATCGGCAATGTCTGCCTTTTGAAAGTGAAAGTAACCTCTCTTTTCTGAGCCATTCTCCCTTTCAGACGAAATGAAAACACACGCACGAACCGAGCCCGCGGCCACGAAATATTTTAATATGGTAATGTGTGAGTGTTTCGTCATCGGCCAAGAGGAATTCGGAGTCGATGTGGTTTTCAAGTCCCTTCGCCGCGGTCCTCCTCAAATTCACCATTCCGCTCAAAATTGTCTCTCTCTCTCTCCCTATTTCTTCTCAGAAATCTTCTTTCCCATACTGCATGAGGGAAACTTTTTCAGAAGCGGTTATAGATCGAAACGAAGAGAATTATAGAGACAGGATATATATGAGGTCTCTATCGTTAGATTGATAGTTCAAAATTAACATTTTTTGCGTAAAGTTAGTTTTCAGCTGTTATGTAAACTTTCCGAGGAACGTTTCCACAGCTAGACGACGAAGCATGTTATTTTCAAATCACTTTGTATCTATAAGTTAATGAATTTGCGCAAATTAAAGTACAGTCTGGGAAATATGAGACCAAATATGCCAAATTGAATAATCTTCTGTGAGTTCATTCTTAGTTTATCGATTTTTTGCTTCGTTTCAAATAAAAGTGTTACTTTCACGATTTTATTTGTGTGATTCTCTTTGCCATGACGATTTCCTTCGTCTCTAGGCACTTCAGCGCCCTTTTTTTTCGGGCTCAAGAAGAAACTTGAACTCAAATCTTGTAAAGCAACTTGTTTTTACGTAAAATATTTCAAAAATGTATTTCGATATTTTACTGAGATACAGTTCACCTGCATTCAGTGCAATCCGTTTTGCAGAGCTTTCCTAACACTCGACTTAGCGTTAAAAGACTTTATCTTTGTTACTTTTTTCGTGATCGAGTCGCGTATTTTTTTAAGAGAGGAAAGACTCAGAAAATATTCCAATATCGTATGCGTGGATAGTCATAGTAGCATCTATCAGACGCATTTTACTGCCGGGGTACCCGATGCATAAAACATTACAGATGAAATCCAAGGAACGATATGACTATGCGCTGAGTACTCGGGTCTGGTATGCTCTCCTAGGTTGGCCTTTTTTGCGACGATTATTCCTCCATGAATTCTGAATCCGAATCCTTTTACGTGAACCGATATTGCAGAACTTTATCCGTCCGTAGGAGTTTTATTCTGAGCATCGCCTCATGAAGTCTGCGAAAAATATCGATGGCCCGAAAGATATTCGCAATGGACGCTGCAAATCTTTAGAGCTACGGCATATATGGGATCCATTCTATGCGTACCTCTCGCAACCTAAGTTTTTTTCGAAGTATTCAAAACAGACCTTTACTCTTGATTTTAAGAAAATACTAGAATTTTGTGCGCAGTCTAGTAAATATAGCTATCGTGTAATAAATTGCTTGAAAGATATCAGAGTAGAACATACGCTCGTAAAAGATCATAGGGAAATATAGATCAGACGGCTTAGGTAAAGAAGTGCTCGGATTAAAATGGATCACTCACTTAAATATTAAGGCAAGACGTGAAACAGACTGTAAAACGGAAAGATGTCGATCAGAGATCATAATAGGACATTTAAGTCTGAATTGGAGATTTTTTTCAGGAAGTCTATTGTACAACATCCCCTTTCACCCGCCTGTCTGGTGCTTGCAAAGTACCGCATAGATGTAGATATCCACAGCATCATCAAATGTTTACTTGAAATCCGAACTCGGAACCTCTTAAGTGTCGGAGAAATGATCTCCGCATACTGAGAACAAGGATTAGATAGTCGTCTCGTGTATTTGCCTTTGTGTTTTACGCGGTGACTGATTGTGAGTCAAACAACAGATCCCCTCTCCACTCATGGAGTCGATAGCAATTTAGCGTGAGTCATCTCTCTCTCTCTCTCTCTCTTAGCCCCCGACATAAAGTGAAAGATTGAATAAAATCGCTGTGGAAGCTGGGAACTGCGCCATCTGCCTCGCGACGGTAACGTTAGACGACGGAACGGGATTAACTAAAACGGCAGCTGAAAATCGAAGCGAGTTAGCGAAGGAATAATGATTCACGCGTCCCAAGTCCAGCATAACAAGTCTTGGAAACCCATTCAGCGTAAAAGACCCCTTCTCTTTTTTAACACACAAGTTCTGCGTCTTCGTCGGATTTTCAGACTCTTCCCATCCCTCTCTTCCTCCTCCCATCTCCTCTCGTTTCGTAACGAAGGAAAAGAAACCGCGCATCAAAACCCTTAACCACGTGTGAAATCATGTGGCGAGGAGCGAGTTAGAAAGTAATCCGAGTCCAGTTTCGACCATTCGAGAGGTGGAATTTTTTAATGAAAAATATGGATGGAGTGAATAGAGAGAGAGAGAGAAATAGAAGGTTTGCAACAACTTTGTGCGGCTTTTGCAACGATGTTGTTGTCGGGAATGTTAATCTGTGTACGGAGAGGGAGAGAGGTCGAGAGAGAGAGAGAAAGGAAATGTGAGAGAGCGATAAGGAGATTAGTTAGTGGGAAGAGAGGAAGAACTTTCATATTACAAGCATTCTGACCGGTGGGAATGACCGCTAACTGACCGAGACGAGACAGACGAGAGAGGGAGACGATCAGCAGTAAAGAGAAGGGAATTGAGCTGTTATAAAACTGACCTTTAAGGTGTTGGGTAGAAGTTGGAAATGAGGCAACGCTGATAAAAGATGCTGGAATCCTCCTCTTAGGGTGTTGAAATTATGTTTTTTTTAAACGGCTTGTCTAAGACAGTGGCATCAAATTCTATTTGCATAGGATAAAGTAAATAATTCAAAATAACACATCCACCCAATTCCATAACCTAGGTCTTTCATTTAAACAAACACTACATAGAATGGTAAGTATATAAGTATTTGCATAAAAAGCAAACTACCTTACGATTTCCGAATATTATACTTATATATTGTCTTGCTCCATTAACGTATTTTCCACGAGATATTTCACTCACATGCAGTAGAGGCAAAGTAAAATAATAGACAAACCTTTTATACGGGTTTGAGACCAGTGGTTCCGAAGAAGGGAGGGAGATAATAGGTTTTTTTGAAGATGGAGGCAAACAGGAATGGAGTCGATGTTAGAAGTCACTTGGATGTTGAAAAAGGACAAAAATTCGAATTAATAACTCGAATAATAAATAAATAGCGGTAACATAACCAAATGTCCTCCACCCTTGGGGCCTCGAGATTTTTTGCATGCCTAATGAGTTTCCTGAATTCAATCTGTTAGCAATATTTGTAAATATTATATATGTATAAAAATGCACTCCCGTTAAGTCTTCGAGCTCATTCTCCACGCTGAGTGAAATTATGAAAGGAACGAGAACGACAGTGGAATGGATCGGTAATGATACTATTAAAAAACGGAAATAGAGCGGGATTAGGAAGGTTACGGAGCGGAATTTCTGCTGCTAAAGAAAAAGAAACTCGTAGCAATAGAACGGTAATCGTACTATAGGGCAAACGGGAATGAAAAGAGCCGAAGGATGCTGTAAGGCGGTCGGAAGGGCGCTGTAAAGGAGACTGGAATAGGCTCGCGAAGGAGAGAGAGAGAGAGAGGGGGGGCTACGAGGTCACTTTGGAAGGGGAACATGAAGACATGATGGGAAGGGAGGGAGGGGGGAGGAGGAGGAGGACCGAAAGCATGTTCCCAAAGCAAGATTTGAATGAGGCTGGGAAAAGTTTTGGGCATCATGACGCTGATGGCATGAGACTGGGTTAAGAGGATGAAGCGATTTGGACGGAGGGAAGGGGGAGGGGGTCGAGATGGAAAGAGTTGAGCGGGGCGAAAGGGGGGGAGGGAGGGTTGTTTGAGATTGTGGATGGACAGTGGGAAGGAGAAGGGGTGGAGATGGAGGGATGAGGCTGGCCGGATGGGACTGGTAAATAAAGATGATGCGGAAAGAAGTGTAGAGAGAGAGAGAGAGAGGAAGGAGGGGAAGAGAGAGAGGAAGGAAGGAGAGAGAGAGAGGATTAGAGTGGGAGGATGTTGGAGGGAGGAAGTTTGTGCGCTGTGGGGAACGAAAATTTTGTATGGGGGAGAGAGAGAGAGAGAGGAAAATTTGAGAAGAGAGGAAAATGAGAAAATGTAAGAGGGAGAAGAATATGAAGAAGTTAGTGGAATAGAGCGGAGGAAATGCAAAAGAAGCGCTTGGGACATGGAGAGAGGGAACGCGAAAGATGAAATGAAGGGAAGAGGTGAAATAACTATAATACATAGATGGAACAGGAGACTGAAATCAAGTGTTTTTATTGGAAACCGTAAGCGGATTGAGAAAAATCACTTCATTCGGTGAAACAGTGACGTTTTCAGATAAAATTGATTCATTTTTTAAAACGTCGGCATTTATCGATTTTGTGTTGAAATCGTAACACGTTTGCATTTTCATGGATCTTACTCATATGAATCATAATTCGTTTGGCAACCACAATTGAATCAGACATGAAGGATGTTCACTTATGGGGTCCTTCGCAACTAAATATATTAAATTCGTGCAAGTTCGATATATAAAACAACCGAAATTTTTCAAAAATACTCTCGATGCGTTTGGAGTCCTCCGTAATACGTCAGATATTCTACAAACCATAGGAATTCTTAGGAATATAACGCCTCATCAACGAGTATATTAATTCTCCATTCAGAATAGCCTATGTCAGCTATATTCAAACATTTTCAACGCTCTGATTATTTCCCAATGACAGAATTCACAGCCCATTATTTAGATTAGTATTTTTTTAAATCTTACAGATAAAAACTGCAATTATCAAAGAAAGATAATAGTATGATTAATAGAATTTCATACAAGCGACGAAATAATTGTAAATGATATTTTACTCATATATATATATATATATACACACACACACACACACACACACACGTATATATAGCTTCTAGCTACACTTTGTTTAGAAAATACTTTCTTCGCGAAGTACAAATCCGGTCGGTGCCTGTTGCTTCTGACCAAACCCTTTTTAACCAGAGGTGGCGACATGCATTCTCTCATTCATTCAAGCGACTCCGTCTATTTCTTTGCAACGCTATAGAAAACCCGTTTCATCGAAAGCATAAATCATTCAAGGAAGATTAGAAGACCATCCTCGGTAATTCCGAAGTATACATGTTCAAGTGCAGTGAAACGTACATCGGTGTTGCCTCTCTTTGTCAATGGCCAAAAAGCTGTTCTCAGCCGTAGCAACGGGGTGGCTCCGTTCTTTGGAACGTCGGGAAATAATGTCAAACAAAAAGACGTCTACTCTTAAAGACCAACGTTTCCATGCTTGTATTTTAAGCATTTTTTAAAGGCTAAAATGTCTGAAATTCGCACAGCCTTTTGGTCCTTTTGATGTGCATTCTTATTAGGCATCCGTGAAGGAAGTGTTCGTTCGGAAGTTATTCCGCGAGTTCACGAATCCTTTTGTAGCAGCTGATGTACGGTTCCGCGTCGATCGACTTTGTGAAGCCAACTTCCGTGCGAATTCAACCGACTCCCATTGATCCCGCACAAAACTTTTTTAACGTAGCGAAAAGCCTTCCTACCGGTACAAAGATGGCGCAAATGAAAAACGCGAACATTATCTGGAGTGAAAACTTTTAAAATAAACTTTTGGGAGGCGCTCAAATGTTTTATTCTTCGCAGAAGCGTTATTTAATCCATATAACGAGAGAAAAAGTAGACCGGTTTTCGTTACACGAACACGGAGCTTCGAAAATTCAGTAAATAACAACGCGTTAAATTAATTTTCGAACGTAGGGCGAAAAGTAATACCAGGAGATGGAACGAATTAATGAAGTGCAGTAACGGATTTAAAAAGAAGCAAAAAAATGCCCTCGCATCGGAGAGGAACAAGGCGCAATGTACCTGGTAGATTCAATTACCGGCACTCGCGGACATTTCTCGATTAACGCTCATTATGGAACATAATGGGTTTTGGTCAAGGTTACCTCAAGCAGCTTTTTACACTAACCTACCTCTCTTTTTGTTACCATTTGTTCCCAAAGCGAAACAAGTCGGACAAATTGAAACCCAAATAAGCGATTCGTTCGTCATTCTACTACATAATACTACTCCGGTGGTTCCCGATAATAAATGGTGACTTTTCGATGCATTATATGTATGCATTATTTGTCTTACAACGGTTTCTGAAAATATCGATTTATTTTATAATATTAAATGACAGGATTTTATTAATTTTTATATTTAATATTTGTTCATGAAAAAATTTAGGCGACGATACGGAATGCGAAGAAAAACGCTCAGAATCTCCGGTGTTATTTTTCCTTTCTTCGACTTAAACTTTAGCATTTTAAAGATCCTTCATGGCGTATGGTTATTGCGACTTATTTAGTATTTATACTAAATAAATATGGCCGCACCTGAGAATCTCTATTTTTTACGAACTGCTGAATCCCTCTTACCTAAGAATCGATATGGAAATAATTCACTGAAGAGGACGATATCTGGTGGAACTCCGTTACGTGGATATGGGTGTAATCCGTAATTAAACAAATTAAACGCGTTTCATAAACTTTGTACTAGTCCCACGTATTTGTATGTAAAGCATATAAACCGTGTTCAGTTTGTTTAATTTTAAATTACATCTCCTATGTACTAATTGTTACGGACTCAATTGCATACAAAAACACCGGAAATACAGCTCTTTATAAAAGAAGTGATGGTGATACATTCTCACAACTGTCCAGCGGAGGATGGCTAATAACTTAGATAAATTAAGTAGGAAAAACAGGGCAACAGAAAGCGACATATATTCATTTGGCTCTAAAAAGTTGAAAATCTACAGTCAAATGGAAAAAATCGATAAAAATCCGAGTTTCGGATGCGTTTATCTTTCGTTTTTTTCAATTATTGCTTCCCAGATGTCACTGAGATAACGCGTGACATCTTCTGGTCGGCGAATTTTTTTTTTATTTCTTAGCTCAGTGTTAGATGTGATCATCTCCGTTAGTTTTGTGAGAACAGCCGATGAGTGAAATTCAATAAGAAAATGAGATGTATTTTTGGAGTAACATTTAGGAATTGTCAGTTTTTAATCTATGCAGAACGCGAATAGATAATCCAGGTCCGAACTTTATCCTTCTCTATATCTCACGTTTTTTATCATCGTGTTCGCGTTAGGTGAGAGTCCAAATTATTCCTAAAACCACGTGATCCAATCTTTCTGATCTGAGCTTCAATCTAGCGTTGAATCAACGTGTTTCCAGCAATACTCAACTAGCATTCTTTAAAAACAAACGAACTTATTAATTATAAAATAGACGCCCCTTTTTTTTTTTTTTTTAGAGAATTGCCTCTCTTAAGAGCTGTCTTGTAGACAAAATGTTCATGTGGTTTACCCAACTGTTTTATTTCAATTCGAGTGACGTAGTTTAGCCCCATTCCTAGTTTGTGTTTGGAGGTATGACATTTTTAGTTATTCCCACAATTGGTTGAATATTCATTTCTAAGAGAATTTGTGGACGCATGCTACGTACGAGCATTCGTTATCACGATAAAGAATATGCTAGCTTAACAGTTACTTACCAACTTAGCTGAGAAAAAGTATGCACCGCAGTTGCAGCACTTGTATACATTCTCTGGATATTCTCGCATAGTAGCGGCGCCCGTATTTCAGAACTGAAAAAAATAAAACTGGCAGAAAACCTGCGGCCACGACGCACGCAAGTGAAAAATTGTTGGCTAACTTAGTGAAAACGGTAGCTTCGCAAGGCTACGGAGAGAGGCGAGAAAAGACAGAACAGAAGGAGAGAGATGGCAGGCGTGGTGGGGTGTACAGGATATTCTGTGATTAGGGGCCCAAGAAAATAAGGTATCCCAGTCCTCCCTACGTCTTCGTTTTCTATACAAAAAGTTAAAAAGTGTGTCTTCGATGGAACTGTCAGAAAATGGAAATTAACTTTATTCAGAGTGACTGTAATGTGTACGCATAATCATTCTAATTATAATTTAAAACTCATTTTTATAGTTATTTACTTTTTAATCGTGGAATATTTATCCTTTAATTGGTGCAAAATTCAACAGCTCCATTCGGTAGCATAATTCTCCATTGTATATTGTTTGAGCCCTTTCTTTTAACAATAACTAATGGGCCCAATTGTTTTTTTTTGCGTGCGGGCCCTCAAATATATCACGCCTTCCCTTGGGATGTGGAAGAGAGGATGAGTAAGGAATGGAGAGAGATTGAAAGGGGAGAGAGGAGAAGCGGATGGGTTTAAAAAAGTAAAAATGACTGGGGAAGAGAAGGGTCTCAACGTCGAATGTCGAATTAAGGGAGAGAGACATTTGGACGTGGGAGGATAAAGGAGGGGAGTGAGGGAGGGAGGAGGGGAGGAAAGGACGGCAAAAGGATGAGGCTCTTGGGCGAAGGGGATAGAGGAAGGGTGGGAAATTCGAGGTGGGGCGACCTGCTAAGGGACGAGAAGTATAAAAGGGTGGATGAGACGGGACGGAAAAAGTGTACAAAATATTTACGGAGAGTGAGAGGGGGGGAGGGGGAGGGGAAGGGGGGAGGGGGGAGAGGGGAGAGCGGGAGGGGGATAGGAGGAGGGGGAAGATGCAGGATCGTGAGATAGGAATTCTTGTAAGGGAGAAAAGGGGCGGGTTCTGGACTGGGAGTGTATAGAGAGGGGTCAAGCACTCTTCCGTACACAGAAAAGGATGTGAAAAGAGAAGGATTTTTTTTAATATGGGAGGCGGGAGGCAGAGAGAGAGAGGAAGAAAGGAGAGGGGAAAAAAGCAACAACGCGTGTGCAACGACGCGGGAATAATTTTGCGGGTGTTACATCGAGGAAATGAAGTCGAAGAGATACATGGAGTTCCACGGAGTGGTTGACAGGTTGGAAATGGCTCGCCCCCAATGAATTCCTTCACCAGACGTGGGCGGGGAAAAATTTTTGTTTTCTTTTTCGTTTCTCTTTTTTTTTCTTTTCGTACACACCTAGCAGTGTAAAAGTCAAGTCGCGTTATGTCGATCCCTCATTGTGATTACGCAGGAGGTCGGGTTAAAAAAAAGAAAAGGAAACGGACGCAATGGGTAAAAATGGAACTGCCTTAGTGTTTTGTACGTTTTTCGGTGAGGCGGCGTACTCGAGAATTTCGTTCAGAGGCGGATGAATAACCGCCTTACAAGTTTTTCATACGTTCGACGTGGTCGATTTTCGTGGCGGCGGGAGCACGGAGTTAATCGATGCAAGTAAGTAAACTGGATGTTCGGCCGAAGGAGACGCAATTCCGTTCGGCGAGGTTGGAAGTCATCGCTCGATGTCATAATATCGACGTTATCTACATCGGCGAAACGAGTGAACAAGGACGACCACGTGGAGTAATTAAATTTTTAATTTAGCGCCCGTTAAATTATACCGAACTTTGTTTTCGATTTTATTTTTGCTATTTTTCATTTGTTAAAGAAACGCCCACTTACATTCTTCATACTGTTACTGTTAAAATATGTATTTTTTTTTCTCCGCTCGAGGCTTGTGTGAGAGCTAAGTCAGTATCGTTATGTACAGTGCCGTCGTCTGTAAGATTAACCTGTCTTCATGGTTAAAGTCGTAAATATGTATATATTTAGATTTCACGCTTAACTTGGTAAAATTTTACTTCCAACTTTTACTAACTGTCCGAAATAAAATGTAGAACATTACATTAAGCGCTGTGTAATTTCAATGTGGTCTATTCTGATGCGCAGTCATAGTCAAATTTATAAATTCTCAGCATTTTTATCTCCATATCTTGAAAATAGGAGGCCAGATTCTAATGTCAATTAGAATAAGTTTTACTTAATTGTCATATTTTGATTAAAGTACTGTTTTCATCTGGTGCTCGATTGTGAACGTTTCCTCTAGTGTGCTATCTATATATAGTTCATCTTTAGATCTGTACAAATATGGGGAAAAAATCGGTCAATAAGGAGATCCCTAAAGTTCCGGGGACCATAGCTAAATCCGCCTCCGGGTTTATCAAAACACATATTAGAACCACACCCAGCTGCTTCACGTTCAACCACTCTACACTGACGTCAATCCGCTAACGCAAGTCATTTTCGGGGGGAAAATGACGCAAATCCACACGGAGGAAACTTTCTGAGAAAACATAATTTCCAAACCCGGTGATAATTTTCTTTTCTCTCTTTCTCTCAGCGTTATCTGTAAGCTCTCGAACGTGAGATAAGGCGTAAAAAATCATTTTTCCCTTCAACAGGTATTACCCGATACCTAAGCTGTTTCTGAGAAACTCATAAAAAGCAAAGCACGCGAACGAAATTCTCTCCTTACTCCCGGTGTCTCTTAGCTCCCAAAAATATTCGAATTGGTGTAAACAGGTCGAGAAAGGCGTTAAAACAAGGACCCGATATTTCGACTATTCAAGTGTCTATGTTTTCTTTAGCTTTGGCGTAGTTAACGAGAGAGAGAGGTGGTAACTGAATGAGATGGCTGAACTGTAAAGGCGTCGTAAAGGTTCTTGCTTTTTTATAGACGTTGTGGGGTATTGAACCACCCCAAGGAGGATCCGAGGTGAGAAAAATGAAGCGTCTTCATCACATCCACCAAAAGAGATAGTCACCTGGAGAGAAAAGAGGGAGGGAGAAGGAACAACGCGGATAAACCTGGAACGAAGGTTTTTTTTTCACCAGGAGGGCGAGATGAGGGGGTTTTACTCTTTGTCCTCCATTTATGGTCGAAACAACGACTCAACGCCTTCAAGAGCTCCCCAAAATTCTTTTAGTGTTTTATTCTCCAGCCTGCCTTGCAACCTCTTTTTTCCCTTCCTCCCACTCTCTCTCTCTCCCGCTTTCTCACTCCGTTCCTTATTCTTTCTCCTCCCCCTCCTCTCTCTCTCCACCCTCTCTCCCTCCTATACCCTCCTCCCACCCGTTTCCTCCTTAACATCCATCCGAAAGACATGAACAGAGGAGGACTTGAGATAACCTCCAAGGTCGTTCACACCCGCACCAACAACCGATACCTACCTGTGTGTGTTAGGGTTGTTGTACTATACTTTGCGGGAAAGGAGCGAAAGTTTCTAAGTTTCTTTCTTTTATCCTTCTTTTAGAGGCCGGAGGGGGGGAGAGAGAAGAAGGACGAAGAGGCGGTGTTTTGAGGAGTTTTGTGGAAAAAAACGGATTTTTTTTTTTTTAAATCGAGGTGTGGGATTCGGTTCGCGGTTGGTTTGAGGGAGGATGGAGTAAGAGGAAGGTAGAGGTGAGGATGAAGTTTTCTTTAGAGGGGGGAGGTTTTCCGGAGAGCTTAGGAGAGGCCTTCGAGGAGGGAAGAAGAAGAGGGTCTTAAGGTCCCTTTCGGTCGCCTATTGGGGGTGAAGGTGAAATGAGAGAGACTTGTCATTCTGGATTCTCTGTCTCCGTGTCTAGCTTTCATCTATCTCGATATTCTCTCATATTCTTTCTCACTCGTGCGTTTCTGGAGTGTGTCATTGTGCATTTACAAGAGAAAGGTTAATAAATCAATCATTTAGGTTACTTTCTTATTGCCCTTTGCCCTATAGGTCAATAGTGCCAAACTTCATGAAAATCCACTCAGTAGTTTCGGAGATGAAAAATGCGGACGGACTACATATATAAGTAACTCGTAAATAACACCCAAAGATCGTATGATATTTTGGCAGAAATACGATAGACTATAGGATTAAAATATTGTTAATTCAATCTAACTAGAAGTGAAAAACAACGGCAGATGGCACATTATAGTTTTTTATGAGGAATGAACTATAATTCTTCGTTAATTGGAATAATTTCTGCAATGCAGGACAAATGCGTAACGAAAAATTTACCTGTTTTATCTGACTGCTGAACTTTTCAATGAATAATATGTTAGATTTAACAAAACTTCAGACGACTTGAGAGTATGGAACTCAAAATTATCTTATCATACCGAAATTTCCGAAGTGAGAACAATCATAACATAAACTTAAAACAGTTGCCTATATTCTTCCACGAAAGGGAATGAATGTATAATCAATATAATAATTTACGAATGTTGTTTACTTTGGTTGCTATGAAAATAATTTCCCTCGCGTTCTTTCTCCCTCTCTCTCTTTCGTATTAAAAGCATTCAAAGTACGTTTACACCCATAAGGGTTGAAATAACAATATGATATCGAGGTACAACAAAGAAATTGGTTGACAAGGCAACATCCCGTTAAAAATGGCAAGATTTCCTCAAACTGTGTGAATTAAACGTATAAATTGAGCGATTTCGAACGTCACGCGGAGAAAGATGAACAGAATAAGAAACCTAATAATGTTTTATTCAAAATGGTTCGTGTCCGAAGATTGTAGGTTAATTATTTATAATTTTAATCTAAAAAAGAATGAAAGCCTGCGCGTCGAAAAGCCGATTTTTACGTGTTACCTTATGGAAAATGTAAATGTCTAACCCAGGACTTTTTTTGAGATTTCTTTCGTCATCCCCTTAAAATATGTGAATCGAGCATTTCTGCCAAATTTCAAGTTTCTATCTCGATTATTTCTCGAGTTATTCGCATTTTTATATCGAGCGTTGATGTGTAACAAATAAATAAACATGAAGGGAAGTTAAATAAAAGTGTGTAAAATACAGTACATATTTCGTACAGATATACTGTGAACGAGTTTTATCTTTACTGAAACCACAGAAAAAGTATTACATCCATATTTGTGCACAGAAATAATACATTTTCTGTGAACTTGTCTATATTAATTCTGCTAAAATTGGGTATAAAATAACTAAAAGTTAGCATAAATGATTTAATGTTAAGGGTACCCTTCAGTCATGTCTCTTGATAATAGAATGAGTTGATACGAAATTTTAGATTGTTTGGAACCGTTAATGGAATTATTTATGGGCTACGAGACGGAATGTTGATCGTTTAAATAAATGACTTAAGGCTGGAGTAATTTCAAGGACAAGAGAACTTGGACTGTTTGATAGAGAGATACAGTATTTATAGATATGGATTTGTATTGGAATTCTCATGCTGACGTTTATTCCAATGATAAGTGTTTCGTCGGTATAGCAAGAGTGGAAATTTGAATTCCTTCGTTTAAAAATGCGAACAAATTTTATTTCAATAAATTTCGTAAACAGTTTGTTTGTTGTGGTTCGAAAGAGAAAAATGCACTGCACTTCAGAGCGAAGTGGCCTTTTAAACTACATCGTTAGTCTTTTTTCCAAATTGCAAATTTTCACGGGATGCTTTGACAAATTATTTTCACGCGTAATATTGAAAATAATTTTTCGCGATTTTCATAATTTCCTTTGGGAATTCTGCTTTCCAATTTCCTCTTGCCAATTGGCATTTTTTATTTCATTACGATTGAAATTAAAATAATATATAAGGAAATATTTTAAAATTCTGCGATTCTTTTGCATTCCTGTGCGTATGCCGAGAAAAATCAATTTGAAAAGTATGATACAGATATATAAAACGAATTTTAAAAAAATTATATTTGTATTGTGCAGGTGAGTGCTTCAATCGATTGCCTAAGTCACGGGTTCCCAATCTGCGACGGCCGCGGGGCGGACGCGGCCCACTAAGCAATTTTATGTGGCCCGCCGCCAGTGTTTCATAGTTTTCAAAACTTTTTAAATTTTTTATTTACCTAACAAATATTATTTTTTATCCATCAAAATCTGTTAAAATATCTAGCGTTAAATTTCACAATCCAAATAAGTTCCTTTACATGTTGTTTTTGATCTTTTCTGAAGGGTATTTATTTCTATAATCGAATTCCGTCTTGATTTTTAATATTGAAATGTTAACCCTAAAAACCGTATTTTAACTGAGGGGCATTACGTCGCTAAACCAACTAGCTATCTTTCTGATTTTTTTTTGCATGTGTATCGTTAGGGAAAGATAATGTCCTGTTTTAAGCTCGCCATTTTAAAATATTTAATTTCCTTTGACGAAACCTTTCCCAAACGGTGATGCTGGGATCTCTTGGGGGTTCAGGAAATATTTCAATGGATTCACCGAAAACTATGAAGGAATTTTATTTGTTGTTTTGATTTAAAGTAATGTGGTTGTACAAAAAATGTTATTATATGGATTATCGATATAAGGGTTACTCTCCTGCCTCTTAAGTTGACTAATAATAATAAAACTGTCCAATAAACATATGTTAATATATTGCAGTTGTAAATTTATCACAGAATTTTTGTATTAAAATAACTTTAAGATGTAAGTTGGTTTTTAAATGCGTATACATATATAAACTATAATTTTATGAAAGAGGCTTATGATTCAGTCTATTCTTAATCGCATTTGTTCGACGTCGTCATATTTTGCGGTTTCATCATACTCGTATTCGAATTCGAAAGTGGCATTTCAAAAATAATTTATTTCTACACAAATCCAAGAAACTGAAAAATAAAGAGAACCCGCCTTATATTTAGCATGTACTTGAAAACGCTCACTTTATTTAAACTAAGTTGCAGATCATGGGCGGGTCCAGGCTTCATCTGTGGGGGGATAATAATCTGGAATGAAAAAATAAACTATTTGAAAATATCGCAATTCACTTATATTTTAACACAGAAAAGGGAAATATATAACTTGTGTACAGCAAAATGAATGTAGTAAAACGGTATAGTCCTCGCCTGGAGTGCTCATCACGTAGAACGAGGTTTATCGGCTAATTTGTTCTAGTGTTCAGTAATCTTGGGGGGTTGTAATTACTCCCTTTACCCCCCTCCCCCCTCCTTGTATCCGGCCTTGTTGCAGATTGACTGTTTTTACTATGAGCACGATTGCTTACGCTGTTACAATTACATACCGCAATACTAATGTGTTCAGAAGAATATGGGTTCGATCCCCTGCCTAAAATTGAGTTAGTGAATAACAAGTTATTTTAATAAATTATCATGCATAAAAATGTGGCGAATCGTAACATGTTCTCAGAACGTTTATCGGAATGAAGGTCGCGGCAAAAAAATAATATTGAGCAATGCTAAAATATATACGCGAGTTATAATCAAATAGGAAATCGCACCAATGATTCCACCCGCTATTCATTCGCCAAATAACGAGAGAGATCTTTTACTGCTAAAACTTCTCACGGCTCAGTTACTTCGTTAAGCGCGTTGACACGATTTCGATCCATCTTTCGGATAAAATTCTACGGTTTTGGCGATGAGCACCTTCCGCTTTTTATCGAAAGCCAGCCAATTCTTGTATTACCTGAATGCGCAAGTTTAGAGTCCTAATTAACGCCAATTAAAACGCTACATGCATCCCTTTTAATTGCACCTGTCGAGTGTATTGTGGAGGAAACGAAAACTGCTCGCTCCTTCCGGAACCTCTCAGGAATTGCTTTATGTCTGAGTTTTCTGTCGATTTTGAACGAAACTTGGTAGAAATCGAAGGAAACGTAAAGGTTAACTTGAAAAGCTACATAATGATGGCGTCTTCCAAAGCCAAGGAGTTAATGGCGAGTAATTTTTTATTTAAGGGATTCATTCATTAAACTCCCATCGATTGGATTAACGTGCATCAAATTTGTTATGCCAGGATCGTAGGTGAATTAAAAACAGCCGATATCATCTACATGTGTTTTTCTACGCCAAGATCGTATAGGTGGGACGCTAAGTTTCGAAAATAACTATTGTTAAACTTTTCTAAACAAATTTATTGCAATATATAATGTCCTTAAAATTGTTTCACTAATGGTTAATACAATACAAAATGTAATTTAACGTGAAAATCCTCCTCCTGAAAAAGATGGGTTTTTGTTTGTATTATACCACGGCGGGACCCCATTTTTTAAAATCGCTTATGTATTCGGTTTGTCTGTTCGTCCGTTCGTATATTTGTCTGACTGTCTGTACGGACAATGTAAGTATAATTTTGCAGAATTTCAGGATTGGTTGATCTATAGAAGAGTTAGACATGGTAAAAATTTTAGTGGATTTAGAATTAGGCGCTGCAGGGTAATCGGTAAAAACAATCGCTAAAAAGTACATGCTGCTACAGGTAACTAACTATTAATTGCATATAAAATTCGTCGGTGGAAAAAAGTGCCTAATATAATTTCCTCTGCCATTCTTCCCGCACTTGTTTGAAAATAATTATTGTTGGGACGTAAGATACAAGTAATTAAGAATCGCCGATTTACATTAAATAACCACATATTTAAGGAAATGTTCCAGATGTAACGAAATCTAGAACTATGTAAATTATGAATTTATTTTGAGCGACTTTGCGATCCGCATATATGGAAACCATAGTAACGTCCCTTCATATCGGTGTGATTTTATAAAATTCAAGCTAAGCATTTAAAGATGGAAGTTTCGAACAAATTTTCATATAACTTTACAAAGGGAAACAAACCGTCAAATAATTTTTCCGAAAATGTCATATTTTATTAACATAATTACCTATGAAAAACGAAATGGACGTTTTACGGAGAGTGAAAAACAATCACAATAAAGGCGTCTAATATGGCATTCATAGGATAAACCGTGTAGTGAGAATGAAAAAATGTTAAATAGTTTAGAATTACTACCTATTTGCAATTTTTTACTAACTTTTTCATTGTATAAAGCTTTACCGTGCCGTATAACAAAGTTAATTATCTTTTTAATTACGATCCCACGAAGCAGCGCCTCGAACAGTTCATCGGGTGGTAGAAGACATATTTCTGCTTGATAGAAATTCCGGAGAGGTTTGTTGGCAGACTATACCATTTTTTTTAATTGGAAGTTTATTAACTTAAATCGTGCCCAGGATGCAGAACCCCGGCCACCTATCGCTAATTGCGGCACGGTAGATTATCTAGAAAGTTTGTTGTTTCATTAATTATATGGATGTAGTATTTTTGGTAAATTTACGGCCCCTTCGTATCATGATGAAGGATCCTAATATATGATTATTGGCTTATCAGTGCAGAATACTTGCCTCAGAACACTGCTTCCGCAGTTCACTGCATCTATTAAAGCAGGAATTTCAGACAGGCAGCAGTTTAAAATATTCGGCCTTTGATTATGAGGAAGAGAATGTGGATGAGACAACCATAGGGTAACATAGGGAAACGACAAAATAATGTGTATAATGTCATTTTTAGGCGCGTTTCGCTTGCAGTGTGAGCGCCTATTATCGTCGGTCGGTCCGTCTGTCCGTCTGTCCGTCCGTCCGTCCGTCCGTCCGTCCGCCCGCATGTTCGTTCTCGGCTTCTACAGAACGGATTTTCATGAAATTTGATATTAAGGACTTTCAATCAAATATAATAAGAAAATCGCAAAAATGAATCACGTACCCCAATCAGGGGTACCACTTTACTGGAGATAAAAAAATTACATTTTCGTCATATCTCGTAAAATATCGCTCAAATCAAAATATTTTTCAAATAAAAGTTGTAGAACTGGTAAAAAAGAGTATTTCCTTTACTATATATTTTTATCGTAGGAATAGCCGTTATCGAGAAAATCAAACAAGAAAGTCTTATATCGAGTAGAACTTAGAAAAATTTCTTGCCTGGTTACTTCATTGTTGCTAACATAATCTCCCAAACAAACGTTTAATTTCCTTACATGTGCATGTAATGTTATTAAATAGGAAGAAAATTGATTATTTATGATGAAGAAAAGAACTTTAAAACGCTATTTCCCTTACGTACAGGTATATAATTTCTTTCTAATACTCCATTGCACGAAACGCGCCCATTTGTGATACGTTGTACACTTTCCTAACTTGTTTTAGTGATTGTACGGTAGTTTTACATTTTTAAAGAAAAATATGTCATTCTAGGTGTAGCGCATGTTTAGAAAAGTTTTAGCTCAGATTATGTACAGGCAACCCGAAATATTATCTATTTGACCTCATGAAATTTGTCCTTGAGATGCCTGTATGAAATCGTTTAAAGATAAACGAAATGACGACAGGTAGTACTTTGCCCAAACTTTGGCAAGGAATATTCCCGTTTGGTGTCACTCTTGAGGCAAATGACAGAATGCTGAATGTGGCAGGGGGTGTTCTTCTTTAGGGGATGGCGCGGGTGAACACGATAAACTTCTTTCGCTTGTGAAAGTTAAGGACTTCCAGATCTAGAGGAAGGTGAGTTCAAGGTCGTCCAGATCTAGAGGAAGGTGAGTTCAAGGTCGTCCTTAATGACTACTCGAACGAATTTCAGTGTTTCGCGTTGCTTCGATGGATTTAGACGATTCAAGTAATGCGAAGGATGAAAATGTCTTGAACTAGGTCTGTGACGATGTACTCCAGTTAAGTGTCGAGAAAGTATGAAAGAAAGAGAGAGAGAGTCGCAGCTTCATGACGAAGAAACAGAAGGAGAAAAGAGTACAGCACTTGAATTTCGCAACATCTCGTTGGATTGTTATCTGGCAGAAGGGTGACAGTCACGAGAATCAAAATAAAAAACAACTCAAACTTGGGAAGAAAAATAACGCTGCTGACTTCTTAAAAATAGCTCACCGTGTCTAAATTACACAAATATTCCTGTATAACTATACACGGTGCTTTTTCTAAAAAAAATAAGCTACCGGAACGTATAGTTTTTTGCCGAGGAGAAGGTGCATATTATAAACGTCAGGTTATAAACATCATTTCATAAATGGTGGTTTGCATTTCACATGTGAAATGCACGTCAATCTAGTAATAAATATTTTGAATTTGAAGTGTTTTCAAAATTTATATATTGTTATTCTTACAAGTTTCTCGATTTTATATTTTGCATGAAAACAACTTTCGAAACGGCGTTCTGGTGCGTTCCGGCAGAATAAAGCACTGCCTATAGTACATATATAAATACATTCAAGTATGTATCAAATGTATCGGATGTTTAGACAGCTGACGTAATACTCGATTAATAGAATTCTAAAAAAAAACATTTCTAATAATTAGTATCCGCCGCTAATTTCCAAACCTACTGCCTGCAGACGCAAATCTGGAAACCCTTCACGTTGTGCTTATTCCGCCGTGGGTGAGTAGGGGTAGTAAGTCACCCTTTTATAATGGGTAACGTCTTTAAGAATCACATTCCAAGGAAAACAAGCACTAAAAATGAAGCGTCATCTTCAATGTTCCCATACCTTCTGAGTTCACAGAATTGTCTAAAGCACTAAATTCATTTTTTTTAATGGTTCTTAGTAAATGTCTTGATTTTTCTATCCGGCATACTCTGACGATTGCGCAAAGTGGCCATGCTCTTCTTTTGTTTTTTTATCCGCAAATTAAACCGGGAGACATTTTTTATTCCGCGGAGTCGTCAAGTCTATTTTCTTCTCCCCTTCTCTGCTTTCGTTGAGCTCATTATTCTGCTGGATTACTTTTAGTCACACTAATGCGATGACGTGCTCCGACCTCTCATTCTCTTCATCTTCTTGAGACATTGATTGTGTATCCAGCGTCTCCAAGAGCATCACAATGTAGGGTATGCTATTTTTTTTATTTTCACCCTTTTTTCGCGTGATTTTTCATAACTGCGAACTTTTTTCCGCAAAATATACGTCGGCCGATCGCATTGCGCTAAAAACGAAACAGTTATTTTTAAAAGTTTACTTAACACTTAGGTTTGTCTTTTGTTTGTTTATTTATAGTATACTACATATACACATAGAAAATAATAGTTATTTCGTAGTATTAGTTAACCTCAACCATCGTCCCTAAAAATCAGAGCCATTACTACTGTCACTATGTGATTACGCTACTTAATCTTCTCTTATCTAATTTAATATTTTATACTTCCCCATATGTTTTCTCTTCAGATGTAATTACTTCCTTTAATGTATTTCACGACCAGCCGAAAGTGTGTAAAGCGAAACCGAGCAATTTGAGGGTTGGTTGTGATGGGATATTATCCAGATAAATATTCATTCGACTGAATGGATGTACTGGAAATAAAATTATAAATTTCCGTTGCCAGGATATATCGATTTCATCCTTTATTTATTTGATCCTTATAACGTAAATTTATTTTTTTACGTTCCGAAGTTTTGATGAAGAATAGTTTCATGTGTGAGGAGCTAAGTGAACAACAGGCTTTCTCTATGTAAGATAATGAGTAATAAATAAATGGGTTAGGCAAGCTCACGGCAGCACATCCTTTGAGTATTTCCCTATTTTTAATAACGTCTATATTAGCTCCGAAATTTATATATATATTTTGACCTCTTCAGTAGCCAAAGCAACAACAATTTCTCATTGTTAAAGCATTAAAAATTTCTCACTTTTGAATTAACTTCGAATATTATTTTTTTGTAAAAGTTATTTATTGAGTGTTTTATAAAATTTACTTCTTCGAATTGAAATTATCAAATTTAATGACAATTATGCTGTCTCAAATCAGAGACTTTTCCATAAATTAAAAGTTTTAACAAGTTTTTTTTGCTATTTCCGAAGAAAAAATTTTTGCTTTCGTCATTTAAAAAAATCTTTTCTTTTATTTTGCCAAAAGAAGATTAAGGCGTTTCAGCCAAAGTAAGGATAATCTCAAAGTAAACATTTAGAACGAAATTCGGTCATTCTCGTGTTTTTATAAGACGCGAATTTTACACTAATGCGATTAGCGTAGAGCGGCTAGATTTGTAAAGGGAGAATATCGGTATGATGCGAGTGCATCAGAGATCTTGAGGGACCTGACATGGCAGACGTGAAGAGTGGAAGAACTGAGTACAAAAGGAAACTATTTGAAAAGTTTAAAAGCTCCGAATTCGTTGAAGACGTACGCGGCATCGTTGTACCCATCGGTTTAGTGAACGTAACGTTAGATCAGAGCGTACGAGAAAAAATATGTCGAAACAATCGCTAGAACCGAGAAATACTACAGATATCCGTCACAAAGAGTATCTTTTAGTCGTCTCGTGTTTAAGGTTGTGAGTATCTGATCTTTCAGCAACAAACAACTCAATGTGTTATATCGGTTGAAAATATACTTAACTTGAGTGCGCGTAAATGTTTGGAACGATAAAAAATACCTTGGGTGGGATTCTTTGCATTAAAAAAATCGATCTTCTACCCTCTATCCCAGTGGATCTCAACCTGGGTGACATGACACCCAAGGGTGACGCGACTGTTATTGACGGGTGACGCGCATATTTCATAAATTCAGTATATCATATTCTAGCTTATAAAAATAAATAAAACCAGGAGAATAAACACTCGTGCTTATTTAAATGCCGGAATTTTATCTTTACGTGGTAGGGAAAAACCAATTTTATGTTTAAAGGTGACGAAGGTAATGGAACTGTAAACGGAGTGACGCTAACTGAAGTGAACATAGGGTGACGCAGACAAAAAAGGTTGAGAACCACTGCTCTATCCCAATCTTCATCTTTATTGGGCGTGCGTGTTTTGAAAGTAGAGGGCATTCTGACAAAAATTAATAATAACCGTTATATCCTTTAATGGTCGTGCTCGCGAGATGTATTTCGAGCAAAAAAGAAAAGCGAGCCTAACCGCGTGAGCTCAAAGCGATACGACCAAACTCGCTCAGGGATTGGCAAATCCCTCGGAAACTTGAAGATTGACGAAATTTGAGGAAGAATACATGCCCTATCACGACCTCCGCTGCACACACGAGTTTTCGGTAAGCATCTCCCGTCCAAACGCCGCGAAATGATTCATCCGAATCGGCAGCACCGCGTCGTTCCCGGCGATTAAAAAAAAAAAAAACCGATCCTCCAGATAGAATGCGAATGAGATACGCGGGCGCTCGAGAGATCGCATTATGGGAAGGCGTCATTTCCGCCCAGGAGTCGACGTTTTCCGGCCGAAGCTCCTCTCTCCTCTAGTAAGGTGAGGCTAATGCGAGAGGTCCTCGCTCGGTTTTGCTTGTGCGAGCGATAGAGGGTGGAGGAGGAGTGGGAGTAGGGGAGGGAGTGAGAAGGAGGGAGAGGAAGGAGAAGGAGAGAGAGTGAGCGAGCGAGCTATAGCCAAGCCTTCCAGCTTCTGCTGGTACAGAGGGGGCGCCTCTGGTGGCCGGTGGTGGAGTCAGTAGGGGAAGGGATTCTGTTTTAGAGCGGGAGGGGTGGTAGCGGAGGGGAATGGGAACGAGGAGCGAGCGGGTTGGTTGGGGTCAGTTAGGGTTCGGTATCCGAGCCGCAGAGTACTCTTCGTTAGGTGAGAAGCCGGAGTCAAATACGAGGCTCTTTCCCGTCGCCGCGGGATAATATTAACCATCTCCAACATGAGAAAAAAAATCTCATAGGTGATCCGTGAAGTGTGTGGTTTTCTGAATACAGGGAAAACATATCTCTGTATTTTTTTAAAACGAAAATAATATTTCGTCCCGGAAGATGACGTATTTTTAAAAGTGTCGCGGACCTCTTCGTCGGAAACTGTGGATGTGCTATTCAGGGGAAAAAGTGTCAAGTTTTTTCCCCCTAAGTTCCTTGAACGCATGGCTGTGTGGAGATTCGAATGAAGGAGTTTGGAACGTTTTATTCGGAAAAAGGTACGTTTTTTGGGCTAATTTCTTCCGCTTTTCGCTTGGTGTTCCCGCTGTCGAGGAGGGTAGAGGCTCCCTCCGCCCGTGCAGCCGATGTCCTTCCGTAGTGATTGAAGGGTTTTATGTACGCGTTCTCGGGTTTCACGAATTTGTTTACCTGTATCGTCCTGCGCTACTCTCATTTCGTTCGCCTCAAGTGTCTCAGCGAAGGGAAATATCCCTCGATAGCTCCAGGTATTTTTTTACTTCCATTAGTTAGCTAGTTGGGTTGGTATAAGTGGGAGGTCTGTTTGTGCCTCTATTATTGAAGGCAACGGAATTTTTGCGCCTCTTGATGTCGAAGCATTGTCTCTTTTTTTAGTCGCCCTAACTCCGTTTGCGGTTAACGGTGTTTGGTCTACTCTTAAGGCATCGTACGGACTTGAGGTTGAAAAAAAATTAACCGATCTTTAAGTGAAGTTAAATTCCAATTTGGATGATAATTACATGCGTATTTTTTGGTTAAAAATTTCCGTCCGTTTTAGTTTGGTTGTCGGAGATTACATATAAGGCAATTTCTATAAGTCAGGTTAAAGTTATTTGGTGTTATTATTTTGATCTATGTGTTGTTTATTCTCGAAAATTTAATTTGGATTTTGTTAGGTCCACCATACATTTTAGATACGGATTTGAGTTTATTAATTGCTTGAAGAGAGAAAGACGATTGTTTCCCAGAATATGTTCGGTCGCTTATACCTTACCTCGCGGTAATTTCGGATACTCCTTGTAGTACGTTTAGGACAAAGGGAAGGTGAAATAACACGGTTTTAAAATAGTTCACGCTACTCAAACATTTGGTAGGTATAGTACCAGGCAAAGATAAAATATCTCTTTGTCGCCGGTTTCACAAACTAAGTTAACATTAAGATTTGCAACGGTGTCGATTCACCGTAGAGAGAGGTCGCATTTTAGAGTCAGTGCGGCGAAGTTTACGGTTCGGAGCGATAGGAAGGCTTTCACGGGAAGCACGGCTCTCCGGCGGTGGGGCTTACACGGGGTCGACCCGAATGCCCGTCCCCGCTTGTGGTCCGGGCCCTTTACCCGGATCTTTGCAACACGGCGGGGAGCCTCCAGCACCTGACCCGAGAGAGAGAGAGAGGCGTCCGGATCTTCTTCGAGTCACCGTGCCTTTCGTGGTGACACGAGGTACCTTTAGGTGCCTCTCGGGTCGCAAATACGCCTCTTTTGTGAGGATCCCGTCGATCTCTAGGGGGGCTTCGTCTTTAAAACGCTGACATTTTATCTCGGTCGAAATGCGGTCGGTGCCCTTACAGCTGAGGCCTTAAAACTTTAACGCTGCTCCGTGGATAAGATTGGAATGGGTCAAGTGGGCACGTCGCTCGAAAACTCACAAGGTGCTGCGTGTCGAAATTCGCGTTTTTTCGCGATGCGATTCTCTTTATTTTTTTAGGATTTTTTTCTATCTCTTAACACGTTGAGAGATGGCTCCAGTAAGGAAAGATAGCCGCTTTGATCTCCAGGTTTTTTTTTTAAGGCGCCAAGAGGTTCTTGAGTTTATAACTTTGTTTCGTTCGAGCATCCCTAATGATTTAGCGCCCGAGAGAAAAAAAAATAGGTTGAAAATTTTCGACTTCGTGTTTTGATGTTTTACGGGACCGTGTTTGGTTTCGTGTCGGCAAAAATCTTTTAAAAAGCGAGGCGAAGTGCGATAGTCTCGCACTAATTTTTCTCTCGGATCCGTCGTTTGACTAAAGCGGCGGTTACGATCGGCGTTTACGCGTTCCGAGGACTACGTCTCACAGCGAACGATCGCCCTGAAATTCATGACCCGAGCCGTTTTCTTTTTTGTAATTTTCGTTAGTTGTTTGTCCGTCCTGCTCCTCTCACGGGAGAAAAAGAAAATCGCGAAATGTCGACGAGAGGGATAAAAAAAGACGTTCGTGTGGAAGTGCTGCTCCTCATCGCCCGGCAACCTTTATATCTCCGTGCGCCAGTAACCCGGGTGTTAAAATAAGTGAATTTTTGCAGGTGCCGGGCGATTTGACGCTCTACTTATGTAGCTGAAAAGAAAACCTTTTTATAAAGTCCTCTCTTCCTTTGTCGCTCTGTCATCCGAGAGAGAAAAAGTGTTTTCGGAAGGGAAAAAACCTTTGCGAGCAATACGACGTGTTTGAAACCGCCTCAAAAATGCAGAGACGAAGCACCGGTCATTCGGAAAACGTAACTTATGGCGCGGGTTTCGGAAAATACTCGATTCGGACCGCTTAAGATGAAAGTTCACGTTGTTTTTTCTCTCCCGTATACATGATCCACGACCCGTGAAAAAATATGCCCTCAGAGCGAGATTTTTTCGTTTTGAAATATTCCCGTGTTTTTGTTATCGCTCGATTCGTGTTTTCGTTGGTGTGTTTTCCCCGGAAAATGTTTCTCTACTCCTAAAATATTTCAACGTTTTACTCGCGAGTTAATTAAAGGGGTAGTTCCGATAAGAGAAGCGAATATCACCGAACATTTTGGAAGATGTGATTCCCTCTATAAAGCGAGTCTGCTCGGTAAATTCTTTTTCCTTCTCGTTCCATTTTCAATGAACGCGCCTTCCTTCCATCCATTTTCCTCGTTGCCCTTCCTTTAAGCTCTTTTGAATGGTATAAATTCTCGAGTCTGACCAAATGCTACGTATAATAAAAGCGTAACAATAAAGGTCTCCAGGAATTTATTCTCCGGCACGAATTATTTAGTATCTTGGGTGATGTAATCGTGATTGAAAAATCATTTTTTATGTTTTCCTTAAATATGTCTTGTTAAGCTTTGTTTTTAGGCGAACTAATTTCAGTGTTTGTACTTAAAGAGTGTTGAAAATTGAATTCTCCTTCAGTTTTCAGTGGTGATTTTTTTGAGAAGGTCGGAAATAATAATAATAATCCGTCTTTATAAAGAGCGATATTTAGACAATCATGTCCAATCTTACATATAATTCTGACGAGCACAAACATCCATATCCTTCGCGGGATTCGAACCTGCAACCTTAATATCCGTTGGAAGATATTCGAACCACCCGTCTACCAAGGCCGATAAGGTAAAGAGTAGACAAGACAGACGGTTGTGAACAATTGGAAACCGATGTAAGCCTTTATTTTTTTTGGCAAAAAAGAGCTTGTTTATCGTTATTTCCTAGGGTGGGTCCGAAATGTACGAAAACATTGAATATCGCTTCAATTCCAAATGTACAGATAAACTACAACGCAAGGACAGCACCTTCACACGGGAAAACTGTACAAATGTAAGAAGGCAAAATTTTCTGCGTTTATCGACTTGTTTTGAAGCCGTTCGTTTCTTTTGGGAAGAAATAAATTAGGCGGCATTTCAGTCGAAGTAAAAATGACTTTTTTTTAGCATTTCACCGAGTTTTTAGAATATCTCAAAGTAGCAAACGTGTCGGTTAGAAAATCAAAATTCCGGTGTCGATTTTTCATCTGTTATTCAAGGATGCGCCGCGGAAATCGCTGGAGTTGAATTATTAAAGCATTTTGTCCCCGTCGCTTTCGCAGGTTTTAAAGGCAGTCTCCGCTGGACGTCGGCTGGCCGAGAGAACCGCTTCTCTTTCCCAGAGTGTTCTTGAGGGGAAACGGCTCGTCTCTCCTCTTCCGAATGTCCTCAAGACTCCTTTTCCGAGTGTGGACATCTTGTTGGTTCGCAGTGATTTAATTGTGTGTCCGTGTGTGGTGCGAAAAATGTAAAGGTGATATTTTCATTTTTTTGTGATCGGCGAGTTTTATTTTGTGTTTTTGAGTGTTTTTTCGAAAACTACGCCAAGAATCAGACAGAGATAGATAAATAGTGCGGAGGAAGACGAAGGAGAGAAGAGCAGGAGGAGGAAGCGCCTTCGTTCTTTCGACTTCTTCGACGGAACGTCTCATTTTTGTCCGGATGGTGCGGAGAAGGCTCGTGACGCCGGAAATATAAGGTACTTGTGATTTTTAATGTTTTCTTGTGTGTCAAAGTTAGAAGTTTATTGTATTTATAAAGCTAAGTTCGTCGCGACGGCTTTGTTTGGGTCGAAAACGGCGATTTCGTGAACGAATAAGACATTTTTATTTCTAGTTTGGTATTTTTTCTTTAGGAAAGGTTGCTTAGAAATTTTATCCAAGGCTCGATTTATGCGCGACACCACGTTTATTTTTGTAAGTGAAGAGCTTGTCATGAAAATTAATTTACTCGAACTCGTTCTCATCCTAAATTTCCCGTAATTCATTAATGTTGTAGACATTTATGTTTATCTGAAGAATTCTCTTGAAAAGATCTCGTAGAAAATTGCGAAGAGTTTTTAATCATGTTACAGATTCTGCTTGCTATCTTTCGTGATCGTTGGAAATTTTTTTATCCCCAAGTATGAATTTTGTTAAAGTTATTTCAAGTTATCGAATTCTTAACATGAAAATAATTTGCCTCTCGGATAATATCCGAGTGTTAAAATATTGACGGTAACTGGTTCTAACAACCATTTTTCTAATATCGCCTTTTAATTTATAGAATAAAACATGGCAACCTGACCTCACTGCCGGTCGTATCTGTCGAACGAGAGAATCACTTTGCTATTCTGTTAATTAATATAGGTACGCATGTATGTATTCGTGAGGCAATGTTAGTTATGTAGCCACGCGTTGAATTGCGTGGAGGGGGTGGCATTTGATCCTTCCAATTCATCCCTTTCTCCTTTTCCCCTTTACTCGCGACAGGAGCAAGAGTTCGTTTTGAGGGGTGGACGGGTTAGCGCGGGTGAGGTTTTTGAAAAGGGTTGAAGTTTTTGGAGGGGCAATTCAGGAGGCCCTCTCCCAGAACTGACTTCCGGTCACAAACGAAAATTTTCAATTTATATTCAGGCCGAATTTTCACGAATGGCGGTTTGGCGCGGCTCTAAATAAGGGTTTATTCCATTTTGGCCCGAAAATATGAATGGATAACTAATGCGTGCATTAAAAACGCGGGCGTTGGGGTTAATCTGCGTTGCGGCATCCCCACGCGTTGGTCGGTGGCGGTAGGGTGGAGGGAGGGAGAGAGGGTAGAGAGAGTTTTATTATGCGATGAAATCGGAGCACTTGAGCAGCCGCTAGAGCGTAGAATTATATCAACCGAAAAATGTTCTCCGAACTACGTAAAAATATCGTTTATTTTCCGAAGAAGAGTTCTAACGATTGAGTTTTTTCGAAATTACTTTCAACGAAGCCCCCTCCTCTTCCCCGTCATGTTTAAACAAAGTTTTGGTGAAATCTTTTGGCGCAATTATTATCGTGCGTGCTATTATAAAAGAATACTTCCGAAACATGTTTATATTTTACTATTTCCCCAATCCTACAGAATGATCTTGTTTTATGTTTAATTTATCCAGGGTTGGGTGTTCTGTTAACTCTTGAATAAGCAACTCGGGTTATTGGTCTGAAAACAGTGGTACTTCTGAGAATGTCCCCACCCCAGCCCGATAGTAGAGCTCCGGATACTTATAGAAGTCGCCGACAGATGGGAGTGCGGCAATAGTTACGGTCATGCGGTCGAGCGCACTATTGGAATGTACCGTGCGGGAAAACGCCACACGGGAAGAGTGTCAATATTGGATGTCGCATAACATTCCGTCTTTCCAAGCATCCGTAAGATTATCGACGAGGCATAGAGGCGCTTTGCGACGCCGCCCGCTTTGTCAACTAACGCCATCTAGCTTTAATTGGCTCATACGTGGAGTGCATTAAATATTATTTCACTTGCGAGATCAAACAACCAAGAAGGTTTCGAAACCTTTAACCGGGTAAAAGTTGGCGTTGGCATCATATGTCTACGCATTATATTCTCTATTGCTTGGATGAATCTTACGTAAACGTCGATAGATTGTAAATATTGGGTAGGCTTTCGTCGTCAACTGTGAGGATCTTTGGATAGAAGAAGATGGGGCCCCCCGAAAGCTACTGTTTCAACGGGGATTAAGTTGCTTTTTTCTATATTTGTCAAAAAAATTAGGTCCCCTTAGATAAACTATATATCCTGCATTCTCGCTCAGTTGCGTTTCTTTTTTCAAGTTGAATCGCTTCTTACGACTTTGAAATAATTAAGACATCAACTCCGTCCACGCCGCTTCATTAAACTTGCGTTGTCCTCAATGGTCCTCCTCATCTCTAGCGGCCGCGTACTAACTCACCTCTGGAGAAGGCCGAAATTGAGCGTGCTCGCCAATTTCATTGGTCAGGAGGTTACGATCAATTTAGTGAATCCCCTCCCACTCTCCCCCCCTCCTCCCCCTGTGGGCATGCACGCCTCGGTTGTTTTTTTCTGGATCAACCTCACGAAGGTAAAAAACTAAAGAATTTTTCTCCAATCCGCCAAGTGGGGGTTAAGACGGGGATCGTTGCATTGTTAACCCCAAATATACGTTTCAATTAAGGGGATCGCCTAACGGTATAAGTACCGTCCTCTTCCTACCCGTCCAGGATAAGTAGTTCTTTCGCTCAGATATTGTACCCTGCGGAATTCCCCAGGAAAAAAGCTGATCCCTTTCCATTCCCTTTCCCCCAACCTCCCCCACCCCACCCTTTAGCTCTCCACCACACTTTCCTGCATCCTCCCTCTGGCTCGGAAGAAGGGATAAAGAGAGAATTGCGCCCGTGTTGGGAGGGAGAGGGTTATGAATTATTGTGGAGCTCCCCCATTTCCCCCTTTTCTCTCTCTCCTTCCACCTCCCTCCCTCCCACACTACCCTTTGTTCTTATCCCCGGATAAGGCCCTACCAAAACTGCCTCAGGGAGAAATACGGGCATAGGAGGACCCCAGAGAAGGCCAGCATGGTGCCAACCAGTGCCCCGCCCCCTCTTCCTCTCTCTCCCTTCCTCCCCCTCTCTCTCTCCCTTCCCCCCCCTCTCTCTCTCTCCCTCTCTTTCTCATACAAACTTCCTCTCCTCTCTCTCTCTCTGTCCATTCCCCCATATTCCTTTCCTTACTTCCATCCAACTCTCTCTCCCTTTCTCCCTCTCCATAAACAGGGCAGGAATCGTCTTCTCGTGCTCCAGTGGTCCCGTGAGAGTAGGAATTTCGTTCCTAAGAAGACTATTGGTCTGCGTATATCTGTGTATGGATGCTTTATATATATACGCGCAGACACCAACGCCAATACACACACACACATACATATATAGTAGTTTTTGTTCTTTTGTGTTTTTCGTGTGTCCTCAGCACCCCCAGCGGCTCTTCAATCTAGGTAAGTGTCCACTGGGCTTCCTCCAACACCTTGTTGCTACCCTTATTATTACTTTTCCTTTTCCTTAAGTATTTATATATATATATATATATATATATATATATATGATATATATATGATATATCATCAGCCTTTTTCAATCGACTGACGGATGAAGGCCTCCCCTAGACTTTTCCAGTTTTCCCTGTCTACTGCCTCCCTCCTCCAAGTGTGCCCCATGAACTTAACAAGCTTTCTGTCCAACCTGTCTTTTGGTCTTATTTTCGGGATCCATTCGATGGCACTGGACGTCCAACGCTGGTCATTTCTCCTAGCAATATAGCCCGCCCACTGCTATTTTAGCGCCTTCACTCTTATAATCACGCCACAGACTCCCGTCTTCTTTCTTACCCAGTCGTTCCTCTTGCGGTCTCTTTCCATGCTGCTCTGTGTTGTTTGCAGTCGCTGTATCATTCTGGCGTTCATGGTCCGTGTTTCACATCCATATGTCAGAACAGACAGAACACATTAGTCATACAGTCTCCTTTTTAGGAAGACTGGAACATTTGATTGAAAGATTATATATATATATATATATATATATATATATATATATATATATATCTGGAGAAGATCAAGTGGGACATTTTAGGACTTAGTGAGGTGAGAAGAAAAGGTGAAGGCCTATTGGAGTTGAAGAGTGGAGATATTTTTTATTACAGGGGAACTGACACAGGAAGAACAGGAGGTGTTGGATTCATCATCAACAAAAAATTGAAGAATAATATCGTGGAAATGGAAAGTTCATCCGAGCGGGCAGCTAGACTAGTGCTTCAAATAAATAAAAGATATCAACTTCAAATAGTCCAAGTTTATGCGCCAACGTCATCATACTCGGATGAGGAAGTGGAAGATTTTTACCAAGAAGTTGGAGAACTGCACGACAAAGGAAGCTGCCATCTAAAAGTGGTCATGGGTGATTTCAATGCCAAGGTAGGAGAACAAAAGGAAGACGACAGCGCAGTTGGAAAATGGGGCTATGGAGACAGAAATGAACGAGGGGACCGCCTTGTAGACTTTGCTGAATGTACTAGTCTATATATAATGAACACTTTCTTCAAAAAGAATCCCAATAGAAAATGGACCTGGAAAGGACCCAATGGTACCAAAAACGAAATTGACTACATACTAGTAAATAAGAAGCAATTGGCTGAAGACTGTTCCGTCCTCAACCAGTTTAAAACTGGAAGCGACCATCGCTTGGTAAGATGCAGAATAAAATTCAACTCAAAGTTAGAAAGACAGAAGCTTATAAAGAAGAAGCCTAAGTCTATTATCAACACGCAGGTGCTAAAAGAACGAAAAGAAGAATTTCAGCTCCAACTGAAAAATCGATTCAGTGCACTGGAAGACCAAGAAGTTGAATCCCAATTTATAGAGATACTCAAGGAAACTGCTGAAGAAATAGGCGGAACAGTTAAAACAAAGCCAGAGAAAAAGTTGACTGAAAAAACAAGACTGCTGATGGAAAAAAGAAGGAAAATGTTAATTACTAATGATCCTAAAGAAATGATCCATTTTGCAGAACTAAACAAAACTATAAGGAAGTGCATCAAGGAAGATGTGAAAACATATAATTATGAACTAATCGAGAAAGCCATAGAAAACAATAGAAGTTACAAGAAAATGAAGCAACATCTCTCGATCGGAAAGAGACAGCTGGTGGCCTTGATGCTAGAAGACGGCTCCATAACCCATAGTAGGAAACTGATCCTGAAACGGGTACAAGAATTTTACACCAAGCTGTATGAGGATCCTCTAGGAAATGATGAAGTAAATGATGATGCAAACATGCCCACCGAAGAGGTCCCAGGTATCCTTCCGGAAGAGGTGAGACACGCAATCAGAAGTATGAAGAATGGAAAAGCATCTGGAATGGATGGTATCACAGCGGAAGTATTCAAAGCAATGGGGAATCATACGGAAACAATTCTCGCTAAGATTTTTAATTCCTGTCTGAGGAAGAAAAAGATACCAGAAACATGGAACCACGCATGTATTATCCTTCTACACAAGAAAGGTTCCAAAGAAGACTTGAATAACTACAGACCGATCAGCCTACTCCCAACAGTCTACAAAATATTCACCAAAATACTCACTATGCGCCTTCAAAACCATCTTGATGCTGCCCAACCCAGAGAGCAAGCTGGATTCCGCAGTGGGTATAGCACGATGGACCACATCCAAGTCGTGAGAGAGGTAATCAGTCGGACCAACGAGTATGAATTACCTCTATGTATGTGCTTTATCGACTACGAGAAAGCATTCGACTCTGTCCGAACTTCGTCGGTGTTACGTGCACTAAAGAAACAAGGAGTAGAAGAAACGTACATAACCTTGATCAAGAATATCTACGAAAATGCGACAACATCTGTCCAGCTGCATGAAGAGACGAGTGCCTTTAAGGCCGAAAAGGGAGTGAGACAAGGAGATACTATGTCCCCTAAGTTATTTACAGCAGCTCTAGAGGAAGTATTCAAAAGGCTAGACTGGGAGGAAAAAGGCATAAAGGTAAATGGAGAATATCTGAGTCACCTGCGCTTTGCAGATGATATCATACTGTTCGCAGGAAGCCCAGAAGAGCTCCTTAGAAGAACTGAAGAGCTTGAGCAAGCAAGCCGAGAAGCTGGACTTAAGATGAATCTTAATAAAACAAAGGTTATGTACAACTCCTTCACAAATTCTGAGAAGATACATATCAACGGAGCAGAACTTGGAGAAGTAACCAGCTATGTTTACTTAGGTCAACTCATCACTACTGATGGTTCGCTTCTTGGAGAAATCAACCGGAGAGTGAAGATGGCATGGAGTGCTTTTGGCAAGAATGCGAACATCTTTAAATCAAATATTCCAGTCTTCCTAAAAAGGAGACTTTATGACCAATGTGTTCTGCCTGTTCTGACATATGGTTGTGAAACATGGACCATGAATGCCAGAATGATACAGCGCCTGCAAACAACACAGAGGGGCATGGAGAGATGCATGTTAGGGATCACCCGAAGAGACCGCAAGAGGAACGACTGGGTAAGAAAGAAGACGGGAGTCTGTGACGTGATTAGAAGAGTGAAGGTGTTAAAATGGCAGTGGGCGGGCCACATTGCTAGAAGAAATGACCAGCGTTGGACGTCCAGTGTCATCGAATGGATCCCAAGAAACATCAAGAGACCAAAAAGAAGACCGAAAGACAGGTGGGACAGAGAGCTTGTTAAGTTCTTGGGGCAAACTTGGAGGAGGGAGGCAGTTGACAGGGAAAACTGGAAGAGTCTGGGGGAGGCCTTCGTCCGTCAGTGGACTGAAAAAGGCTGATGATGATGATGATGATATATATATATGATTTCAAAATCGGAGGAAGGATTATAAGAACAGTGAAATACGCGGATGATCAAGTACTTCTAGCAAGAAAGGAAAAGGAACTCCAGAAAATGATAAATAGACTAGTGATAACTGGTAGAAAATACGGTATGGAAATTAATACAGAAAAATCCAACGTCATGCGAATATCAAGTAAAGAAGAAGAAAATTTGAACGTAAGTATTGGAGGAAAGCCATTAGAACAAGTTTCAGATTATAAACACCTTGGAAGCATAATAACGAGAGAAGCAAAATGTACCGATGAAATCAGGACTAGAATAACGAAAGCAAAAGTTTCTTTCAGAAGAAAGAAACTCCTACTAACGGGGAATATAAAGTACGATATCCGCAAGAATTTGATAAAATGCTATGTATGGAGTATAGCTTTGTATGGAGCAGAAACATGGACGCTAAGGGAAAATTATATGAAATACTTGGAAAGCTTCGAAATGTGGACATGGAGAAGAATGCTGAAGATAAAATGTACAGATAGGGTGGAAAACGAGGAAGTACTACGAAGAATAGGAGAGAAGCGAACGATTATACAGACTACTAGAAAGAGGAAGGCGAACTGGATTGGGCATTACCTGAGGAGAGAGTGCATGATTAAAGAAGTGCTAAAAGGAAAACTGTATGGAAAAAGAGAAAGAGGTAGGAAAATGTTTCAGCTGGTAGACGACTTGAAAGGGAAAGACAGCTATCTAGACATGAAGAAAACTGCGTGAAATAGGAGTATATGGAGAACCAACCAAGTTTAACCATGAATAATCTCGGACCTGTCAACGGACAGACTACCTATGATGATATATATATATATACACACACACACACACGTGTGTGTGTGTGTGTTTATACTCATCCCAGTAATATTGTAAACGTGTAAAATGTGTGGTAATGATCTCTTTCGACAGATCGATACTCGTGCCTAGAGGTACACGCTTGGTACGCTTAACCACGGTTGCGTGCCGGTCGTTTTTTTTTCTTTTTTTACTTTTATTTATTTCCTGCTTTTTTTGGCTTCCGTGGAGAGGGAAGCAAGTGGCTGCATTTTAAATCCAAAGGAATAAAGAATCTACCGAAACTCTAGGTTACCTTTCTCTAATTTTTCTCCGGATTCCAAGAATTCCACTTGCGTCGAGGCTTGTTTCGTTTTGATGCGATGAAGTTGATAAACGTTCTTTGTGTGTGTGTGTGTGCGCGCGCGGGTATGCTAGTCGGTGTGTGTATGCATGTCTTATTTGAAGTATGATAAATAGTGAAGGAAACACGTCTTAATTCGTTGGTTTCCCATAATTAAACTTGTATTTTCATTTTTTTGAGTTGCATTCGCGGCTGTACCTGTCTTAAATAATCTCACGACATATATCTAGAGCAGGGGTGCCCAAACTTTTTCATATCATGTGCTACTCTCATCCTGGAAATTGTCTCGCGGGATACTTATTTTTTCAATATACAAAAAGGGATTTTAAGAATGAATTATACTACAAATTTACGGCAAAATGCATTTATCATACGTTATACATCGAACAACATTATACAACTGATTAATTTCATTTAATTTAATCTTGATTTTCACGATTATGAGCACGTTTACACTGCATATCTTCCGCTAGTGAGTGGTAATTGGGCATGTAACTAGAAACAGAGAGAAGTAAACAGTCTTCGAGATGTTCATTAGTGAGAGCATTTCTGGTTTTTGATTTAATTAAGTTCATGTTAGAAAATAGAACTCCTTGCTCAGGATAATAAGCTTAATGCCTGGATGGATGCGCGGGCGACACAGACCCTCCTAAATGGCGACCGGTCGCCCATGGGAGACGTAATGGCCATTCCTGATCTAGAGCATAGAATCAAATTTCTTTCATTTTTTTTATTGCTCCTCACCGTTAGGGCTGTAATGTAAATCTTATCTGGATAAAACGTAAAGTACTGTTATGGAATACTAATTTCACTTTTATTGTAGTCCAGTTTTTTGTCATGAAAGGTTTTATTGTAATGACAAAATCCTTCATTAACCACTTCTTCTTTCTATTTTATCATTCGAAGATGCGCCTTTTCGAACGCTAAATTCATATTTTAAATAGTACATCCATACCGAGATGTTAATTTATTTTTAAAAACTATACTATTCGTTTCGATGTAAAAAGAGCGTGTAAATTTCTTCTCTTTTTCATTATCGTTAGACGCTGGTGAAATCATTCGGAAATGTACAAAATTTAAGTCAGTTCTTTGAAAAGTTATGTGCCGGAGGTATTTCATAGCGTTTGCCCTTTTTATTCGCACAACTAAAAGTGCCACAATTTCAATAAAAGTTTCTTTTGTAATTCAGCTTTTCTTTTTTAGGAACGGAGCTTTTGTTATTCATTCTTCGTTGGATCGATAAAAATGCATCGGGGACTTCTCCTTGTTTTCACAGGGGTAGAATATTGCCTTCGCGTTCAATGCTTCGAGTTAAAATAGTTTGGTCCAATCGCTGCGCGCAATAACGTCAATTTACTTTCCTATTTCTCGAATACGTTAATTTCTTCGGCTTAATTACGTATTATAGTTCTAACTCCCAGCAGTTAGTTTTTTCAATTTTCTTTATTATTTCCTCCCAGCAGTTAGTTTGCTAATTTTCTTTATTTCGGCGAATGCATCTAGAGCACCGCAATTTGTTTTCAAAAAAATTCAAAGGCAGCCATCGAGAATATCTTGTTTTTTTCTCTCTGGCGAATCCAGGCGCCCAAATATTTGCGAGTTATTCGTTAAGGTCTGCCGATTACGGCGCCATCCTCTTCTATTTTCGAAAAAAAAATAAAACGAGGGTTACGTGCTTCTTTATTTTCCCAAGTGGAATTAACCTCGCCAACTCCATCTATCGCATTTATATTGTACCCAGAAATTTGCTTTTTTTGTGGAGAGAGAGAGAAGAGAGTGGGAGAAATAAAAGTGTAATTCGCCGCGCAGCGCGAAAACGTCCTTCCCTTTGGAACCATTTTAATAAATAGCCGCGGCGTAATGAACGGGCGATCGCTTAAACCCGGGGAGTTTTTTCTGCGTTTTGGGGAAATTTAATTCTTCTAAAAAGGAAACTATTCCTTTTCTTAATTTTCCAGGCCTGATCTCTGCCGCTCTCTCTCTCTCTCTCTTGCTTTATAATTAATAATAATCATTTGTTTTTATTCATTATAATATAGGAAAGGCAGGGGAAAAGGGTTCGGTATTTCCTTCCTCTTGGATTTTATTGTTTTTTCCGCTATCGAAGGTGCTTTATGAATTTTTTATTCAGTTTTTATCCTCGCGTGCGCGAAATTAAAACGTTCCATCTTGTCGATATTTTATAGGGGGTTGTGGGATAGGACGGGTGGCGTGTTATCCGTGCGAAATTCATTATGAACAAGGAAAACGAAGGAAGGCGCAATGGAGACCTTAGTTTTAATTCATCCTTTGAATGGATTATTTATAGTGAAATTGTTAGTAGCGTTAGTATGTCGACAACACTTGAATACTGAGCGTTAGTATGTCGACATGACTTGAACACTGTCTCCCAAAAAAAAAAGAACCTCAACCGCCCTCCCTAGCGCACTCGAGTCTGCTACTTTCCTCATCATTTTGTGTTAATAAATTTTCGGAAGGATTTTCCCATAAAAGAACGTGGACGGAAAGACAAAGAATTAAATAACTTTATTTAAATCTCTCTTCCTTACGCAACATTCCAGCATCGCGTTCTCATTTTTAACTATATCCTGCATGGGAAGAAATAATTGCTTTTTCTTATTTAAAAGGTTGGATTCTTATTTTGTCCGTAATGGGTTCGCAGGTATTTTTCCTCCCTTTTTTTCTTATCAGCTCCTCCTTCACCTTTCTTTTTTATCCTTTTTCCCCAAACCGTCTCCGTTCATCCCAAACGCCGTGTGTCTCATTCGTTCCATTACGCACCTCATTTGAGCTTCTCTCCACGAAAAGAGAGAGAAAGAGACGGGGAGGGTGCCGGTCCTGACCTCTATCGCCCGTTTCCCGAAGCAGCGGCTGGGTAGACTACTACGGCGACCGCCTACTCACCCTTTTCCTCGATAGACATTGCGACGATCACACATGCGGAACCGGCTTTTTTTTTTTAAGCATCTTCCCAAGAGAGAGATAAAGTCTTGTGTGAGTGCGATGGAGAAAGAGAGAGTTCTTTCTCTCCCCTCTCTCCCTTTCCGCAAAATCTCTTTCTTTTAATCCCTAGCCGCATTTAGTCTCCCTCGTCGAGTCGGTTACTTCTTTTATTTCGTCCTTCTCGTTCAAACGAGCAGACAAATGAGCGGCGACGGATCTCTCTCTCTCTCACTCGGTTCGTTTTCGACGTCTTTTTACCTCTCACCTTCTGCTTAATCACACGAATGATTTTGAACCCTTCTTTCACGCGCTCATTTTACTTTTTGGTAATTTTATATCTTCGCGGGGAGGATTTCTTTTTTTTTGGTAAGTGTTCGGATGTGGTCTGGCAAATTAATCTGTTAGGTGCCAAGTTTTTGTCCTTGCTTATGCCACTAAGTTCTTACTTTTCATCTTGTATACTTAAACGAATATTTTAATATACTGTATAATATACAGTAAAATACGCATAAGAATATCTAGAAGCCAAAGCTACATTCCATGTAATCCGAATAATTATTGGCTAATGAATTTAATAAAATAAGGTTAAATTTTTATATGATTAAACCATTTCAAGTTGAATCGTGTAAAAAGCTACATTCCCTGTAATCCGATTAATTGTTAGCTAATGAACTTAATAAGATAAGGTTAAATTTTTATGTGGTTAAACCATTTCAAGTTGAATCGTGTAAAAAGCTACATTCCCTGTAATCCGAATAATTGTTATCTAATGAATTTAATAAAATAAGGTTAAATTTTTATATGGTTAAACCATTTGAAGTTGAATGGTGTAAAAATTTCGCGTCAAATTAGGGTGTTTTTTTTCTTTCCGTCATTTGGCCTTTTCCGTTCGTAGAACGTATAACTGGCCTTATTCTATTTACTCCAGGAGTTAGGAAGTTAGGAAGAGAGTGGGCAAAAAAGCTCTTCTCCGGGAGCCATAACTCCGGGCATTAAGGCGGAATGAATCAGGCATAGCCGGAGTACACAATGGCGGGAAAATAATTACGCCCCTTGGTAATGGCGGCGTCTGGGTTGCTGAGAGGATGGAGAATAATCTGAAATATAACGCCGAGGCACGCACGGTCCTTTTTGAAATTCACGTCGCCGTTGAAGGCTAGGCGATAGGGATTTCGCAAATAAATTTCCTTTTTAAGATACCTTGATCATTTTTGCACGAGCTTGTTCGTCTGAATATTTCGGCGTTCTTAATTTTTTATTTATGGATTTAAGGAGGAATTTTAGCTGTGCTTCGCCTAAGGTGATAAGGACTCCTTAAAATGGCAGTAGCCTCGCGGCGAATGTTTTTGTGATAAAAAATTATGCCAAGTCGCAGTTTTCCTCGTGAAAATTCCTCGATATAATAATTATTGTATGGCATTTCATTTCCTTCCTGTGTTTTGGAATTATTTCAGTGTTGAAGCGTTCATTAATTCCTATTTTACTAATAATAGAATTGTGGCGTAATGAAAAACAAACGTTTATTTAACGGGAAATGAATGTAATTTTTAACATGCCATATTAATAGATTTTATGGAACATCATCACAAAGAATATATAAATTGATGACATTCACATCACATCAATTTCATTACCTAAATTAATAAACAAAAGAATCGTAAAATAAATTAATCGGCGCGTTAATAAATTGATATTATTTTTACGTCGTGTTACATTCGTCAATTAATTCAAAAACAGTTGATCATATTGTTATTAAACGGCGGAATCAGGTAAATGCTGCAATCAAAATGCGAGCGAAAATGCGCTTGCCCGTTCTTTTTTTTTCCTTCCGCAAACATAACATCTTTATCGTCGCGTGAATTTATTCATTTGTGTCTGTTTTAGTCCTCGTGCGTAATACGACGCGCCACGTGCTTTAGAAATGAGTGGAGACATCTCATTTTCATGGAGTTGTAAAAGTTATTACTTGACACAGGCATCAAATTCTCAAGGCGCCGAGAGAAAGGAAAAAACACAAGCATATATACGTATATATATATGTACGGCCTCCCGTGAAATTGGACGAGAAGAGGAAGCGTTAAGGGGGAAGGGAATAGAAGGGGGATGATGGGAGAGAGAAGAAAGTCTTCGCGGATGTTTATCCGCGGATGGGGATGCGCGACGGTGGCTACGTAACTTAAAACTCGGCGGCGCTGAGGTGGAAAACTATTCCAACGAATTGTCGTTTTCTCTCTTCTCTGCCTTCTCTCTCCCTCTCCTTCCCGCTCTCTCCCCTTCTACCCTATCCCTATCACCCTCCCTCTCTCTCTCTCCTCCCTCTACCTCCCACCTTTCCTTACCTCCCTCGGTGGTTGTAGTAATCACCTGACTACCTCCTCCTTCCTATATTTGGGGCCCGAGTATAGGGCTTCGATTCCCTGTCGTTCTCATGTCGGTTACACGCAGGGAAGAAAATAAAAACGCTGAAACATTTCGCTCAATTCGCGTCGTATATTATGCGCACTTTTTTGTCATTTATGTCGATTCTCACATTGATTTGCGGTTCTCTCTCTCCCTCTCACTCTCCCTTACTTTCTCCCTCTCACTCTCTCCCCCTCTTTCTCCCTCTCACTCTCTCTCTCTCCCCTCTCTCTCCCCCTCTCACTCTCTCTCCCCCTCTCTCCCCCTCTCCCCTCACTCCCTCTCACTCTCTCCCTCTCAATCTCTCCCTCTCTCTCCCTCTCTCTCCTTTTCTCTCCCTTCCTCTCACTCTCCCCCTTTCTCTCCCCTCCTCTCTCCCTCTCACTCTCTCCCTCTCACTCTCTCCCTCTCTCTCCCTCCCTCTCTCTCCCTCTCTCTCCCTCTCTCTCCCTCTCTCTCCCTCTCTCTCCCTCTCTCCCTCTCTCTCCCTCTCTCTCCCTCTCTCCCTCTCTCTCCCTCTCTCTCCCTCTCTCCCTCTCTCTCCCTCTCTCTCCCTCTCTCCCTCTCTCTCCCTTCCTCTCACTCTCCCCCTTTCTCTCCCTTCCTCTCTCTCTCCCACTCTCCCCCCCTCTCTTCCTCTCTCCCTCTCTCTCCCTCTCTCCCTCTCTCTCCCTTCCTCTCACTCTCCCCCTTTCTCTCCCTTCCTCTCTCTCTCCCACTCTCTCCCCCTCTCTTCCTCTCTCCCTCTCTCTCTCCATCTCTCTCTCTCCCCCTCTCTTCCTCTCTCCCTCTCTCTCTCTCCATCTCTCTCTCCCTCTCTCTCTCCCTCTCTCTCTCCCTCTCTCTCTCCCTCTCTCTCTTTCTCCCTCTCTCTCTCTCTCCCTCTCTCTCCCCTCTCTCTCCCTCCCTCTCTCTCCCCTCCCTCTCTCTCCCCTCTCTCTCCCTCCCTCTCTCTCCCCCTCTCTCTCCCCCTCTCTCTCCCCCTCTCTCTCCCCCTCTCTCTCCCCCTCTCTCTCCCCCTCCTCCCCCCTCCCCCTCATCCTCACTATGCTATGCTCTTTCTCTCGATATCAGTTCCCAGAAGACGGAAAGAAAAGGGAGAACTCAATAAGACACGCTCTTCCGTGCTTCTTTTGTTTTCTTTTTTTATTTTCCTTTGAGACTTCTCTGCCCTTATTCCCTCCCTTTACCTCCTGCCTTTCTCTTAGGCGCCTCGGACGTTCCGGAAGGCGAACCAAGCAAAAATAAAGAAAACTCTTCTTCTCTAAGAGGAACGTGCATGCGAGGCGAGATAGTTGGCGTTGGCTTATCTTTATATTCCGTGTTTTTTTTCAGCTGGATGGCTTTTTTCTTTTATTTTTTGTTCGTACCAGGGGTAGAGGGTTGCATGATGGATTTTCTCTCCGGCAAGAAATTGAAAATAGCTGATGGAGAAAGAGTGTGGGGGGGGGGAGTAAGGAGAGAAAGAAAGAGAGAAAAGTTGCGAGGATAGGGTTTTTATTGGTAGCGGTCCCGGTTATTATTAAGGGAATTTCCGAGAAATTTGTTTCGTCCGCAAGCACGTGGCGCTTCCAATAGCATAGCCATCATCGAAGTTGTTTTTTCCCCCGGCGTTTTATTACGTGGGAAATTTTCTTTCTGCGTGCTCCGTCTTCTCCCTCTTCCTATATTTTTGCGAATGAGATCTCAAAATGGATTAATAAATCAACTAGTAGGTAAAAGAAACAAAACGAATTCCTGCAAGATTTAAAGAAATATTTACTCGCTCTGAATGTTTAAATGATTGGGATTTATACATTGCATGCATGGAAGTCGTATTGAGTTACTTTAACAAGTCTTGAAAGTTTATAAGATAACTCTTAAAGTTTTAGAAATTGATTCGTTCCAAAAACACGAAAAGAAACACACAACATTTCTACCTGGTGGCAGGTAGTAGGCATTGTGTTTTTTATTGATTATATGAAGAAACTTTTTTAAAATAAAAAGCATTAAACTTTCTGCTCATCCTTAAACTGTACAAAATAAAATATATAACCGGACTTTAATTCAAGCTTTAATTTATTAAGCAACATCGAGATTATTTTATTGCATCAGTTTTTGCGTTTTTTTAAATATTTGCACCGGCTTTGAATTTAATCCGCTGGAAACGTCCGAATTAATTTCGTTTTAATCTTTCTCTCTCGCGTATCTTTGAATTAACTCCGAAAAGTGCTTTATCAGTCGGTACGCGAGGAAAATCAAAATGATTAAAAGGCTAGCAGGAGTAATTAGTAGGTTTTATCCCGCTTCACCCTAGTATTTTTGGCTCTTAATCCTGTCGCCTGCCCCGTTCCCCAAGGTTAATTGGATATCCTCTGAAGGAATGAGCATCCCCGACCCTGTAAACTGGACTTTGCGGCCTATTTTATCGCCATAGTGTTCGCTCAGACCATACGAAGAGAAAGAGAGAGGTGTTTGTTTACCTCTGCTGGGACACAGTATTAATCACCGGTCATTCGGTCGGTATTCCTCTTTATTCAGGTTTCCAGGGCAGCGTAAAAGATCGTTTTGTCGCGGCGAGAATGAGGGGATGGCGGAAGGAGGGGGATTGAAAAACAAGTGAGGGAGTCCCTCTAAACTGGTTTACCGCGCGGAATCCTTTACTGCTGCTGCTAACGCCGCCGCTATAGCGATAATCAATTTTAACCTCCTCCAGGACTAATCCCTAATTTATATCCCAATTTCTCGACTCCTCGGAGGTTTGTTTGTGTATGTGTGTGGGATATACGCTCACACATCTCTCTAGTTCACCCGAGAGGATTAAATCGTCACCGTAGCCATCGCTAAAATTTCTCTCACGCACTTTTCGTATCTCTCTCTCCTCCCTTGTTCGCGACAGCTTGGTAGCTGCTGCGAGAAGGAAAATAACCGCGCTTAGTGGATGATGGGGGGGGGGAGGTAAACTGTAGGTAAAGGAAGTGAGTTTCCAGTTCTCTTCCATTCTATCTTCCCTTCCCGCCGCAGCTATGATGCGCGCCCCTGCCTGCCCCCTAGTGGGCCGACGTGGCATTAACTCCCACGGCTCTCGGTGTCCTCCCTCTGGTGGTGCCGCATAAAAATGATTGTTTATGCGCCTCTCTCTCTCTCCTCTGCTCTCGCGCGCTCCCTGGCGGTTGCCAAGAGGGGAGGGCGGTAATTCACCGATCGCTGGAAAGAAGATGCGTGGTAGGGTGGAGGAGGGAAGGAAGGGGGAAAAGGAAGTTAAAGCAGTGACAGTCTCCCCAACAGCGGAACGTCTACTCCAGTCGTCATAGGCCGTTGAGTCCGATAGACTGTCGTTTGTTCGTTTTATTTCTTCCCCTATCCACGCCGCAATCCAGGCGTTCGTCTATTACTATATATCTCTCGCACACCTCCTCTCCCTCCCTACCTTTCTATCTATAGTTGTCCGTTTTGCTCCCTCGCTCTCATTTCGCCCGCCCTCTCCTCCATCGCAATCTCCTCGTGCGTTATTTAGAACGCGTAAAAGTGTTATAAGGACCACCTATTTTCGGTAACTCCTTAGGTCTAGCTACTCCCCCGCGTACGTGTTAAATTTCTTTTTAAACTATCCGGGTTGTAATAGGCGTTACAGGTAACCATTAAACGATTGAAATAGCCATAGGCACATTTCAGCTTCATTTTAGCCGTCATAGGTGGCAATTGGCCGATCGATGACTGTTATAAACGTTAAGCCTTACGATCGGTGAATTATCGCTGATGTCGGATGATTTGTAGTTGAAAAACGCTCGCGGTTGAATCGATCGTATTGCGCCAAATGCAATTAAGCCGAAGTTGGATACAAGGCATAAGGTGCGCTCTGTAATTACTTTTTGAATTTATCCGCGCCATAACTTCATCCTTTACTTAACTCTTCGATGGGACTCGTCTTTTTAAAATATTTTTTCTTCCGTCTCCTATTCCTTGTTCTTACCTTCGCAGTCCTCCGCAAGAGGGCATCGTGAGGTTATAATTTTTCGCACTTTTGAAGTTCCTCTCGGGTTTTTTTTTTGGTACGTACTTTGTTTTATTTCGTACGTCTTTTCCACGATATCCTCGTTGGCGAGGATGAGGTGGTTGTTAGCGGTCGAGCACCGGATTGCGTCTCCGTCGTCGTAAACGTGTACCAGCCGGATGTCAGACGCGGGAGACGCGTAATGGCGAATCTGCCTCCCCTCCTCCGACATTTCACTCATCCTCCTTTGGTCCATCAACCTCTCCCCCTCTTCTCTCTCTCCCCCTCCCTCCTCTCTCTCTCTCTCACACACACTATCTGCACCCTCACGAAATCGCCTCCTTAAAACCGTCTGCTACAGTCGGGAAAAAAATTTTTACGACGGTCTTCAAGGTTATGAGTGAGTGAGTTCTCGTTGCCGCAATCTTCCCCAATTAAGCTATTTGCTTCTCCCTTCCTCCCTCTCTCTCTCTCTCCTTCTCGTTCTCCGTAATCATTCCCATCTCCCCTCTTTCTTTTCCTCTCTCTCACTTCTTCCTACAGTTTTATTGACCTCACTCTCCCCATTCACTGCTTCCATTACCCCTCGCAAAATACACCCGCGGAGTTGAGTCGGCTATCTTTTTCTAGAAAAAATGTATAAAATAAAATTCACTTTTTTCAAAAAAGGCGCCTTGTTTTAAAGTAGGAGTAGAAAAAAGCAGACCGTCGTTGCCGGTTATCTTTGTTAATGGATGTTTTTCTTTTTAACCTTTCTGCATACCTTCTCGACTATCGATTAGTCTCAGAAAGATATTTTTCGTCGTTTCCATTAAAAATTCTTTCTCTCTCTCTCTATCTCGAGAGAGAAGTTGAGAATAATCGTAAACCGGAGTTCTCTGATTTTTTGTCATTTTATGGGGATTTTCCTCCTAGCCAATTTACCTTAGGTTAGATATATACTTAAGTGCGTGCGTTCGTATGCGTGCGGAATTTTAAAATCTGAATAGTTCAAGAATCCTTACGTTTTATGACGGTCATTTTATGAGTTGTAGCTTGGGAGTTTGACGGCCCTAAAATCCTAACGATTACCTAACAACAAGTGTATTAAATACACTTCTTGTTAGGTAATCGTTATTAAATACACTTGTTGTTAGGTAATCGTTACAAATACAAATTTTGTATTTTCGTTAGTCATTTAATGTGTGTTTGCTATCCGTATATTCAGAATACTTTCATTCTTTCTCTGTATTTTTTTCGAAACTCAGTGTTCCTGGGCCTTTATTCATGCATTTAAATATTTTCCTGTTATTTAATTTCCGCGTATATATCATTTAACAGCATTTTTACGTTAAACTATAGTATGAGCCCCGTACCAATAAATAATCCGTAATTTTATATATAAAGGAAAATAGCTTTCCTTTACCCATCGGGCATGGTTATTCTTGAGTCATCGATTCCAAGATGGGTAATCGCGTTTAAGATTTTCGTAATTTATTATCAGTATTTCACTTGAGCTTTTCCTTCCTTGGGGAAAAATAAGGGGAAGGATTATTAATTTTTACTCCCGCTTTCGTGAAATTTATTTTTCTCCGGAAATAATCCGATAGCTATCCCGATAATGTACGGATTTTCTGTTTTTTTTCTTCATTCGATCTCTTTCCAGCGTTTACGACCGCGCTTTCGTGCCATGGGGTTCCGTTCGTATCGCTTTTATCTTTCATGCGAGTTATTTATCCTCATTTCCAGTTCCTTTCCTCTCCATTACAGTTTTCACACTCTTTTCTTTCTCTTATCTCCGCTTTCCATCTCGTCCTTTCCAGCATTTCTCATTTTGTATCGCACTTTCTTTGCATCCTCTGTTATAATGAGTTTTCTTCCTTTATCTTTCCAAGTATTTTTCTTTTTCTGTCTTCGCTCATTCTTACGCTCCCTTTGCTTGTTATCCCCATCTCCTCTCTTACGCTTTTTCCCTTTATTTTCTCATTCTTTCTTCATTCTGAAATCGGTGATTTTGAGATTATTTAGCCCCTTCTCCCACGTTAACCTAACTTTTCTACATGGTAGTTGCGAATGCTTTGGTGGGCCGCATAATAGCTTAAATTTGAAGTTACCAAAGATTCATTGTTATCTTTCATTAAGTCTAAACATGTTTTAAAACTATAATAGCAGCATTCAAGTTTTTGCGACCATAATTTGAATTGTAAATATTACTTGGTTAAAATTTTCGGATCGTCTTTCAATCATAGCTTCGCGGGCTTCATAAAAGGTTCTTTAGGGCCGCATGCAACCCGCGGGCCAACCTTTGCCCAATCTACTGGTGCTTATAAAAGAAATGTGTATCCCAAACAGGAAACATCAATGAGCTCGAAGATAAAATGTCATTATTACCATCCTTAGTCAAAAGAGGTTATTGTGTTGATCTCCATTCAAGGAGATAAGAAGAGGGTTAAATAGAGTCAAATAGAGAGGCAGCTGTGTGCGCTGAGTACGACGTGAAAACACGAAATTAGTACATTGACTTTTAAATGCCTTTATGTTTTCATAGGGTTAACATTATAGGAAAGAGAGTTCTTAGGTAGGCTTTGGTGCGCTGCACTCCCTGCTACCCACCAATCTGATGATTTGCAGGGTATCTTGTAGATGTAGATAGGAAAGAATGTTCTTAACCTTGTAGACAGAGACTATAAATGATTTAGTGTAGATGCTCACACGGTGTAAAGGAACAAGCAATTTAGATGTCCCGCGAGTACATAATGTGTGGGTTGTATTTACGTAAGAAGTTCTCTCTCATTCTCCTTACCCGCTATGTCTTCCTACACGCTTTTATCCCATTCTTTTTCCCATTTTCTTTTTCCTATTTTCCAACGGTTTTCCGTCCATTCTTTCAACTTTCTCTCCCACTTCTTTTCTCCATCTTCCTCCAAGACCGGATCTCTTTCTCGCTTCTTCCTCTTCCATTCTTCTTGATCACAAAATGCGCGGTGATGCAGTGGTTGGGTTCGTGTCTTGCAAGCGAAACGCTGTTTACGTATATCCGTCTCCAGCCGCGATGGGGGATGGTGGCGCTGGGGATGGGAGAGGGCGTGGGCAGTCTCCTGATGGAGGGTGGAATGGAGGACGGTCCGAGAGTTTGGAGGGAGTGGTGGGTGAAGCAGAGAGAGAGAGAAAGACTTACCAGCCACGAAAGGCACATCCTGCTCGTTTTCATTAAGCGATTTATGGAAGATATTCATCCCCGATCCACAATTGCCCAGTGGGTGTGCTGTATGGATCATAAATTCGCGGTGTCCCCATGTTGTGTTTTCCCTTTCCGTGGCGTGCCAAACGCATTTAGACCTTCGTGTAAAGTTCGGAATAACTTAAAGTAAAAATGGCAATTTATGTCTCTCTCTCTCTCTCTCGGTCATTTTTTTCCGATCCTTGCCAAGTCATCCTTTTACTCGCTTATTTTTTTGCGTTTACGTATAAAGAGAAAAATTTCAAGTTTGTACCAGCCTGTTTTTATTGATACTAGATGTCACTAGTATGTATGCCCATGGGTTTAGGGAGACAGTTGCTAACTTTTTTCTCCTTATTTCTCTTGCGCTCGGTTGGACTGGAATCTGCTTTTAATATAAAAGGGACGAATTCCCTTCGGGCATTACTTCTTTTAAATGCCGCCCTAAAACCACGGGGAATTCTGCATTAATAATTCATGCGTTTATTATGGATATAATAAACTTATCATCATGATTCTCCTTATTTAAATGTAAAACTCTTTCGGATTTTTTTAGTTCGCGTTCCTCGATCTGAATGTTTAGCTCAGAAATTTGTAGAATACATATTATGTGAATTAAGAAGTGTAATGAGCCATTAAACTCGGAAAAACAACTTTTGTGGTCGTCGTACTGAAAGTGCCTAACCCGAAGTTATAACATCTCTGCTCAGGTTTGAATATTTATTTTTAGCGCTTAGGCATTTGCCTGCGCAGTGGGCGGTGGACGTGACGGCGCCTTATTAACCTCGCGGTGATTGCGCCACGCGGTAGTCGAACACGAGACTCAAAGTCCTCTCCAACACGCCCATAATGCGGCACTATCACGTCCTTAATTTATACTCCGATCTTATCGCGACGTGATTAATTGTCGGGTGATAATCTCGGACGAGAAAATCGCGCAAATTATGAGCTGCCATCATTAACTCTAGGAAGGCGAACCCAATATCTTCCTACTCCGCAAGACTCTTCTTTGCTGGAGCAAGTCATACGGCGTTGCCGGGCAACGGTCACACCGGCGGCACTGTTTATCTTTCCTTTCTTTCCCGGCGTTATCTACTTAAGGGGCTACTTGAAGAGTTAGCTGGTGACTTTTGATCACGATCTACATGCCCAGTTCTCTCTCTCTCTCTCTCTCTCTTCTTTCTCTCCCTATATATATCTCTCTCTATCCACGCCAACCTTCATTTTTTTCTTTTCTCTTCCTTCGCAGCCTCTTGCCATATTGGTCCAGCTCCACCACCTTCTCCTCCTCCCACTCTCTTCCCTCCCCCCCCCCCTCTCTCCTATTCTCAAGAACTAACCGGTCAGTCACCGTTTTCTCCCATACCGTAACATACCAACGTGGTGTTCTTCCCGTCCATAGAGTCCCTTTCTTGGACTCCGCCCAAAGCGTCCTTTTTTCTCTCTCGGCTTGATCCGTGTCTCTCTTCTTTTTTTCTTCTTTTTCTTCCTCCAGCTTTCGGCTCATTCCTTCATTCTCGGCTTGTTCGTTTCGCTATCTTATCTTGGAGGATTTCCTCTCTTTCTCCGGGAGAGGTGAGGATGGGTCTACACTTGTGCAGCTTCGGAAACGACAATAGATCTCTCTCGTGTGTTGCCGCGCGCGACCTAGCTGTCGCTTGTTTTTCGTCGTTGTCGGGATTGAGGAAAAACATTATTTTCTTTTGATGTAGTGTTTGATTTTTCGCGAGTTTGGTTTTTAGTCTCTCTTGAACGATTTTGGGTTCCATGTCGTTTTTTTCCTCCTTTCTTTGTCCTTGCGAAGGTGGTGTTCCTGTCTAGATTTTGGGACGAAAGGTTTTTTAGGCGCGTTTCGCCTCCAGCTTGGGCGCCTGTTGTCGTCGGTCAGTCCGGCCGTCCGCCCGGTCGTTCGTTCTCGGCTTCTACCGAACGGATTTTCAAGAAATTTCATATTAAGAACATACAACCAAAGATATAAAGAAAATCGTAAAAATGAATCACGTAAGCCAATCAGGGGTACCACTTTTCTGGTGACAAAAAATGAACTTTCCGTCATATCTCGTCAAGTATTGCTCATATCAAAATATTTTTCAAATAAAAATTGTAGAACTAGTAAATTAGAGTATTTATTTTCGTATACATTTTTATCGTAGGAGTAGCCGTTATCAATAAAATCGAACAAAAATGTCAAATCGAGTGAACAGAAAATTTCTTGCATCTTCTTCATTGTTGCTAACATAAATAATCTCACAGACAAGCGTTTAATTTCCTTAGGTGTGCATGCAATATTTTTAAAGAGGAAGAAAGTGGATTATTTATGATGAAGAAAAGAACTTTAAAACGCTATTTCCCTTACGTACAGGTGTATCATTTCTTCCTAATACTCCATTGCACGAAACGCGTCCATTTGTGATACGCTGTTCACTTTCCTAACTTGTTTCCCGATATTTTCGATTCCCCGCAGGAATTTTTCAGTATTCGCGTGGGTATTTGAGAGATTGGAAAATACGGACCAATGTTCTTTTCAGAAAAAGGTCTCGAAAAGTTTTTTTTTTCGCTTCAATTAATGCGAAGGCATTTTAAAAAAAGGTTTTAATGGCTGTATTATTCTGACTAGGTGGTAACACGAGTAAATGAGCGAAAGTTTTTTCTTTTTGATAGAACGCATTTACTTTTTCCCGTGTGGAAGCGACGTACAATAGTACCAGTAGAGGCGAATAAAAATTATTCTTTAGAAATCTTGCGGTTGAACCATTTCGGAGAAAGGATTTGAAAATGAATGTAAAACTTTAGTATCAAAACCCTCGTGTCGTCATGTCAGGCATTAACGTTAAGCTTATTCGTTATTTTTTCTCTTCTATTTTTCACGAAATAAATGGTGTGAGGGAGTGCTTTAATTAAAAACAAAGAAGCCTTCGACACCTTTGTATAGCGAGTGTATGAAGAGAGAGAGAGAAAACGACGTTTTTACTCACTCGTACGTATGAAATCCCGTTCGAGCGTAATTTAAAAAAAATCATGGAGGAGTTGGATAAAAAAGGAGAAAGATTTTTTAAGCGATCAATTCGCACTGGAAGTCCTTTCGCTTCTGTCAAGCATTGTTTTGAGTTCCCCGGCGTCGAATTTCTGTGCATAACGCCATTTTTTTTAATGCCTAGTTTTTGTAAGTAACGGTACTTTTATCTCCCAGAGTTAATGGAATAATCAAATTACGCCCCAGCGAAATTATCGCGTCCGTAAAAATTGGTATTTTCATAATATTTATCTTCGAAATTCGTTTTAAAAAGCTTTTGGTTTGGCCGAAAAACCATCTTAGATTTAATAACGCATTAAGCCAGGGGTCTCAAACCCGCGGGCCGCATGAGGCCCGCGCGATGCATATGTGCGGCCCGCGAAGCAATTTACTTTACACTACGCGACCCGAACTCAAATCTATTTCTTATAAAATATTTCTAAATAATCTAAGAAGTGTATTAAATCATTCCAATTTATATCAGCCTGCACGGTTGAGTTACTGAAGAATGTTTATCCCACTGCCAGCGAGTTTCTTGCGTATCAGAAGGACAACCCTCGACGTTAAATTTAGCATTTTTGTAATGACTGCGTGTAAGACGCATAATAGAGCGATTCCTATCTTGTGGAAAGGGAGAGTGAATATAATACAAAGAATGCGAAAAGGTGCGAAGACCGGGAAAGTAATGAATGCGGCAGAGAGCCGTCATGCGGCCCGCAGACCGATGTGAGTTTGAGACCCCTGCATTAAGCGGAGTTTTTTAAATCGCCGTTTTTATCGGTTTCGGGCAATAATGCAGTTAACGCTTCTCAGAGTCGAACCTAATCTTGTTTTTTATATTTTTTATGTGCCTCGAGCCGTTTTCTACTTCGGAGGTTGAGCCCATGGATAAATTCTTGAGGATCTCTCCGACGACGTCGCCGTAAAAATTATCTCTTAAGCCCTGTGCGAGCGACGTAAAAATTATCCCCGTTGATCTGTCTGAGTAATTTGGATAAATAAAAGACCAAGAGGGATTATATGAAAGTAAAAATTGTAATTTGATATTTCTTTTACCTCCTCCGGGAGGCGGAGAGAGAGAGAGAGAAAGAGGTGTGACGACGATTATTGCGTCATTTCCACCCGAGACCTCTTTAGTCGTCGCCTTTTATTTTTTTCGGGCATCTAGTTCCCGTCACAATCAGCTAATCGCGCTTCATTTCCAGAAGTGTGACATTAAGTAGCTTAAGCAACTCCTTCGGGATTAATCAATGGAAGCCATGAAAGAGAACCCGTCGGTTTATATTAAAGAAAAATATCATCACCAATCCTTTACACAACGTTTATGAAACTAGAGGTTAATATTTTTTTAAATTTAAGACTCCTAAATTCTCCGTTTTCGACAAAAATTCGCCGCTTTTTAAAGCCGAAAATGCGTTTTTAAAAATATACGAATAACAACGATGTCAGGGTTGTATTTTTTATGCGCGGTGGGTTTCGCTACGTGTTTTTCACCCTCGTTTTCCAGTTTTGCTCGTCTCTCTTCCTCTTCTCCGCCCAACATCTCGCGCGCTCGGACGCACGGACGCTCTCCGCGACGTATAACGAAAAAAAAATTGACGAATAAAGTGGGTAGAGATAGAAGGTGATAGAGGAGGAAAGGGAAGGATGGTGCAAAAAAAGTAAAGGGGGGAGGAGGGAGGTTTACAAAGGAGACGGGATTTTTAAAAAAAAAACGTATATACGCTCTCTCTTCGCGCCTTGGTACATCTTTATGAGAGGGTCAGGTGTGAGGTGGGTGTATGTTTTTGTGTAAGGCTCGAGAGGTGGGGCGGATAGAAGGGGAATTTCTGCTGGGAGGGGTGTGGAGTAGAATGGGGAGGGGGAGGAAAGATGTGTAAGGGACATGTCGGAGGTCCAAGGGGAAGCATAAACTCTCACCAAAATAAGACTCTCTTACCTCTCTCTCTCTCTCTCAGTCCTTTCATTCTTGCTTCCTCTCACCCTCCTTCTTCGCCCTTCTTTTTTTTTCCAAGTCCCCTTTCAAGAGGCACCATCCGCCGCGCCCTCAATTCTCTACACCCACGATTCCTGAGCGCCGACTCGCCCCCGGGTCTTAAAGCACCTTCCGCCGCCTCCTTCCCCGCTCTCACTCCGCGCCTTCCATCCTCCCGCACCCTCTAAGAATGCTTTCCAGACGAAGTACAACCTGTCTCTCAAACTCCATCCCTTTCGTTCCATGTTTCGCCCCTCTTTTTTCCATATACGACGAAAATCCCTTAAACCAGATTGAAAAAAAAACCGTTTAGGTGTATAAGACATGGATTTAAATATTTATCATTTTGAAGTCGTTTACGTATTTACAGAAGGTTTATACCGTTTAAATATTGTCGTCTTTTTCATTGAGATCAAACTGTATTTACGGTTAGGAGTCCCTTCACGACTTCGGCTCAACACGTGATCATTTATCAAGGGTCATATGCATCCTTTAAGAATGCGCACTTGGAGTTGCGTAATTGCATAATATTTTAAAGACCCCACCCAGGAGTTGTTTCTTAATTTCAAACCGTGGTTCTCATTCATTTCTTCATCTAACGCATTAATCGCGGCTTGTTGAAGTTGAAGATGGAGGTTTTAAGGAATAGCGCCTCAAATATTTACTCGCTTGTATAACGATAAAAGGAATCTTCGTCGGGGATGCGACAAAACTCATTTTAGAACCGTCGGCGAGGTTATCTTCCTTTTAGAAAACATAAACCTCGCCCGCTTGTTATTGTGTCGAGTCGCAGAGGTTGTATAATTTATCCTTCCCTAAGCGGCATATCAAGATGTTTGTGTCGGAGTGAGAGAGGAAAAGCCGTTGTTTAATCGTTCACGCCTTTTTTCGGCTCGAGAGATGTCGTTAAATTATTTTTCACTCCTTCCAGCGCATTTCCACGGCATTTCTCTCGTCTTTCTCTTCGGTTTGTATTATTCAGCGGGTTGCCAGGAGGAATTTTAATGCATCGGAAAAAATCTAGATCCTCCTCGTGTTTCCGAGAACACCTGACATCCAATCCGGAGGCGCCACGGCGAGCACCAGGTTCGCTGGAGGATGAAGCGTGCGCCCATCCTCCTCCCCCCCCTCGGTTCTGCCTCTCTTACTTTTCCCCTCCAGGGATCATATACTTTTATAAACCACTGAACAAACTTGCGATTCGCCCGAGTCCGGTATGCGTTTTCGAGCATCCACCAATCATGTGCCTTGAAAGCCCCCGTCATTCCTACCGCTCTATTCTCGCCGAATCTCTTCACACTATCTTTTGCCGCACCTCGGGGTGCAGGTGTTCGTGGCCCGGAGCATGTATCATCGCTCGCGCTTTAGCAGTATATTGTGCCCAAAGGGATTCGTTCCATTCGTTTCGATGTTGCCGGTTTTTTAAAAACCCATTTCTTTTGTCTTTTCTAGTATTGATCTTTGCCTCTTTCTCATTGACTTTTGCCTTTGTCTGTCATTTTTTTCTTTTCCTGTTGCTTCCACCTTCGAGTCGCTTCTCTGTCTTCATTTATCAAACTTTCCCCCCTCCCCTCTTCTCTCGTTCATTTTTCTTAACTGTTCTTGTTTCTAAGTTATTCACTTTCATTTTTGTCATTTTCCCCGTCTTATTTTTTCTCGGTTTTCACCTTTGTTTTTACAAAGTTTTTCTTTCGCATCATCCCTTCGCTTTCTTTTGGGCCTTTCTTCCTTCATCAGTATCTCTTTCTTTGATTTCTTTATTCCTTCCAGCATTCCATATCCCTTCGCTCTATTGCTATCCATTCTACCATTTGTCTTTCTCTCTTCCATTCTCTTTGGGTCTTCCTTTTCGTGCATCCTCCCTGTTGGCTTGTTTTATTCTCTAGTCCTCTCCACTCCTTTCTCCCTCTCTCTCTCTCTCTCCCCTTCCTTTACTTACACCGCGCCCTCCCCTGTTATGTTATTTTAATCGGGAGCTCCTCCTTATCCAACTCCAGCCTATCCTTTGCATCTGTAATTAGCCCGGCTTAAAGTTTCAAGTCACCTTTATTTTATAAGATACGTCCTTCGCCCGTTTCGTTCTGCTCGGGTAGTCTGTGACAGTTCACGAGATATCTCTCCTTTTAACGGTCTTCATTGTTAACGTCCTCAAACAATCGAAGGGGAAATGAACGACTTAGATTTTTAATCTAGATTATGTGAATGTGTCTCTCGAATCTAGGACACTCAAATCTCTTTCTCCTACAACGGAACTCACCTGGCGTTCATATTCCCTGTTTTAGTTCAATTCGTGGGTGGTATTGGACGTAAGATGATAAATGAATCGAAAGTTTATAACTATTTATTTACGCATAGTGAAATTTGGTGCTGTAATATTTTTTTTTTCGTTTTAGTACAAAATAAGGTGGCGATGTTCGTAAATATACAAATTATTTAATATTTAATCGTTGGATTCCAATGTAGATTTTATACAGAAGCGAAGAGTGGGAAAGTATCGTTAGAGGTTTTGTGTTTTTAACAATCTAAGGAACTAGGTCAGCTGAATAGTTGTTTAGTTCACGTTTTGTCGTTCTGTCTCTTTTACTAAATGAATCGCTTAAGAGAAATCTTGGCCCGAGTATAAACTCCCATTCAGCGAAGGAATGTGCTCCTATCCTCTGGGAGTGCTACGGCTCCTAAGTTTAATTCTAATTTTTCAGAGCCACGCCTTCCATTTTCTCGCCCTTCCATCTCTCCCTCTTTTAAAGACTGTTCCACTAGCAAAAACCCTTTCCTCCGTGGATTTCCCACTTGTGTCTCTCGCGTCGCCCTGACAGGAGGGGGAGGAGGACGGTTTAATTGCCGTCTGTTTTAATGGGCTAAGAATTAGGATCTGCAGAACGGAAGCGGCGGTCCTGCGTTCATTTCTGTTGATCGGATAAGCTCTCCTCCTCTTTGGTGCCTTTAACGAAAATGAAAAACGAAATAGAACTCGGTTCGAGAGGGACGATTTTTTTTCTGTGAAGAAGTTGTAGAAAAAACTCCAGTAGTGACATCTAGCGTCTCTACTTTTAAGGACTTAATTGCCGCTCTTGTTTTTTTCCCTCGTCGGATTGTTTATCGTTTTTGTTCGGTCCTCCTGAACTCGACGCGTGGCTAAAGATAATTATGCTGCCACTGTATTCGTTTTTTTTCGGCGGCGGAGAATGTTTATGAATGCAGGCGTGCAATAAAATAAATAACATGTTTGAAGTGAAAATTTATCTTGATATTAATAGTTGTGGGATCGGTAGTTTATTTTTAATGGGTAAAATTCCACAAATCATTGGTATAATTTCTAAGCTTCGTATTTCATTGTCAAGCGAGTTAAATGGCAATCTTTTCAGAACGACTAAAACACCTGCGGCAGATAAATTGTATAATTGGTCGTCAGGAAATATTATATACATGTCTGTATAGACATACCTGTTCTATTGCCAACGCGGAATCGAAATTTTAAAAATATCTTGGAGTGGAAATGCCGATGCGGGAGCAGCCTTTTAAAAATATTCCAGTAATAAAGGAAGTTATTTAGGTTCGTTTGAGAAGACACCTGAGGGGAAGACAGAGCGCAGGCGGTAAGTACTGCCTTCACACCTCCCTATGCGCCTAAATCCCTGGTATTTCATCCCCCTTCCTACCCTGTTCTTCATCCTCATTCCGGTTCTCCCCCCTTCCCTACTCCTAAACCACTCCCTTTCCCCTCCACCGCACGCATTCACGTAATGGGTTTGAAAGAAAAACTAAAAAAAAAAAAAAGAGCGGTTCGGATTTATGTTTGGCTCCTTATTTTTTAAGGCGCACATGCGGCACTCAATCACTGCTCTGATCAGGTGGCGGTGGAGAAAAGACGGGAGGAAGGGATGAGAGATTTCCTCTCTGCGTTTTTATCATTCTCCACTAAATCCAGCGAAATAAAAGCCGCCAGCCCTGTTTCCTCCCTTTAAATCTGTATAATTTGTGGGCGCATGTGCGGGAGGACGGTGTGTTTTCCCGTGAGCATGTATCTACGTACATACGTGCGTATACTATATATTTGTTTAAGCTATGGCTTTGCAACGCAAAAATTCGGCGCTACTGAAGCGAATGTACGATTTAGTGAAAGATTGAAAGAAAGGAAAACGAGTGTGGCATTAGAGAGAGAGAGTTAAAGTAGTTCACCCTCTCGGGTCACCAGATATAACCGTCAAATTCAATGTTTATATGCGCTCCGGGTTTGTTAATTACTTACCGAAGTCTCGCAGGGCGCGATTCTTTTCGCATCTACTTTGTTTTTCTTTTGTAAGGGAAAGAGGGTCGCTTCCGTTCCCTCTCGGGGTGATCCCCTGTGTAATTGAAGCGGTTAAAGGATTATACGGATTTCTTAAAAGAGTCATTATAACGCGCTTAGTTGGATTTTTCGCTGACCATGTTAAAAAAATATTTGGTTGCTTACCTTATGGTTTTATTCGTTTTTTTTTCTTTCGTTGTCAATTTCGGTTTAAAATGAAACTAACTGAAGCTTTTTTTGTTATGGTTTGGTAGGTAGAAAATGCAGTTTATGATACAGTAGATGACCTACCAGAATTAACCTTTCGAAATTGAAATGTACCTTTTTCGTTAATTTGTGTACGAATTCAGTGCGCTTGTAAATGTTAATTTTGATGATATCTGTTTGAGACATTATAACTTCAGGGCTTCAAGCGAATGTTCGTAATGCATCTCATCAAAAGATTTCCTTGATTATTCCCCGGCATAGCCATTTATGTCTCTACTCTAAAACTATTTCTCCGTTTGTTTATTTTCCATCTTCTCACCAACTCCGCCATCCTTAGCCTGCGCTCCTCCCCATTCGCTATTACTACACTGCTGCCGTGTGAGGTGTGTTGCGCCTCGGGCACCAAGTTCCCAGAAGCCCCAAGAAGTCTCTCCCCTTTCCCTAGCTGTCTTCTCCCTCTCTCCATTCCCCATCCTCCCTTTCACCCGCCCAGCCATCTCCCATTATAACTCATCTCTCTCTCTCTTTTCATTCCTCCATCTCACTTACCACTCCTCTTCTGCTCCCTTTTTCCCCCATACCCATCCTTCCTGTTCCACGTGTCAAGCCTTCCAACCTTTCCCTCCTCCCCCGTCCTTCCCTCCCTCTCTTTCTCTCTCTCTCGGATAACTCCCGTAGGTGATTGGGAAAGGTGAGTATAGAAAAAAAACAATCATCGTATATGTTGTTGTTTTTTACTTTCTCCATACGTAGTATAGGGAAAGTATTGTGATCACGAAAATAATCGACTTCGAGATTTCAACGGAAATACACGTTTTGAGGTCCCTAGAACACGTTTAAGACTATTTCTGTGTGTGTGTATGTGATTGTGGGCTCTCTAACTCAAAAAGTACTTGCCATATCGTTACCAAATTTCAAATATAACACTTTGGTATGGGCACAAAGAACTGATTCGTTTTTGGACAATAACGGGTAACCGGAAGTCGAGGTTTATTCGAAACCCGATTCTGTTTTTGCGATATTTCTCCGTTAAAACATTATTGTATATACAATTCTATACAAAGGTTATAGAGAATGTAATTTCCTACAAATTTCATTTGAAACAGTTTTCCATTGCAGTTATTGTTTACGAATTATTTATAAATAATCGGTTTTTTCGGTTTCCGTCAAATATCTCCTTAAAAACGTCGTAATTGGTCATCTTCGTGAGGACCAAAGTTGTAGAGAATAACATTTTCTCCAACTTTTGTTTGAAACAATTTTTCATAGAACCATCCATTTCGGAGATATTGAACTTTTTAGTAATATTCAGTATACAGCGCCACAACCACGTAGCGGTGAATTCAGTAAACTTATTCAAAATATACCTAATTTACGGCAGTAAGGACGACTGTATTCTTTCACGATAAGAAATAATAATTTTGCCTTATAATGCTATTCATAATAATTTAAATATCTATACCCCAAATATGGAGGAAGTCATGTGTTGGCCACATCAGATTTTGTCTTTAATCCTTCAACTTCTCCTGTGCTGCTAACGGCTCACGTACCGGCTTCTTGCTCTTTTTTCCTTCTTCAAGTCCTTTCGCGTCGTTGTTTATCGCATTTTTTTGTCGAAGGTGTTCATTTGATTGTTGTTTTTTTCCTTATTGCGATGGTCGCGCCAAAACCTCGCTCGGCGCAAGGAAGCTTTTTTTACCTTTAGTTTTTTTTTTTACCCCTGCCACCTCCCGGGTGTCTTTCTCGGGCAGAATTGCGTGCCATGGTTGCGTCTGTAGGAGTTCTCTGATGTGGAAAATTGGAAAGGATTACTTTTTCTTATTAGAAAAAAAATGCAATCGCGGTCTTTTTGGATTAATTTAATGTGTGCGAATAATTCGCGTGAAGTCGCTCTTCCATTAAAGTATTATTAACCTTCAAGCTTATTACGCTCCGTTGCATTCTATATCATTTGGATATTGGAGATTAATTTACATAAAATTAAACGAAATATCGGCCAGGATGAAGTCTCGAGTTATCTGAGGCATTCGCGTCGTCGTAGATGTACTCGGAAAAGTTTTTTTCTCCAAGTTACGTGCACGCCTCTGCCTCTAGTGGTTAGAAGACTAAATAATTGGATATTTAAAGAGACGGCGAAGGGCAAGGAAATTTTTTAAAAGATCGTCAATTTGAAAACGCTTTTCAAATTGAGACGTGAATCTCGAATGATCGTAGAGCTCTCTCTCTCTCTCTCTCTCTCTCTCTCTCTCTTTGCCAACTTGTAAATGAAATCCGAGACCGAAGTTCGCTAAATTGATGTTTCCATTTCCTTGAAGCAGTCTCTCATCACGCGATGCCTTCTGGAGAAGCCGTTTGGGAACGATGGGACGCAATCATTTCAAAGTGCAATTTTATGAAGAAAATGTAACCCGACAATCTGTGTCGTCTCGCAGCGCACGTATATCCTTCCTCCTATTGATGTTATGTTGCTCTAACTCTTTGGGGCGTTCACTGGAAATCGAAAACCGTTCTTACTTGTTTAAAAATTCTTTCAGTAAAAAAAAGTCAGCGGATGATTGATAGCTTCTAATTGGAGATTCATAGTCACGGGCATTAATGCCTTGGAAAACGACACCTGCTCTTATTCATAAGGTAGAGAAATCGTTGAGAGCTTTCCTTCGTCCTTAAGGAAGTATAAAAATGGTTTTTTTTAAAATATGAAGTGCGAGTGAAATGTCATCTATCGAACCTACACCAAAGGTAACAAGTTAGGAAAGCGTACAACGTATCACAAATGGGGCGCGTTTCATGCAATGGAGTATTAGAAAGCAATTATATACCTGTACGTAAGGGAAATAGCGTTTTAAAGTCCTTTTCTTCATCATAAATAATCCATTTTCTTCCTATTTAATAGTATTACATGCACACGTAAGGAAATTAAACGTTTGTTTGGGAGATTGTTTATGTTAGCAACAATGAAGTAACCATGCAAGAAATTTTCTAAGTTCAACTCCATATAAGACTTTCTTGTTTGATTTTATCGATAACGGCTACTCCTACGATGAAAATATATAGAAAAGGAAATACTCTACTTTACCAGTTCTACAACTTTTATTTGAAAAATATTTTGATATGAACAATAGTTTACGAGATATGACGAAAATTTAATTTTTTGTCTCTAGTAAAGTGGTACCCCTGATTGGTGTACGTGATTCATTCTTGCGATTTTCTTATTATATTTGATTGAAAGTCCTTAATATCAAATTTCATAAAAATCCGTTCGGTAGAAGCCGAGAACGAACATGCGGACGGACGGACAGACGGACCGACGCACAGTGGTCGGAAAGGCCGATCTGGCAGGACAAAATGTACCACGGTGAATGTATCGGTCACAGAAGCACCAAACTTCTAAGGAATGTTTGCGTGGCCTATTACTCCATTTTACCGTATGATCTCAGTAAGACAAAACGTTTTTATTATGAGCAACTTTTCCATTTGTGGCATCGTTTAACATCTACAATACAAAATAAAAATATATTTCGAATCCTGACAAACTGACACTAAAAAGTTGTTAAAAAATCTATATTCTAATGGATTCTGAACACAGTTTATTCCAACATTTCACTCTTATCTGAGTCGGTGAAAAGTGAGGAGTCAGTCGCTGATGGCAGGAGAAGCGGCAGAATTTCAGGAGGTAAACCAATCGTTTTGGTTTTCGGCAGTTTTCTTCGCGAAGAAATGGCTGGATCTGACGAGATCAGGAGCATGTTCATGAGGTCTTCATTCGCCATCTGCAGAGACATTTTTCTAGTGTTATTCTCTCTGTATCTCCTACAATCCTTGTTTCTTGATTCTTGCGGTTCTTCTGATAAAACTCCAATGGGCAGTGGAGCTGCAGCAATTATGGCAGAACCATGCAGAAGAACTTTGTGAATTGAGGCTGGCATATGGTACCAGCCATACAACTCTACACACTTCCTTGCAGTGGCAAGAGCATATTCTTCAAACGCTTCCACATTGATGGCGCGCTTGGATGCCATTGCAGTCAAAATCACTGCAAATCTTCGAATCAGGTCCTCATCGATTCCAGTGATGGAAGATGACGAAGCAGGGTTAGCGAAAAATCGCCTGGCAGTGTTGCCATCATTAGTAGAGCCACTGCCCTGCTTAGGAGTGTCCACAACTAGGCCTGTTTCCACCCGGAATCTACCCAGTATCGATTTTTTTCTATCTTCTACGGACTTTTTGTCTTCGGGGGTCTTCTTTTGCCATTTTTTTATGTCTAGCCTATATGAGACGTGGAGAAGGTATTCAAAACTCCGTATCCATGCGTGTAGAGTGGAGAGTCCGTAAACGAAAACCTTTATGCTTTATGTTTAAAATTGGAATGCCCACTGCTTCCATCAAACCCCCATTTACTAATTAATGTCAGGTTTTTCTCAGGAGTCATATTAGGGAGAAGGTGCTCTTGACTGGTAACAATCCTTTGTACCGTATGGTCAAGCAGAGCTTGCAGTTTTACTTCCGCTCCGGATTCTGTCACTGTTATAGTATTTTTAGATGGGTAGCACCTTTGCTTTGCGGCTAATATTTTATCATATGATGGAAATATGGCAGCATTGCAGGATTTACTGCTTTTTCTGATGAGTTCATACTGGTGCTTTGACAGTTTGGCCTCCACGAACAATGATAGGGCTTCGTCTTCTGTTAAAGAACGTACGTCGCCGGAGTCTGCTTTATTCCAAGCCTTTGCTATTTTATAGGGACGAGTTGGGGTGGTATTGAAGGCTTCGTCGACCAGCCGAGCAGCAGTCTCTTGGCCTTCCGCGCGCAGGTTGTGCCGCATCGCGTACGCCAGCTCTCCCGTGCTTGTCCCCTGACAGGTATCTGCGGATCTCCTCCGCTTGGTACGATCAGAGCTATCCTCAAAGGCCTTTAGAGGGCGTCCAGTGCCTAGAGAAAATAACTTCAATATTTTACTTGTTAAATAATTTCAGACTCCGAACACCTAGAATTTTAAGTGACGGTGTCTCATCGCGGGACCAGGGGAAGAGCGTTAGCGAAAGGTAAAATTCGTCACCAGTAAACTCACCTGAACTCGACCGGGAATTTTTCTTAAAGCAGGCTGGTAGCTGATCTACTGATGAATCGAGCCACTCCTCATTATTCACTAGAAAGCGCTCCATTTCCCTACGAGATTTTCTCCACCTGTCGTTGACCTTCGACGTAAAGCGTCGTACATATCGCTTAAGATCAGTTTTTTTACTGTCGCTTAATTCTTCCCCCAAACCTGTGTAACAGTATTTTTACTGATATTGATTCAAAATTAATACCATTATGATATTTATGCTATGATTATCTTTGTAGCTATACCTGCCGATTCTTCCAAAAATGAAAAAAGGTGATCCACTTGCTCACTGTGCTCCTCTTTTTCACGGAGCGCAAGAAAGAGGTCTCTCTTCGTTTTTATTTGAAACTCCATCTTTGCCGTACACGTGCATTCACTGCGAAGACTGACTCGCTAGGGCCACACGGGCGTTTTTTCGCGACGAAGACTGGCGTCAAGATAACGCTACAAAATAGGTCTTTTGTTTCCTTATGGAATACGCCACACGGTCGAGACCTGCCCCATGCGCGCCGCAAGCGGTGACGAGCGCAGAGACGGAGCCGTTTCCAATTCGCATTTGAACCGTCTTTATCATTTCTTATTACGAGTGAGCCACGATGCACGGAACTAACGCCTGCGAAGTAGCGAGCCCAAAATCTGATGGCAGTGGTACGGTGAGGGAGGAAGGGGGAGGGGGGAGGAAGGGGGAGGGGGGAGGAAGGGGGAGGGGGGATAAAACTCCAACAAACTCATCTACATCGCATTACATCAAAGAATTTTACCTCACAGCGACTATGGAACCAAAGCGACGCATACCTCACGAGAGCCAACGCAACGGAGCACTGCTCGCACAGTTAGTCGTAATCACAGAAATTGCGGTTAAAATCGCTTATGGGCAGCTATGGGCAGCTGATTTCTGCGTAAAACGTTTCCTCAGACTCTTTTCTACAAAATGAGACAAAAATGACGCCGGGGCCCAGCGGGGCATTTTTTGAAGGTCATGATTTATACATTTTGATGAAAATACTCCAATTAATTCTTCTTTCAGTGGTAGGTAGCATGCAATAAGCTTCAATATCACTCGTGAGACACATCTAACATGAAGATGGGGTCATTTCCCAAACATCTGTGTACAAATAGCGGGTCAATGTCATTTCGAACAGATTAATTCTCATGTACAAACTTTCGCCCTCCAACACTGGAAGACGAGGCGCGGGTTCGAAGCCGCCACTTTGAAGCCTTGTGGGAGACTATACGAGGGTCAAACCAATGCAAATGTTATTGCTCGTTGAAGCTTAACATTTAAGCTTCTCATTTCACCCACTTCGTTCACTTCACTCTCACTTCGAAATTTGACTTTTGTCCAACCAGATCGGCCTTTCCGACCACTGTGCGACGGACCGACCGACGATAATAGGCGCTCACGCTGTAAGCGAAACGCGCCTAATAAATATCTCATTTCTACGTACTGTAAATCTAATCTAGAACAGGGATGTGAAAATTTTTTACTTGACTGGCCTCATTCGATGATTTTGGTACTTCGGCGAGCTGTGTTAGAAGTCGCGAGTGGCTCTGCCTTCCGGGTGAGAATTTGTAACGGAGTCACTTGAGATATTATGCAATGTTTTTAAATTTTAATATAATATAAATGATATTTAGCGTTAAAACCACCGGGCCATTTCGATTGGAATATACAAAAATATCTGTATAAAATTAGGCAGTGTTAGTCGTATAGCTAGATGAGGTTTGATGTAACGTCGGCTGTACGTGGGGACAAAGTATTTGAGGCCTTGACTCAATGATATACTCATTATTTGCAAGTGAGTAAATGTCGGTAAGAGACGGGTGTGTCTAAAAGCGAACGTACATCTCGAGGGATTTTCTTTAATTTTTAGTCTTTATCGTTACAATTTCGCCACTTCCTTAAAGCAGTACTAAATACAAAGTGTTCGTGAAAATTATATTAAGGAAAGTGGACACTTGGGAAGGACCCTTTCTCGAGGCGCCATAATACTCAGGGTCAGGCGGTCGACATTGGCGATCGCCTCTCCTTAGTTGGCCCTTTGGGGGTTTTGGGACCCGCCCCTGTCGGATATACGTTACGACCCGTCCATTCCAGCGACGAAAAAATAAAGCATTCCGTTTTAATTACTTTATTACCACCTCTTCCCTTCTTACTATCACGAGGAAATAAAAGCGATATGCGCGCGTGACCGTTCGAGACGCAACCAAAGGCATTCTCTGCTGTCCCGCCTCACGTTATCTTCATCCTATTCTGCCTTTAAAAGTTCGCTCAGCTTTCCCTCGCATTATTTTATTTTGTCCACCATTCGTCCAAGCGATACGCTGACCGCGTCTTTTTTTTTTTCATTTCTTCAAGCCTCTCCGATTTTTTCTTGTTTTTTGTACTCCTCCCTCCATTTTCTCAGGTCCTCTCTCCTTAGCTGGCGGGAGTTATTGCAGCTTTTTAACTTTCATATGCGTATTATATAGCACCCATCTTCCCTCTCTCCAGCGCACTCCACGCACGCCTCATATTCCTTGCATCGCGGTCCCTCTTAAGGTCTTAATGACTCGTGCTGCCATAAAACAAACGGCGCCCTCTTGCTACAACCTCGTTGCCTATTATTTTCCTTTCTCACTCTCTCCTTTCCCTATCTCTTCTTCGCTGCTTTGGTTTTTATGGTCCAAAGTAGAGAGGAAGAGAGGGAGGCGCTCATGCCGCCATCAATTTCACCTTTGTTTTGGAGTTGAGTTGAATGTTGGCGGGGTACAATTTAGTGTGTCACTTGATAGAGAGGTTTTAAAGAGAGCGTTCCGCGTTTTCCAAGAATTATGGAGCCTTAATGGAGTGCGATAAATGAAGAAGAAATATGTTAAGGTGACCGCGGTTGTTATGATCGTTTCGGATTTGATGGCTTGTTATTTGGTCACCTATTTTTGTTCGCTTAATGGGGGTTTGCGGCTTTTTCATTAGATAACTACTATTAAAACAGCCGCAGGAATTATGCGTCTTGGTCATTGCTTCTTTTGTAATTGACTGAAATTTGGCGTTTGATTTTTTGTGTATACGAGGTCGACGGAACAAAATAACCTAAGGTGCTGGGGGATCTGGGCCACCGTATTTTACCCCCGTTACACGAAAATGTTGTTAAAACCATTTTGGGGCGCCATCTTAAAATTGATCCAGAGTTCCAAAGCTCTTTCAAGGTGCACCGCTTATAACTCGCCATAAGTTGTTGTTCATAAGTCACTTTATTTAGCTCCTTGTTGCTTACAATTAATAAATTATACGGGAAAGTACTCGACCATATGATTCGGTTGGGAAACCCACATTTGAATTTATTGCAGTAATAAAAAATGAGAAGAATTACAGTAGTTAGGTTTGTTTACTAAAATCGTTAATGAATTGGAAATTCTGTTGCTACGTGCTCTGTAAATTAACTAGGATAAAAAGATGCTCTCTTAAAAATATATGAATTTTCCAGCCCCGTGAATGACTGTATAAAAAGGTTTCTCTCTCTCTCTGTCTCTTTATATACTGCACTATTGAGAATTGATCCTTTTTTCTAGTTAGGTGCCAGAGAGTATCCGAATGGCCTTTAAAAAAACGCTAATAAGCCCGTGACGGTTTGCTATTTTTGGCGGGTCTTTGACCTTTTTCAATGAAGATTTTTTTATTTCACCCGAGGAGCAAAAATTTCCAGTGGTAATTGCTTCGAGCTTTACTCCTCGATTTTTGTGATCCAAACGACCGCCATTTTCAATAACTGTTTTATTGTATCTTGAATCGAAAAGTTTTTTTTTTTTTAATGGTTATCAGATATTTCCAGCTCGACGGCGTAGGAAGTGCAGGTCGCCGATTTGTCGATTCGTTTGCTCAATTGAGACGATTAAAAAAAGTTCGAATTCAATCTTTTCCAAATTTCTTTATGGTATGTTATTTTGACAAATCTACGTAGATGTGGTTTTGGTATAAAAATATTCTGCTTTTTTCAATATATATTTGAAGTAAAAGAAATATCCTCAGTAGAGGATGTAAGGACGGATCGCAGAAACCAAACAAATTCGAGCGTAGTAATCACTCTCCTTTGGAAATGTATTTTTGGCGAGTATGTATTTTATAAATTAAAGGGGTAGCGGAAGGAAAAGTTAAACGACGATTTTATTTCGACGCATCGCCGCATTTTTTACTTTTTCGTTTTCGAATTCAAAAAATCTGATGTGGCCAACACATGACTTACTCCATACAGAGCAATGAATATGATTGCTCACTCGACATCAACGGACTCAGAAATATTTATCAGCGATTACACTCGAGAATAATTTAAAAACATTTTCAGTAGTCTTTATTTAAAAAAAAACAAGTAAAGAAAATTGTTAACTTTTTCTAAGGATAACAAAATTTCGATGCGCAATTTAAACGAGCCTTGGCAACGCAGCGCTATCAGCAATTAGGAAATTGTATCTTACCAGCGGAAACAATGGTATCACTTAGCGACGACGTATTTAACAAATTTAGAAGAAAAATCAAAATATCTCTTTAACTATGGGTTTTGTGAAAATGTTTCAAACAAAACTTGTAGAAAATTACATTATCTACAACTTTTATAATTAAAATTATTTAGGACAATTGAGTCTGATAGGAGATATTGGGAAAAAATCTTTTCAAATCGTCATTTGCTAATAAAAATTTTAAATATGAAGTTTTACGCTGAGCTGATTATTACTTTTTGAGTTAGGGCGCCCACAAATTCCTATCACATGCACACGGACAAACAGACATCATCGATAAAATAGCCAAAACGTGTTCTAGGGACCTCAAAACGTGTATTTCGGTTGTAATCTCGAAGTCAGTTTTTTTCATGAAAACACTACTTTCTCTATACTACGTATATGGAGAAAGTAAAAACGAAATTGATTCTCGCCCGATTTTTCGTTTTCTTTCAAAACCATCTTTTGGCAATAGGATAATTTTGTAAAAAAGATAAACCCCTTCTGCGATGCGGTGTACCTTATCTATCCCCCGTTGGCGTTTCCGAGCGCATGTGATATACAGATATGAAAATTCACATCGATCGACACATGTATTCGTCGATGGGAATAAGTCGGATCGTGTGACCGCATCGGCTGCGTGAAGGCGTTCCTCAACCGTTTGACCTCTAAAAAGAGAGGCCGACGCTCGCTTTTAATACGCCTCTCTTTTCTATCAACAAGACCTAGCAGCTCAGTCCGTCTAACAAGCGGCTTCGATAATCCTTGATTTATCTGCCACTCATCCTATTTGGTTAATCCCGTCTGCCCAGTTCCTTGTTTCCCGTCCACTCTTTTTTTATCCCGAATCCTCATACCTCTCAATCCTCTCTCTCTTTCTCTTCTCTCTCTCTTCTCTCTCTCTCTGTTCTCTCGTTACACAGCGACAGCCGTTCCAGAGTCATATATTTTTTGCTTCTCGCCACGCGGCGTCGTGACGATCTGCTGCTGCTCTCTCAGGACTTTCTCGAAATCAATCAACCACCAATCATCCAGATTTTTTTATTGCGCACTTTTACGCTGAACCGAGTGGTGCTATTTCGAGTTTTCTTTTTAATTGGGGTCATAAATCATTCCGCTGTTACGGACGAACAGCAATCAAGCGATAGAGAGAGAGAGAGAGAGAGAATATTCGCTTCATAAATGAACGTCTTCCGAAGCGCCACTAAAGCCATGGACCTTATAATAGAGACGGCCTCGTTAAAAGTGATTATTGATTCGTTTTTTTTTTTAATATGATGTGGTTATCGGCGATTCTGATTAAAAAGTTTTGTAGAAATGACGTTTTTCGATTCGACGTGTTTTATAGAAATTGAATCGAAAATGCTTTTTGAATATGTTAAAGTGCGAATAATTGGACGAGGGTATTGCGTTCATGGTATCCTTCTCAAAACAATACCCATTCGCTTTGAAAACGAATGGCTAAAGGGTGTTATTGCAAATTTTGGCCAGTACTTGGCGAGGAATCTCTCAAATCTCGGAGTTCTCGAAATGTTCATTGGATTAGAGTCGCAGAACAAACATTTGCATTCGTAATCATTCTAAAGGAGAGATGTAATGTTTCTGTTTGTTTACGCCTCACTTACCGTCTCTTGTTTTCTTGCTTCGTATTCGCCTCGGGATATATCTCGGTTTATTCTCCCTCTTGACTCGTTCAACTGTCACTTCGTCCTCGTCCCTATCTGTATACATATCTGTCGTTCTTTTTTGCTTTTTGTCGAAACCCTTTCCTATTTCCTTAGCTGTCCCTTTCTATTTCTTATTCATCGTTTCACCCCTTCATATTTCGCGTGCTCCTTTTTCCATCCTCATCTTTTTCAATTTGTATTTCTCCGTTCATCCTTCCTCCCTATTCCTTTCTTCCTCTATTCCTTTCTTCCTCTCTATTCCTTTCTTCCTCTCTATTCCTTTCTTCCTCTCTATTCCTTTCTTCCTCTCTATCGCCATCGTCATTAGTAGTCTGTCCGCGGACAGGTTCTTGATTACAGGTTGGTTCTCCACATCGTTCTATCCTACGAAAGCTTCCTCATTTCTTGATAACTCTTTTTTCCTCTTCAACTCGTCTAAAAGCCGAATCCTTTTCCATCGTCTCCTTCTTTTGCCTTCAAGTTTTCCTTCAATCTTCGTATCACGCACTGTATTTTCAGAAATTTCCCGATTCGGTTAGGCTTCTTATTTCGCATAGTTGCTAATGTTCTCTTGTTATCTCGTTCTTCTTCATTCTTCCTCGTTTCTCATTCTATCGGTCGGTTGAAGATGTCATTTCGAAGACGTTCAAGCGTTTCCCACAGTTTTCCCTGCCCCTCCATATTTCCGCTGCATACTATATTCCGCGCATTTTCATCAATTACCTCTTTACTTCATCATTTATTTTGCTTCTTCGTAGAATTTTCATGCTTTCGCTTTATTTCCTTGGCCTTCTGTTTTCTTCTTCCCTCTTCACCTCCCTATTTCAATATCTCCATTTTACTTTGCTCCTATCATTCCGCTTGTAGGTATTCCCTTTTCTCTATCTAAGCAAGCTCCGCGATGGATGAGAGAGCAGGTGGTCCCACCGCTTCAAGTGTGCATGCCGGATTGCCTTGGGTGCTCTCTCTCCCCACTTCCATTCTCTCCTGTCCCTCCCTCGCTTCCCATACTTTCTCCGTCTCCTCCCAACCTCCCTCTTTTCTCCCTCCCAATCCCCCCCTCCCACCTATCTCTCTCTCTCCCGCCCGCCCTAGCATTATACAAGCTTTATTAGCACATGGGCAAATTGCCTGCCTTGAATTTTGGAAGGCCTCTCTCTCTGCTTAAAGGGTGCCTCCTCTTTCCCAAGGCCGGAGATCCAAATGAAGTCATTTCAGCTTCTTAACAGTCCTTTTTGGGGGTCTTGTTTACAAGGAATGCTGGAGGAAGAACCCGCGAAGGAAAGGGAAAAAGGTAGCGACGTAGAGAGAGAGAGGAAAAGGAGTGAAGGAGGAGCTTTAGTGTTTGCCGTGTCGCGGGGGCGTAAGTTCATTCTTGCCTTCGCCTGTTCCTCGGTTACTTTCATTCCGTATAGCATACAGCAGTGATTGGGCTTAGTCGAGTTTTCGTATAGTGAGATAGCGAGAGGAGAGAGAGAAAGAAGCTCTCTTATCACTTAAGAGCCGTCTGAAGAGGAAGGAAGCGAAAGTTGTTACTTTAATTGAAAGAGAAGCTACTTGCGCGTTCTCTGTTGCGTAATGTGCTTGAAAAAAAAAGGTTTTCTATTTGTTTATCAACGAGGAAGTGGATGGAAGAGATCGTCGGATGAGTGGGAGGAGGGAGGAGGTGGGAGGGGGGGAGAAGGAGGGGAGGGGAGTGTCGCGCGGCCTTTTTCAGTGCTCCTCTCCGCGTTCCTCTTCTTCTTCCCGCCTCTCTTGGGCGTCGCCTTAATCCAGTCATTTCCCCTTTCCGCTTTGGCTGTAATACGCGAAGGGGCGCCTTTAAATAATACGGTTATCTCAATCCAGACGAGGTATCGCTAACGAGTTGACTCGATTTCGGCGCGTCTCAATTAAGTAAAAATTGCGATGATCCGTCGTACGAAAAGGCGGCTGAATTACGTTTCTTTTCACCTCAACGATTTGCTGTAAAAATCACCGTGGCAACGCTTTTTATTATCTTGCGATTTTTAACTGCTTTTTCTCGTGTAATGATGGATCAGTCTTTTGATAAGTTCCGCAACAGAACGCATTTGAATTTAGCTTAACCTTTTTGAACGTATCCATTAGATAAGAAAAGAATCGTTAGTTTATAAGTGAGATCTTCTTTATTCATTTCTACCATTAATAGATTGAAATACTGGCAGTGTCTCGAGAAATCCGTTAGTTAAATTTTTTATGCGTTTCGGTGAACATCGTGTTTTCTATAATGAAGGACGAATAAAGTCTTAATTAAAATTTTAGGCCAACATGATCGTAGCACAGGAAGTAATTTTAATTTACCTAAAGTTGAATTTTTTACAATCGTGCCAGTTTGAAATAATTGGGGAAGAAATTCTTGAACGCTTATCCTTTTTATTTTTCGCTGCCTTACAGACAAAAATAATGGCCTCACCTCGTTAGTGGCAATGACGTACAGGATTCCCGATGCCCTTCGATCCGTAGACCTTAACATTGTTACGTAGGTGTGGTTATCCACCTGAGATTCATTATAATCGAATTCTCGCCGCACAAACTCCGTAATTTCCCCCCAATTCATCAGCCTCAGAGGGCAAAAAAAAATGTTATGAAGAATAAGTCTTAACACTTGTCGTGACCTCTTTAACCAAAAAACCCTTTCATGATTTTTCGGCGTCCAATTTCTTGTGCCGCAAATTTCATCGGATGCGTGCATTTCTTTCTTTGCCGCTGGCGTTATTTTTTTAAAAGACTTGAACAACCGCCATTCTGGTCAGTAATTCAAGTCGACTCCCGTGTTAGATTAATCGAGTCACGGTAAACTGCCCAGGAATAAGTACCCATGGGCCGTGACGTCTTTAATAGACCTATCTGGAACTTGACGCATTCCTTTCTTTGCCTCTCCGTTCTTTCCTCCCGCGCTTAATCTCCTCGCTCATTTCCTCCTCTTCTCCTCTTTACCTCTCTCTTTACCTCTCCTCTTTACCTCTCCTTTTTACCAGTCACATTATCTCTCTACTTCCACTGTTCCTTTTTTCTTCCTCCTCTGCCCTCTTCTCTTGCTTTCCTCTCTTACTTTCTCTTACTACGTCTCTTTTCTATCCCTCTTCCCGTCTCCTCCCCACTCTTTCCCCTCCCTCCTGTCCATTCTCACGGCATGATCATCGCAGCGGTCAGTCTTTTCTCACTTTTTCATTCCGAGGGATTAATTTCTTTATTCGGCGTCCAAGGTGTTCCCCTCTCTCCTCCCCGTGTAACTCTTCTGAGTAGTAGTAGTAGCAGGGGGGGGGGGAGGGGGGGAATTCATCCGGACGCCATTTCCCTCCCTCCCATTATCTCCCTATGCCACTGCTACGATCCGTCATGCCCTCCTATCTGTGCCCAATCCGTCACGAGCGCCGGTGCATTCTTGTCTAGCTCTGTTTTTTTATGAGCGTATACGCGAGGCACGACAAGGGGTACTCTCTCTCTTCGTGTGGGATGAAAAGAGGGAGTGGAAAGGAGAGGGGGGGAAGAGCGTCTCGAATCGGGCGGAAGCGGGCAGTTTTGCGGCGTTGCCCGCCCAAGGTCGTGGCCGGGAGGTGGTTGAGGGGAGGGGAGGAGGAGGTAGGTTGGGAGGGAGAGGAGTAATTGAGCCATCCGATGGGGGAAGAAAAGGGTTTCCGCGGGGGAAAGCACCTCCGCTCACCTTAAGGCAAGATAGATAGAGTGAAGGTAGATTCTCCGCTCGATTCTTAACTCTTTTTAAGTCAGGCGGTTTCATTCTCTCCTCTCTCCGCGGTTGCTAAGTATGGGTATAAAAAATACCAGCGACATCGAAACCGCGATACGACGCGTGCAGTCTCCGAGGCGCCATTGTTGGCGGATAGGCGTGGAAAAATGTGCTAAGCGCCAATTGCGCGCGTCTGCTATGCACGTCGTAAGTTGTTCAATTGGAATGGACTCAGCGGGAGGGGGAGTGGTGTTTTGCGTCGTGGTGCGGATGGTGGAGTCTTACAAGATTATGGAACGCGTTATTCCTTGAACTCTGGGATATTATGCATCAGAGATGTTAAAAACGGAATGTTTATTTTTTGTTGGGGAAGCTACCACCCACTTTTAACTAGCTTTATCTTCAATTCTTCATATTGGATTCGGTCTCCTTTGTATTTTTCGTCGAATCCGCGCCTCTCTAAGGAAATGACCGTCTTAATTAACTACCTACATCATAAACATGAATAAGACGCTTTTGGTCGATGACCTCCCGTAGCTAATTCTTTTCCTTCTCAATTGGTTGATACTCTCGGCAATTTAGCCGGATGAATACCAAGATATTCCAGTCTCATATGTATTTTGAGATTCTTTTGAGATCCCTTGATTTCTCTTGCGATCCAATCGACGATTTAAGAGGTTCTATGTAATAGTCGTTGACGTTGCTAGATTATCTTGTTTCTTTCACTCTAAGATAGATGCAGAGACTACATAGTATCAATATTTTCTGTTTTTCCACACGCACACACCTTTTATTTTAAAACGTCAAGTGAAAAAGCAAAATAGTGGCGATAGGAAAAAATTACGAGCAAAAAACTCTGCGCAAGCATTAAACCGGGGGTGTGTGTTTTTTACCGCAGTGACTAGGCAACCGAAGCGCGATTCTTTTTTGTGATAGGGAGGCCATTACGTCCCTGTAGAAATAGAGCCGAGAATTCTTCCCCCGAAAAACAAAAGATCCAGGAAAGAGCTTATGTTATTTAGAGGACTAGGAAAAAAATAAAACATATTAAACTCGAAAATGCTCTTAACAGAAAAAGGTCGAGTTTTTATATTTCTCTATCCCTCATTCTCTCCCCCCCTCCCCACACCGCCTCCTCCTATTTATCCTCCCTCCCTTCCGCTCCATCCTCTCCTCCCCTCCTCCTTTTCTTCGCCCCTCACACCTCCTCCTGAACTGTCAGACTGTTGGAATCGATACGGGGCGGGCTGCGAAACAAATGACAGAAAAGTACTCCGAATGACATAATTTCCTCTTTGGAAAGTTTTTTCCCTTCTCTCTTCTTCCCAGCGGGACTCTTTCCTTTCTTTCTCTCTCAAACTCCTCGTCCGTCATCGTCGGCCGATGCCCCAAATTATCCTTAATCAAAAAGTAGGCGCCAATTTGAAAACATTATTCAACGGCAAGGAGAGGGGGAGGGAGAGGTGAGGTGAGAAGGAGTGGGGGGTAGGTAAGGGGGGTGAGGTAAGGGGGAGGGAAGGGGGGGGCTGGAGAAGGGCATGAAGAAGGACAGGTGGCCAATCAGGGTGAAGGTCCGAAGGTGTTTTTTTATTCGGGACGGATGCCTCTAGGCCTCTAGGGCCTTTTTACAAGTTCATCGTGTGTATAAGAGTGACGGTAGATGACGCCCGATGAAGTTGTTTGGCAGTCGCCTGTCTTTTTCTCTTTTCACTTTCTCTTTTCCGTGTTTTCAAATACACGAGATACAGATCTCAATTTTTTTTATTCAATCATGGTTGCCTCTTACCATAGGAAATTACGCTTCCGCTGAATATTTATGCATGATATATACGCGTGCTTTTTTGCTCCCGTTACCTTTAGAAGGGCAACATCGATCTAGCTTAAACTTAAAGATTTGGAGTTGCTGGTTATTCACAGTGGAATCAACGTTTAAACTCGTACCGCTGGTGAAATTTTCCGTACTTCATTTTGAATATTTGGGGAATTACACTCGTCTATCAACCTAATTAGGCGCATATTATCAGTCCTGTTTATGTCCTTCAGTCAGAGCATTAAGTACTAATTAGACTACATATACGAAGCAATTTCTACTTCTAAATCATCCTCGTACAACAGCCAAACGTCTTAATTCTTTCACTGCGAATATTTCTCCCAAGTATCTAGTTGTCTAGTGCATATTAGACAATTAGCGCGATATGATGATATCTCATACACACACATACGTATATATGTATGTACGTATACCCGAGGTAAATTTTTCATTCGGAATCCCAGACGAAAAGCACCTAAACGACTCAATTATTTTTTCACGGAGCTGTCTTAATTCCTATCCACGGAGAATTCTTTGGGCAATTATGAAAGCAGCTGCCGCCCAGGCGGTGGCAGAATTCGGAAACAAAAACAAGAATTTTCACGGCTTCTCCGATCTCTCCCTACACCCATTCTTTGTCGGAAAATACGCCAAAAAATAAAATACCCGGGGGCGCCGCGGAAACAGATGCATCACCTCGCCACCCTGCACGGCGTTTTCACGGGACCCGTGCCGCCGAAGGAAAAATGGAAGGGGAGCTTTAAAAGGGGGAAAAGAGAGAGAGAGGGGGGAAGAAAGGTCTGGTAATAATGAAGTCGTTGCAGACAGTCTAGAAACCGTGCCAAATGAATGGGTTTCTACACTTTTTAAAAACCCCGACCGGTGCAATAGGCGGCTTCGTCGTATCTCTTACTTCCCCTTCTTTTTCTTCCCCATGCTTCATTTTTCTCCTCGGTTTAAGGGCGCTCCCGATTCACCACCCACCCTCTTTCCGCTCCCTTCCCATCCCCCACACACCTCCCCTACACATACGCTTCCTCACTCTATTCCCTTTTATTCCTCCGACTCGTTTCCCCTCCTCCCCTCTCTCTCTCCCTTTTTAACTCCACCTCCCCAATTCTCCAATCTCCTGCCTCCCCGCCTTCTTCAACAAAGGTGCCGCTTTCTAGCTCGCGAGAGAGCCTCACCTGTCCTTATGGGCCGACCTTCTTTCCTTCCCTCCCTCTCCTCCTCTCCGCCCTCTCTCCCATTCCCTCTCTTTCTACCCGCCTCGCTCGTTTCTCTCCCCCCCCCGTCTCACTTAAACGTAATGAGAGACTTCATATGTTCAGTTTCCCCGGAATAAAGACGTTTACCTTTATATCTATTTCCATTTCTCTCTCCCTCGCTTCCTTTCTTCTGTTCGCCTTTCCGCCTCGTCCCCCACTTGCCTATCCTCTTTTTCCTCCATTTTGTCTCCCTCTGCCCTTCATATTTTCCGCCCTTCAAGTCACCCTTTTACCTTACTTCCTATTATCTTTCTTTCCCCCTTCCTAATCTTCTCTCTCTTTCTGTCTTCTTCTCTTTACGCATCGCATTCTCCCCTCCCCCTTCATACCATCCTAAACCAATGAGTTGTTCTGTTTAATGGCGCTGCCCCCCCCTTGTGGCTGGTCGTGGAAGCTTCCATCTAACACACACACATGTGCTCCAGGAGCTTTAAGAGCCATTTTTGCTCGGAAGGAATTGAATGGAGATAGTGATAGGAGGAGGTGGGAAAGAGGACGTAAGCCCTTGCATGGGAGTGGGAGAGGTAGGAGGAAGAGAAGGAGGCAATTAGAGCGAGCCTCTCCCCGAAGCACTGCGCCAGATAAGAGGTTTGTTTCAGGGAGCACAGCGTGAGGGGGATGGATTTAATTTGCTAGGTTTCGGGGCGTTACTGGAGCTTGAGTAATTGACTGCGGGGTTTTTCTGCCTAAGTTCCCTTTCGCCTACTTCTTCCTAGGTTTCGTCTTCTCGCGACGCTTTCTACTACGAAATAATTAACCGCACAATCGGCAGAGCGAGCGAGATCGTTTCCTCTCGTTATTCAGCGGAGTAGGTAGGTATTATCGGATTTCTTTTTTTTTCCTGATTCGTTGTAATCAATGCCATTCGCATATAGGGGAAAATGAGCAAGAAGAAATTGTGAGAATACGATTTTTGTCCGAGTAAATACTGCGAGGAGCTCACTAAGGGAATAAGTGATCAGTTATGACTCATTTCGGGAGAAAAGGCGGCCGTGAAACGAATGGGACGAAAAGGAATAAAGTTTTCCTGTTTGGGAAGAGATTGTGATTGTCGGAATATCGATTCCAAACAAACCGATTCAACTGAAGTTCTTACGAATGCATGGAAAATGACGGAACTTTTATCGCAGTGTGAATAATATTGGCATTCATCCCACTTTGGTTATTATTATCACTTTACATGTGTAAATTAGGCTTAAATCCAGGCGGTACACAATTTTACCATTACCATGTATTTACACTGGTTTTTAGGGTTCGAGAAAGGCCTTCTCGGCTTCTGAATCAGCTGCTCTTATTGTAGACATAAAAACTTCTTGTGTATTTATCTTCACGTTTCATGCGCAGGTTTTTCAAAGTGGATGTATCAGAAAAGTTGGTAAGCTTTTTTGCTACTTTTTTTAACAGGTAGTTTGAAGGTGAACAAAGCTCAAACCTGTTACGGAAGAAAATGTTTCATACAAATTTCCTGAAGTAATTTTCCCGCGAATGTTGTTTAAAATTAAGCCGTATAATTCTATGGGTTTAGATGTTTCACTCAACGAGATTTATAATATTCTGAGTTGGTGATTTTATCCAAATTTCGTATACACACGGAAAGCTTCGTGTTTTTAAAAATTCCGATTACCCACAGTATATTTTATGACAGACGCGCATCAAATTCTATAAGAAGAAGGATAATATATATGATTGATCAGACTTTTGCATTTAGTCTAAGCGAAAGAAAGTATTATATTATTGGTTTCATCTGTTTTAGCTCGTAAATTAAATATTCATCGTTCATCATATTTATCGGACTCGGAGAATGGTTCCTACCGAAGAGTTCTCCTTCCTCTACATTGTTTTTATGTTAAAAAAATGTTATTCGATCGAAATCCTTCATTTGTATTTTCATATACTTTTTTCGCATTACAAACGTGTTTTTATTGGCTCATATACCTCAGATAGGTTTTCTGAATTGATAGTTATTTTTTGCAAAAATAGGAAATTTATTCGAGCAATATGGAAAGAATGTTTCTCCATCCGGATAAGTTTTCCATATAAATATGTCGCACATATTGTTATACGTTTATGTCTCGCATATCTTCCGAATTTCATTCGGACGCCGCCAGAGAAAATAGGCTAAGTGTTTTGGCCAAGCGTCGGCTTTAATAGGGAGTAAAGTCGGATTTAAGGTCAACGCTGCCAGCTTCGTTTTTCAATATGCGGTTACTTTTGGCTTCATCGAGGGAAGAATGGGTTTTGAGTAATTCGGCGTCGTGAACAGTCTTTCCGTCCATCCACGGTCCAGTCCCCCGGATATTTTCCCCCATTCAGGATGATTCATAACTAAAGCTTTTAAAAAGAATCCAAACCGGAAAGATTGAATAACGTTTGTCCATTGTTGATCATGGAAATGGGAGTTTGCAAGCCTTTGGCTGTATTTCAAATAAAGTAGTTATATGCGATATGAAGTTCTGCGTTCACACACACACACACACACATATATATATATATATATATATATATATATATATATATAGTACGTTTTTCTCCGTCGCTGAGGAAGGGCCTCCGCCCGAAAGCTTCAAATTTGTGTTGTTTTTCGTCTGTCTTCAGCACCCCCAGCTGCTCTCCAATTTAGGCAAGTGTCCACTGGGCTCCCTCCAACACCATGTTGCCACCTTTATTATTACCTTTCCTTTTCTTTAAGCATTTATATATATATATATACACACACACACACACAGTAAGACCTGCGAGAGACGGAACCTCACGGGACCAGCATATTATTCCATCTTTTGCAGGTTTTCCGCCTTATACAGGTTAAAATACGCAACTCTTTCCTTTTGGCAGATTTCAACTAAAAAATAGAAATTTTCCTGTCTTAATGAAAATAAAAGCTTTAAAATTACAATAAAAATCGATATATATATACACACACACACATATATACACATATATATATACACACACACACACATATATACATACACATATATATACACATATATATACATATATATACATACACACATGTATACATATACATATATACACACACACACACACACACACACACATATATATATATATATATATATATAATAAATGACCCCCTGCCACCCACCAGTCTGGTGATTTGCAGGGTATCATGTAGATGTAGATGTAGAAGCATAAACTTGAAATTGCATGCTCCAAATTCTGATTTTATATTAGACATTAAAAAACTTCAGTTAAAAATGCTACAAATTTTCAGAATCAGAATATTTAAATTTCATACAGTTGCAAAACATTTCAAATACACATTAAAATCCAGTAAAAATATTTTAAAAAGTTAAAAAATTCTATAAAATTATTTGAAAAAACTAACCAGTTTTAGTTGTACCGTTGTTTCTCCTGTGATTTGATTAAAATGGCAAAAGAAATCGCTATTTCTGTAACTTTCTTAAAGAAATCATTTTCACCCTTCATTCTGGCAGAATGTTTTAAAGCTTTAAGATAGTGTAAAACTTCGGACGTTGTTGCATTTCCAGTTCTTCACAATCTTCAACATTTCAGATGAAAAACGGTATCTACTAGTACGGATTTGGCAGGTTTGCGCCAAATACAGGTTCCGCCTTTCACAGGTTTTACTGAATCTATATATATATATATATATGTATGAATATATGTGTGCGTGCGTGCATGTATGTTGTATGTATGTATGTATGTATGTATATGTATATATATATATATATATATATATATATATATATATATATATATATATATATATATATATATATATATATATATATGTATATTAGCGTACATAGATATCCTCGCATTTTTCTTGGATGTTGTAAAAGCAGAGCTGTTACTTTTTTGATGGAGACTTCTTTGGAATGGCCCTCGTCGGGATGAGCTTCTTAAATCCACGTCTCAGTCATCTGTGACATGGGTTATCCCTATTTACGACCTAAGAGGCCATTCAGGAGGGAGACGTCTTTCTTCCTTTTATTCTTGTATTTCGTCTCTCTCGTTCTCTATCTCTACATCTCGAGTGCCCTCTCGCGAGGCTGACTGGAGTCCTATTCCTCCGTGTTTCTTCTTCTTTCGATCAGTTCTGGACAAGGAAGGAGAAGAGGGAGGGGAGAGAGAGAGAGGGAGAGAGAGGATTGAATGGATCGTTAATAATCCCGGGAGTTGAGAGAGTGATGCTGGAATGATTTCAGCATTGGTCTGGAGGTGAAAATCGCAGTACAACCGGATGAAAGGAATGATATATCTCGCCTTCACGCTTAGAAGGGATTTGAGTCTTGTAAATTTGTGTTGTCGTATCGTTTTCTTTTTATTATATGCCGGATGTGTCGCTTGTACGATTTCCTGTCGAAGGAGGTGGTAACAGGTTTTTTTTGCCAACAATGGAGCCTGATCGTTACGCCACCTCGTAAATCTTTTGAGGGAAAATGGCGGTAATTTTGATCGATCAATCTTTTGTTTCACGAAGCGTGTTAGTATGGAAGATTTATGCGATCGCTTTATATTTTACGCGGGATAAAACGTCACCATGATATCACTGAATTGCACTAATTGTTGTTTGAGCATTTTTTAGCTGGAAACGTTATGCTACGTGTTAGGGTTTTAAATTTATATTACTTCATATGGGAAACTTGTAGGGGGTTTGTTAGCGTGCCTAACTCCCTATACTAGTGTAGCAGGTTTGAATCTTGCCAAGGGCATGGTCGTATATGTTTCGTCCATGTTACTGTTGTTACGCTCATTGTAAATGCTGTAAAGTGCTGTTTATGAACTAGTGAAAAAATGTACCTTCTTCCTTTTAATGTACCAAAATATTTTTATTGACATTATTACATAGCGCACTTTGGGAAATGCCCCTGGGTTTGTACATAAGTATTTATTTCAAAGGACAAGATTCATAATATTCTTTGACTTGTAAGTGATAGATTTTGTTATCGAATTTTGATTTTTTATGTTTGTTGTAATTTATGTAATTTAATCCCAGTTTGAAAAAATAACTTTTTTACCAATATCTTAACATTTATATACATTGTTGCTGCATGCCTAGTTCGATAAACAAATTCACAATTTAAGGCCGATGGATGTGAAAATGCATTAGAAATGAACGTTCGGAAGAATTTTCTGAATGTGATAATAAGATCACCTGCATATAAGTTTCCTTTGGTGTCTCAGTCTGTGACGAACGGAATGTGACGCTCGAAACGAAATTTCCTCGCAGGTAGTTCCATCTTTAAATTCACGTAAACTCCTCGAGTCGCTATAATAGTCGCTCAGGTCTCCCCGTCTCTTTTCCGCGGTCGCTTCTTTCAAAACGATGGCCTTGAAGGACGCATTTGTGGAGACTTAGGGTTATCGAAAAAAAAAAAGAATGCCCTCGTTTGCAATTCTTTATCATTCCGTTTTTTTTTAGCTCACCCGCAGCGAGGGAATCCACTTAAAAGCTGTCATCCCGAACGCGGTTACATTTGAGATTTTTCCTCCCGAAGATTAGATTAAAAGCCTGCGCATGTTAATATGCCCATTGTCTGCGTCAAAGATCCTTAATAAGCTCTATTTGCATTTTAAATTAAGGCTAGGGAACGGGATGGGGGTGAGAAAGTGAAACCTTGTTTAAGGAGAATTGTGGCCGCCAGTTATGACGTTGATCATTTTTCTTGCGTCGGAATGCTTTTAACCCCTTTTCAAGGAAAAGGTGAAATTATTTTTAAAGTGAAAACATAATGGCAAGAAACTTTATATAATCAAAATAAGCGATGAGTTGCTTAAACTACGAAGTTTCATTTATTACCTCTTCCTAGGAATGAAGGTAAAAGATCGTTAAAAATTGCAAGCATGACAGGCAGAGAGAGAAATAATCACAAATAAGTTATAAGTTAGCGACTTATGATTTTTTCTGATTCGTAATTACCTTTAAAGACATTACTACATTTGCAAATGAGCTATATTGACGTGGACGTTTTACGCATCGCCTTACGTAAGTTACAGAAAAAGTTCTTAAGTATTTAACGTTTTAAAAAATAACACGTAAGAGTGAACTACATTTTTTCCGAACTAATGGGAGAGTTGAGTCAAAGCTATTCGTATGGCTCAATTTAAAACATCCTCAATATATTATGTGTATATATTAGACCTGAAATTCGCACACTTCTTCGTCGAAGTTTTGTTGTTTTTATAAGGAACGCATAGGAATGTACACGCTAGACGTCCCGTATAAATTTATTCTGGAGCGCAAGAACTCGTGACCTAAGTGGCAATAACTATGAAGTTCTGCCCCTTTGTATATCAGAAAACTTTTCATCCCCCCCCCCTCTCTCTCTCTTCTCTCTCTCTCTTCACTCTCTCTCTTTCTCTTCTATCTCTCTCTCTTTCCTCTCTTCCTCTTGCGTGCTTTCGATGGAGAAAGTGTGAATTTAAATCGTTCGAATAGAGGGAAAGGTTTTTGCGGCCGAAATTATGCAAATTCCGAAGGTAGGATCCTTGGAATTAGAAATTCTAATTCTTTTGACGAATTGGAATGGATAGAGGGATATCTTTGATGTGTTTTTTACGCATATATCAATGCGGCTCCCTCTTCCTACCCGCCTTCCATTTTTTCCCTCTTCCTCTATCGCCGCCCGGCTGAAAAGAGAGAAAAAAATCATTTCTCTCGAGGTAGGGAAAAGGGACTTTCATCTCCGCATTACGGGATGTTCGAAATTTCCACCGTGTGTGCGTGCCAGTCGCGAAAGGGGAGAAGAAAAAGAAGAAGAGGAGAAGATAGGCGAGCACGTCGCGTCACAACTTTCTCGCGTTTCGCGAGGTTTCGTGACGGCACGAATTGCCGTGATCTCGTGTAGCGCGAGGACGGAGGGGAGCGACCCTCTCCTGCGGTCTCTCTGCAACTTGAGATGTCTCCTGTCTGGATGCATCAAAGAGAGACATTTTCCTATTTCCCATGCCGTGCGAATCTTCTTACCAAAATATATTTCAACTGGAGTTTGAAAAACTGGAATATAAAATTTATTGAAGTTTAAAAAAAGGCCTTGTGTTTATAAAATATTTTCAATGAAAGAATAAAGACGAGTATTCACACCTTCGGCCGTTCTTAGGGTTAAAAAAAAGTATTATTTTTCATCGATTGACAATAAAAATGACAATTTTTGATAAATGCTGATTATTTTGTGACAGTGTTTATGTGTGCCACATGATAGCTTAATCATTCAGTCAAAAAAGGATAATCGTAAGGAAGCATCTGTAGTAGTTTCGGAGTGATAGATAAGAGATAATGACCCATAAAAGTTTCGTTTTTGTTTCATTCCATTAAGTAAAAAATCGTAATAAAAACGTCACTAGGCAGAGAACCACTTTACTTATCCATCAAGGCCTGTGTAGGTACGTATACGTCAATAAAAAGTGATGAGGGTAGAGAGCGGAAGTAAAGAGGAAGGAAGCCGAACGAGAGAAGAAAGAGTGAAGAGGGAATGTAGGGGAATGAAAATAAAGCTTTTATCAAGAGAGGAAGGAGAAGGGTTAAATTCCGTCGCCCCGGTCCAACCGAAGGATACATACGTTTAATACTTTTGTTCATTTTTATCGGAGGCGATATGTCAGTACGAGTGTGCATCAGATGGAGATAAAGGAGAGGGGGCGAAGGTGAAAAAAGAGGGAGGTGTAGGTTGAGGGATTGAGGTATGGGTGGCGGGCTTGTTTTAAAAGTATGAAGACGCGTTTCAGGGTGTGGAGTCCCTTTCTTTACTAGAATTCTGAGGTAGGAAAGGGAGAGAGGGGAGGGATAAATGTTAAGAGAGGGAAGCAGGGGCGGATCCAGAAACTTCTCAGGGGGGGGGGGGGGCGATCGCTCCTCCACCTAGCGAATCCGCCCCTGCCAACTGCCCTATATTTTGAAAACCCCTACCCCTATCAGAATCCTTCTTTCCCTTGCTATACAGACCTAATCTGCGGCGTATAATTGAGGATTTTTGCGCGGAATGAATTTAAGAAAGCACCCAGTGGAGTGCAATGGTGTTATCTAAGGAGTGGGCGATCGCCCCCCCCCCCCCCCCCCCCCTGGAGGGAAGGCGACGGGGAGTGTAGTAAAAGAGGATGGATGAGACGGTTTGATATTGGAGTGGGAATACGGTTGATGCCGAGGTGTAAAGATAATAGCGGCCTGAAAGGGAGAAAGTTGGGTAGGAGAAGGTGGGAGAGTGGGGGGGGGGATGGAGGGAGGAGGCGGTTTTGACAATCTGAAGGGAAAAAACCTACCGATCAATGATCCTCTCAGAGCAGTGATGGCGAACCTATGGCACGCGTGCCATAAGTGGCGCACAAGACGATTTTGGTTGGTACGCCAACGAAAGGTGAAAACCAATCAAAGCATATTGTATCGTACTGATTTAGTGCGGCAAATCATTTGTGTTATAAGGTAACTATTGTAAACACAAGTTTTATGGTTAAAGTTGGCATCAGTTATGTCTTGATCACAAATTTAATTCGGTTGGTACCCAGAAAAATCAAGGACTTTTTTATGACACACGAGACGGAAAATATTCTACAATTTCAGTAATATTGGCACGCGGGCAGTAGAAGGTTCGCCATCACTGCCCTAGAGAGATGCCTCTCGTAAAAGTAATGAAAAATCTCATTGCCTTCGCAGATTCTTTTTTCTGTGCTTTATAACTCACATGTCTACACGGGAGCATAAAAAAGTTAATAAGTTATTTTTAGAAGTAGTTAAATTGCTAGAGCTCGTTTTTAGGAGCCAAGGAGGAATAATACAGGCGATGCCCGAAATTCGACTGTTCGATATTCGACAAACTCGAGAATTCGAATGTTTTATGTACATCATAACCCCAACTCGACATTTGACCGGTGGAAGCCTGCCTATTCGACCGAGCCGATCGGTCGTATTTGGAACTACATATAATTACGTAAGTTTTCTGTGATTCTGTTCGAAGAATCATTTGAGTTTTCCATTAAACAAAAAGGAATATTTTTAGGATGTACTTACAAAAGCATCTACCGATGAATTTGTAGTGTGGCCACTTCTAATGGTTGGGTTATGTCCATCAGCTAACTCCCACTTCTTTCCCTGCTAGCAGACGAAGAATTTATCTCTATCTGCTTATTAGATTTCTTTTGTTGTCAGAGCATCTTTCTTGTTTACAAACAGAAGGACTAATAAAATCTTTGGGAATACCCTTTGTATTCAGTTCGGGGTTTGTAGTTTGTAAGACGATTTTTCAAAGAACTTTTGTGAGTTTTCTTTCTTCAAATTTATGTTTTTAAAAAATGAAAGAAAATTTACGGAAAGAAAACTTGTTTCAAAAAGTGATTTCGAGCAAAGGAGAAATTCATGATAGTTCATTGTTTGTGCTCGTGTCAATCATTGCATCAGGCGTCACTGCCGTTCAGGATGCCTGGTTTCCACCTGTTACTTTTTCTAAGAAAAAAATATTAATGGAGCTAAAGGGTTGAAACTATTTTATCCATTCCCCTAGCCAACAAAACTTTTACAACTTCTCAATTAATAAACAAAGTCCTGTAAGAACAGTTGAAAAAGATTTCAGGTATGAAAATATATATTTAAGTCTTTTTCTTTAGTCTTAATTTATTGTATACTTTTTGATGATTTAATATTGTTTTCGTAGCACTTTAGTAATGTTATTTTAACTTTATGTAATATGAGATGGAACTCAGTGATTTTCTTCCGAGATGCTGGAACGTATCTCCCAATAATAACGTACTTTTATGGGAAAACGACGCTCGACATTCACTGTTCGAGATTCGACCGCGTTTTCAGGAATTTCCCTGTCGAATCTCGAGCGTCGCCTGTACGTGGAAGAATAGTAATATGTGTTACGCCGAATCGACGTAATTGCCGAATCCGTGAAGTGGGCAGGTTTTTTTTAGCCGAAATTCTAGATCATCTCTTTTTTACGAGTCTCAAACTCAAAATAACAGGTTATCATTTTTAGTTTTAAATAATCTAAAACAAAAATTAGTAATTATGTAAATAGCGACCGAGGCGTTTTCCAACGTGAAACACGTCCAAGGAACCCGTCGCATTAGTTTCGTCTGTTTGTTTTAAAACAATATCAATATCAACTTGTTTTAATATGTCCAATAATTTATATCTTTGCCAAATTCACGAAATAGGCAATAATTTGCTCATTTCTGGAAAAAACATCCCCATTTCACGGATTCGGCAATTATGCCGAGATATATATGTATATATATATATATATATATCGTTATGCTCTTAATATAAATAAAAAAGCAATTTCGAATGATAGTCCCCGATGACGATATACGTTACAAAAAATTTTATTGTAATGTTTCTATTTTTCAGAGAATTGTTCTTTGCTATAAACAATTTTTTGCATCAATACTTCCCCCTCTTTTTTGAGAATAAAATATTTGTGGTCCCAGATAGTCGACACAAGCTAATACTAATTTGATCATGGTCCGAAAACCACAGAAAAAATGCTTTCCTAACAAAAAGTACTAGTCCCGCTGTTTGAAAACTTGGACTATCCGGCGGTATAACGCTCGCGTTTATTAAAAAAGTATCGTTTATTGGTATTGGGCTGCATGTTTTGACAAAACTCTAGTTTACTAGGCCTCCATTATTAATGTACAAACTTTAATCATTTCCACTCGCCTGAAATGTCCGAAACATGCCATTATCTAGCCGCGGAATTTCTTGGGTCATTGCGAACTCTTTGTTTTTCTTTTTTTAAGTTTTTAAAAATTGAATGGATTCTGTTGTACAGCATACTTTACCCTTTAGGAATGGAGTTTGTATGTGCTGGCAGTATATTTTAGTTTCATCTTATTCTATTTTTATAAAATCTTTTTCTATTTTCTTTCCATTTTATTCATTGCCCTCAGGAATTTTGACCATAAAAATCCCCCTTGAATTTTAATCGTTCGTAATTGTTTTATTTCACTCGCGGGAAATGGGACTAAATTTAAAATGATGACTTTGCTGCGGTGCCTCCGTGTTTTCGACATCTCTATTATTCCAAGAAATGTCATGGTCACGCAAAAAAAAAAATAACACTAAATTTTATCGGCGTTGCTGTTTTATTTAGCTCCAATTTACGCGTGTATTCAAATCAGGATAAAAATTCTCTGCGCAAAAATTCATGGAATATAAACTTTTAAAGAATTTCCTCATGACGTTTATATTATTTAAGCCCCAGCATGTATCCTTCATACTCGGTAATAAAGTTATTTGGCTTGAAAAAGATGAATAAAAAATGAGTGTCTCTCCATCTGCTCATACTGGCTTATCAAATCGCCTTCAAACTGTGCGTGGGATGCTTTGAATGTGTTGTTGGCGCTTAGGCCACGCGTATATTTTTTCCAGACAAACGAAGAAATTCTGGAGCCCTTGGGGAAACATTAATGCTGGTTTTAAGGCAGGTAGAGGGAACTTCCTCTTCTCCCCGTCGACAACTCGGCGCCTCTAATGCTTTTAAAAAATCACGAGCGTGCTCAAGGGTTAAAGGGAAAAGGGGACTAAAACGTCTCAACTCTGTTGAACGTCGAACGGTTGTCCCACAGGGAGAACCCGAACTAGACCCAACAAGACCTTCTCATTAAGACGTATTTTTCCCCTTATTTTAACCGGGAATAGGCAGGGATAATTAGACAGGGGAGAGGGAGGAGGGAAGTCGAGACTTCCTCCTCAGCAAGGAAGGAAGATAAGAAATAAGTCTCGCGTTCTTTTCATTTTTTCTCCATCTTCCGTTCTTTTCTTTCGGTTGGAGTAGGTTTTGGTGCTAAGCGAGGGTATGGTCGGTCGTGTTATTTAGGTGGGTGGGCGTGTGGGAGGGGGTTTTCGGAGGGAGGGAAAGAAGAGAATTAGACGGGAGATGGATGGGTGAACTGCTCAGGAGAAGGCGAGGTTTTTCGGGGATCCCTCCACCTCCATTGGGGGTAATACCAAAGTGAGAAAGAGGGAAAGGGAGGAGGGGGGGGTAGCGGGGAGGCTGTCGGAGACAACGCCCTTACTTAGCTATGCTCGTCCCATCTCTAAGCGTCCTCTCTCTCATTTAACTTCCCCTCCCACGTTCATTCCTTTCTCTCTCCCTTGCGCCTCCTACTACGCTGTCCACCTCCTCCATAGCATCACGTGAAAAATATCCACTCCTTTTTCTACCCATTCACTCCCTCTCTGTCTTCCTAACCTTTCCTCCCCCCCCTCCTCTCTCTCCTTCCTCATTTCAGTCTTTCTACGAAATCTCGTATCTCTCCCTTGTATCCCCTCTTCCTCCTATCCTGTCTCCTCCTCCTATCCCCTCTCCCTCCTCTCTTCATCCCCCACCCTCCCTCACTCTCTATCTTTATCTCCCTCCAACTCTCTCTTTCCACCTCTCCCTCTTTCCCTCTCTCTCCATCTCTCTCCCCCCTCTCTTTCTTTCCTTTTCTCCATGTCTTCCTTTCCTCTCTCTTTACCCCTGTCTCCCTCTATTTTCCCCTTCTCTCTCTCTGCATTCCTCCCTTTCCTTTCTCCGCAAAAACTTCCTCCATCTATTTATTCGGATATTTTTCCTCCCATTGTTTTTTTTTTGGTATTTAAGGCTCTGCCGTCTCAACGTATGGAATTGTTCGCGGGGATCCGGGCGTCCGTCTTATTTTTTTATGCCCTTTGTTCGCGTGTTCTCGTGTGTGTGCGCGCGCGTTGGCATGCGGGATGAGGTCATACGCGGAGGACGGTTCGAATCTGATACCTTATATTATTCTCCCTTTTTTTTGTTCCGCGACGGAAAAGAGTGAAAGGTCGAAGAATTTTTTCGGGGGGGAATTAAGCGACAAGTGCGCTGCGGTGGCGGAAAAAGTAAGGGAGCCTTTTGCTTAATAAATTTGTCCGAATAAATCAGTGTCTTTTTGCGGTGGCTGAAGGGGGAGTTTTTTTTATATGGCGGAGGGCCCTTTTTCTTTGACCTCCGCCTCGGAAACAACTCTTTCTCTCCTTAATGTGTCCCGTCACTCTTTTTTTCCTCCTCGGCCGCGGAGGAATGGAGGCGGTGGGAGGGAGACGAACCATTCCGCGAAGCAAGGACGGGTGTGTTTGCGTGTGTCTTATAATTAACCCTCATTTATTTTGTGACTCGGACGTGGGTGTTTTTTTATGCGCGTCTATTTATCTGTGACGGCCGGATTTCGGTTTATTTTTCGTCCCCCTGCGAAATGAGCGATTAACTTTAGATTAAGAAGGTGCTCTCCGTCTCTCTCTGGAGAGATGTTCGTTCGGATGGCGTTGATGGGCAGGTCCGATAGCGAGGAGAAATCGCAGAATTTTACGGAGTCTCGGTCTTTGTTTTTTCTTTTCAGAAGAGACAATGAGAAGCTGTATCGCCTTCTAGCCAGAATTTCGGTAATATGCTTCTCGTTATAATTATTAAGAGAGATCAGCAGATTTAAGTATTGTTTTCTCAAACATGTAATGCTAATTTTTTGAGTTATTTTATCTTGGAAAACGGATTGTCAGGATATAAGCTCTGTCCCAAAAGATGCATTGAAGAAGGGATTCATTATGGGACCGATTGGCAAGACGTTTCTCCAGTAATTAGACTAAGCTAACTATTGACGATTCGAATTCAATGGTAATACTTGACTACCTAACTAAATAGCGCTTTTTTGGCTTACTTAAACATAAATCATTAAAAAAATCCTCGTCCCGTGAATATTGACCATATGCTTCAAAGACGTCTTACTGGCTATTTCCCCAATGGATCTTGTTAGTTTACTTGAATGAAGCGAGCAAGTATAACTAAACGAAAACTTCTTTAGGATACAGTGGAATAATGTTCGGTTTTCAATTATGATTACAGAAAATTGCGACTAATATTGATTTATGTGTAAGTGAGACGCGGCGAAACATGTCACTGGATTCTAGGAGATGCTCTGGTGTAGGTTAGTCATTACGTTCTCCTTCATGTAATCCCACGTTGTGTCATTGTGTCGAAATCATGGACGAACGAAGCATTGGGTATATTTATTTACTTTCTTGATGTAATGGACTAAGTCGGCTAAGCGTAGAATTAAATTGATATTTATGCGAGGTTGTTTTTTTAAATCACTGCCGGGGTATATTTTGTGCAAGTCATCATCTTTTTTCCGCGCCGAAAGAAAGTATTCGTTAACGATTAAAAAAAGCAAAAGTTTCTGGGGATTATGTTTGAGAATGATCCATTCCCGTAATTCAAAAATGTTTATTTAAAAGGGAGATTTAGGCAGTCAGAGGTATAAACATTTGAGAGAGAGAGAGAGAGGAAAAAAGGAACATTTCTCGTTTTTCCTTATTTCCGTGTGGCGGAGGGGAACGTAATTAAAAATTCATCACAACTAATCCGAAGCCATTTTTACCCTTCTAATTCCTTCCACGGTGGTTCGGCCTTCACTGAAAGAGAGAAATAAAAAGAAGTTCCTCGTTTTCATTCCATGTGATACCGAGCCTCTCTTTCTTCTTCCCTTTCTCTCTGTCTACCATTCTTTTTTCTCCTCCTCTCTCTCTCCCTTACTTATCCTCCTGTCGTCCTCTTCCTCGGCTGGATTTTTGTACGGCCCACCCACCCGTTCACCCTCCCTCTCTCTCTCTCTCGGACCGTGTCCAGTCTTTCCCCTCCTCCCTTTCCCGCCCCTCTTTAGCCTCCCACTTCGTTTCCACCGCCCCACTCCTCCTTTCGGGACCCTCCCGAACATGGACGCTGTCTTCGGAAGACATCCGCCATCTGGTACCGAGTCCCTCAGCGTCTCCCTTCCAATCCCCGCCTTCTCTTCCACCTTCTGCATAGTAACTCATTTCAACATCCCTCTAAAGCACGGAAGCCTCCTAAGTTGTCATTCGAAGTGGCAGAGATATTGCGATTCGCGGGAGAGAGAGAGAGAGAGGGAATAATGCCTCCCCATTATAAGGTTTATTTATTTATTTTTTTGCGCGGACGTTTGAAGGTGGGAGCTACCGCGCGCGGCGTAATTATCCCCATTTTATAAGGGTGGGAACTTCCAACATCTTCGGGATGCCGCATTTTGGGCGTTTCCTCCGAGGTGGAAATTCTAAACCGTTGGGGTTTTGTAATTGGGAAACGTGGGGGAAGAGAAGAAAAATTCCTGTCTTTTAAGTCGTAAAGCGTGGCAGAAAGGATTGGTTGCTTAGGAGATGGATAATGCATGAATATTTTCTCGTCGGAGGTGGAATTTTCATCCGGTTTATTTCCTTCTTGACCCTTTGTCTGAACGTTTTTGCGTGAGGTAGGGAAAGATAATTAAACTCGTAAAGTTTCCGTGTGTTTTTTTATTTTCATTTTATCTCGCCTGTATAGTTCTGTAGTCGTTCCTATCATTTTCACCGTTAAAGCTCCTTGAAATTATTTAAAATCGAGACTGTTTGATTTGATAGATTATAATTCAAAGAAACGAAGAGGATCTTGTTTGTTAATAATTTATTCCGACTGGTAGAATACCTATATTCACAATTCATTCTGAAAGTAACATAATGAAATTTATAGAGCCAAATAGCTGCAAACTTGGGTATAAAGACAAATTTAAAGGAATTTTGTGGGTTGCTATCTTCATGGGTAGTATCGCTCGATATCTTTTGCCTTCGCACGAAAAAATTTCATTCCTCGAAATTTGGCTTTCTGGATGTACATCAGTTTCCGCTATACCCCTTAATTTGTAGCGGAATATTTCCTTTTTGACGGAATTGACGCTTAAACGAGAGCGAGGAATCATCTCTAGCATTAAGCGCTTTGCTTCATCTCGACCTGAACTTACCTACTCAAGGAGCCACCAGAGTGCGCGCGCATGAGCGCAAACAGCTACGGGCTCATGGGTAAACATTTCGAATCTTTTCTGTTTATCCGTGTCTCTATGCGCTAGTGTGTGCGTGTGTGATACCGTCGACTGTTTCCCGAGCAACCGAGATCGCTCTCATCCACATTTCATCTCCCCTTCCATTCCCATCTAACATTACAAGGCGGGTTTTTTGCATTATGGTACGGTCTCAACGAGCACGAAACCTTTAACCGTTGTCCGATCTTCACATGTTTTCGGAAGAGCAGTTCGGGTCCGTCTCAGTCCAAAGGGAATGTTTCCTTGATTAACTTCCCCTATCCTCGTATCCTGTAGCCCTTTTTTCGCCTTTTTTTCCTCTCGGAAAGATGTTTTTTCCCTCCTCATCCTCCCTTTCCTTCGAGACTATTTCCTTTTGTTCTTCACTGCGGAGTTCTTTAGCAATTTTTTTAATGCTTCGTTTTGGTCTCCGAGTGGAAGAACTGGAAAGCGCACCTCCGAGGAGGAGTAAATCCTCGTTAGCCCCTCCCCTCATTCCCCACCCTCTCCTCCCTATCTCTCTTCCTCCCCCCCCCCACCTCCTGCTATGTCCATCCCGCTCGAGGTGACTGGTAATGAGAGAAATTTCGCGTCTTGCGACCGTTTGGCGGCGCTTTTTTTTCCTTCTGCCGGCGAAGAATTTCCACTTCGCATATATAACATTCGTGCGCTTATTTTCGTATACGGTTGGAGAAAAAAATATCCTCATTCCGGAGACGTTTTCTCTGTCTCTCTCTCTCTCCCCTCCCCCCTCCCTCTCGTATTTTTATTTGGTTTCCTAGTGATTTATTCCTCGACGGAATTCTTGTTTCTACCTTGGCGTTCTTAATTGAATTTTAGTGCCGGCCTTTGCTTTTTTATTCGTGCGAGATGCAAAAAGTGTTTCGCGAAATTGGATGGATTTTGTTCTATTCTTTTTCGTTCTCGCTACGGATTCGCGCATAGCTCAGAGCCGCGAGCGTTGAATGTCACGGATTATTTTGTTTAATTCAATTGAGAATGGTGAACTTATGAAATTTTATTCAGGCTTATGTTTATGGTTTATAGATGTTCTCAGTGTCAAATTTTTCCGCTGCTAATGTGAGTGTATATTTTAAGTGATCTTTTAGCGCTGCGAAATGTTTGATGGTTGTTTTTCGTGTTGTCTTCTTAAATTTAAAGTAATTGCCTCACTTAATCCACGATACTAGCTAATTACATTTTTATATAAACTTTGACATGACGTTATTTTTTACTTTTTTGTTGATTTTAAATCTTAAAAGTGTCGGCGATTTATATTTAGCAATTCTCTTAAATTATATAGTTAAAATTTCACTGAAAAAGATATCAGCCTGTTTCTTGGAGCGAACAATCCCACTGCCCGCACAGCAGGATGGTCGATAGTAAAGTTATGATTGCCCATATATATATAGGTATATATAGTCTCCATGGCAACTCGCTATCACTCACCCGACCCTATTTTACCTAATACGACCAATGTTCTAGCTGTACTTCCCCGTTTGGGAGAGAAAGAACCAGTTGAAAGAAAGGGACCGTAAACCTATTTTTTTATATCTTATTCTCTCTGCCAGGGAGACCCATAACAATTTCATCCCTGCCCAATCCCGGTCATCCCTGGACCCTTCTTTTCCCCTTAGAGAGAAAGAGATAGAGAGGTTACTTTGACCACCCACCCAAATCCAAATACTCGGAAGTCTTCCTTATTTTTTCCCCATGCATTTTCACCCCCACCGTCCTTCAAGTCCTTCCCTGTCGCCTCCCCCCTCTCTCTTTCTCTCTTTGCAACCTTCCCGGCCGCTGTTCCATCCTCCTCCTACCTCCCTTCCTCCCCCGCTTCCTCTCTCTCTCCCACATTCCCCCTCATCCACCTGCTCCATCTCCAGGCCTCTCGACTTACTGCAAATTAAACGTCAGGATCGCTCCAACTGAGTACCGCCACAGAGGACCAGGAGGTAGGCCAGTGAAGTGAGGGAGGGAATGGAATAGGGGTTGTGCGATTTTGGAAGGGGGAAAGAGGTTTTTTTAGGGAAAGGGTTGCACGAAAGAGAGAGAGAGAGTTGGGTGGAGAAAGTGGTTGGATTTGTGTGCATGCGATCTCTGCCGTTGGAGGAAAAACGAAGAAGGGGTTGGACGGAGAGTGAAACAGAAAAGGGAGAATAGAACAAGTGGAGAGAGGGAGTGAGAAAAGAGGAACACATCTCCCTGAAAGAGGTAGAAAGAGAGTTGCATTTCCCTCTCTCTCTTCAAACGGTAGGGTTTAATAAAGCGTGTGGATTAAAAAAAAGTGTATTACTCCATCTTTCCTGGGTGTTGCGAGATTAAGTTAGGCCCGGTGATGCATGGCGATGCGGTTCCACGTTTTCTTTGAAAATTCCCAGCACGTTATGTATTTTCGAGTTATGACCGGAGGCCGCAATGCAAAGGCTTTAATTAATGAGGAATAATGAAAATGAAAGGATGGAAATTTTTAGGGGTTGTTAGTTTTTTTCTTCTTCGGGTGGGTTGGGAATGTATAAAGGGCGGGAGGAGACGAAGCGACGCTTCGGAGTGAGGAATTATCAGAGTTGCGAGCAATTTTCTCTCCAGGATGTGGTTAGCGCCTTATTCTCACGTCTCTTGATTTAAGGTTTTTGTTTTAAGAAGTCTGTTCTTTCTGGTCCTTTTACGTGCATGGCGTGCAGTCTAACTGGATGGAATGTTTGTTACGTTGTATGAATGTCGACGCAAGATTATTTCTCATCTGAAATAAGGTGAATAAGAGTGAAACTTTGCACCGGAAATTGAAAATGTACTTGCTAACAATGCTTCGTTTAATACATGTCGCTATTTTTAGAAAAAAAATCCATTAATACGTCAGTTGAAACAAACAAAAAAGTATTCTGCTTTTGTAATGGATCCGTGCAAGATAAATTCCAATCCGCGTCGCTGTTGAAGAATTGCGAAGAACGCAGCAAGTTTCAATTTGCAACCACCGCGCAATTCGCAGGACCTCTCGCAGCTGCGAAGACAAAAGAATGTCGCTTACAGCGATAATTATCCTCTCCGACATTGGCGTCGGTGGCGTATTGTCACCCCCTAACGGTTCGGAAGCGATGAGAGACCACGAATCCATTGTGCCCCTCATCTGGAATAAACAATAGCAACAAGGGACGGAGAGGAATAATGGCCGCACCCCTTTGGTCACGTAGGAAGTGGCGCGCACGGCGGGTAACTGATGAACCAAAGCCCGTGCCATAAAGAATACGAAAGAGTTTGCATGCGTGCGTCTCCCGGAAGGCCGCAGAGGGAGGTTGGAGGGAGTTTAGGACGAGCTCGGGGATGACTGCGTGAGCAGAATGCTTTAATCGGCCGATCACAACGAAGTCGATGCATCGCTTTGGTATGCGCGCCTAAAACTCGTTATCTCATCTTTACAAGATGGACTTGTCTTCTTCCCCCGCAGCTCCTCACCCCACTTCCGTTTGCATCCTCCGTAAATGGAAGTGGAAATCCAACGTTTAATCTGTTAGGGCGGAACGAAAAACAAAGAATTTTAATCGGCTTCCCTGAGATTGATGTAGTCCCTTTAACAAGTAGCCAACTTCGATTGCCTGGGTTGATATAATGTTCAAAAGGTTCGTCTACCTAGGTGAAACTTTGATATTCACTTGATGTTCATGACGTTTATGAAAAAGTATAAATAACAACGTAAATGGTAAGATTATTAATTAATAAAATAAACATTAATGAATGGTATAACCATAGTCGCGTGTTCGTTATCTCCTTCAGGATTTTGGTTTCAGGGAGTACATTTAACGTGAAAACACTTGAAGTTAATAGTGAACAATTGACAAGGCTCCAAGGAGGATTTGAATTTTTAATTTTATGTTAAATTTTATCCAATTGTTTCTTTACAGACGAAAAATGAAAAATTAAGAAATTACCTTAAATTATTCACTTCGTATAATTCTTCCTATAATTCTCTTCCCACATTTCCTACTTTAAAAAGCTACACAATACGCGAAATCTCGTTCATAAACACTTCGAAATGGAGTGGAGCTTGTAATCTTAAAAAAAGTAAGCAGATGTAGCAAGTTAATAGTTTTTATTATTTTTTATTTTAATCGTGAAATGACTTTAATCGCGAATTTATTTTCCCTTGATTGCCCTCGCGTCCTTCTGACAGCAGCAATTACATCGATGGAACGAAACGCGCGCCCGAACGACCACAAACGCCACGCCTAGTTGTCATAATCCTCGTCCGGTAAATATTTAAGCGAAACCGTTTCCATTTCCATCGGACTCCGTATGATAATCGAATGGCATTGAAATATTGCTTCCTCCCTTATTCCTCCTCCCTCTCCCCCTTTTATCTCCTTCCACACCTACTCCGCTGCACAGGGAACAAGTGCGCGCGCAAACACACGCGCCGACGGCGTCTACCATAAACGACCGTAACATCTCCAACCGCCTTCGCCCACGCGAAAAACGTCAAGGATTTTATAACGAAGGGAATAAACTAAGCGCGAGACCTAATTTAGTGCCTTTGGGGAGGGGACTCGATAAAGGAGTTGTGGGAGAAGGAAGATTGAAAGCGATAAAGGTTGTCTGATAGCGAGTGGAGGTTGCATTAGATGGCATGCGAGGAAAAGCCTCGGCGTACAGAGAGGTATGGAGATTGTTGTTAGGAGAAAGATAAGTGGTCGCGTTGTCCAGCAGCAGCCCGTGAGATATGCTGCTCCGTACCCGGCGGGGTTCCTCTCTCCTACAAGCCGATGAAATCTCTCTCGTCTCCCTGGATATATCATTAAACGTAGCGCATGCCGCCTCTCCTAAAGAGGTTCAATGAACTCTCGGAGTTAAAAGAGAATAGAGAGAGCCTTTTGTGACCAAATAAAGGGTTCTCCTCTTTTGTTCGAATGCTTTGGGAATCTTGACGGGAACACCTGTCGCCTCGTTGGGACACGAAAAAGTTAAGAAGTTGACGATTCGCGTTTTTTTTTTGTATTCCTTCCAGAAGTAACTTTTCTGTCGGGAATGATCGGCTCTGTTTTTTCCCCTGTTCAATTGTTGTGCTCCCCTTATTTGGAATTTTGCGGTCGTGTCTTTATATATAAAAAATGGTATTAATATTCTAGAAGATGTCGCAAATGACGATTGATGTTTAGCAGTAGCATATTTTATTGAAATCGGATGCTAAGGCTGTTCAGAATCCAAAAATATATATCGAGATGGATATTTTGAAAAAAAAAAGACTGAAGCTAAGGCTCGTATAAATAGCGTCGTGTAGCTATGCGAGGCGACTGTCGGGTTTATTCTGTAATTTCTTGCGAAATGGATCGAATTTCTCTTGTTTCCATATGATTTTGGGTATACAAAAGCATCATCGGATGTCCCGGAGACTTGTAAGGATGTCAAAATGACCTATCATAAATGTCGAAAAAGAGAAGTCTCCTTTTGAATAGCTCTGAATGCGAATCGTCACAATGATAAAAACCGCTCGCCGGGTTGCTGCTAACGCCGAAAGGGAAGGGAATGCCCTAAAAAAATACGTTTCGACTCCGAAATTGCCCCGGTAACATAATTTTTTCGTAGAACGCACGAAAAAAGAAAAATGCCTTTTTATGAGGATTTGTCTCGGATCCAGCTTTCGCACATTTCGTCCACGTATCAGTTAAGACTAAGATACGTCTCGGACGTCGCTCGGAGAAGAATCCGGACTGGGCGGCAAAAAAAGGGAGAGAGAGGAAAGGGACGCATTAGAAAAATAAAGCGATCGATATTCGCAGGGCGTCCCGTTAAAAATAAATAAAAAACAACCCCGTCGCGGTTGAAGGTGTGGTGAAACCTTTGGATATGCTAACACCACGGTTTTGAGCGTGGCGTCGTGGGGAGAATGGACTTTGATTGATTAAAAGGGTGTGCCACTCTCATTCATGCTCCTGAAACGTGTTTTTTTTGCCCTCTCCCCCCCATCCCCCTCTCCTCATCCTCCCATCCCTTACCCCCAAACTCCTCTGCCCTCCGTAACCGCGAATGTGGTCGCAGTCACTCTGCAGTACAAAAGGATTCTAACTCGCTTCTTTAGGTTGCCGTCACTTTGGAGACGGTTTATTTTCCTCTCTCTCTCTCTATCCTTCCCCTCTCCTCTCTTTCTACTTTCCTCTCCTATCTCTCTCCTACTATATCTCCCTTATTATCTTTCTTCTCTACTCCTCTATCTATCCTCTCTGTTCTCCTTCCTCTCTCTCTCTCTTTCCTTGTCTCCCACTACCTCAGTCTCTTTCTCTCACTTTTCACTTTCCCCTCTTCATTTCTCCTTTCTTTTCCTCTCTATTTCTTCTTTTCCCCATCTTTCTTCAATAGCATTTTCCTTCTTCCTATCCATTTCTCCTTCATGTATCCTCTTCCATATGTTCTTCACCTCCGTATCGTCCTCCTTTCTCCCACATCGCCTCTTCCTTTCCCAATCTCCGTTATTTTTCCTCTTCCTCCATATGTCCTACACCTTCGTATCATCCACCTTTCTCCCGCTTTCCCTACAAGGCTCGCATGCTCGCCTTTCTCTATTCCCTTTTCCACACCGTCGTCCTCAGCACGTCTACCGCAGCGCCTCTTCTCCACGTGAGCGTGGGATGAAACCGCAACAGAGAAAGGCGCCGGAAACCTCCTTAAATCCACTTCAGCTACCTTCCCTACAGTTTCATCCCCCTCTCACTCTCTCTCTCCCCCCCCCCCATCTCCCTTCTCCCTCTTTATCTCCTTCACAACCTCTGCCATGCCGTCCTCTTTTTTCTTTATTACTCCTTCCATTTTGGTGGTTCGTATATCCTCCTCCTAGATGGCGCGAATTTCACCCCGCCCCCCCTAATTTACTTAATTTCCTCCATATCTGTTTTAGAAGCGAACGGTGCGACGCGCATCCTCTTTGATTCGGTTGCGGTGGAAAGGGTAGCTCGCCTTGAAAATGGATTAATTTTTATGGACGAACTCTGTTATAAGATTACCCCTAATTTTTCGAGTCTTCATTACCGCAGGCATTTTTGCGTTAATGAGATTTGTTTTTTTCCTAATTTTGTTTAACGTTTTTAATTATTCCTTTCCGTTACTTAGTGATAACTTTAAAGCGTTTTTCAAATTCGTGAAATAAAGTCATTTTCGTTGTTTTATATTATATTTCATTTCCTCAGCACATTGCTATTATTATGTAGGGTAGTGCACAGTATCGAGTTTATAATCCTGCGACTTATGGACTTAGGTTGCCGCTTTTTGGGTGCGTGTGTGTGTGTATATATATATATATATATATATATATATATATATATATATATGTATGTATATATATATCGTCATCGTCAGCCATTTTCAATCCACTGACGGATGAAGGCCTCCCCCAGGCTCTTCCAGTTTTCCCTGTCATCTACCTCCCTATATATATATATATATATATATATATATATATATATATATATATATATATTCACAGAATAAGGCTGGCGCCCATTTCAGTTGGATTTGCAGCCCGAGCGGAATTTTAATAGTTATTTTTAATATACTTACTATAATAATTTCGTTTTTTTGGAAAACAGGTTTTTAGACTCTGCGATGTGTACTTTCCACGTGCATGGTACTTTTGCATATTATTGCCAAATTTTAATACTGTAATTAAATAAGTCGTTTGCTTTAAACGTGAATTTTATTTTCTTCAAACGATCGCAGCTTCGGCAGACTCGCCCAGTTATTTCCTTTCTTTTCTTTTTAACTTTCGCCTCTTTCATCACGCACCATGACAGTTTCTCAATTAACCAGGGCGCATTAAAAATTGCACCCCGTCCAAGTGGTTCGCGCGGAAGTTCATAAGAGTGAGCTGAACCATTAAATTTTCTTTGGGTTCGAGAATAAAAACACAAAGTGTGTATTTGACGCGAACGGTTTTTTTCTTTTTGCATTCCGTCGTCTCCTCGGGCGCGACTTTTTTAGGGAAAAAATTCAATTCCTTTGATGCGAACTGTTCTGCTTTTCCATCGAATTAATTCGCGGTTTCTTTTATAAAAGTGGTGAGATGGAGGGAAAAATTGAAAACATCAAACGCGTATCGGGGAGCGTGGGAGGAGGAAGATTTTTTTCGTGCCAAATGAAGCGGAGGAAAAAATTGCGTTGAAATTAAAAATAAATAACATTTCTCGAGGAATAATTTCTCGCGTAAGTTATTCGCGCAAAAGTAGAGGAGGATGTAGAACCGCGTCTTGTTCTAAATCGATTATTTATCTAGTTGAACAAAAAAACAATAATAACGCATTTGGTGCAAGGAGATCATCAGTTCCTATGGTCTCCGTTCTCCATCCGCGGCGACATTGACGGAAAAATCACCTCTTTATTCACGTGACTGCATTTTTTGCTATACTCATCCCACAGACGAATTTTTAACTTTTCATTTGCTTGGTCTCTGCGTATTTTCCTCTTGGGAGGCTAGACCCTACTCGACGATCGACAATGGATTTGTTCATACTTCACGCCAAGTTATTAACGATATCAATTGCGATAAAGATATTTGGCGACGGCCATCGGCGACAAATTGGCAGGAATCGCGAAAACGTTTTCAATCAGTTTTATTTTCGTAAACGACACTTATAAACAATGGCATCCCTTCAAAACATCCTCGTCATCGGCGTTTTGTGTCCGTTTTACGCAAGCTTTTCTAAATGGCAGCACTTCGCCCTTGTCTCGTGATCTCGAGAGGGAGAAAGTGGCGAGGGACGGTATGACGTTTTCTATCGCTTTGGCGACTGGTCCAGTCGCCTGTTAAAAGAAAAGAAAACTTCTTCCTTTCCCTTTTATTTTACGGCGATGCCTGTCCAAGGACCGAAAAACCCGCTGTCGCAGCCATATCTCATTCCCGAGCGTATCTCTCGCTCTCTCTGTCTCTTGCGAAGACGGCGAAACTGAAAATGTATGTGTTTCTGGAGATTCATCCTCTTGGGTTATTATCATCGGAAACTGAAAAAGTAAAACTCTAAAAAGGTACCGATAAGTTATTATTATTATTTCTTCCAAAATACGTCCTCGCTTGTTCTTTCCGCGCGAATAAACTCCTCTTTCCGTCGCTCCCTTGAGTCCATATTTTTACTCTCGTAATTCCTGTGTTCTCCATTGAATCATTTGTCCTCGCCCTACTCGTCTCACACACACACCATCTTTTTTCCGCACCCGTCCTCTTCTCATTTCACTACTTTCTTTCTCTCCGTCTCCATGAACAGGATCTCGTGTTGCGCGCTTCGCGTTATTGTCGAAGCGGAAAAAAAACAAGAAAAGGAGAGAAAAAAAAGAAACACAAAAACCCTTCCTTGCCGACCTTCTCCAAAAGTTCACCCATAAGCCTTCTTCGTCTTCTTCCGATATCCCTTAGCCTCCATTCCCCGCGAAACTTTTTTCGTCCTCGGCCGGGTGAGGACGGTGGTGATAACCGCGGTCACTTTTCTTTTTCTTTCTCGTGGCCGCAATCCAATCCCGCTGTCTCTCCAACTGCTTAAGAATGGAGGTCGGGGGAAATATCGGACAACTATTCCAGCAGCCCTTCGCGTGTTGGGGAACAAGTGTATGGCGTGCATAAACTGTTTATATGTTTTAACCTTCGTTGCCCTAATGCAAGGATTGAGAAGGAGAAAAATTCCGAACTTGACCGGGACTCGTACCCGGATCTCCCACTTGCCGGATACGTGCTTGAACCAACTAAGCTACCAAGCCAGACTAATTCTCCATACTCGAATTGGGGTATGTAAGGTGTGACGTTACCCTGTTTCTTCCGCTTGAATCTATGCCATCTCCAAATCCAATTAGTGTGTCCCAGGGAGTTTCTTTTTAGGTTTAAGTTCGATTTCACTTGCTCTCAACCTGGTCGTTCAGACGGATTTATTCCACTCATAAATTTCGACGCGCGCTTTACTTATTTTGATGAAGAATCTCCGGGGACTTTTGAAATATTTCGACGTAAACCACTGGAATCACAAAAGAGGCTTTTTTTTAAATGAGAAATATTCGTCCTAAGTTCTAGTCCTATATGACGTACTTACGTTTAATAACTTGCGAATGCGACTTGCGTTCTTGGGCGTGTGTAAACGAATTTGTTTCATTGGGTTAAACCAAGAGCTGTACTTGTAAGTTCTGTCATTTCATTTCCGGGCATGAAACTTTTTTTTTTAATTCTAATTTCTAGGAAGTTTGTTTGAGTGCCCTTCTCTACGCCGACAGCGAAACGATATTGCCGAAACGAAGATGAATGGGACAGATTTCAATTATTAACGAGTTCGTTAGTTCCTTCGCTAATTGAAATCTTCAATTTTCTCCACATCGGTATCAGGAAAAGAGAGACCGTGGAAATTGCGTAAGAAAAGAGTGAGCGCTTGATGAGTAATTTCGCGTCCTTCAATGAGTAATTTATTTGTTACCTTTCTGAGAAACAGGGAGCGCGTGTGTGAAAGGGAAAGAGAGAGACATATTTTGTTGCCCGTTTTTCCAGTCGCTCGGGCATTTTTCGGCTTCCTCCTGTGGAGAAATTTAATTATTTTTCCCTTCCCAAACCAAACCAAACCTGCTCCGCCCTACCGGACGCGCCCCCCTGACTTTTTCCCGAAAGTAAACCTGTTGTTTTTTTCATATATTCGGAAGTTCTCGCCGTCGTCAAAGGTAGGCGGAAAAATTAATCTTCTCTTTTTTTTCTCGCAGGATACACTTCATTCATCCGACATTGGACTCCAAAGCTTTTTCCTCCTACTTGCCCACCTACCTCTCTTATTTCTCTTAGCAAACACGTGACTCCACGGTTTTTAATTTTATTTGATTTTGGTGATACGAACCTCTCGTGCCTCTTTCCATCTCTCTCTCTCTCTCCGGAAAGCCATGTTTTATTTTCCTCGTCAACGTTTTTTTTACCCAACCTTTTGATAAGCTTTTGATGTTTTCTTTATTTAGAAAAATTGCGTGTGGGTGGGTTCGTGTGTGTGTGAATAGGATAGAGCTATTGCTCTCTTTCTCCGATTAATGCCGGGTGTTCATTCTGCAAACGAAAGGGGTATGAGGTACAGCCGCGTGTAGTAATTGGATGCTTCAATTTACTGCGCAAATTTTATTTATTTGTTCGCGTATCTAGTTAAAATAATATGTTACGAATATTATGGGACTGAAACCTCATATCGTCGCGATGATAGAAATTAAACGGGTAGACAAATTCTCATTTTGGAATATTTTATATGGTACTAGAAGGTATATCTCAGCGTGTCGTCGTAATTTTTTAAAAAATCGAGATATTATTAAAAAATGTGTCCTTCGTAGTCGGTGGACAAGTTTTTGTGCAAATAATACTTGTTCTTGTAAAGATCCCGTTTTTCTCCATCTATATATATTATTTTCTCATATACGAAGTATATTGAGAAATTATTGTTATCGCGAAAAAATTCGACCTCGAGATTTTGACGGAAACAGGAGCGGATTTACCGATAAGCGGACTAAGCGGCCGCTTAGGGCCCCGACTCTTCTGGGGGCCTCAAAAATTTAGTTTCATTCATTAAATTTTAACCAATATTATTTTAATGATTAAAATATCAGTAAAAATTGCGCCTGGGTCGCGGTTGCGTTTAAATTATGATTATTCGTTCTGTATCCGCTGTGGCTGCGTTCACTTCAAATTGCAGCAGGGTCCCAAAATTCCGTACCGCTTAGGGCCCCTGAACTTCTAAATCCTCCACTGGACGGAAATATACGTTTTAGGTGTCGCTGAAATCGGACAAGTGGTTTTCGCAATGCCGTCTGTCTGTCTGTTACTGGCTCTAGATCCTAAATGGTAGAGCGAAGATGAATGAAATTTCGTAATTAGGCATTTTATCATACAGAATAGAAGCTATTAAGAAATGGTTGGCATTGCTCAATAATTAATGGAGGTTTATTCTGTGCATTTTAAACAACAATTTGATTATCTCAAAAACGGCTCTAAAGATTTTGATCAAATTTCGTAGTTACTTGGGTTTACGTCGTCAATAATAGTACATCGTTCATATTTACCGAAAAATGAATGTAAGGCTAGTTTATTCTAGGCATCTTTAACAACAATGTGACTTTCTTAGAAACGGCTGCAACAATTTGATCCAACTTCGTACAGTTACTTGAGTTTACGTCTGAAATAATACTACATAGTTCATTTTTCTCAGTGAATGAATATAAGGCTAGTTTATTCTTGGAAAACTTGAACAAAAATTAGATTTTCTAAAAACCGGCTCATTTTCTAAAGATAACTAAACGACGCATTAATGTATGAGAAAGTTTGTACAACAATGTATGTTGTACCGATTTTTTAAAAGCATTAACGTCCTATATTTAGCACTAGCCTGTTATGTGTATTCCAGCTAGATATCTCTCGATATCCGAATGCTTTCTTGCTGTCCCTTGGAACATGGAGGGGAGCGGAAATGGGGAGGGGGAATAAGGAGTCTCTTCTAGTGACCAATTTCTGGCTCTTGAGAACCGAGCTTCCCGAACAATGGTGATGTCGTTTCTCTCGGTAAAAAAATTTTGTTTCTGTCTGTTCAAATAGAAGCGTTAAAGAAGGTTTTATTTTTCGGATGTCCCAGTTTTCCCGAAGAATGTCGGCGCAGAGCCAGACTATCATTTCTAGTGATTCTTTGTCTCTTGAAAGTATTTTACCACGTGAGGTAAGGATTTATGTTCGATTTTTCTTATTTTTATTTCGGTTTTACGTTTCCCGCTAACTGTTCAGGAAGTTAGTTGTTGCGCTTCGTGACGAAGATTTCTATATATCGAGGTTAACGTGAAGAAAAGTATGTTTTAGTTGGTCGCAAAAGAAAATTATTTAAGGGAAATATTAATAACATTAATGAGTATTTTGTTCAATGTTTTCTATTTCGGAGATAATGCTTCCACGGTCAACATGGCGTGAGTTTAATATTTCTCTGATTTTTTAAAAATTTCGTGTTTTAATCGCTCGTCCGACTGAGTGGTTTTTGCCAGTTAAAAAAAATCGACTTAATTAATCGTTTCACCTCGAATTCTACACAGCAAAGCTAATGAAAAACTATATTCAGGTAATTTCTCATGTTTTCATAATTTTCCTAAATTGTTATAAATTTATAGTTTAACAATTACCTTCAAAATAGCAGACATTATCCATTGGAAAATAAACATATAAATATAACCTGCTTATTATCAGAAAGAACTTTCTTATTTCTTGACTTTATATAAGATAATGAAGTTTTGTGTAACTTCTTTAAGGTAAAATGGTGCTTCATCGTTGAAACAGGATCTGGCAATTCAGTAGGCTACGATGAATGAAGATGAACAGCAACACTTCTGTTTTGGAGGCTAGTTACGGTATCGTTAGTAAAAGGAAAACTGCCAATAGCTCTTTAGAGATTATGTACTTTCTTAGACGAAGTGTTGTTTATACTTTCGATTATGATCCACGCAATTTTTATAACCGTCACGGAAAAAGGTTTTTTTTACCAGAAAGTTAGCATTTTTTCCTCCGTTATCTTCGGAACGTTCCCGCGTCATATGTGATACCTGTTCACTTTCCTTATGAAAAAGCGACACAACAAAGGTTCAAAGGCTAAAAAAGGAGAGAGCTCCCTTCTGCCATTCCAGCAATCCATGAGGGATATATGGTTTATTATCGCAGAGTATGGGATGGTCTCTCATCGAAGCAGATGGGGCAGGGAGGGGAGAACCAATGAGCGTGCGTGCGTGAGTTTGGTTTTAAGGAGGTCAAAGGCGGTTCGGTTGTTGTAGTGTGTTGTTGGGCGTGGACCGTGTTTGCGCGTGTGCGTTCAAGTGCGTGGTTAGGTGGATGAGAGAGGAGTGAATGACTGGAGGACTGGAGAGCGGGAGGGGGGGAGGGAGGGGGGAGGGGGGTGATGATGAGAGAGGAGAGAGAGTGTGTGCGTTTATAGACGCCCTCTGACGCGGAAAGTGCTCGAACACGCACGCAAAGCAAGGTCCGTGTGTGTGTGTGTGTGTGCCTTATTGTTAAAAGGGGTCTGAGCAACCGTCCTACGCACACCTATTACGCCACCCTACTTTCCCCTCCTAGATCAATACCTGTCTCCTATCACTCTCTCCCACTCCCCCTACCTCCCTTCCTTCCCTCCCTCTCTCTCCCATTCCGTCCCACGTCTATCACCTCCCTCGCTTTTCACCTCTCTCTACTTTAGAATACGCGCGCGTGTCAACCCTTTCGTATGGGGTGCACGCTTTCAGCTTTATATCCCTTTTAGAAAGCGTGGTTGCAAGACGCGTTCAAAAAAAAACTATGGTGTTTTGTTTCTTGTCATCTTGTTTTCTCCCGGGTAGAAATGCGTTTTCTCCGTTTCATTTGAATGGTCATTTCTTTTCATTAACGTGTTAAAAATTCTTTCGTTTATGAAAGTTTTGTAAGCAGTTTGTTTGTTTTCATGATTATTCTTTTTCTCTCTCCTTTCATGCTGTAGGTATCGTTTATGAAGTCCTTTATTTTGCTACAAGAAGAAAATGGCTAAATTGATAAACTTCTCGAATGAACTGATAACCTATGCTAGGGGTCGGCGACCTTTTGCGCATGGCGGGCCGCATTCGTAGTTTTGAATGCTTTGGAGGGCCGCAATGGAAAGCGAGAGAGATTCGGCGGGCCGCATGAGCGTTTACATAAGAAGTTACCCAGGGATTCTGTGGTCTCATATTAGTAACAATCAAGTCTAAATTAATGGCGTAAAGACTACATAAGAAAAGGTTTTGAGACCATAATTTTGATGAAAAAATATTAAATTGCCTATATTAAATTATGTCAAAAACTTTTTCATGATAGCTTCGAAGACCGCATGCGAACCATAGTTTGCTGACCGCTGGCCAATGGCGTACGCAGAATTTTTCTAAGGGAGCAAAAATGAAAATAAAAAGCTGAAATAATTTTTGTCATTATTAATACTTAGTAACTAAAATAATGAGGGATTATAAATGGGGATTATAAAAGTGAATTTTAAAGTGGAGAACTAATTTGGAACGGTTAATTAATTTATTGACGTTTATCTTACTTCTTAAGTGGGGAGGGGGTTCATACCCCATTGACGCCACTGCCCCAGACCTATCCTAGAAGTTTGTTCCCACCTAAAAGAGCGACCTCGATAATCCTTTTTAGGCGCGTTTCGCTTCCAGCGTGAGCGCCTATTATCGTCGGTCTGTCTGTCCTTCCGTCCGCATGTTCGTTCTCGGCTTCTACCGGACGGATTTTCATGAAATTTCATATTAAGAACTTACAATCAAAGATAATAAGAAAATCGCAAAAATGAATCACGTACGCCAATCAGGGATACCACTTTACTGATGACAAACAATGAACTTACGGCATATCTCGTAAAGTATTAGTCATATCAAAATATTTTTCAAATAAAAGTTGTAGAACTAACAAATTAGAGTATTTCTTTTCCTATACATTTTTATAGTCGGAGTAGCCGTTATCAATAAAATCAAACAAGAATGTCTTAATTCGAGTTGAACTTGGAAAATTTCTTGCATAGTTACTGCTTCAATGTTGCTAACATAAACAATCTCACAAACAAACGTTTAATTTCCTTAGGTGTTCATGCAATATTTTTAAATAGAAAGAAAATGGATTATTTATGACGAAGAAAAGAACTTTAAAACGCTATTTCCCTTACGTACAGGTATATCATTTCTTTCTAATGTTCCATTGCACGAAACGCGCCCATCTGGCAAATGTAATTCATAATATCTGTTCTATTCAGATAATGCGAAGACACAGCGCAAGCAACTACTGCCTTTAATATGCAGAAAGACTTCACTAAGACAACGAAGGCACGTTAAAACATCGTCGAATTATTTCAAATATTAGCATGTTTTAAAATATGTAATTTACCGCATTTATACATCCAATTTACGTAAATGAATATTGGTTTATGAGCATATATATGGCTTGAAACAACAATGCACGTTTCCAAGGTGATCATTGATGAAAATGAACGATTTTTCTTACATCGGCGAATTTAAACGTAAAATTTGCTAAAGTTTTACCTTTAGGTGGGAAAAGACGAACAATATTAAACGGTCCGTTTATTTTCCTTTAAAATGGTCCTAATTTGAAGGTCGTTGGTCAATTCTTTCTAATTTTAATTTCCAAAAGAGTAAAACTCAGCTCGTTGAAAATTAAATTTTAACGGGTAAACTTATGGGCCGAGATATAAGATTCATATGGAATGTAAAACATTCTCCTGGCGTCGAACCCGGGATTTTTTTGAAAATTTTTTATTGCATTCGCTTTTTGTACGTATTCATAGCAATCCTACCAAATTTGGCTGGACTGGCTGAAGAAATGGCCGAGATATGTTGAGATATTTAGCGTTACGCAAAAAATGATGACCAAGACATTGAGCCTTTTATATTATAAGATTTTCCAGGTATTGGTAAGGTTCGCGGGTTTGAATCTCGCTGAGGGCACGGCTGTGTGTGCGTATTGACAATTTATTATGCGAAGTCAGTCAGAAATCTGCATTTTAAATTTCATACTAGAGAGGAAATTAATACCACGCAGTAATTGATTTCTTCACACTTCCAAAATTATATGTAAGATTTAGAAATCGTAGGAAATTACATTTCCGTGTTTTAAAATAAGCTGATATGCGGAGCATGTGAAATTGGTTCCGCGAAAATTCGGCGCGTGTATCGGGATGGAATATGAAGCATTCGATTAAGCATGCGGTAGATTTTTTGCGCCCAGTAACAATCGCTGTCGCATAGCTATCGATATTCTTGAAGACAAACTTCAATCCTGTTGCCATAAAATGTAAAGAACACTATCGATGAATTGCCACTGAGGGAGGGAATCTACTTTGTAACTGAGTTTCTCATCTTTTTTTACTCGAATTTTCTATTGTGACGTTAGTTGTCATAATCGTTAAGTATGTTGAAGCAGTAAGGTAAACCGATAATAATCTAAGAGGCTGGATTCATTATCCAGCACACACACAAACACGTAAGGTAAGCTCGATTTGTCTCAAAGCTGGCTCAGTTTTTTTAAAAATTCAATTTAACCGTGTTTTTCGCAGTGCTCCAACATTTCTGCGGCAATGTGAGGAAAACATCCGTCTCCTTTGTCTCTCGTGTCTCGTCATAATTACATTTTCCGTCTTCCCTCTTTTCATTTTTTCCCTTTTGTTTAATTACTTCCGTCTCCTTATTTCATTCTTTCTCTTCTCATATTCATGCCACATATCGTGCCACTACATTTTACGTTCCATAGACATTTTATAAACTTCTTTACGCTTCCTTTGTTATTTTTTTCCCACTTTGTCTAATTGTAAGTCTCCTATCTAACTTTAGGAACACAACCCGCCCCTTCAAGATATGCAGCCAAACGTACATCCCGCCATATTTCCGTATTTTCTCCTGCGTCTTTAGCTTTTAAAAACTTAAATATATATCCATCTCTCTATATCTTCCTCCCTCCTCCCCTCTCTGTCACCTCCCACACTTACCTTCCCCTCCTCCCGCACACCTTTCTCCTCCTCCGACTTCACCTCTCTGTCTGTCTCACTCGTCCCGACACACGTCCTCCCTCTCCCTTTCTCTGCGTATGGCCCGTCAGGGTGGAATGGGGTGCATTCTCTCATAAAAGTCTACCTGTTTTTTCTTTCCCTCCTTTTCATCATCCCTTCCTTTCCGAATCGATGCGAACGGGTCGGTGAGATCTATCAGCCGTCCCTCCCTCGCCTAGGGTATTAAATCGATCGGTAGTAAAAGTTCGCTTTTTTCCGGTTTATCTCTTCGGAAAATCGGACGCGGAGAGAAATTCCATGGAGATCGGGCGCGTTGCCGTTGTTGATAGATAGGTCGTTTCTTTTTTATTCCTTTCCGTGAAATCGCTGTAGTTTTGATTGGCGGATTTTTTTAATCCGCGAGAGTCGTAAGCAGTCAAACCGCAGTAAAAATAATCGGAGTCTGATAATGAATCTTTAAAAATTTTGTGTTTTTACAGCGAGTACAAGAGGAAGAGGTGATTTGTGATGGAAAGTTTAGAATTTGTTTGCATATGAACTTAAAGTGCATAGAAGGCGTACATTTTTTATTTTGATGAGATGTTAGAATTACTATTAAAAATTGTATATGCGGTGTATATAAATCAGGTGATTTTTTTATTTCACATTTGCTATCGTGGCAAAAATAAATGCAATGTATTTGAAATTCTGAACTTAGAATCGAACCCGGGCCTCATGCTTTCAGAGTAGGTGCTTTAAACAACTAAGCTACTAAACTGCGTCGATTCTACATTTAAATTTGTCGCGTCTGTTCAAAATTACGGCGAAAGATTTTGAGGAAGTTTTATCCGGTGTTTAAAGGTTTTTTGTTCGTGAAAAAGGGACCATTTTCCCTCCTACTTAGAGAAGATTTCGTTGCGCCCTGACGGGATCTCAGCTACCGTGACAAACCGTGAATCTATTTTAGATATCTTTCGTCGAAAAATTTCCCATGCAAAAAAAGCGTTTTTGTAGCCATTTACAGCAGATTAGTGCACCAGCATTTTCTCCGCTACTCCACTCTCGTTGTTCTAAAAAGGTAAATATCGAATCCGACCCAGCGGTCAGACTGGGAGGCAATAAAGGGGGGAGGAAGACAAAATCTCAGAACGAGTATTTGGTATTCCTCAAACGGTCACCGTTGTTGTTTTGTTTTTTTCCCTCCTCCCTTTCTCTCTCCCTCTCGCCCCTAGAGGCATGTCAACAGACGCGCGGTTGTTTGCGCCCATTTCGCGTCCGTCGGACGAGCCTCCCAATGATTGCGATTCGTAACGAGGAAAGGAGCGCAGACGGACGACGAATTGAGCTATCGAAGAGTAGCGGCGAGAGAGGGAGGGAGAGAAGGGGTTAAAAGCGGGGGGAGGGTGGCGCACGTCACTCTACACGCTGCGAGAAAGCGATTCTCCATTTTTTTCTTCCTCCTCCTCCTCTTCTCTTCCCTCCCCCCCCCCTCTTCTCTTCCCTCCCCCCTTCCTTCCAGTTCGTTTTCAAGAGCGTTATTTTTTTTATTTTGTTTCAGCAGCCGGCTGGATTTGCCACTCCAATCAACTTTATTCCGTTTTTTTTTTATTCGGTCGTTCCCAACCAACCAGCAGCTCACATTCACTTTCCGCATCCCAGTCTCGCATTTAGACGTTTATTTGTTTCTTTATTTTCGCGATTTTCTCTCTCTCTCTCTCTACGTCGTTTCGTTTCACATTTCTTTGGTTATTGTGCCGTGGTCCCTTTTACTCTCTCTCTCTTTCTCTCTCGTTTTCGTCGCGACAGATGGAGTTTTCGATCTTTACCTGGAAATGTTACCGAAAAAAACAAAAGATTGATCTGCATATGTTTATGGGGAGAGGGGGTAGGGGAAAGATACCTGGCGTCGGAAACTCGGGAGACTGGCGGGGCTTTTGTCCGCCTTTTGTTTCTCCCTTCTCTCGTATCAAGTTGTTTCCTTTATGTGTCGTACGTCTTTTTTTTAATTCCCGTACCCTGTGTCGTTTGGAGAGCGGCATTAAAAATGATAATAATTTTGGAAATTTCGTGCTCTCTTGGTCAGTTTTAAAGATGAAAGAGATGTGAGATGGCGGGCTTGATAAAAACAATTAAGTACGGTAGGAAATTAGGGTTATCTTAAAGTATTTGCAACTTTAATTGATGATTATGCTAGCATTCACACGAACCTCAAAACCCTGAAATAAAGTTAGGGGGAAAATAAGTTTCGATTTCTAATTCTGCGAGAATGGGTCGTAGCGCAAATTTTTTTACTGTACTTACGACCAAAGAAGAAATAAACAAATTTACAGAAACAATAACATAGTAGAGAAACAGAATTAAAAACTTGATCCCATCACGAATAATCTCGCAAGAAAACGTAAGATGTTGAGGAAAAAGAGGCTATGCTATGATCTGAAGCTCCCTTTTTCAAGTTTTCATAAATTTCTAAATATTGAACCAACGTTGTGTCATTGGTTCTCTTGAGGCCTACGCTCATTTCCACGAAAATATAGCTCTCCATTACTTTATCTTTTTAAGTCGTTTGACGTTTTAACGATCTCCGCTAATGTGTTTCCGGGTTTCTAAGGTTCTATGTGTTCATCTCGCTGGAGTCGGATTAAAATATTTTCTGGGTAGATTTCTGCCTAAACCCTGCCTAGCCTGTTATGAAGACCGATCTATTTGCATAAAAGGGAAACAAATCTTTCGTCGGTTTGCCCTAGTCTCTTATTTTGCATTGACAGGACTGCGAAGATCTCCGTGTTTTTTTTTAATTCTAAATGGCAAAACTTTTTCCAAAATGCAAAAAATAAAATAAAATGGTCGCTACTGGCCTCACCGCGGATAAGAAAAACTGCGAACCGCGTGTTATTCCTGTGAATACTTTTTATCGAGGGTGGATACGTTTTATATCATTCTGCTACACGACTTAACACATAAAACTTTAGTATTTTTGGAACTATAGCTTTCCCGTGCATTTATTTCCTATCTTTAAGTAGGCGCTGCGCAAAAACTGTCAAGTATCTGAATCGATGAATCTATGTATTACCACCGCAAGCTGTTAAATAAACTCTAAACCTAGTACCGATTGAATTCGATTTATGTATTGTCGTATACGAGCATAATAAAGGTTTTAACTGTAACTATAACCGGCCTCTCATATTACTATTAAATATATCGAGAACACCCTTTAGTTTAATATTGGATATACACGCTCACTCGAGTCCAAAAACAATTCCAAATACAAATATGGCGCTTCTTAAGCATCGTCCGTTTTCCTGAACTCCTTTCGAAAAACATCCGGCTTTTTATGTCGCCATCTAGAAAACACTCAGGCGTCATTTTTTTCCGTTCATTAGTCGAACGGATAGGATTACTTGGGCCATTAAAAGAAGAAGAGAGAAACACTCGTTCTTTTTTTTAATTTTCCGCGCGACGGGGTGCTCGAAAAAGGATTTTTGTGTCCCTTCAGCGTTACGCAGAACGACAGGAGAAAGAGGGATAGAGTAAACAGTACAGACACTCAAACCTATCTCAGCCGGCACCACCATTGCCAACACCGCAATCGAGAACTGCCATGTTTAAAAAAAACACCCGGTGAAAAGCAGCGAGAGAGAGAATCTGACTGTGAACCCCCTGAAGCAGCAGACGTCTGGACGGTTCATATATATATATATATATATATATGCATACTTATACATACGTATATACGGGGAAAATTATAGAAGCCCCGAGAGAGAGAGAGAGAGAGAGAGTTCACTGAGCTTTTTACTACTACGTTCTAACCTCCCAAAGGGGATATTTTCATAAAAAACGAAAAAAAATCGCGTTAAAAAAAGGACTTTCGGACGAGGAATGTCCCGCGGCATCAAACTGCAGACCACGCTGCGCGATCGTCATCTTTTTCCCTCTCTCTCGTTTTTTTCTCCTCTGGACACAAAAAGATAGTACGTAGAAGGGAAAAGGATGATTGTACGTAGAGAGAGAGAGAGGGAGAGAAAGGAGAAAAGTAGAGAAAGGTCGTGAAATCGTCGGAGGAGTGGGCGGTTCTTATGAATGAAAAATTTTTTCGAAAGGGTTCCTAAAAGTTAGGAAGTAAGAGTAGGTAAGGGGTGGCGGATGTAGTTTTGCTTGCTCCAGCGAACTTCCAGACTCCATTTACACTTTCTCTCCCGCTCATCAGCCTTTCGACTCGTCGTCCATCGGATGTTTTGTGTTCCGTGCGTATGCACGTGTATTTGGCGCGCGAGCGTGTATGACGCGCCAGCCGCGTGGTGAATCAAGGGTTAACGAGATGGTTATGCAACCGACGCTAATAGGTTCGTTGGAGAAGAGGACGGCAAAGGAAGTAGGCCAGTGTTTCTCGTCGTTGTATGCAATGTCGGGGGGGGGAGAGAGAGAATGAAGGGGGCGCTGAAGCCGATCGGGTAAAGGGGCTCCATCAGAGCGGGCGGACATCGTCTATTGTTTTACCCGAGGCATTTTAGCGTATCTATTGAAAAGAAGTTACATTCCTGTTAGCGTTATTGTGTGTAATTTTGTTCAATACACCTGTGCTGTTGCAATGGAATCGGTAGAGAACTATCGGAGAGTAGCAGTCCAATCCGGATGAGCTGTCGCGTCATCTTCGAGTGCGCTCCGCGTGCATAATGACGCGCCGTGACTTGCATTAGATCCCGACGAAGTTTCTCACTGCGTTTCGACTCGTATGTTCTGAGGCAGTTCGATCAATTTCGTGCTGTATGAGCTATTTATGCAAGTGCGCGAGTATGAGATTATGAATGAGAGGTGAACATTCCGTATTCAATCGGCGAAATTTATTTAATACGAAAGAAAATCTCTTTTAAATCATGACTCTCGTAAAAGTAATAGTCGGCGGTATATATTAATCACACTTAATAACTCATTCAGAGGTTAGAACTCGGATAAGGCGACATTTGGTTTAGGCGGCAAGGTATTCTCGTCCGATGCTGTGACTTATTGATGAGTTTAAACTCGAATAAGAAATTTATTTATGTTATTACTAGGGGACATGCTCCCTGCTCCCTGACGCTCGCCAATCCCCTCCTCCCCCCTATTTGCTCGCTGTTTCCTCGTTCCTACCATGTGCCTGTTGGATTTAGATTGGTTTAATGGGAATATGTTTTGAATGAGTTTAACGAATATATTTTATAAGGGATGTAGGTATGTTTGGTTTTTAATAACAAATTAAGAAAATTAGTTTCAAAGCTCGATAAAAAATAAACTTAGAGGGCCGAAATTCCCGGAGATTAAAAATGGCTGAGGTATAGAGCGTTAAAGAGAGAGAGAGAGACAACCAGAAATCGGATTTTAGTAATATATATATATAAAATATAAATAACATGAATACTGCGTCCGATTTATTTGCATTAAATTCATATCTTCGGTCATTTCGAGCAAGTTTTAATCTTATTTTCGATCTTTAAGCCTTTATTTAAGTGTAATATGCACGGAAATTACCGAGGACATCGACACCGGTAACCATGGAAGCTTATTACTGAAATGTTTAAAAATTTACCAAAACTCGAGTATAAATTCAAAATATGAGCGAATTCGAATGAGAATGAGTATTCGACGGTAAGAATAAGAATGTTCGTTCATTTTGGCATGTTTTAGCGAAAATTTCATGTCGATAACTTAATTTTAAGATATTTTAAAGAGTAAAAGAATGAAAGCCTTCAAACCAAAAATGTGATTTTTACGTGTTATCTTATGGGAAACGACATTCATCCTCTGGAGTCGAACCCGTGACCTTTTTCGAATTTTTTTAGTCATAGCGTAAAGATTCATTAACACTGAAATCCTGAAAATTTTCAGTCTTCTAAGTTTGTTTCTAATCAAGTTATTCACAAAATTAGAGCGTTGAGCATCATGATGGCTATTACGATTTTATAATATAGAGAGATATCTTCTCATGATCAGTTCATAATAAAGTAAATTTGAGCTTAATTTATATCGTTTTACTCAGCGTAACTGTTTTTATGGTGGGAGAATGTGGTTGCGGAGTAGAAGGTTATACGTATATATATATAATGTATGTGTGTGTGTGTATATATATATATATATATATATATCCCGTTTATATGAATCTATAAGCAGTTTTTTCCCATCAGTAGACATTTTTAACCAACGAGCCTAATCCTATTTCTACCCATTCTCATGAATGTTTTATATACGACTGAAGCCATTGACGAGGGAAGAGAGAGAGAGGGAGACAGAGGTATTCAAATCATGCCAGGCATGTCGATAACGCAAACGAGAGGAGGGCGAATAATAAAAAAGGGCGCGCACACCGAAATTGCGACCCTCAGTCTATATGTAGAAGCATTGGGATAGAGAGAGAGAGAGAGAGAAGCACTCAGAGAGAGACAGACTCACGCAGATCTCCGGGGTAACGGTATTTTCCAGCGAGATTACGATCTCCAATCCGTCGGACGAAGTCGTTTAAATGACAGCCAATCGGAGGTTTTTATATTTTTTTCGAAAGAAGAAAAAAAGAAAGAAAACATGGGGGGGGAGAAGGTGCTTGATTGTGATGGAAAGGGCACGGGGCTACTGCCGACGACACCGTCCCAGATAAAGAGGACCGCACTTCGGCAATTTAATTGTTTTGAGTTTACGCGGGGATAGTTGGATCGATCGGATGAAAGATTTACGTGGATCCTCCGGCGTGTGTTTTTTTTATCGGAAAAGTGATTTCCTAAACTCTTAGAAAGTTCCTCACCCCATCTATCACCCCTACTATTTATTTGAGGTTTCGTTTAGGATGTAGTTTCGTTGCTTTAATTTTCCTTTAAAAGTCTTTCGTGCCCACGAGGCTTGTATGTATGAGCCCGTGTAATGGCAATTTTCGTTTTTTTTTAACTTTGGTTTTACGACGAAAGCAACAGTTCTAAGGTATTAAATTTTCAGTTTTCTCAACTTTTCTCGTGTTCATTTAATTAATGTAGGGTTTCGTGAGGTTATTCATGTATACATATTTTTTTTGCGAGGAATTTCCTGCCGGATTATTATTCACTTTTTATTTTATATAATACGATTTAATTCATGCTATCTTTTTATGCATGCGAAAAGTTTAAATGCATTTACCCTTTAAGTTACCCTCTGCATTGCTTGAATTTTTTCTTGTTTCATCTAACGTAAACTTTTCTACTTTAAGTAATTTTGTATCGGATAGAAGAGCTAGACTACGGAAATTTGGAATAATTCATTTGTCCTCTTTCTTCTTTCTTGAGACCTTTTTTCCGATAGGTGTAGTTTCATTTTTCATGGATTACATTTCAAAGAATGTACAGATATCTTCCGTATCTAATAGGGATTATTAGGGGAAGGGGGGCAATACCTGGTACTTAAGGGGAAAAAGGCACATCAGTTTCGTTTGTCAGAATTTTATTGAATTATTCATAATTTTCCCATCGTTACTGATCAAACTAACTACAGTTTAAGTAGTAGAATCAAAATTTGGTATTAAAATATGAAAACTTGTTAAAATGTCAAACATTACAACATACGGTCTTGCCCCAGAGTAGGGGCACAACCGGGTGATGCTCAGGGCATAACCGGTTATGCTCCAACAAAAACTTTAAAAACATATAATTTTAAAATGTGAAAAAAACACTATCTAAGAGAACATGAACATTTATGACACAAAAATGTGTTTAATTCTTCATCCCTCAATCTAGTACAACCATCGTGAGCCCATTTTTTACAAGCAGTGCACTGCACCCGGCCATCACTGCGTTTAGTTGCACTGTACTTTTCTTTGCAATACAAGCAGAGAGCTTCATTTTCGTCATCTTCAGTTGACTCTCCGTCTTCCGATATGTTAAGAGCTCGTTTTAAAGGTTTTTTCTTCGGTCTGAACTGTTTGACTAGGTCCAATGTCAGCTTTCCTGCTACTTTCGAGGTTGATTTCTTAGTAGATTTTGTTGCCGGTTCAAGTAGCTCACGTTTATATGGCAATTCCGTAAGGATGATTGTTCTTCCTCTTTTCCCCCGAAACGTTTTATACGAGGCTATAAAATAGGTTTCAATTTTTCCATTCTTATTTTGAAAACGTTAGCCTAATTTGCAGTGAGTGGAAATTAATTTATTTCTATAGCCCTCATACTGTCTCATATTGTGATGCACTGAGTGCAAGCTGCTTGAATGTAGCTAAACAAATATCAACTATCATTAAATAGACTGTATTGGGCGCAAATATTTTATAATAAAAGTTGGGACAGAACAGGGTACTGCCCGGTTGTGCCCCGAGCGTGCCATTTTCCTTTATATTAGTCTGGGAGTGAACCACAACCTATACGCCTGAACGAAAACCGTGTTGAGAAAGACTAAAATATTAGCTTCCGAACTATCGTCAAAGATTACTCCTACGGCAAACAGAATATAACTGCAGGCTAGTTTAAACATAGTGTATTTAAGATAACTTACCTCTGTATCCACTATTTCTTCAGATGAAGCATAAAACGAACGCCAAATCGGTCACCATTCGACGTGCCTCGTTGACAGGTGTTCTCTAACTGGTTCCAATTATTCCCACTAGGCTGCACCACCCTCTAAGGTAGACGGAGGGAGTACCCGATTGTACCCCGCTACCCGGTTATGCCCCCCCTTTCCCCTACCTTTATATGCAAAACCCCTCCGTCTGTAATAAATTCGCTTGCAGATAAATGGATAGAAAACGAATCATTTGAGGCGCACTTCGTTATTCTTATGTCTGAGAAAAAACTTAGTCCGATGCCACGCGTAGCGAAAAAATTGGGTCTAACCGACGGCGTTCCCATTTTCTACTTCTCCGAAACCTTGTTCCATTCTCTTCCTCCCCCCTCCCTCTCCATCTGAATATTCCTCTCTACCGCAGCCTCCCTCTTTCTTTCATCTTCTCACTCCCTCGAGAAAAAAGGAATTCTTTTTCGTTCTCCCCCTTTCCTCCTCCTCCCAGTTCACTTCCTGAAATCCTCCTTCCCTTATCCCACCTAAAAAACTTACTTCCTCCTTCCCTTCTTCCTTCCTTCCTCCCCTTCTTTCCCTCCCTCTTCCTCCCTCCATCTATCTCTCACTCCTTCCTCCATCAAGCTCATCTCCTTACCTCGGAATTCCTTCACTCAGAAAAAAACCGCCCACGCTCTCGTCTGTCTGTGAGACTTTTCTCTTCCTAATAAAGAGGAAGAGGAAGGAAAAGGGGCCTTTTTGCTCCCCTTTTCCCCAGTTTTGGAGCGGATGGAGTAAGAGAGATAGAGAGAGGGGGATGGAAAGAGAGAGAGAGATGGAGTTAGGAGAAGAGGAGACCCTTAAGGATATGAAAGGGTTTTTATATTTTTTCCACGGATGGGAAAAAAGGAGATTCCTTCCGTCCTCTGAGACGTACTATAACGTGAAGTCTGCGGGTGAGGTGGAAAGATCAGCACGGAAGGAGTGAGAGAGAGAGAGAGAAAAGGAGTGAGAGAGAAAAGGAGTGAGAGAGAAAAGGAGTGAGAGAGAAAAGGAGTGAGAGAGGGGATGGCAAGAGGAAGGATGAGGCGAGGCCGGTGGAGGAGAGGAGGCGAGAAAGCGACGTTTTTGGTCCTTACGCGATGTGGGGGGAAAATGGCGACGATGAAGTCTCTGTGTGTCATTGTTCGAAAGGCAGAAATTGACTGCGAGACTGTAATCAATCGGAGAGGGGAATCGAATATTTTTAAAGGCGCCTTGTTGCGACCCGGAAAAGCGACCCGTGCCGCCCACGCGAAAGTGCTGCCGACGTTGGCTGGTTTTAATGCGCGATCTTCGATTGTTAATTTCAGAAGGATGCGTTTCCGTGCTTGTTTCTCTTTATTGACCAGTTATTTGTGGATGGCAGCAGTTCAGGTAAATGGATTTTGGACAGGAATGTATTGCGGATAATCTTAGAGAAGCGGCGATAAATGATTTTATGCAGGTTAATATGGAAGGTTTCAAATAATGAAATTCATTAAAATGGGGAAATAAAAGGGTTATTTTTTTAAAAACTCGGTCGGTTTTACTTGCGGCGGGGAACGTATGATTTTAAACTATTACAAAAACTTGGAAGGTATTCCTCTGATTGTGTATATTCGAAATAGTTCGATGTCAGTTAACATTATCAAAAATAATTCGAGATTATCCAAAACTGTCGAAACCTTTGGCGAACACTTGTTTGATATCGTGACGCGGCAGTCGATAAGCAGTTCAATTTTACCCGCCGTTTAATCGGAACGGAGCCTTAATATTTATGAAGTTTGGCCGCCGTCGAAGATTAACTTATCTAACGGCCAAGTGGAGCGACGTTTTAGTAATTAAAAGCTCGGTTCGATGCCATTTACCCGGGAGTTTATCGTGGAGCGCATTAAAGCGAAGGATATTATTGGAGCAAAGGCGGCTTTATCCCAGATTGTAAAAGGTTGCGCGTCATTTCTAATACGGAGCTGTCGGGAGCGTATGATCGAGGAAATTTCTTGATTTAAGTGGATGTTTTGCATCGGTGCAAAGGAGCTTTCGTGTTGGCTTTTTTCACTTATAATTTTAGTGTTTTAATAGATACAAATTTATTGTTTATATCTATACTAGGAAGTATCTGTTAACGTTATACTTATTATCAGTTTTGATGTGCATTTTATTTTGTCTGGTTTGTTTTGGCACATCACATTTGTTTAGATTAATTTAGGACTTGAATAATAACGCATATGTTCCGAGGAAATTTATATTAATAATTATTTGTTTTTTCCTTTGCAGGTGAGTGTTTCGATCGCTTGACTTCCTAGTTAACGGATAGCATGTAACGGCTGCTGATAGTGATTTTCTCAACAGCATGTAAGTCTTTCAAATAAAACGGTTCACCTTATTTGATAAGCATAATTACGTATTATGGTGGTAGGTGCTTTTTTGGAAAATTTAATATTTTATTTATACCTATCTGATTTATGAACACGAAATTATAGTGTATTGCGTATCCTTGAAATAAAAATATACCCAAACAGAAGGTTCATTAAAATTTTCGAATACTAATAAAATTAGTCACAAGTGAACTGTTTCATTGAATGAATATGTAGTATTTTTTAATTCTTGAGATCAATGATTCATACCCTACGGCACTATTTGAGGTCTGGATTCGTAAATTAGTTTAAATTATATGCAACGTATTATTCGTTAGGTATACAAATACATTTTTGTCGACATAAATTTTAACAATTTCACGGTACGATTTAGATACAAAAAAATCTCACTATTGATTTTCACTTTACATCTTCCTTTTTTATAATCCTTTTACAGATCAAGTTCACGGGATTTTTTAGCTGATAATTTCCCATAAAAATGCTCTCCGAGTTCCTGGAAGTCTTGAGAATGAATGCATTCACAAAGGGCGGCAAGAGCGAGCGTTAACTCTTAAACTCGGAACGATAGCGGTCGTTAAAAGTGATTTCTCCGACCGTTTTTGGATCCTCTCCTCTTTCTTCGTTCACAGCCGCGTAATTGCGAGAGCCACTATCTCTCTTTTCGAGTGATTTAAAAGGATTAACCATTTATGTATTTTGCGCGCGGAGTGGAGAGAGAGAGAGAGAGAGAGAGATAGAGAGGGAGAGATAGAGAGGGAGTGAGGGAGGACGAGTGTTTTAAGGGCAGTTTGATTCCGATCGAGCACCATTAAATCGGATGAAACGCTGATTAACGGTGAATTATAGCGATTCCGCTCTCATTGGAGCAGAGCTTTCCGGCGCACGTAGCGACGCTGTGAGAGTTAAAGAGCCAAAATGGCCGTTTTATATTAGAGATTGATCTTTGCATTCAAAACCGCGACTTCGCGAGTCGAGATAGGGAAATTTGCGGCGTTCTCGGGCGTGCGCGTTTGAACCGAAACTCTGTCCCGCTCTGGAACGCAATCGTGCAACCGTGCGGCTTAAACGATAGAGCGATATGAATTAAAAAGTTAATGCCGTTTTTTGTGCAGATTGGTTGTTGGTTTTTAGTATTGGTTTTTCGAAAGTTTTCGGGTGTGTGAAAAAACTAGAAATTCGCGTGTCTCGGTGTTTTATTGTTTTTGTCAGTAATTTGTGTGATGAAGAATAAAAAAACGAAATTAGAGGCAAACAGTGTGAAAAGATTGCTTCTATGAATTTCCGCAAAACACTTAATAGATTTTCGAATAATTCTTCGAAACTCGCAAGATTTACAGGGGCGTAATCTCTTGTAATTTAACTCCGCAATTCAATTGAGAGGTGATTTTTTTAGTGTTTTATGAAATTCGAGGATGAAAATTGACAATGGCTTTGGAAGTGTATACATGCACAGTGAATTAGCGTATTCAATCCAGTATTCTTGCCTAAAACAGAATTTCCTGTTATTTCTTTTCATATAACGCGAATTATGAGCTCATTATATTGTCTGAATTGAGTTTACATTGTATATGAAGTTAATTATTTTATAAGTATGGAACATTTATAAGTGGTCTTCGCAGCACACGAAACTTAATTTATCGCTGTAATTTGAGGCAAGGGTAGAGTAGAATGTACAGCTCACACTAAAGAGGCAGCAGCTTCTTCTAGTTCCGTGTCTGTTTGCTTCATTGATCGTCATGGATACTTCTGACGTATTCATTGACGTTCTGTAATTTTTATGAGCTGAGGATTAGTAAAGCATTAAAATTTTACCAATATCTAAAATTAAAATGATACCAAAGATAAGTTTTTTTATTATCTCTCCTTTGTATTATATTACATCAATAAGCGACTAGAGAATAAATATCCGTCTTACCAAATAGAGACACTTAACGCCGGCTAATAATAAGGCTAACGCTGACGGAAAAAGAAAGAGCGTCCTTCTGTCTCTTCTATTTGCCACGGTTATTTTTATGTAACCCCGGCGCGTCTCGAAAGAAATATAGCGTTCCCCTCTCCGTCCTCGATAAAAATATGGAAGTCATCGAAAATTCCTCCTTGTTCTCTCCCGCGAGGTGTCCCGGACGTGACCTTTAAGAAGGACCAGCGAATGGGCCTGAGAAAGAGCTGACCGCTCCCCTCCGCGTTGCGAACCCTTTTTCCTGCCCTATTTCCCTCTCTCTCTCTCTCCTCCCTCTACGTCCCTTCCGTCTCTTTTGTCTCAGATCCCGAGGACGAACCCTTTTTCAGCTGGCTGGAAAGGAGACTCTCGTGGGTATCAGAGGGAAGGGTTCGTCGCGGAAGAGAGGGAGAAAGAGAGAGATGGAAGGAGGTTGAAGGGAAGGCGTAAGGGAGAATGAAGAGAGAATAAGAGAAGGAGAAAGATAGCGTGAAGGAGTAGAGGAAGAGAGTAGAAGAGATAATGGAAGAAAAATACTTATTGGGTAAGGTTTGGCCGGGTCGCCTCTTTTATACGAACAAAAGTTAAAATTTACGGTATGTATTTGCAGTATCGAATTTTTTAGAAATTCAATTGTTAGTACGATAGTATATGGTGACTTCCTCATCGTAAGTAGCCAGTCCATGATTGTAGTTTAAAACCAGCTTCTCTATGTATTACTATTTTCCGCAATCTTCTTCGTTTCTTGATAGCTATCTTTACTCACAATTTCTTCACATAGTATGCGCAAACGTTTCTGCTGTTGCGTGCAATAAGGGCCCTAGTTCGATTCCAGGACCGCTTCGTTCCTCCATTTGCATAACATGAGAAAGGCTACAGCATATTTTTAATTTGCATTTTAAAGTTACTTAGAATCATGGTGAAAATCTAGGATTTGAATCTAAACACGCGGAAAAGGATGGAAATTCTATTTTCTTCCTTCGATTTTCAGATACTTTGGTGAAAATCTATCGTCGTTGTCGTTGATAATTTCGCGAAATTAAGCTATAATAATTCATTTGGATTAAGCTTAAAAAGAATAAACGTCGCGAATGTCTTGTCAAAAGACCTCTACAAAACTATCAAATTTAAAAATTGCAATTTTATATAGTCGAAAAAATTTCAATATATGTATCCTAGATATTACTAACCAATAGGATAATGTTAATTGATACATTGTTTAAGAAGTGCATGAGGGAGAGAGGGATTGAGAAAAGATAGGAAAATGGGGAGATGGATGAAGAGAGGGACATTTTGCATTAACAGCACTTTTAAAATAGGGTTAAGTTATTTTTCACTTTAATAATTTTTACAGAAATATAAAACCAAGAAAAATAAATAAATTAAATTTAACGTCCCCTCATTTTTTATTGGCATACACGCCAGAATATAGATCAGGTGTCTCAAACTCGCGGGCCGCATGAGGCCCGCGCGATGGATTTTTGCGGCCCGCGAAGCAATTTACTTTATACTACGCGACCCAAGCTCAGATTTATTTCTTACAAAATATTTCACGCAAATATTTCTAAATAATCTAAGAAGTATATCAGCCTGCACGGTTGAGTTACCGAAGAATGTTTATCCCCTTGCCAGCGAGTTTCTTGCGTATCAGAAGGACTTAACCCTCGACGCCAAATCTAGAATTTTTGTAATGACTACGTGTAAGACGCGTAATAGAGAGCGATTCCTCTCTTGTGGAAAGGGAGAGTGAATATAATACAAAGAATGCGAAAAGGTGTGAAGACTGGGAAAGTAAGAAATGCGACCCGCGGATCGGCAGAGACACCGATGTGAGTTTGAGACCCCTGATCTAGATAGTTTGCCACGCAGTATATTAATGCATTATATATATACATACATAATATATAAACGTGAACATTGGTTCCAAATATTAAATATAACAACGATATTTTGGGAAAAGTGCGGTGTAGAGAGAGAGAGAGAGAGCATAAGAATAGTAAGGGAGAAAGAGGGAGGGAAAATAAGGGAAGGGGAATAATAAAAAAGACGGAAGGTGGAGAAAAGCGAGAGGAAGCGGAAAAAGTTTGGAAAAGAGAGGATAAATGGGAGCGATGAGAAGAAGCAAGGGAGGAGAAAAGGATGAATAAAAGGCGGTTGGAGGGGGGAGATATGGAGACCTGCTATAGTATACGGTCACTTCCGCTCTCCTTCCTGAAGGAGTTTGAAAGAGTGGAATGTGGGTGAGAAAGGATGGGGTGCATGGGTTGGTGGGTGGGGGGAGATTGGGAGGTTTTTTTTTTTTAAGGGTGAGGGAAATTCGCGTAGAATCTTCCTCCAACTCCTCTTATTCACTCCGACGGCCTTTTTATCAATTCCCTCGCTACCAGTTCCTTACGATGTGGATCCTTTTTTTTTTTTAGAAAAACTGCCCGGCTATACGCGGGTCGCGCTTCTTTTTTTCCCACTAGTTTGTTTCCGAAAGAGTGTAGAGAGTAAAAAAAAGGACGTAAACGGGAGGTGGGCCTACGAAAACGGTTTCCATTGAGTTTTCATGATTGCCTTTTTATTTACGAATGCTTATTTACCTGCTTGTTCCATTTCGACGTTTCTTCGACCAGTAATCTCTTCTTTTTAAATATTAATGCGCGATTGTGATTCATGTTTTCAATTTATTTTAAGTAAAACCGTTTTCGTAGTCTCTTGGTAAGTATGGCAAAATGATACGAAGAAATTTGTTTGCATGTACTGTATACGTTAGAACCTTTAAAATCGAAACTCTAGGAAAGACAAAATTAAATCGAGTGGTAAGACTTCTACTCATAGTATTGTAAAATCTACGAGAGTAAATGTCTCTTTCAAGTGGTAGACATTTTAATACATATAATTGTCTTATTTCTGTCAAAAAATGGCGATGGGCATTCTGAATAAAGTCATTCACATTTGGCTTGCGTTTGTGGATTTATGATTTTTTTTAGCCAAAACGTCTCGACAGTATCACTTTAAAAATCATACAGCACAAGGGACGAAGGTTGGTAATAATTCATTCGCATCCTTAATTCAGAATGAGTATTACCGCCATTCAAATTTTAAATTTCGGATCTACTTTGATTATTTTTATCTCCCCCCCCCCCCTTCCCCTCCCCCTACAGACACTCTCGCCCCCGCTCTTCCTCTCCCCACACCCACTCCGTTTTCTACTCTTCCTCTCCCAATCCACCTGCCCCCCTCTCCTCCCTCCCTCCCCTTCGCCTTCATTTGGTAAAAAAATAAATACGTCATCGCGGACGACGACATCTTTCATTTTGCGCTTTTCCATTCCTCGTTCATATTTTCCCCTTCTTCTCGCCTCTTATTTCCTTCTTTTGTTTTCCTCTTTGAGGGTCCAAGCGACGTAGAGTGCTTTTACTCCTGCGTGGAGGGGCAAACTCCCCCTTCTGTAACCTTTATATATACTACTCCACCCTCTCTATCCCTATCTTAAGACTTCTTTTCTTATGTCGCTATGTCTTTCTTTTTCCTTTTTTCCCCCCGTCTTTTCCCCTTCGTCTCCGATACGCTCCTCCTCCTCTCACGCTGGCCCCTCGCTTCCCCGGGACGACTCCTGGGACCACATCCAGCCACTTATCTCTCTCACTCCTTTCTCCCGCCCCAATCCTTTTCTCCTTCCCTTTTTTTCCGTCTTCAAAAGAGATCGTCATAGCAACTGAGTGAGAACTCCAGTCTCGGTCCGTCTCTCCTTTTTCCATCCATTTCTCCATCTCTTCCTCCTCCTGTCTGCGCCGTCTTCTTTTAGCGCTTCCGTGTAAAAACTCCGTGACCTATTATATTTTCACTCGAATTCAAACGGAATAGCTGATATTTTTTCCTCCGAATCTCCCTCCTTTAAACTGTTCTCGTCTATATATATATGTATATAGTGACAAATTCCTTTCGTTCGACTCGGGGCAATAACTTTACTCGGAGAGATTTTTTGTCCTCAAATCGGCCATCGGGATGAATAATTCAACGTGGCGCTTGCGACCTTTGCCGCGGAAGCCGAGACGCGAAGTGGAACTTCCCTAATTGCGTTGTCTTTTTGATGCGGAAAGAGGCCGAGAGACTCGCGAGTGTGAGTGCAATTAGGGGGAAGGGGGGGAAGGAGAGAGAGGAAAATGGAGTCGGTTGATGGGATAAGTCGTCTGAGAATCATAATGCATCCTCGGAGATGAATCCATTTGGGTCAACGTGAGGAGGAATTAGTTCCCTAAACAAACGTTATCCACCGCCACTGGGTAGTAATGACAGAGCGTATCACGACAAGATGGAGAGAGGTACTCTCGAATCGGCGGAACGAGGAGATGCGAGATCGATAAAAATCTTTGTTCGGTTCCTTTTTTTCATCTCTCCTCCTCCGACTCGAGTGTGCTTGCTCGAGGAAACGTTGAATATGTATGTTTGCGTCTTTAAGTCGCGTGGGAGGAGAAGGATGGAAGCGATAGGGGGGAGGGGGTGGGGGTGGCCGTAAGGAGCGATTACTTTGCTAGTACGCCCTGGATCATTTTCTGCGGCCCTTGCGGAAGAAGTGCATAAAAAGTGACTGCGCTCCGATCGATCAATTCAGACCTATCAACTCAACAATGGGCCGCTGGTAGAATCACGTTTCCAAGGTCCATTTATTAATCCAAACACGTGTATGGGTTTCATTATGTATGAAAATATTTCTTTCTTTTTTCAGTTTTGCGCGGAAATTTATTGTAACTGTTGAATCAGGGCGTTATACATACATAGGTGTATCGTTTTACTGGGTTTTGTTTAAAATAAGTAGCTAATTTTAATTTGCTATCGTTTGAAATCTCTGTGAATTCCATTTATTGTACTTGATTCCTTAATATATTTCGTTATATTATATTTACGAGGACGTAATTGTATGGCAATAAAAGAAAAAGAAATTTTATATCAGATTTTTAAGTAAGTTAAATAAGTAACTACTTTTAATTTAAGTTTTAAAATTAATGCTTTCCCATAGTTGGCAATCTGTAATAGTTTTATTAGTGACAAAAGCATTTTCACTGTTTTGCCTTTCCGCTTCTTATAATTGAGATGTCTGCCAAAGGTTGTAAAAATTACGAGAGTAAATGTAGCGATTTTATCGAACATCTACGATACACAAATAGAACCACAAACCATCCCCTTAGCTTTCGTATCCATCCCCTTTAAGATGAATACTTTTGATATCTCATTCGAGAATATTGAACATTTGGGAATAAAAATCGCTTTAATGGAATGTTGGAAGCGTTTCCTGTTTACGTTCATTAATATCGAACTCTTTTGATCAGGATAAAATTTGTCGAACTTAAAAACAATGTTATATTCCACAAAGACAAACACAGGACGTTAACAAAAAAGCCCCAATGTATCGCGGCCCTCCATAATAAATCAATTCGTAGCGCTGTCGGGTGCAATAAAGCGAGTGATAAATGCTCCCCTTCTTTTTTTTTTATTTGCAAGAGATGCAGTCGGCGCGTCGGAATCTGTCCTTGGGAAGTGTCGCGGTATTCGAAAAGGAAAAGCCGCCCATTTCTTTCGACGCTTAACAAGTTTTAAAGTGAGGTATCGCGGCGGCGCTGATGAGATTCTAATAAAAGCGAACAATGAAAGAACGGACGTACTAGGTAATCAATCAGGTTGTTATGGAGCGGGAAGAGAGGCAGGGAGAGGTGGAGAAAGGTTGGGGAGTAAAAGGGGAGTGTAGTATGTGTGTACTTATGGCTGGAAGAAAAGAGCGGTTGATTGATCGTATAGCGGATGCAAAGGATAAGAGAACCCGCCTCGTAGGAAGAGAGAATAACACTTGAACACCTGCATGATGGAGTCATTACTTCGAGAAAAGGATCTATAATCGGTAGCGTTTGTTTGTTTCTTTTTATTCTTTTCCCAGGGTGGAACGAAAAAAAAATCATCGCGTTCTCCATGTTATGCTTCTCTCGCGAGGACTTTTTTTGTTCTCTCTGTTCGAAAAAAATAAAAACGGTAGTGCAAGGTCGCGGCGGAATGTTTGGTATATATGGAGGAGCGCTCTCGTTCTCTCTCTGAAATGATGGGAAAGAATACCGGTGATGGATATGTTAGCGTCGTCGTGAAAGTGACCTCCGTTTCTGTTCGAAAGGAAAAGGTTTCGCCGCCGTCGTCGTAAAATGATCGCGGAGTTATTCCGTGGCAATTTCTTCGAAAGGGACGAACGCTTGTGTTTTTCTAACGTCGCGGTGCAGTGGCCCGTGAAAATTCACCTTCGTTTTATCGTTACTGTTCCTATTTCAATTTTTCCCCGGATGGGTTCTATCTATTCGGGAAATTAATCTGCGCTTAATTTTAGTTATTAGTACGAGTGTCGAAATTATCTATTTCGGAACACCGTGGCGATCTTTTTACGGTTATTTACTGACGCGACGGTCGATAACGTACGATCGAAGGAAAATCAATCGCGAGATTTATATAAATGCTTTTCTTTCGCTTTGCAGCTAATTTTTCCTTGGTGTCCAACTGGTTATAATTATTTATTTAAATCCAGAAAATTATCTTGTGGCGAAACTTAACGTAATTTATTTAATTCTTAACCATATATCTTAAAACGCGTTTACGCATTAGTAAACCGTAATTAATACAAGAAATATCTATGTATATTATTTGTCTAAAATGCCTCGTTTAGCCGTTAAAATTGATGTATTAGTTTTGAAAACATTTCTATAAAATTTTGCAGATATTTGTATTATAAGAATTAATTGGTTTTATCTTCCTGGAACAATAAAGGCATAGATGTACAGATTTTTTTAGACGGCAGACGAAGTGTCTTGATAATAAAATAACAGCGTCGTTACGCTTGAAGCGACGACATCGGTATGTCGCCTGAGAGTCCTATTTCGCATCTTTTTTTCCTCGAGGTACTATTTAAAAAAAAAGCGTCATTTTTTAACTGTGGTATTTATCTGAGGCCGTTCACTCATAAGGCCCTCTAGATTACTTTTCACTCGGGCATATCTTCAGCAACTTTCTGCGTCGTCAGCTCTCTTCACGATAGGTTCCGACCCCAAGGGATTGGTCAACTCGAGGGAATTCGTTTCTCAGCGCGCCCTCACGGGAAAAAATTTCTTATTTTTTAACAAAAGAGTATCGCAGCTCGTTCCCCTCCTTATCTACCGAAGAATTGAAAATAAGGGAGATAGACTCCCCCATCTCCCGAGATGGCCTTTTTTCACGTAGTTCTCAAAAGAAGGCGACGTTGGTTGAGGAAAGGCAAGAGGAGAGAGGTGAGGGTGAGAGAGAGAGAGAGAGTCAGATACGGTTCAGAGCTGTAGGAGCTTATTCCAAAGCGCGATTTTTATCTTTGAAGGAAATGTGGAGAATTTTCCGTTTCTCGACATTTCGTGAATTGTTCAATTTCGATAGATTCGACGCATTTCGGGAAACAAGGGAATTGTTTTATTGATGTGTGTTTGGAATTTGGACACGTTATGGCATATTTAATGTTTGTTCGATTTTGTTTTTGTTAACTTTCATTGAATGTATTTATTTGCGCAGGTATCTGTTAAATTTCTTTATTTTTTGTGTAATTCCGTCCATTTTCGAAAATGTCAAGCTCAAGTATTTCAGAAATTTTAAGCAGTTATTACTGTAAAATGTTTTACTTTTACTCAATCAGTTTTAATTTATCGCATAAGATACTAATTTTTATTACCTGAATTTGTTTTATTTTCCGTTTAAATGCAAAATTTTTACTTAATACGTCTTGGTTCTTTTAGTATATGTCAAATTTTAATCTTCCTTCTGTCAAATTATTCATTGTACCTAAAATTTATTAGGGAGGAAAAATATTTTAGTAAAGGGAGCGCAAAATTATGAGATACCTTGCAAGCACAGTAGAAATTTGAATGGTTTTTTCCTGTAATCATTTCATTAAATCGAATCTTAATAAACATAATGAGGGAAAAAATAACCACTTGAGATCCATGCGAACCATTCAACCCTGCCCTCGGTTGGAACCTTATCATATGGCATTATAATTTAGTTCTGAGCTTTTATATTAGCAATACATAATACGGATCTCTCCTCACAAAAGAAAGAGGATATGTAAGGTTTAGGAGATAAATTTCGGAAGCCTCCCTCATCTACAAGGACGACTTCCGCGGGCTCGAGTTAGAACTTTAAAACGCCAGGTCCTCCATTCATGCTCCGGGAAAACTTGACCGTCCTGGGATACCGTCCAGCTGTGAGGAGGCATTATAATAGGACACGTCGAATTCACGCGTGGACACAAGGAATTCTCCTTCCCTAGAACATCGTCCATCGCTATCTCACACCTACTTGCCCAAAACGTCGGCGCCATTGCGTCCAACCGACGCTCTCGAGGCAATCCTGCAAGAGACCTTGAGGGAGGAGTTGGTAGGCGTAGAGTTTGCGGTGTGTAGAGCGAGAGAAAGATGGGGAGGAGGAGAAGGGAGAAACTGCCCCGCTGAGCCTTCTTATTTTGCCCAAAATACCCTCGGCCATTATGAAAGTCCAGAGTTCCCCTCTGTCCTCTCCCCAAACCCTCTTCTCCTTCCCCCAGTCCCTTAGGAAGCCGCCTCTATGATTGTGCAGGGATGAACTGGTGGTTGAAATGGCGTAGGGAAGTTGGACTCACGCCATCTAGGAAAGAAAGAATTGCGTGGAACTCGGCCCTCACACTCCTCCCTTTCCTCTCTCTCTCTTCCCCACCTCCTCCTTCCTCCCTCCTCTTCCATTCGACGCCCAGACTTCCGTTCTTTGCCTCCCTTCTGGATTCCTCTGTCTCTATTGTGCCGATTCCCCGGTTCTGCTTTGTCCTCCCTTTCACTCCTCCCTGGACCTCTTTCACTCCTCCCTGGGCCTCTTTCTCTCCTCCCTGTACCTCTTTTTCTCCTCCCTGTACCTCTTTCTCTCCCTCCGTCCACTGTTTTTGCAGACTTTTTCCACCTCAAACCTCCTTTTTCGTCTCACGCAAAAACCTACAATTTCTTTAAGGGCATGTGACACCTTATTTCTAACCTTGAACCCGTACGTTCTTTCCATTTCTTGATTCTCTCCTTCAGTTCGGCCTTTCTCTTTACTATTTGATTTCTTCTTCGTCCTTTTATCATTTGTCCTCCTTACCCCTCTTATTCCATTTGAAATGAGCACGTTCTCTCCCACTTCTTCTTACGTCCACCTCCTCCCGTTATTTTGGAGGGAGGAACGCTTCACCCCTCCCTCCTCTTCCCCCATTCGACGTGGACATGTCTTTTTATATATTCTCCCATACTTTTCTTCCTATCTCCATTCCCCCCTCCCCCACCTCCTGTTCCTCCATTTAACGATGGCATTGTAAGAATTTCTTTATCTCTGCCGGCCCCACCTCTCGCTCTCTTTCCTCTCCACAGCCATTCAACTCGTTTCGCTTTTCCATCCCTGCGTGTTTATTCTTTTCTCCGGTAGAGGGCTTTTCGTCTCGATTTTTTCGTTATCTTTCTCGTGCAAGTCTTTTTCTACGCAGAATTATTTTTTTGTTATCTGTATGTTGTATCCAGCTCTCTATATCCATTTCGCTTTGGTTCGTCATTTTTAGTTCTTTTTAAATCGCAGATACGCGTTGAAATTTTTAATGTTCCATTTTCTTTCTTTGTATTTTTTACGCTCTTATCGAGAGTTTTGCTTTGTTTTTTAACCCAGCGGTTTTACTCCTTTTTGTGTTGTCCGTTCCGGTTTTTTCTCTCGTTTTGCTTTTCGAGTTCTTTAGCGACTCCAATCTTCGCATCTCTTGTTCTCAACGAATTTCATTCCGTATCCTCCGAAATCCTAGCGCCATATTTTTTATATTTTTTACTGCCCCATCGTAATCTGGGGCGTTCCGAAAGAGATGTCATTCCTTCTAATCGGTTTACTATTCAGTTCTCACGCTTTCTCCCGTATTTCTCTTTTTATGTGTCACAGTTACGATTATTAGATTATACTATCGGATCTTACTGTTTTCCTTTCTCTCGCGTATCCACTATTTTTGTTTTTACGGCTCTTGTCTGTTCCCTCGCTTCCTATAACATTAAGCGTGTAGTTTATGCTCTCGGAATTCCTTCTGTCAAGCATTTTATTACTTAATCAGCGTCGATAAGTGTATTTCTACTCGAAAGATATAAAAAGTGTAGTACTTTTTGGACTTATAATCTGGGTGTAGCTCTCTCGGTATAAAAACCGGACGTCTTTGCTTCCGGTCGTTTTTTTTTACTAGCAATAGTTAAGTTTTTTTTTATATGTGCCTTTTCTCTCCATAATTCTGCACGTGATGATGAAATAGCCCATGTCACAGAGATCAAGGGTTCGAATCGATTAGCGTGCTTCCCCAGCCCTTACGTTCAGTTATAGACAGAAGGGTAACCAAATGGGGTGGGTGAGGAGTACTTAACGAATGGAATAGTTCTAAAGCCGTGAAGAGGCGTTCTTTTTTTCTCGTGGAGACAAAGAAACGCCGTTAGCCATTGAAGAGAGTTCCGAAACTCCGTATTTCACCATCTTGATCACTTTCTCGCTTGCTTCCCCATTATGTATATTTCGGGAACATCTCTCATTCCATTCCACTTTCTCTCTCTCTCTCTTGTTCCCTTTGTTTCCCTTTACTTTCCTCTAATTTACATCTAAGAGGCCCCTTATCTCCGCTCTCAGACTAACTTACTATGCGTAAGAATGTCGTTATATCAAAAGAAACGGCGGAATATTTTTATTTTATGACCCCGGTGAAGGTGCAAATTATGAGAGTTGCTCCAGCCGTTTTCTAAGTCTTGAAACGAGCTACTTTAAAGTAGGGTATTTATCGTTAAAATTTTATCAGCTACATTAAAAAAATCCTTTTCTCTAAATACAGTATAATTTATTACAGTTAAAATTTTCCATGGGTAATTTACTCAGAAGAATATTCCAATTAAAAATTTTCCTAGAATATTTTAAAGGCCGTATAATTTTATTTAAAAAATAATTGCTACATGTACCTATTAGAATCAGTGGTGGTCGATTTAGTGATGTTTTCTCCGTGAAAACATCGTGGAAAGAGGAATTTTATACCTGTAATATTTTTCTTACATTATTGAACGCATAAATCTTAATAGCTGTACTTTATTCCGCGTAATTCGTTTCGAGAAACATCTCGTAAAAAAATAAACCCGAGTTCCGTTTTCCCGAATCCCTATCTTAAATAAAACGACCTCCTTTCCCCCTTAAAGATAATCCAACCCGTTCCGCGTTTTTTTTTAATCTTACACTCTCTCCTGCGAAATAGCATCCTTTACGTCCTGGAAGCGGCGTGAAAGGCTAACGCGTCGAGAAGGACCTACCAACAGTCATTCTTTTAAATGTTTTTTGGGCCTAAGGTGGGCCCTCCTTAATGGGAGAGAAGGGACGAGAGGAGGGAGGGAGAGGGGAGGGGGGAGGGTATGGTTAAGGAGAAGATTAGGGAAGAGGAGAGATTAGAGGGAGGGAGGGAGGAGAGGGGAAAGGAGGGAAGTGGAGTGGGAAAATTCGCGAAACCCGCGGAGAAGGGAAGAGAGAGAGAGAGAGGGTGGCTTCTTCCTCATTTATTCGCAAAGAGGTAACTCCCCTCTTTCACTCTTGGAGAATAATGACCCTTTGTTCTTTCTCAGACTACGGTATTTCTCTCTCTCTCTCGCGATCTCACTCTCTTTCCCTTTTCTTCTCCATCCATCCAGTCAGTCTGTCCGAATCGGGGCATGAACCCAGGACTTTTCGTCTGGGTCGACGTATCCCTTTTCCCCTTCCTTCTTCCTCCCCTTTCTTTCTCCTTCTTCTTCGTCATACCACTGAACTGAGAGTGAGCATATTCTCCTTTTCTTTCTCACACACATTTTTCGTTTTTTTCGTCCAGGTTTTTTATTTCGGTGCAACGAAACAAGGATCTCTTGTACGCCTCGACCCTCACCCTCCTCTCTCTCTCTCTCCACCTCTCTCCCTTTGTGTTGTCTTCCATCTATTGAGGGAGGGTGAGTGGGTAAAGAGGAAGGGAGTTTAGAGGGGTAGGCGCCGCAGGGGGTCGATGCTCCTGAACGAGTGCAATTTTTTGCCTACCAGACTAAAGTTTGTACTCCTTGGAGTACTTCTTAAAAAAAAAATATCTACTTCATGGAGCCTCGCGCCTCGTGGAGGAATTTTTATCGCGCAAAAAGTGAGAAAAGCGAAAAATTACTTTTTTTTGTAGTCTTTGCTATCGCTAAATGGTTACGTGTACCTACACCATTACTTCTGTGCTGTTAAACACACCATACTGACATAATTATTGATAGATATTTCTTTTGAAATTGAATCATCAGCATAACTCCTACCCACAAAAGATGGTAAATTTATGATGTAGTATATAATATGTATATATGCTGTTATTGTTCGTCATTTAATCTTCTTATGCTTTTGTCATTTTAGGTACGTAAAGGACATAGGAGAACGGCGAAGTAAAGGTGACGAGTTTCAAATCGCAAAATGTGCTTGACGGTCCGTGAGTATTTGCAATTTTCACAATCTAATTCTCGCTTTTTATGGCAGAGATAGGCTCATAAAAAAGGTTTTTGGCTTCGGCGAAAGAATTAAATTACAGTTAAGTGTTGGAAGCTAAGAGAACGTGAAAATTTTTCAGGATAATATATAATTATATATATTATATGTAATATATACACAACGGCATATTCGTCGTTTATAAGTAATTGATCAAGTCATCGATTTATATGTAAAACGCAAAAAAAAACTTGTTTTCATTTTGACAAATAGCATAAACATCCTCCCTCCATTTTCCCTTCATATAAATCCATCGCAACATAAAAACGCAAAACCCGATACGCTCAGTAAGGCGAGCGTCTTCATTAAACTCCTCTGTCTGCTGAAAGCTCGCATCGTCGCTCGCTTCATCCCTCTAAGCAAATGCATTTTCGCGGTATCTTTCCTCCATTTCCCTCCCCCTCCCCCCAACCGTTTTCTACCCTTTCTGTACCGAGAAAGAACCATCAGTCTCACTTTTTTATAAGTCTCTGTGGCGTCTCCGAAACTATCTCATTTCTCTTCCGCGCTCTGAACCCCCCTCCACTCTCCACTTTCTCACACACAACAGACAGCCATTCCGAACGCTCCAGACGGTCCTGCGACAATTGCGCATCGCCGAAGAAAACCGGGCATCGCCCATTCTTCACTTCTTCCCCTTTGACTCCTACCATTCGTCTGGTCAGAAGAAGAGAGAGAGGACGTGGAAAAGATATGGGAAGGAGAAGGAAGGGGTGTAAAGGGGAAGGGGGACTTCTGCTCTGCTTCAGAGATTTTAAAACGCATGCCTTTAAGGAATGCCTTCCGCAGAAGTTGCGGGAGACGGCCGACAGACTATAATGGCGCCACATATCGTTCACTTCCTTCCCTCCCCCGCCCCACACCCTTTCCAAAGCCGTCTTCACGTAATGTCCCTCCGCGCTTGCACGCCCGGGATCTTCCTTATCCGAATAACGGAGTAAATGCATTCGGGCGGAGGGCGGGGGAGGTTGTTGAGGGATTTCGTGGGGGAAGAGGGGAGGGAGGAGGGTAGGGGGGGGAAGAAGTTACGTCTCACAGGGTGGCGGGTGTGGGTCCGGGAATGCTGCATTACCGTCGAGACCGACAAAGGGAATCGGTCCGTTTTAGATACGCGTCACGTTGTTCACTTGTCTGATGTCCGAGCTACTCCTGTCGAGACGGGCAAAGGATGCAACTGCTAGATGCAAGGGTTGAAAATCTCGGTGTCCACGCTATCTCCTTCTGTCTCCCTCCCCTTCTGTAAAACGCTCTTCTAGACGATTGTCCACGTGTGTGCGTGTGAGACTTCTAAAGGAGAGAGCTTTGGGTCGCTAAGGGAAGGAAATCCTGTGTTTGTGTGCTCTCGGAACTATAATACTCGGAACACTTCGCCCAACCATCGCGAAACTATACCGAGAGATGCGATTCACTTTTAAATACTTTTCGGATTTGTTTCATCTCTTCGTTTTATTTGGATATTCGTGCAACAGATTTATAAGAACTCTTCGATACAGATTGCTGCGCATGAAAATACTTGCGAATGCTAGCAATTTATTTTTCGCTATGTAATTTGGTAGATTTATGTGGTATTCAAGAAAATGATTTGCATGTGCATTAAAAAATATTTACTTTGACGAAAACAATTATTTTGCAATACATCTTATTTTAAACTCGCTTGAGTTTTTTTTTACGAAGTTTCCGCCTCTGTCATTCATGTAAAAATTAGTGTCGTGGTGCGCGATTAATTTTGTAGAAAATGCATGAAAATTATGTTGTAAAATTCAGTGAAAAATATAATCCTTCTGTTAAAAAAATGTTTCTTTTCGTGTTGCAAGCGAGAACAGTTTTCGTATTTCTTGTCTGGTATTTCCGTGCACTTAATGCATGCATTATTTCTCCTACGTGATATGCGGAAAATTGTTTGTTGTTTATGATAATATCGTCAGTGTAATGATCAGGTTCACTTCTCTCTCTGGAATTATCCGAGAAAAAAACATTTTAGGAAAAAAATATGAATCTTAAACGAAATAAAAAAGAAGGGAACGTTTCCGCCATTATCGGAGTTCAGTCGCATAACTTAAAGTTAATTGTATTACTCCTTTTTGTCTTTCTGCAGCCGTCTTTCCCGGCGGTACTTCACGTGCGGGTCAGGCTAAGGTTTGCTGCATAGAATGTAGAGCGTTCGGTCCGCTTTTTCTCGGTGCATCAAACAAAAAAAAAAGAAAAATAAGATTTATGCAAGCATCGCTAGTTAGCGGTATAAGAGAGGGAGAGAGAGAGAGAGAGTTTATGGTTCATTCACCCCTCATCAGAGGTCAGCACATGTCTATGAGAGCGAAGAGAGACGTGTTTAATTAGTATCGAATTCTCTTGGCCGTGAAAAACGGGAGCGAGAAAGTTAGGTCGGTCTGGCGTACTTGAGCAAACTCCCGACTCCAACCTGAACACATTTGCTTTTGAAAAGCGAAGCAATTTTCGCATTTCCGTTACGTTCTCGGTGGATTTGTCGGAAGTGAAAAAAAAAGAAATTAAATAAATAAACAGAGTGAGGAGGAGGAGGAGGTCAGGGAGCATTAATGGAATTCGTTGCCGGTTAACGAATTTTTCAGTGTTTCGCGGGGAGGGAATTGGGGGAAGGGAAACTTTTGCTCCATAAAAAATTTCGGTCTGGTTCGATTAAAAGACTGCAGCGATTGAGAAATTAAACATCTCTTTGCTTTTGAGGGCGTTTTGACGGGATATTCGATCTCTTTTTTTTTTAGATTCGCGTTTCTCTCCCCCGAAATTGTATTTTTTTCGCCTTTTTTTAAAAAGAAGTTTTCTTTATGATTCCTAAGCTCGCGAGCGGCGGAGGAAAAGGTTTCCCAGCAAAACTTCGTGTTTTATCTCTCCAAAATATTTAATTTGATCCTGGATTCCTTTATGAAAAAGAGAGAAAGGGTGCGCAGGGATAAAGCGACGCTTAGTCACTGACTGAACGCTTTTTTATTAAATTTATCTTTTTTGTTTAAGTTCCCCTTTTACTTTTTTATTCATGGCATACCAAATGGTAGGTATAACGAACGTTCTGGCAAATTTTCGGAATGTTTTAATTTTTATCCGCCAATTTAGGTATTCACATTCCGCAAAAAAATAAAATGAGATGGGTCGAGCACGGATATTCGGTTAAATATTCACGAGGATCGGGATACGTGCTGGATAGGTTGCGAAAAATCCGCTATTTTTTCGACATGTTCGCGTTTATGTCGCATTAAAGAGAGAGAAAAAAGGCAGTTTAGTGCCATGCGTTTCTCCTTTGTATTTGCCAATAAACTTGGTCCGGATTGAGAAATTCGGGAGGATACATTGTATGTAATGTATTTATGAATTCTCTTCTAGCTCGACTCTCCTGTCGGTTTCCTGCGCGGTGAGTGATCGGCGAGACATTATTTTTGACGAGCTATAACTAACGCTGGATTCGAACCTCGAACGCCAAGGCAAAGAGAGAGAGAGAGATTGGTCGGATGGAATGCCCCCCTCCGACATTAACTTTAAGCATTCTGCGTACATGCCGTGTTTTATGGAGGCGATCTCTTCCGAATTGTCCTCTTAATTTAACGTTCTTCTCCATCTAAAAGGGCGGCATGCCTCCTTTCCGGTACGACAGCGGCGAGACTGATTCCCGAGGCTGGTGTATGCTACTCGCATCAGAGTTCCAATCCTCCCACCTCACCCTCCACCCCCTTCGGACCTCCTCAGTCAGCCCTCCCATCCCTCCGGATCAGTCCGAACGGGCATCCCAGATTCGTCCCACAGTGCGCGTACTGTTTTCGCATTTCGTTCCTTTTTTGTTTCGATCCGTCGGGGTTTGCCCCCTCCATACTCCACCCCCCTCTTTCACCCTCCTTTCTCCCATTTCGCCCTTTTTAGTCGGAGCGTTTGTTCCCGCAATAAATAACGCGACTCCCTTTCTCCGAAAGCCGGTTCCTGTTAGTCATTTTTTTATTCGTCGTATTGTTCGTTTTTTTTTCGTCCGACTCTTGTTTCTTTTGTTTTTTTTTTGCGTGCGCGTTGCGCCCCCCGCGACTGTCCACGTCCGCGCATTTCAACACGTTTCGGATTCGCGATTGGTTTTATACGCTTCTCTTGTCGTCCTCCTACTTTCTCCCTCTCTCTCTCTCTCCTCCATCTTCACTTCCTCCTCTTCTTTCTCTCCTCTGTTTCCTTTTCATCCCGATATCTTGTCCTCATTCTCCCTCTCTCTCTCTCCCTGTCTTGTATCTCTTTCTCCTCTTTTGATGTGGCTTCCATCCTTGAGGCATCATCATCATCATCTTCAAGGGTCAAATGGTTGGCAGACCTTTTCCTTTTTTCTTATTTTCCTCTTTCCTTAATACGCTTCGTCTTGTTGTTGTTTCGTTCCCTGCGGTGTGCGTGAGTGTTCTGTTTTGAGCGATGCGGCATCTGTTTGTTTTTCTGGAACGAATACAGGAAAATGTGCGCATTTACGCTGACGTACATATTAATATGTGTATATATTTCTACCTCTAGTGCCGCGGTGAAGGCACATTTTTCGTAAAATGATCCCATTATTTTCTTCGCCCAAGTTATCAGTTAAATGTAAACGCATATATTTTTAACCTCGGTTGTTTCAGACTAAGAAAACTGTGAAAATTGTCCGCTAAAGCAGCTTTTCTCAACCGGTGCTCCGTAACCATTGGGTAGGTGCTCCGCAAGCTTCTTTCATCCTTCATGATTTTGTACGGTTTTATTTTTTAAATTAAATAACCAATATATAATATGTGTGAGATCATCTTTAATTTAATTTCGATTTTTGAGTTCATTTATTCATTTTTTCCCCTCGATCGTTTTTGTACTGAAAAGTGTACTGTGATGGACATTCCAGCTGGTAGGTAACATATGTTTTCCTGAAAAGTTTGCTCTAGTGCTCCTCCTAAAGTAATCTAGTTTTCGTAGTTAAAAATGTTCCAAATAAATAATTAAGATTGTTTTGTTCGTATGTCTCATCCGAGCGCTGCTTTTCTTAATCGCTTTTTAACAACAACAACAACTCTTTTTTTTATAAGTTCCTGTCTCAGTATGCAACTTTTTCAAACGGTATTCGAAACTGCATGTCTGTTAAAAATAAAAATCCGAAGTCGTGATTTTTTTGCTCTTTAAATGAATTCGTTCCATCAATCAGAGTCTGTCGGAAAAAACTCCGCGTAATTAGTATGCAAGTAAGGTATTTTTGTGCATACTCCTCCCTCGGCCTCACTCCTAACTCCTTGGCCTTGCGTCTGCCTCTTTCAGCTCATATACCACCTGCCTTATTTTTTAGATGTTATGGAGCTATTAGTTCTGGAATTAATTTCATTTTGGTTCCATGTACCAGTTGAAACTTCTGCTTTGCGAAGCATGAGAAAAGCACTTCCGTTTCTCTTACTGGTTGTATACGCAGTCGAAAAAACAATTAACAGCAAGAGTCGTATAGCTTTGATAAATAAGAGGGACATTTTTTCAATACAAATTTTCGTCGAAATGCTTCGGTGAACATGGAACGCAAAGAACGCGTTTGGAATTCCTTGCCTGTTCCGAACTGGACGCCTTTTAGTACCACTGTTTCAGTTGCACTCCAAGAACGGACTACCAGTAACGCCGTGATTTGAAATCATTAACGGATACGCGTTAACCTTAGCATTCCTCATTTGATATAATGAGACTATAGATGGAAAGTGATCTCTGTTTGGAATCGCTTGTTGTTTTTAAATTTTCCGACGGCGAACGAAAAGTTTACCCACAACACTTGTGGAAGATTCGTTTGTTTATTTATTCGCGTGCTCGTTCCTTCGGTAACTTAGGGGCAACGTTTATCGGTGGGATACGTCGCATGTCAATTTTTTGCGTTGGCGACCGTGTTTTACGAAATTATTTCCTTCGTACGCTAACGATTTCCAGACGCAGAACGAAACTCTAATGCATTTCCTGTCGCTACGTCCTTGTACAGCACGTTTACACAGATGTTAGCGGAACGTAGGCATGGCCGCCATGTATATACATAAATTTTTTCTTCCGAACGATAAGGGGAAAGCGATCGATATGACGCGTGTTCGGCGTCGAAAAATGTAACTACGAAGGGGAAAAAAATACAAGCGCCGGTCGCTTTGGTTACAAGGACATTCCATTGTTAGCCGTCCGTTTTTTTTACCGGGAATTATTATTCGCACGTATCTTTTTTCTCTTTTTTTTTCAAATATCGCCCGACGCCGTTCGAAATTAAAAATCCATGCCATTTTCCGCTCGGGTGACGTTGCGCTACGTTAATGAAAAACAAAAAGCGGTGCGTTTTCCTCCTCCCTTTGAACGTTAGATGCTTCGGATTACATTTTTCGTACGGGACGTCTATTGGAAAGCGTTTTCGGTTGTTTCACGGTTATGGTGCAGCAGCTCTCCCGGGCGGAAATTTTTGCTTTAGGGCGATTTCGTGCGTCATTTGACGCGAGGATTCGTTGAATTTTTCCCCGACGCTTGCCCTCCCCCGAGTGCCTCTTCTCTTTTTCTTCCTCCTCCGATGTTCGCCTTCCATTTCCCACTCTCTCTCCTGGTCTCTTTCCCAAGGCTTTGTTAAAGGGTTTAGCGCGTCGTAAGCTATGAGCTGTAATACCCTATCATCTTGTGGTTGTAAGTGGAAACTGGGGTGATATTACCTCTGCAACAGCCACCATATTGCACGCGTAATATCGTATGGAAATATACAGGAATTCATAAATACAATACCTGACCTTTTATCCGGCAAACTTGTGACCGGAGGATTGCCGGATTTTGGGATTCTTTTTGAATTTGGGTCTTTATGCTCCTGCATGTACAATACTTACAGGCCAATTTCAATTATTTGTGAGAAAAAATTACACTTTCGGGCCATAACGTTCGTTCGGTGTTGTCACATTAATAGAAAATGCGATTTCAGTTTCTGTCAAACGTTAGTAAATATTCAAACTTAATTCTTGTGATATAATGGTGCAGTTTTGAATACTTGAATCAGTAAAATTTTAATCACAGTCACTGTAGACATTTTTTATTAACGAAATTATGGCTTTGTTGATGAAACATTGCTCGAATGTTTAACTAAGAATAATTAATGTAATAAAATCATTACCGTAACTAGAACGAGGCAAGCAAGGAATTAAATATTCAAAGCTGATATGAATACAGTTTTTTTTTTCAAATAACTGTGACATTTCAAAAACAAAATTATGCCTAAGGTGCTGACTGGTTCGCGGTCCGGTACTGTATAAGGGGTTTTTAAAAAGAATCTTATAATTTCCACCTATATCGAACAATGACGTCTGGCATTATTTCTTCTTTATGCTGGTACAGTTTTTGCAAATATTTCGGTTAATATACGTGCGATTTTTATTTCCATACATACACGCACGCACAAACTCGCGGACACGCTAGAGAAAGGATACAAAATTAAATTTCCAACATTCTCTGGCTCGTTCGTCCGCTCCCTTTCCTCCCTCATCTCGCATTCTCGTCATGCATTGCTCAGAGAATCTTCGCTACGCTTGAATCTTTCGGGAAGTACTGGCATTCATTGTCCGAATGCCTCCTCCGTTATCGAGAATCCAAACAGAATGCACGGTCGAAAGATTTTCTTATGGGCAACTTGTTTCCCGATGTCATATAATTTCCTCGATCCTCGTCCAGCCATGCGATCTCTGCTGCGGTTCCTCATTCCTCAAGGGATGGCTTTCCTGGTCGAGGTTAATATCGCCACTCAACTTTCTCGAAGATGCGTGACCGTCCACTTCGACCCCTTGCACGGCGTGAAATTGACGGACATTACATTTTTTCTCATAAAGATTCACTGGAAGTTCAGCCTGTTTTACCTGCATGAAGGAAGGATGGAGTCATTTTTCTCTTTGAAGTTGAGATTCGCCGAGAGATTATCATTTGATCTTTATATTATCCGAGATTAGTGGTACAAGCATTTGTATTCCATGGGCTCAGGTCATAAGGTTTCCTTACTGTTGCTTTTCGCTTCTAAGAATTACTTTTCCCTCATTTTCAGCGTGTATTAATGGTCATCACGTACTCACATCTGTATATCTTCTAGCAAAAATAAGTGAAATATTTTGAATTAATTTTCCCTAGTTCAATGAGAAATTTTATTACTTTCTCAAGCTTGATAAATACCTGGATTTGATATAATCTTTTATAATTAATATTATCTTGATGTCTTTGTTCCCTAGATTCGTTTTCCAGTGTTGGTGTGTGTGTGTGTGTATTTCGTTTAGCAATTAAAGGTACAAGAATTAATTTTCCGAACCCTTAACCATTATAAGACATCCCTTTGGCATTATATTTTGTCGTGATGTCTTTATTTCCTTCTTTTGCCTCGACAGTCATATCACTCTCGCCCCCCGCCTCCCTCCCTAACCCCTATTCTACTCCCCCACCCCCTCCCCCGCTGTCTCCCCTGTGCGTACATTGTTTACCTTTTTAATAATTTACTTTCGGGCGCGGTTCCCTGGCTCCTATCTCCCGCCCTCTATAACCCCTTTCTTCCTCAATTTGCGATCCATATCTAGCACTCGCCTCCTTTGCTTTGTACCTCAATTCCCTCTTTCTCGGAAAACACTCCATGATCTCTCCTCTTCGAAATATCGTTTTGATTTTTTTATTTTGTTTCCACGTTCTATTTTTGGTCGCGCGGAATAAATTACGAACAGGTTATAAGTTTCAGAGTTGCTCCGATATCGTCGAAAATTTATTTCGAATTTTAATGAGATATATTCGAATCGAGAGGCGGGCAGTCGTCACATAAATCATCTTCGGCGGATTTTTTCCCGCATGATTTTGATTTTAACAGAGGTTAAATTATTTTACGTCTAAATTCTCGTTATGAACAGAAAGTTTTTTTATTTCATTTGCCCGCCATTGTTATTTGAAAATAAAATATGCACATACCTGATGGAATCTATAATCAGGAATTACGAGAAAAAGGCGGACTCTGCAGCGATACGGCAGGCGTCTCCAAGGTAACGAAATCGGCGAATTTTTATACTCGTAAGCACGCGAATATTTTTGGAGGTTATAAATCATATAATATCGATAGACTTCGAAAGGAAATTCTTATCCGTCTCCTTTTACCGTTCCCCAACAACCGCCTGATATTATTACGTCTCTCCTTTTTACGTATATATTCATATTCGTATAAGTTTCGGAATATTTTCGCAACTGCGAATTCGCAGAGGAAAATCATTTATCGTCTAGTTTCCCTTCCAATTTCTCTCTCTCTCCCTCTTTTTCCCTCTCCCTCTCTCTTTCTCTCTCTCGCTCCCTCTCTTTCTCTCCATCTCTATTTCTCTCTCTCCCTCTCTCTCTTTCTCTCTCTCCCTCTCTCTTTCTCTCTCTCCATCTCTCCCTCTCTCTTTCTCTCTCTCTCCCTCTTTCTCTCTCTCCCTCTCTCTCTCTCCCTCTCTATTTCTCTCTCTCCCTGTCTTTCTCTCTCCCTCTCTCTTTCTCTCCCTCTCTCTCTCCCTCTCTCTCTCCCTCTCTTTCCCTCTCTCTCTCTCTCTCTCTTCCTCCCTCTCTCTCCCTCCCTCCCTCCCTCTCTCTTAAATGGTTAAATGGAAGAGGGGACCTTATGGTCTCAATTTCGCCCTGAAAATAAAGCCACTTATCTATCTATCTATCTCTCCCTCTCTCCCCCCTCTCTCCCCCTCTCTCTCCCCCTCTCTCTCCCCCTCTCTCTCCCCCTCTCTCTCCCTCTCTCTCTCCCTCTCTCTCTCCCTCTCTCTCTCCCTATCTCTCTCCCTCTCTCTCTCCCTCTCTCTCTCCCTCTCTCTCTCCCTCTCTCTCTCCCTCTCTCTCTCCCTCTCTCTCTCCCTCTCTCTCCCCCTCTCTCTCCCCCTCTCTCTCCCCCTCTCTCTCCCTCTCTCTCTCCCTCTCTCTCTCCCTGTCGCCCTCCCTCTTTCTCTCTCTCCCTCTATCTCTTTCTCACTCTTTCTCTCCCTCTCTTTTTGATCTTCGCGTTTTTTTTGTTCTTTCGCCTCCACTTCTAATGCAAGATGAATCTTATTTGCGTAGCGCTGAATGTCATCTTTCGCCTCAGGGTGAGATTCGAGCTTGCACCTTTCATCCCGCACCCTCTCTATCCCATTCCTTCTCTCTCACTCCCTTCCCCCATATCTCTCTCTCTCTTTCTTTCTTCCGTTCTGCCAGTGTCACACGAATACTTAAAACCCGTAATGAAATTGTATCATTTTCTCTCTGCATCAAACCTTTTTAACCTTCCCTCGCTACTTTTCCTCTCGTTTCCCTCTTTCACCCTCTCTCTATTTGTCTTTTAAGGGTCTCCCTCTGTCTGTCTGTAGCTTATAATTTCATTTGGGTGAAAGTTGATGATATTCTTAAAGCGTACCACTCTCCCTCGGAAATTTTCGGTAAAAGTTTTTTTTCGAGAAGTAATTGGCTTTATTTCTTTCGCGCGTTGGATGGCGTCAATGGCGACCGTTAGTCTCTTTGTTTACGTTCGATGTGCTGTTGCTAATCCCGACAATTCCGTCCTTTTGCCTAAGATTCCTATTTAGAAATTATTCCGCTAGTTCACTCTTCGAAAGAATAACATATTGGCGTTTTTTATCTCATTTTGTTGCACCATTAGTGCCTGAACTTGAAAATAAAACCTTTTCGGTAGTATGTTGTAAAAATGATGTAAATGCTAATTTGATCTCTTCTGTTTTATCGTGCTTTAAAGATACAAAAATAATTGTAGTTAGTTTTTGTTAACCATCCCAAAAAACCTCGAGTGTGTGAAAATAATGAATGTTCTTCTAAAGGGGAACTAAGGGATTTTCATCTGAGAATAAACTGAACATTCTTCTCTTATTTAGGCGCTTAAGTATTTTTTCATTCAAATTCTCCAAAGTAAATACAAATAATGGGAAATCCGGATAACTAGAACTGTATTATTTTTCTTGTGCTTTCGTTAAATTTTCATTTAGCGCCTGAGATAGTATAGTATACATTTTACCGTAAAAAAGGAAGAGAAATATTTTGCTCGTTATCGTCAAACGAAAACGCTTTATCCAGCATTTAAAAAAATAGAAAACATTATTTTTTACGCTCCACACCCGACGGGCATGTATCTCTATTCGAATTAATGTAGGTCTCCGTTTTTTATCAATATCTCTTTTGGGAAGATGGAAATGTGGGTTTTCACATTCCAATTCGTATTCGACGTGTATCAATCACTCGGGATGTCAGTGAAACATGGTTTTCTTTGTCTGTGTGTGTGTGTATTGAGATACCGGTTTCACTTGTATCTCCGTTTTTTATCTTATTTTTTTTTTAGGGTTGGATCCATTTATCAGCCACTTATCGGGCGGCTTAAGCAATACATCGTAAAGCATCAATTTGGATGCCGAATATATAGATATATTTCATATACGCGCATGTGTTAGTGCGTGGCGTTTGTGTGAGTGCGTGTATGTGGGTATCCTCAGTACAAAAACAAAGGAAACTTCAATACACAGAAATTTTAATAATTTAATTTAGTGTTGCGTTTTCTAGTGCCGATTTAAACGTTCGATTACCATTTTCAAATTAACCACATTTTTTTAGCTTCGCTTTGAAATACGGAAAATAAATGTATCAGTCTTCCAGTTTATGACATTCCAGAAATAATAATCTCGAATCTCAAAGGACAAAAATGAATTGAAATGAAAAATATATTTCACATTCGTCGTTTCTGTTGTTCTACAACGCTGGAAGCTTTTTAAAATTACACGGCGTTGTACATACATCTTTCGCATTCCAAAACAGCGACCGGTGCTTCATTGGCGTCTACCGAATAATTTGTTTTGAACTATTCCGAGTCTAATTTTCGTTAGTTTCCTGTTGTTAAGAACGTTGCTAACAATTTGATCCCGTTCCGGAGGAAACGTAGTCCTTTCCCAAGCGCTAATTCCACACACCTCCCTCCCCTCCCCTCCCACACCGTTGTGCTACCGCCCCTCCAAAACGAACTCCTCCTCTTCTCTTCCCCCCCTTGGAGATCAGTCGAGAGGAATCATGTTCATTTTTCCTCAAAGCTTTAACATGTTCTTTTGAATGCGACGCAATGGCCGATGTCTCACAATCGCCATTAAAAATCTCCCTCGTCTTTCCCCGCACTTTTGGGGGAGTAGGTTTCCCCGAGCTCAAAAAGCTTCGTCTGCTGACTGGGGGAAAACCGCAAGGCACCATGCGTTTAATTACAATTTCAAACGGACCCGGTTACCACATCCTCTCCCCCCACCCCCGCCCCCCCCACACACACACACACTATCCGTAATGGAGAGAATAAGTGAGTAAAAAGAGAAACAGTCAAGAGGCGGTCTGGCGGACTTATTTTAGGGGATACATATGTGTATCATCCTTAACTTTCTTCCATTCTCTTTCTCTCCCGCCTTCTCCATCCCTTCTTCCTTCCTCCGATTCTCTCCCATCATTTGTCTCTTTACTTTCCTCCTTCGCCTGTTTCTCTCTATTCCTTCCACATCCTCCTCTATTTTCTTTCTCCCTCCCATATCCATTCAACTCTCTCCCCTTACCTTCCCTCTCTTCCTCTATCCTCTCTACCTCCCTCCCTCTTTCTCTCTTTCTCCCTCTTGCCTACCTTTCTCCCTCTCTCCCTTCCCTCCCGTCGTCTCTCTCCCTCTCTCTCTCCTCCCTGTTTTTTATCTCCTCTTCCTCATGGTTTTCCATTATTTTTTTATTCCCAACTCAGCATGAGATAGGGATGCGGACTTCTGGCTTATTCTCGCACGCCTCCCCTCCCTCCGTCCATTACTCTTCGCGTTTGTAACGTGCCCACGCGTTGTAACAGGCAATTCAAGTGATCTCTGTTTCTCTTTCTCGCTCACTCACACGCTCCCTCCCTTCCCTCCTCTTCCTCCCTCACCTCCCTCCTTTTTTCCTCCTTTACTCCTATCTCCCTTCCTCCCTCCCTCCATCTCTCTCTCTCCCTTCATCGCATCCAAGCCTCGACACGTGTTACCGGTCCTTCCAGTCCGACACCAACTCCAACACCACCTCCCTCCTGACACTGTTACCTACGACCATTAGTCTTTCTCAATCTCTCAGACTATTTCTCCTCCATCTCCTCTCTCTCTCACCCTACTTTTCTCTCTCCCTCTCTCTCACTACTTCCGTTTTTTTACTTTGTGAAGTACGCTTCGCAGTCTCTTTGATAAGAAGTGGCGCTCCTTTCATCCTTAACGCTCCTCTCCCCCTCTTTCTTTCTCCACGCCTCGCAGCCCTGTAGCACGCAGCTCTCTCCCCGTCTCTCCCCCTCCCTTCCGTTCGCCATTTTCTCCATTCAGTTCCAAGGCGTCCACTTATTTCTGAACTTGTCCAAGAATTCAGCCTTCTATTAGACCATATTTTTTGTGTCGCATTATTATTGCGTTCGGTGTTCCTCGAAGCACATTCTTCGTTGCTTCCGAGGTAGTTAACGCGGTTTTTCTATATCGAACATATCGTCCTCATGTTGAAAGAACATCGTGTGTGTGTGCATCCACGTATGAAGGAGAGAGGAAATTAATAATTCCATGAAGCAGTACATTCCTTTTCGGCGTAATATTTCAGCTTTACCTTCCGAACTTTGATATCGTTCGTAAATCCCAGAAACTGAATTCCAAGAGATGTACATTTGCATAAATCTCTTTTATGTTAATTTGCACCTTGCTTTTATGTATCATATGCAGTTTATATTAACACTAAATATGCACTTGATAACAAAGATGATATTATAAAGGAAATGTATTTATTAATGGCTAAAGAAATATAAATAGCAATAACAATTGTTTCGCGTTTGAATTCGGATTTTTGCGTAATTTCATTTTACGCTCGAACACCGAACAAAATAGTCGTGTGTGTGTGTTTACTTGCATACATACTTGTACATAATTACACACAAAATCTTTTAAAGTAGGGTTTGTCAAAGCACGGGTCGCAAGGCTCATAAGGAAAATGGGAGCACTCTTTAAGCATAGATGCATAGCTGAAATATGTCGAAAATAATTGGAAACTAAATGATTCTGTTACATAAATGACAATGTTTTAGTGTATGTGTTTCTTTTCAACGTGAGTTAATGATAACTCAAGCCAGAAAATTCTTTTCTTCTTCTTGGCTATCCTTCCATTTAGTAACGAGACAGAATTTTGTAATGGGTTGCGAGGTAAAAAAGCTCTAAAAATTTTGTTATAGAGCTCCTAGTTATCGCGCTGACATCTCAAAACAGCCAAAATATTTAACTGAAATTTATCTCTAACTTTTGATATGCGTGCGCAATTTTTTTCGGGTTAATGTTGACAACCGAGGTTTGTAAATTTGCATTACCGACGCTCCATTTAACAGATTCCAGTTCAGGACATCCATCATCACGCGCCGACCGATATATTTTACGGTTTGTTAAATAAAAATAAATCACTTAAAACGAATCGCGATAATTTAAGCGACCGAAATAAATAATCCTTTCACGCCAGCATATCATTGCGTATTCCGAAGCTACTTATGAAACAATAAATCTGGGTAATCATTCGCAAACAAAAACCAAAATCGCGACGCCGTGATTTATCGCGTCGTCTTAAAATGCTTGCGACGAAACAAAGGACGCGTCACGCGCGTAATATTCCCCTTTCGTGGCCAAGTAGGGGGAGCGGCGTGGAGGGAGGGGCGCGAGGGATGGTTGAGGTATAAATCGTCTCCTTTATTTAAGGCCGATCACACGCCAGAAATCTCCCTCCAACTATCCTTAAAAGTGAAGAAATATTACGGATACTTTTAAAAAAAACCTGTAATTTTTAAAATCTAACTTCGCCCCTCAAAGAGGGCATTTTGACGTATAGGAAAACGAGTGTTTTATGGAAGTTCGTACCTAGGTATAATTCGCGTGAAGATGAAAACGCGCTATAAGAAAGTTCTCTGCATTTTATTAACAAAGTCCAGGTACAATTAGCGGTAAATTAGTAAATGATCATACTCTTGGACAAGAACAAAAATAATGACGTAGTTTGTTGAAAATACGTATGGCTTTTGGTGAGAATACTTAACCTGTGTTTCTTATAGGACAAAGGGAAATGAGTGTTAACCGATATTGATAAGTAATTCGGAATGGATTGAGTGGAAGACAGGGTAAGAGAATGAAAAAATTGAATGAGAGGAGGGCAAGAGAGAAGGAGGAAACAAGAGGTCCTCTAGAAAATTTTTATCGACTGTTACAGGAGAGAGGTGGTTTAACTTCAAAATTTTATTTTACGGCAGAACATACTTTTTGCCTCTCTTATTCCTTAGCCCTCAGAATTCCGTACAAACAACCTCTCCCCCTAAAGCCTCTCGCAAACCCCGCTAAAGATAATAAAAGGTGTCAGTTTCTCTCTGTATATCTCTCACTTCCTTCATCGTTATACGAGCTGGCAACTCTTGTATATGCTTTTCCGTCTCGTACGTTTCCTTCCGCTGAATTAATCCACGCCCCTCGAAAATCCACTCCTCTCTCCTTCTCTTCTCACTCCATTTCTTTCTCCATCTTTCTCTCTCTCAGGCTATCCCTCCATCTAGTGGCGCAGCGACAAGGGCGGTTTTGGGGGTTTAAACCCTCCCTTTCAGAAATACAGACGTCATTCTCATTTTAGCGCCGTTAAATAATATTATTGACCTAATATCTATGCTGTAAGAATCTGAACCCACGTTAAGGTTTCAAAATTTTAATTAAAATGTTAGAATATTCATGTGCATTGAAAAAATGCACCTCCCATCGTCCGGATCAGGCAAAACCCGCTCCTGTCGCAAAATCTTGGCTACGCCACTGCCTCCATCTCATATATCCCCCTCTCTCTCGTTTCCTGTCTCGCACGAGACGAATAAACGCATAATTTCTGACTAAAGTGTCTAATTATAGGATTATATATGACAGGGTAATCATGTTATCAGTTTATTTAAGCCAAGAAGTGATTCTGTGCTGCTAAGCGTTCTACCGTCTATACTTGCGTATACATATACTTGCTTGCGTATTCGGAGTTTTATTGCCATAGTTTTTACACCCCTCATTCCGTCGTGGATGTTCTACCGCAGTTGTTGTTTTTTATGACAACCAAACATGGCCGATTTTCCTTTTACCACGCAACCTCTTGGCTCTGAGATCTTTTGTTTCTTCTTACCTCTGGAATGTAAATATTTAAATTCCAAGCTTTCTGTTTGTAAACTGTATTTCTTCTCCTTCTTGAGATACATGAAAATAATCATAAATTCGACCATCTTAGACTCAATTTCTGGTATTCCATAATAAAACAAAAGGAAGAGAGTAAATTTTATGTACCGCATTCTATTAATCTGTACTTAGGCCTAGATTTCAACGCTTAAATTAATTCTAAGCTGTGGCATATAACATTTATTCTCTTCCTTTTTATTTTGAAAGTAATAACTTAATATTTCAGGGAGGTTTACACTTGTAGCATTGGGTTGAATCTAAGAAGGGACGTCATAGGCTCAATTTCTCCAGAATGTAGATAATATTTGTCTGTCTGTATATCTGTCTCTTCCCCCCTCCCTCTCTTCATCACACCTCTCTTCTATTCAAGCACGTGCGCGCCACCGTCTCTCCTCTAATAGGCGCGCTACCTCTGAGAAACATCTCTACTTAATGTATGCACCTCCATTCCTCTTTCATATTTTTCTCTTTACTCTCTCTTTCTCTCACCCGCCTTCCTCCATTTCCTTTTATTTTATTATCCATTTTCGCGTTTCTCTCTCTCTCACCTCCAATGCGCTTCTCGTTAGTTTCTTCGTCAAAATCTCTTGGTCTTCTCGTTTCGTCATTTCTAGCCTTTCTGCTGTTTTAAGGTCTCCGTTTCGTTTCTTTCTTTCATTTCCATCCACCTTCTCTCTCTTTGGGTATATTTTATATTTTATTCCTGTGATTTCGTGCAAAGCTGCCTTTGTGTCTTGTTATACCTTTTCTATCGCCGTTTATTTTTCCCGTCTCTCTGTGGCTTGTAATTATTTCTCTCGTTACCTCCCGCGCCTCTCTCTCTCGCCCTTGGCTTCCTTCTCTCTCTCTATCTCCTATGTTCTCTCTCCCATGACTTTTATATCCTTCATCTCTTCTTTTTCTCTCCCCACTCACTCTTACTTCCCTCTATTTTTCTTCTTTCATCTCTCCGTCTCTCCTTTTTTCTCCCTGCACCTTTGCTGACTCACTTCCTTTTCATTCCACTCCTATAGGCGTTTGTATAGTATTTTTTATCTAATCGAATATATATATATATATATATCAAATATCTTATTTCGTTTTTATCTTTGTACCTGCTCACTCTTCCGTTTGTTACGTTTCATTATTTCCTCTTCACTTTTTCGTCTATTCACAATGTTTCACCTTTGATTTTTTTATAATCATCCTATAGCTTCACTTTATAATAGGTATGTACCATTTCCTTTTCTAAAAATTTCGTCGCGCTTACTCATTTAGAGTAATTCTTGTAGCTTTTATGTCTCTGCATCGTAATCATTATTAACTTTCCCTCTCAGCCTTAATTCCGCATCTGCGTCTTCTTCTCAGTCCATTTTCTTCTCTCTCTCTCTCTCTCTCACGTCCATTTGCTCCTCATTTTCCCTCTTTTCAGCTGTTTCATTCCCACGTATTTATATCTCTTATTCTCCCCCTTTCGAGTTATAATTTTTCGCTTTAAGCTCCTCATCTTCGCGACGTCGCCTCCATCCCTCAGCCTCGAACATCACGTTCTCCTCTCGCACGGTTTCATCCCCGCACACGCGCTGCATCTTTCCCCGTGCTGTTATACTCCAATCTGAATCTCTCTCTTTTTCTCCTTCCTCTCTCTCTCTTCACATCTCTTCATTTTGTCTCTCCCTAGGACTCCCTCATCTTCCATCTTTTGTCGTTTTTCTTCAAGGAAAAAAACTCGCGTTTACTCCCTTCTCTCTCTTTTCCCCTCATATCATTTCGCTTCGCATTTGTTTCGCTTTCCTTTTTCCCCCTTAACTGCCGCCGTATTTATTGCTCCGAAAATGCGACCCGATGGTGGTCGGAATGAAGTCGCAAAAGTCTGCTAAAAAGTACAATCGAGAGGAAAGGATGGAGTTCGTGACGCGCTCTTCACGCACGTTCGGTCCATTTTCTGCTTCGAGGATTTCGGCTCGTGACAAACCTACGGTCCTGATGGTAGAGACAGAGGGTGGCCTAATGGCGTATTAGGGCTTCGTCACAAATCGCTTATAAGTAACTGAAAAATATTGGGTCTGTAAGAAATGTTGCTCGTGGAATAATTGCTTATCCTACTAGAAATAAGTAGTTTTATTTTATTCCCCTGTACACATTGGTCAAATTAGTTAAATCGACCGCAGAAATTTTCGTGTGTATTTTTTATGTTTCCATCTGATAAATACATGTTAAATTCATTATGAATTTATCCTTCGACTGTAAACTGACCTCATATATATTTTTTAAAGGTATTCGTTTGTACTATATTTAGCGGAAGGATGCGGAGACATTTTATGACGACGATTCGATGTCGTGGAAAGATTTCAAAATTCTGTTATTTATTTCCTCGAGTAGGTGAATCTGGAACGCTCGGTCGTAAAGTTAAAAGTCGGCGAAGCGACCGCCGAGATAACATTCGATCATGCGAGGGGAATGTTTTTTCAAATGATGCGACTTTTTTGCTCGAGTATTCGTTATTGTAAATGTCTCACTTAGCGTAAAATGTTATTGTAAATGTCTCACTTAGCGTAAAATGTTATGTGGCGTCGACGAAATTTTTGGAAAAAAAAAGGATCGCACCTACTCGAAAGATAATTCCATTTATTTTTCGAAGAGCTGCACCAAAAAGAACGTCGCCTCCCGAAATTTCGGAATTTTTTTAAAATCAGTACAAAGGCCCTTGATGCGAAACGACGGAGTAATGAATCTCTGCTTCATGCTTCCTTCCTCAGAACGCAAAAAAAGGAGAAACGTCCTCCGGCGCGAAATTATCTCGCAGGAGAAAAAAAGCGCATTAACGAATGTGCCAGGGAAAAAATAACAATCTCTTCGGGTTTGAATAAATCGTCTCTCGAAAAATCCGATTTAAATGCTAAACCGATTCGACGCGTCTTGAAAAATTGGCTATTTCCTCTTCTCCTTAGTCTCGGACTCGTTCGCGTAGTTTTATCGCGAAGGGTAATCCCATTTAAGTAGCGTATTTTACGTCGCGAGACGTCAATTAAAGATTAGCGCCATCTAACTCCCTTTTCTCCATTTGACTACCTTATTCCTCCCCCCCCCCCAAAATCCTCTTCTTAACTACGGGACGATTAACTGAAAATTTAATATAAATCGTATAATGAAGATATAATCTCCAGAGTACGTGGCAAAACTGCGAGGAAATGGTAGTTTTTTCGGAAAAAACGGGCGCGCGATGTTGGACTATATTCAGTCCGATTTAAAAAAAAAGTCTTCTCCGTCCGACTCATGGCTGAGAATAGCCATTTCTCTCTCTCTCTCGTCTTTTTTTCCGTACTCTTTCCCGCCACTTCAAAAAGAGAGATAAAAAATAATCCTTTCGGATGACTAATGCGTATAAGTAGTGTAAAGGCGTAAATTTTAGTCTCCTAGTCCCCTTTGATTTGTTGTCCCCATCCATCCTTGAGCATTCTCCTTGACATTCGTCCATACTTATTTACATCCTTCCCTCTCTATCTCCCTCGTCCCGCCCAAACGGCTCAAACAGCACCCTCACACTCCTTGTCTCTATATTCCACTCCAAACACATGGACGTTAATTGTTTTTTTTATCTCTCTCTCTCTCTCTCCTTCGCCCTGCCTCTTTCGAAGAGGGTGTCCGTCCTTTCCGTCTGTGGGTAGTAGTCGGGTTCGAGACTCACCCGCAGGCGGGGGTCCATTGGCTCTTTAAAAAGGAGTTCGTGATGTCTACATAATATCTCCCGCCGTAAAAATGCTCCCTTCCCAATTATCTCTCGCTCTCTCTCTCTCGGCTTAAATTGGATGTCGAATTTTATTTTATTTTGTTTCTTTCTTTCCTTCTCCCTTCCTCTCTCTCTCTCTATCTCTCTTCTCCTCGTTATTGCTCCGATATCGTTAAAGGCTTTATTCCTCGAGTTTTTACCTTGCAAATGTTTCGTGTTGCAGAGAGGAATTGTCTTATTTTCGGCGCCATTCCCGTTGCCTCCCTTTTCTTTCACTTTCTCTCTCCCTCTCTCCACTCTCACTCCCTCCCCAATCTCCCTCCCTTCCTTCTTCTAGTCAGTCCCATCCGTGCGTCCCTTTCTCTTAATTGCAAGTGTTCTTCTTTGAAGTCACTCATTAATCTTAACTATTCGCTTCCCTCGCCTTCCTTTCGAGTCGCCTCCCTTTTCCCTCCCTTTTTTATCTCCATCTTTCTATCTCCGTCTATTTTTCTCTTTTCCTTGAGCTTGTCCGTCGTTTCTTGGCTCCCGCTCTATGATGTTTTCCTTCTCCCCGTTTCTCTTCGTTATTCTGTCCCACCCTTAAAATATCTTTTGTATTATTTCCTCATGATGTGCGCAAGTCTATTCATATCTGCGCCGTTTCATGTGCTCATTTCGTATTTGCATTATTATCGAAACTGTTTGGGATTTCGTGGAATCGACTTTAATATTAAATATATCATATACTTCCATGTTCCGCTTTCATTTCGTCGCTGAAATTTGTGTGAATGGTGAATGTGCACTCGGGCTGATATTATTTCTTTTACAGAGAACTGCTCGCTAATTGACGCGTCGTTTCAATTGTATAGTTAGGTGCATGTGGATTTATGTGATGGAACCGACATGAACCGCGGAAGACGAAATTAAATCTACGATTCGGCATTCCTTTTAAAATTTCAGTATAAAAAACACGCAAATACAATTATTAAATGAAATGGTGCGTTTACTTTACTATTTTTAATTCCACCCCCTTCGGAGTTGGTCTGTTATCCATTCTATATTTCGTCGGCAACATCATTCTTGGAATTTTTTATTGGTCGGAATTCCTCTGATTTTTCTATCATCTCGTGTTTTTCTCACTTTCCCATCGTATCTCTCTCTCTCCCTCTCTCTGCCTTTATTCCTTCATAACTCTTCATATCTGACTCACCTCCACTCGTGTAGATCTTCCGTCCTTCTATTCCTCCCTCTCCTCTCCTCACACCACCCTCACTCTCTCTCTCTCTCTCTCTCAACTCACCCCCTCCTCCCACAAACCTTCCTTTCGGATCGTATTCACGGGTTTGATTGATATTCCAAACAATCCATCAATGCCCTTACCAATTCTTCCTTTTTTTTCGACATCTCCACCCTCTCGCGATATCCTCTCTCTCTCTCTCTCTCTCTCTCTTGGTTTTCCATTCATCTCGTCTTTCCTCTCCTACTGTCCTTTCACTTTCTCCTCGTCTATTGTTCTTCTCTCCCACGAATCCACATCCTCGCGGTCATACGCGCCAATTACATTTTTTTTAGTCATTACAGGCGCGGTCCATAACGAGAGTTTCATGCGAAGTCGCCAGTCTTTTTTTTTCGCTCTCTCTCTTTCTCTCGGCTTCAGTTTCGGATTTCTTTTGTTTCGTCATCCTCCCCGACGTATGGGCCCCATTGCCCATACTTGGGATTCTAGAGAGAGGGAAGGATGGAAATATCGCGGACAACTTCAGTCTCTTCCTATCCCTCTCTCTCTTTTCCATTCTCTCTGTTCATGAATAGAGGGGTCGAATTTGTTTGGCGATCTGTTTTATAATTAAAACCGCGTTTCTCTCTCTATTCGGAAGTTACCTTTTCACGCAATGGAGTTCCGCGTGCGCGCGTGCATTATACCTTCTCTCTTGAAGTAGAAAATCTCTCTTTCTCTCTCTTTTTCGAGTGCGGCGGTCAGGCGGGTTTTCCACTCATGCTCTGGGAGGTTTTGCGGGATTGAATTAATCAACGTTCCTGCGGCCTCTTTAATTAACTCGCAGCGGAGGAGGTATGCGTGGGAGGAGGATGAGGAGGCTTTGATGCACGATTGCTCCCGCGCCTCTCATTCAAGTATCCCGAGGCTGTTAATACGCGATGGATGTTTTTTTTTTGTATATTCAAAGAGGATTTTTTGTGTAGCAACGTGGAGGCAATACTTTTTATTCTCCCTTCGTCGAATAATATTAGTACGTCGGAAGGCCCTGAAAAAAAATCGTTTTTAAATATAGAAGGAGACAGTCAATAATTCGATACGTTATCGGCGCGGGAAAAAAAACTCGATGTGGGGATGCACATCTTTGAATATCGATCCTTTTCTTTCGATTTTGTGTTAATGTTCGATTTGTTATCGGGATTTAAATATCTATTAATTGGAAATTCTAAATATTGGGACGTAGATATAATGAAAAGGGTGATGTCACGCGCTCATTAAAATGAAGTCGATATCCTTGGGATATTAATGGAAACCAGCCTATTCGAAATTCAATTGGAAACCTTCGATTGGATACCTTGACGTAGACTCAAGTTATTTCGTCCGACGCATGTTTATTTCCCGTTTCGAAATTATTGATGGTCGGGTTTGAATTTGCCGCATCAATTCGATATCGAGGGAAGAGTGCGCAAAATCGATATTCAAATTCGTATCGATTTTCTTTTCGACGGTGACCCTTAAGATTTTTCGTTTTGTCGAACCGATTAAATCCTTTTAGCCGTACTCCTGTTGAGTTTCTGTTTGATGGTTTGGGATGTTGCTTTCGTTGTGTATATAAAATATTTTTCTTCTATCAGTAGTTTATCTTGTTTTGTGGATTGCTTGGTGACACGAGTGATGGATTGTCGCACTTCGTGGTTTTATTTTTTAATCCGACTAATGGTATGTGTCTTTGGACGAAGTGATTTTCCACAGCCGTAGTTATCGTCGCGTTTAATTCCAGATTAACTCCTTAAACCGGGACGAAACGCGTTCGCTGTAATGATACTTCTAAAAATAAATAATGCGAAAGTACCGAAAGAAATAAAAACGAAAACTATTTCATTCTCGCGGCGTTGTGAGCACGACTCGACATCTTTAGTTCCCACGCCAATGTTTTCGTCCAATTTTCCCTGTTGTGAAACAAAAAACCCGCTTTGTTTTTGGTCCTTTTTTTCGTCTCCCGGCCCTTCCTCTCTGCACCCCTCTCACTACACTACCTTCCCCCGTCTCCTCCGAAACAACGCGTCCTTGGGACGAAAACGCCAGCGCGTCATATATTATAATTTCGGATACACGTGTACAAGGGTTTTTTGATTGAGCTGAGTTGTTCGGCGTAGCTGTGGGGGGTGGGTGTTTTTCATGCAGTGGATCTGGGAAGGGGTTGAGGCGGCAGGCAAAAGGCTACGTAGGTCCAAGGGCGGGACGAGATGGAAGAATCGAGCAAAAAAAGTGAAGGGAATTTTTGTAGATAACATCTGATGCGCCATGTAGTACATAGAATAACTTCCTGCTTCCACGTGGCTTATCTCTTTTAAAAAATTTATTTTAAAAAAATTGTCGTCATTGAAGCATTTTTTTTTATGTCGGACACCATCAAAAGATCATCGCTACGTTTGTTACCGGGTTACCTGCAAAGTAAAGAGTAAAAAAAGAGAGGGCACGAATGGAATTCGGAAATGTGATTGTCGAGCGATTATTTTGTTTTGTTTTTTGTAATTTATCGGTTGCCTGGGAGTGTTATCTGTAGTTTATTTTCAATGTGCTTCGGCTGTGTGATTTTGTAAGAGTTAATATTAACCGAAACTTTACGTCTGACATTCTTATGTGACGGTTAAGATGAATTTTCATTTAGCCTTGTGACTCTTCCGAGAATATCACATACGGTCTTGATGAAAAATGTCGGCGCTTTTACATGTTACCCACTAAGAAAAAGGAGGGTTACAAATGTTATTATTGGCTGGGGTTGTGCTGTTTTGTCCTCTGTCTGTGAGTCCATATATCACTTCTAGTTTTGTTTCATCTTTTTTTTTTAACCCCGTAGAGGTTTCCGAAGGAATACTATGTTCGGTTCAGGTGGGAATATAGTTGCCGCCAGCGTAATATTACCTTCTCGGCACTTTTCTAAGGTTTTTAACTGTCGCTGGCGTAGTATTTCCTTTGGAATCGAATGCATCGCTGTCCGTTTAGAATCGAATGCAATAAACATTATCAGTCGTTAAAGTCGAAATTTTCCCAATGAATGCAGTACCAGCTGTGTTGTAGCCTAAAATTAAAAAGCCGTTAAGGAGTTTATATTTGAAAGGTAAGGACAAAAAAATAAATGTGTGGGCATTAAACGTAATTTTTTTTTCTTCAACACGTAGTTGATATAGTATGCACACACGCACATATATATAAAGGTGGCAACAAGGTGTTGGAGGAAGCCCAGCGGACACTTACCTAGATTGGAGAGCCGCTGGGGGTGCTGAAGACACACGAAAAACGCAAAAATCAACACAAATATGGAGCTTTCGGGCTGACGCCCTTCTTCAGCGACGGAGAGACGTACTGTTTAAAGCAGGAGTCCCCAAACTTTTTTGACCGTCGACCCCTTCAAGAATTTCTCGACTTTTTATCGACCCCCTCTACTTTACTATTACGTAATTATAATAGGACAAGCAAAAAAAGACGCTATGTGATTTTTAGATTGTTTATTTTACAGTGTTTATCATTTATATTACATATATCTAATATAATTATGTCTAATCAGATGCATTATAATAAGACTTTTATTAAGTTAGTAAAATTGACTGACATTGTCAATGTGACGGGTGTGCTTGGTGACTCTTGGCAAGATTAGCAATGTTCCGTTCAAGATTAGTAAGTTTCATCGCCACGGAATTCTATATCTAACTTATTTCTCTGTTTTGTTAAGATGGAATTTGTGCTTTCGGCACAAAACGTCGATTTGACCAACAATATTTAATAAAGTATGCAATGATGTGATGTGATATACTTCTGTTTCAATAATTTCTAATCGACCCCCAATCGACCACCGAGTAATTTTCGACCCCCGAAAATATCTTATCGACCCCTGGGGGTCGATATAGACCACTTTGGGGACCCCTGGTTTAAAGTGACACTGGGGAGGATATGGGGGGGTAATGAGAGGAGTTCGGGGATAGGAGGCAGGGACGGGGGACGGCCAATAGGGTTATCTATATATATATATATATATATATATATATATATATATATATATATATATATATATATATAGACACATACATACATACATACATATATATTGGTCGTTTATTTTCATTTTCACTTCTAAAATACTCTTAAACGATGCGTGCGATTTAAAGTAGGGTCCAGTCTTGTCTAAGATCTCTTGGAGAAAGAGAGTCCCCCAAATGAAGACAAATACCCACCTGCCCATCTCCTATCTCCTTTGGCATTCATCCTCATTTTCGGGACGACTTTTTTTTTCTAAATCTCCTAGGCGACAAACGCTCTCGCGTCTTCCTGTCCTACGTTCCAAATCCTTTCCTTTTCATTCACTCCCTCTCTCTCTCTTTCTCTCTCTCTCTCTTAAAGTAGACTTTTTTTCGATCCTTGTCCTAACTTCTTCTCCAAGCCTATTAATTAGCTCGCTCATTAGTCTTTCGAGGCGGAAGGAAAAAATAAAAACTTTTTCCAAACCTTAAACGTCGCAGACGTTTATCATTCTATTTCTAGGTCTTTCTTTTTCCTCGTTACTATTCATCCTCCACCCTCTTTATGTGGGCTATTCTTAGCTACGTCTCTCTTCTCTTTCTCTCTCTTTCTCGTTCCGTTCTTCATTCTTTCCGCTCACCTCATCCCCTATCCCCTTCCAAGCTTTTATTTTTCCGAAGCTTTGGGAAGGACATATTCCCGACCGATTCGGTTCCTCCTTTGCGATTTCTTATCTTCTTTAAAGGTCCCGTCGAATTCTCTTCCGCTCCCTTCGATTCCTATTCCGATCGCTGGGAGCGAAAATTTTAATGCGTTACTTGGCAAATTCCCCGTCGGATTTTTAATCGTATGTCTTTTTTTTCCCCGAAAAGTAGTTGTCGGATCGTAACGAAAGCGAAGGGTGAAAAAAATGAGTTTTTAAAGGTTCTCGTCGTCGCCGCCGCCGACGAACACTCGTTCCCGGACGATTTTGGGTTCCAGAAGACGGTTCCCGATCCGCGTTTAGGCTTTTTCTACGATCTCTCTCTCTCTCACTTAAAATTTCCGGAATGGTGTTAATTAGAATATTATATTGAAGCTTCGGGAGGGGTCGTGAAAGGACGTTCTTTCCGCGAGTTATCTTTCTCGCAAAAATTAACAAAAAAAGTACCTAAATGAATTGATGTAGTATTCCCGTGAGCTCTTAAGTGAAGCGAATTTTCGTAAATTCACGCTGGTTTTCGTATGAGGTTTTGGGATTTTTTTCCTCCTTCAATCTTGCGTTAATATCAATTCTCGTCTCTCGCGCCGCTACCAAATGCGGCGAGCTTTCTCTCTCTCTCTCTCTTTCTCTCTCTCTATCTCTTTTTCCCTCTCTCTATCTCTTTTTCCCTCTCTCTCTCTTTCTCTCTTTCTGTCTGTAGGATGCTGGGGTGATTGAACTTTCCAGAGTCGCAAACTAACGAGCTAGTCCGTGATGAACGCCCTTTTTCCTACTATTTCCTTCCCCTATCAACTTAGGATCAACCTTACTGACGGAATGGCGTGCCAATGATACGAGAGCCGGGTGATTAATTGCCGCGCAGTCTAATATTCCTAGAAGCTTCTTCAAAACTTTCTCGCTCTTAGACAAAGTAACGTTCAATCATGTCGGCAAATAATGGAATCCTCCTACGGGATGGAATTTTGATGAAAAATATTTGAATCGTCTCGAGCCCGGAGTGGATGCAATTTCGGGTTTCTTATGTTTTTATAAAATATTCCGAAGCAATCGCACGAGATGTGCGAAAATTTAACGCTTCGCCGGTAAATAAATTTTAAAAATAATTGAGTGCCGAGATATTGAACGTGATCGCGTGCTTTTTGCACGGCGGAGTTTTTTTTCTGCGATCGCGTTAACTTCAGAGTCGTGTTCGTAATTTGTTACGTCACCCTTAATATATCAAAAGGGGATTTTGTAACCGCGGCATCTTTCGGCGAAAGTTAATGCATGTACGGCTTAAGGCGACAACATTAAAATTACACGAAAGGGCGAATGAAATCATGTTCACGTCGAGAACGATTTACTCTGTTCATTTGTTTGCGCACAAAAACCCCATTGAAAGTGGAAAGTCTATAATTCCCCCTGTCGTTCGGATATATCTTTCTTTTCAGTCCAGTTGCTTGCGGGAACCGCCTTCCTTTATTCTCCTATCCTTCCGTCTCCCTCCTTTGCCCCCACCCAATCCTCACTCTCCCTCTTCCTTTCCATCTTCCTCCATTCTTCCATCTCTATAATTTTCAAATCCTTTGCTCATTCATCATTCCCCTCATCTCTTAACCCACTCGCATTCCTTAAAGTATGCCGCAGAGAGATGGATGGAGAGAGTGAAAAGAGAGGGAAGGAGAGAGAGAGAAGGGGGGGGGAGAGAAACGGAAGGAGGGGAAGGAAGAGAGAAAGAGATAAGGGGTTTCCCTGGACACATGGAGGAGAAGCGATCGGAGAGGAAAGGTTTAAGAAAAAAGGGGAAGAATGTGGAATAAAGATGTGTATACAGTGCAAAAGAGGTAGCTGAGGAAAAGTAAGATGGATGGAGAAGGGGCGAGAAGTGGATAAACTGATGGATTTGGGCCTTAATTACATCTAAAGCGTCGTAGTACATTACAAGTTGAATGTAAATTTAAAGAGAAGATTATGTATGTAGATGTATGTATGGATGTCTGCCCGAAGATAGATCCATGATTATTATAGGTTATGTTTGGTTCTTATAATACAGCCATTGACGCAATTACACCGGATATGCTCGAAAATGTTTTCCGTGAATTGGACTATCACTTCGATGTCTGCCGAGTGGTTCACACATAGAACACTTGTAGAATGAAACTTAACCGTGTTTTCTGTCAGAAACTTTTTGTTTTAACTTTCTGCTTCATGAAGTTTTCCATACATTATATAATCAAATTGGAAAGTGAATTATGAATAACCCTGTACTACAGTTTTTTTGGAATACATGCAGCGTCCGCTTAACGTGCATAAGTTGATACGTACATAAGATATTGAATCCATATATCCGCACCCACGTACGTACTGTCCGCTGATACGTACATCGATTCTCGCGCGCACGGTTAAACAGACGAGGTTGAGAGACCCTCGTGGTCAGTGGATCTGCCTACCTCGGAACTTGGAGAAGGCTTGCCTCTTGAAATGTTTATAATCATAACTCAGCTAGCTTTAATAAAACTCCCACTAACTCATTTCGTTTTACAGTTGATGTAGCACGTCATCTTAAAGTCACAAAATCACGAAAGACATTATTGCTCTTAAGGAATGCAAATGGGGGATGTGGTTAAAGTTTTAAGCACCCATACTGCTGGCTCTCGTGATAACTTCAATTAATATTTCACACGCCAACACACAAAACGTTTGTGCCTTCTTGAGTTTTGCGAGTGCTTTTATATTTTTAAAACTTTGGTGAAAGTTTTAGTAAAAAAACGTATCATTACCGTTGAGGAGAAAATCAGCATTATAAACATGGCTTCCGGAAAAAGGAAGGAGACTTCACAAACATTTAAAAAATAGTATGGGAGGAAGTGCTAGTGATAGTGAACCATTTCATGCAAGCTGGGGGTGTTTCCGAAGATTAAAGATCCGCGATAGGCCACATAACATAAGGTGAAGCTGTGAGTGCAGATGTTGATTTCCTAGAGCTCTAGCGAAAATTATCGAAGCAGGAGAATACTGTGCCCGTCAGATATTCTTCAAATTATTATTATAAAGTTTTATGATATTTATTTGTTTTATTATACTGTATGCATGTTTAAATTCAGTGTTAATTAATTTATAAATTCAATGGTGCAATATTCCAACTTGATTTTGAGTGAAAAAACATGTGCTTTTATATTACGGGAACGCATCTCCATCTGTTTTCTATGGAAAATGACAATCGGCTTAACGTACTGGTTTTCAAGAACGTAACCTGTACGTTTAGCGGACGCAGCCTGTACATATTCCTCATTTCTTGATAGTACATCCTGAATCCTTACATCTCTTCATGTGCATCTTTTCGGGAACCCCACCCTCCAACCATGGTATACTTAGAAGTTTCTACTACACCTTCATCTCCTTTTACCTTTCCTCTTCCTCAAGTATGTATGTACAAACACACATACATATATAAGCAATGGAGGATTCGAATAACACTAGAATAACAACGCGAGAGGAGAGAGAGAGAGAGAGTATGAGTTAGACCTAATGGACAGCCTCTCTCTCTTTCATGCCATTTGGGTCCGCGTGTTCTCTGGATCCTCATTCTAAAAAGGACGGCTCGATTCCGCTCTTTTCATCTCGGCTTGATATTACGCCGCGATAATCTCCCAGAAAGAGAGAGAGAGAGAGGTCATAGATCCGGGTCTATTTATAAAGGGCGCTTATTTGAAACCGTGAAGAAAGCCGTTCACGGGCATAAAGATGGCGACTAGATTCATCTCGACCTCGGCGTGTGGTCTCACCGCGTTGTGTCGGCGTTGCGCAATCGGAGTTTTAGGTGTTTCTACAGGGTGGGAGGTTGCTTTTGTCTACCCGCATGTTCTTTTAGCCGACGTTTCGTGAACGGGTTGTCCTTCCTCTTCAAAATGGTAGAGTTGGCTAGCCTGTGGTATACGAAGGGATCTATTCTTAGGACGCTGATGATTTGAAGAATAATAACTTATATATATATATATATTACAACTTAAGTTATATTTCTACAGAATTATTTTACTTTACTAAATTGATGCTATTTTAATAACTTCTAATGATAATAATAATTTAATTTAATATGATCAATCAGTACTTTTGTTAATAATACGACACATGATATTTGGGACTGCAAGTAAAGGTTGGCCACCTTTGTTTTTGCGAGTAGGTTTTGATTCGAGTTCAGCGAGTACGGTATCTTCTAGAGCTCCTTGATCGGCGGTTTGAATGATTTAAGAACGTCTGAGATTAAAAGGAATAACATAATCTATTTAAAAAATACCGTAAAAATGAATAGGCCAAGCACCAATTCTTATTAAATTTGGATTTTTTTCAGCGAAAGGAACTATTTGAAACAGTATTCTAAACATATAACCGCGTTAATACCTTGACATAAAGACTTCCCGTCCAGTTAATCTTTCTAATGTCGTTCCACGTATATTTACTTTATCCCTGTTTTCACTACGTTGAGGAAATCGACGGTCTTTAAAACCAATAATTTATCGAATTGTTCGACATCTACGTAAAAGATCTCCTTATTCACTCCTTGAAACTACGTTATTTTTTAAATACACATTGTACAAACTTTCTCATATACTAATGCGTCGTTTAGTTATCTTTTGAAAAATAGGAACAATGTAGAATCATTATAAACATCAACTTAAATAACTATACGAAATTGGATGAAAATCGTTTGAGTCGTTTTTGAGAAAACCGTATTGCTATTCAAGTTGCCCAAGAACAAACTAGCATTATATTCATTTTTTGAGAAATATGAACTAGGTATGTAGTATTATCGTAGACGTAAACTCAAGTTACTGTACGAAATTTGATCAAAATCGTTGTAACCGTTTTTAAGAAAATCAAATTGTTGTTAAAGTTGCCTAGATCAAACTAGGCTTATATTAATTTTTTGAGAAGTATGAACTATGTAGTATTATTGAAGATGTCAACTTAAGTAATTGTACCAAATTTGCTCAAAATAGTTGTAGCCGTTTTTGAGAAAATCAAATTATTGTTAAAAATACGTAGAATAAACTTCCCTTAATTATTGAGCAATGTCAACCATTTCTTCATTGCTTCTATTCTGTATGATAAAATGACTAAGTACGAGATTTCATTCATTTTCGCTCTACCGTTTAGGCTCAAGAGCCGCAAACAGACAGACGGCATTGCGAAAACCACTTTTTCGGACTCAGGTACACCTAAAACGTATATTTCCACTCAAAATCTCGAGATCGAGTTTTTTCGCGATTACAATACTTTCTCAATATACTTCGTATATGAGAAAGTAGAAAGCTATCGCTTTTAAGTTCGAATTAAAAAATTACCGGAAGTTTAAAAATTGATGTTCCTCGTGGGCTCGTAATGATAAAAAAGACTCGAATAAATAAATTCATTTGCCTTTATGATTTACTGCGCACAGCCAGCCCACGCCGCATCGCTCGAGTCAAATATCTTTTTTAGAGAAGCTACCTCTTTAGATTTCCACACACGTCCATCTCGCGGCGAAGAGAAAACATCGCTCACTTTTTAATGAATAATAATACATTCCGCTGTGATTGTATGCGCATAAGTTGGACACTCATTTTTCCTTCATTTTTTTATCCGACTTTTGCATTCATCTTCTCGTTCATTTTTTTTTTGGTCGAGCAACTCGGAGCAGTTGAATTTCTCTCTGAAAGTTTACATTAAAGATGGATTTATTAGATTCATTAAATAATTTTTGCACTAGAGTTTCATAAAATGTGTTTATTTTGGGGAAGTTTGGAACTACGGAATCACCCGCGCACGTATGCTTTCATTTGGCTGTCGGTGATACACGTTGTGTTTGGTTAAGTTTGGGTACTCTAAAATTAATTTTTTTATTGCCTGCATATCTCTTTATAAGATATAATTTAAGCTTTGCATTTAAATCTAAGTAATCTTTAAATAAATATTATGTATATAAGTATATATATATATATATATATATATATATATATATAGTTATATAATTACATATTATTATATTGAGTACGTTTTTCTCCGTAGCTGAGGAAAGCTTCAAATTTGTGTTGTTTTTGTGTGTCTTCAGCACCCTCAGCCAGTTTTGTTAAGTGGCCACTGGAAGTCCTCCAACACCTTGTTGCCACCCACCTTTATAATTACCTTTCCTTTTCCTTAAGCATATATATATATAATTTTAAAGTACCGAAATTATTTCAGTTGTGCATTATCCGAATTTTATAATCTTTTTCGACATATTTTAATACTTTTGTTGTTATTTAAATTGAACACTTTCTAATATATTTCTTTTGTCGTTTCAGGTGAGTTCAACACAACCTCCTGTTTCTCCCTTCTTTCCTGTTTTTTGGCCGAGTCGCACTTTAAGCACTGTGTGAGTAACGGTATAATTTTCATAAAATAAGGAATGCAATAAAGATATTCCCATACCGCTATTTTTCACTATCAAAACAACGGAATTTTTGTATTCGTAATTTTTCATTGCATTAAGTGAGCTTTGTCTCTTTAGAAAATTTCCCAAACTGGATCGCGAGCTAATTTCCGCATCGCTTCGATTTGAATGTGACGGGGTAGGTACCATGAGGGGGGAGAAAACGAAGGTAATCCATTTTATGATGATATTTTCCCCAGAGATTAGGCCGATTCGACAATCGGAATCTCGTATCTCGCAAAATTATCTTCCCTTTCCATTCTCCTCCTCTCTTCCTTTTTTTTTCTTCCGTCTCCCTCATTCCGCTACACGCACTCTTGCAGAAGCGACTAGAAAAAACGCTACATCTATTGACCCATGCCATTCACCGAGACAATGTCAAGTGTAGGCGTTTTTTCGACAACATCACGATCGTGTGGGCTGAGATCGGCGGTGGGGAGGAGATGTTTCCCCAGATTCCCTGGGAATTATATTTGGGAGAAAGAAACGCGCAAATATAGAGAGAGAGACGTCATAGATTCGATTTCTGCGGACTTGGACGATTTCCTCTCTCACCCACCGGAAATCACAGCGTTCCTTCCCATCGGTCAGTGGTCTCTTCTTTCTCTCCCCCCTTCCTCTCTCTTTCTCCTCTTTTTCCACTTCCTTTTCTCTCTCTCTCTCTCTCTCGTTTCCTTCGCTCTCCCTCGTCTTTTCTTTCTTCATCATCCTGCTCCGCCCTTCCCGACGTCATTTCTCACTTTATTAATTTCATCTGTCATTTTCTCGCCCTCTTCCTCTCTCCTTCGAAAGAATATTGTCGTTCTTTTTTCCTCGTTCCCTTCTTCGTTTTCTCTTCGTGCCGTTCTCCTTATTTTCAACCCCGGAATTTCTTTCCTTCGTCTCTCTCTCTCTCTTTCAGTTTTATTTCTAATTGCTAACATTCATTTCTCTGTTGAGCCGAAAAAAATCTCGCGTGACTCTCTCTCTCTCTCTCTGTTTTACGATTTTTTCTCCTCCTTTGTTTTCCATCCCTTTTTATTCTCGCTTCATCTCCTTCCGTTCTCCGTTTCATTAAATCGTAATCCTTCTGTCGTTCCTAAACCGTTGTTATTTTTCTTCCTCGGCGATTTATTCGGCGATTATATTTTGTCCCATTCGTTCGGTTTGTCGTTTTAACTCTTCTTCTGTATCGCCTCGAATTCGTGTGTTTGTTCGTCTCCGTTTTCTTCTCCTCCTCCTCCTCCTCCTCCTCCTCCCCACTTTACCCTGTTTATTCTATTTATTTATCTCCCTGGGGAATTTTCCCTTTTTATCTCCCTCAATTCTCGCCTTTCCCGTCACACACCCTTTCCTCTCCTTTCGCCTTTCTCTCTTTAAGTAGATGGAAAGGTGAGAGACGCGGTAACAGGGAGGGATTTAATGGAAGGGGGAGGTGGAGATCGGGAGGGGGAGGGAGGGAGGGAGAGGATGGGGTTTTTCGAGAGGGGTGAGGGTCGGGAAGGTTACGCGAAGGGGGAGGAGTTTTAAGGATATAACGCAAAGGGATGGGATCCGCTGTTCTCTCGGTGACGTCACGTACATCCAGCTGCCCCATCATCCATCACGCCGGGACGGCAGGCCACGAGTTCACGACCCCCAATGAGGCGAGCTCCCTTCGACCTTAACTGGGATGGTTAAAAAAGGGGGAAGAGGGAGGAAGGGGATGATGTAAAGGATAGGAGTGGGTGGGAGGAGGAGGAGGAGGAGATAGGAGTAGCTGGCTGGGGTCGTCGTTTGGAGCTCCTCCTCTTCAGAGGAGAGGAGTGGCGGGTGAATGGGAAGATTTGGTGCCCCGGGAGAGAAAATTTTTTATTTAGAAAGCGCCTCCCGATTGTAGTCTACATAAAGGTTTCGCAGATTAGCGCTCTTCACGTCTAACTTGGAATCATTGTTGAACGGAGGCTGATCTTCTGTTTTTTTTTCTCTCTCTCTCTCTCTTCTCACACTCCACTCGCTAATGGACCGTTTTTTTTTGTTTTCTTTTTTTATTATTATTTTTTTTAAACCTGGCGACCCTCGCTCGGAGGATCTAGAGCGATAGTACGACGGGAGCAAAGAGGAAGGGATTTATGCGGAGAAATTTTATCGCTCCCTCTTCGCTACGGTTGCGACTGAAATACTCGCCTCTTGTGTCTCTTTAAATCTCTCGAATCTATCGCCGCGCGTGCGTCTTATTTTTAAACGGGTAAGTGTTTTCGATCGATGGAGCCAATTGCGCGCGGTAACTGCTGCCTAGGGATCTTCTTTTTTTTGTGAAGTTTGTCGGGTGTGATCATCAGTGGAAAGAGTAGCAACGCGACAGCGATTCGCTCGAAGGAAAGTGAAATTTGAAGCATTTTTATTTTGTGCGTGAAAATTATGCTTCCAACTCTTTCAGGTTTTTCTTCATTTCGGATTAATTTTTTGCCCTCGAGTAAGCGAATAAGATCTCTCGTTACTGCTTTCCTCAGTTACAGAAATGAAAATCCGTGAGAGAAATGATATGTCGGGATTTCACATGTTTATACAACTATACACGGACTCCGAAAGCTCTAATTTCTGTCAAGTCGACACAGAAAGATTTTTTTCTCACGAACATATACATGGTATTTAAGACGACTGTATATAAATTGGGTTTCGATTATTATAACTATTTCTTATTCACCGTGAGGAGGCATGGAATGATAAATGATATTCAACGGAATTTACTTTCTATTTTCAAACATGGAGAAAAATGGAAGTACCTCCTCACAAATAAAGGCGGCCCTCCACATCCAACGGAAATGGAGGGATGTGCGTAAAATTACCAGAGAAAGTACGCAGCTTGCTAAAATAACCATGAGGAACGACCACAGATAAATTTAATTATGTAATAGGCATTGTTAATAATTTTAATGGGATAAGTTTTTGCGAAGATCCTTATTTTTTTTGTAATTTAGTGACATGCGTGAGCTGCTTCATGTATGCATCAACTAGAAGATAATAATTACGGTAGCGGTTGAAGAAATAATCTCAATTATATATCTTTGTGGTAGGAACCTAGTTTGCAATGCAGGAATTTCCAAAAACCAATATGTAACACTTTTTAATAATATGTGTTTTAAATATCATTGAAGCTGAAGTTACTTCAGTAAATAATTAGTTTACATTGGGTGGGGTGATAAATTGAAATATTCTTGGAAAGCGTGGGAAAATTGCGTTCTTAGGAGATCGTGTGTTCATTTAATCGCGGACCGTCCGTCGCCTTGCGATTTTTTACGATGCTTGTACGACTGTGATTTGACGCGTAAAGAATGCGCTTTCATATGTATTTTATCCGAACTTTGACAGCGCCGTTTAGAAGAAAAACTGCCGATAGAGAGAGCGCGCAAACAAGGGCTCCAATGTTTAATTATGAACGAGTCTATCTCCTCTCGTGGAATCTCGACAGCTCCGCGTGACGTATCGTTCGACTCGTTTTATCGGCCCAAGGCGTCGCGTGTCGTTCAATTTATGGGAATTTTGCGTCAACTTAGTATCAGATGCCTCTGACATCGAAACTCCTTTCGGTGCCCTAGTGATGAACGATGTTTGTAAAAAACATAAAACGATCGAACGCAGACAAAAAATCGGATAATTTTAAAACACGCATTTTCGACAGTTTTATGAACCAAGGGAAGTAAACAGGAAGGGGAGAGGTCGTCAGGAAAAGAGTGATGATAAATATTCGATGTGTATTCCGCGTATTTTTTTCCATAAGATCTATGGAGCACGAGCCGGATTCCGATATGCCCTCGTCATATCCGGATACTGTTTGCATATACTGCGCGATAAGTATTTGACTGAATATACACAACATGTTGAATATGTTTCTATTGCAAAATTTATGGAAATACGTCGATATGTTGTCACTAGAGATCTTAATATTGCGTTACAGAGTGTATTGGACAAATAACCACTCAAGCGGTTTATTTATTTGTGTAATTCATTAAAAAAATACTATATAGGAATTTAAATTAGAAGTAATAGTAGATATAAAACAGAATGTTGCCACCTGGCCTTATGACCTAACTGTAATATTATAGTATAATAATAATAAAACTTTACGGCAAAACTCTTTCTTTTAGATGTTTCTTCAGGCGGGAAAATGTATCACTTTAATATTAAATCGGGAAAATTAGGCAAGTTTTTTTAAACGCCCAAAAAAGTGTCAAATATGGTAAAATAGGTGTCATTTTTTTTTTAGAAATTATACTCTTACATGTTCTACAACATTGCAAAGGTTGGATCGCGGAATTAATACTGAGTATATTAACCAACTAGTTCTCCAGTGTTAAAGTTTTCACTTTAACCCGTTGAGTTAATCAAGATAGAAGTCTTTAAAGGAGGATGGGATAGTTGTATTCCCATCCTCTCTTTATGTGAATACCACTTGGACTCCGATCTCACCGCTCCTAAAACAATTGGCCGTTTATTGCACTTATATAAACCTTGAAAAGGGCAACGTCGAGATTGTTATTTTTTTATATGGCCGACTAAGTGGGGAAGTGCATTAAGTGCAGCGAGGAATTCGCTCTTTCGAATGCCCCCAATAAAGATCGCAGTTCGTGATTGAGAGAGAGTGCAATAAAAAGCGGAGGAGATATGCAGAAAGAGGAGAGAAGGAGAAAGAAGGAAGGGCGAGATCGAAGGAGTAGCGTCAATAAAGATCCCCTTATAAAGAGAATTGCTGATAAAGGTTGTAGAGATATGGTATTTGCAAAAAATAGATAAGGGATAATTCACCAGACCAGTATATATTGCATTTGTTAGCATATACCCCGTTCAAGGGATAACAAAATCAGGAAAAAAAATGAGGGAGGGGAATGGTTACGGAAAACAGTTGAAAGGAAGTATAGATAGGGAAGAATAGTAAGATGAAATTAAAGGGGTAAGAAAAAAGAAAATCGAAAAAGATAACCACTTAGGAAAGTTCTTTGTCTCTTCTGTTCCTTTTTAAAAAAATACAGTTCTCTTAAGAATTTATTCTTAGAGAAACTTTTTGAAAGGTAATAAATGTACAAACATTATTTAAAGAAATAGAAAAATACATTATGCAGTGGGAATCATCTATTTATCGTGAGAAGTCTCGACGTGGTATGCCATTCTCAGGGACGGAAATAAGAGTAGATGCCAAATTTAGTGGTTCCAACAGCTGAAAGTAGTTTTTCATTTTTATGTTAACGTTAATATGGATTACCATGAAGTGACATTTATATACTACCGACAATTCTTTTATTTTTTTAGTCCAATAAAACATGGAATAACTAAAAGAGTGGGATATTTGTTGAGAACAAAAGAAATGTATTCAAGAATATATGATGGGCAGGATTCGGAAATGGGATAAAATCGAAAAGGGATAAAGTCTGGAAGGAATAGGACGTGAGGATAAATAGATGCGCGGAGTGAGTGAGACCGATGAAGGATCTACTGAAAATAAAAGAAGGTCGAACGGGCGGCTTTTATGAGGCGTCTGACGAAGTCTTTCTCGGAGGCGAAGGTGAGGTCAGTTGCGGGAGGGACACCGGCAAAAGGGTAAAAACAAACGAAGGCTAGGGGGGCGGCACCCTCCCGCGTATGGCAAAGGCATAACGTTTTTAATTTTGCCCCGACTGCGGGCGGTCGCATCTTTTACAAGCGAGCATCGCGAGGGAGTCGGCGCATTATTAAACTTGTAAGCCACTTCGCACCGTGAGGTCCTCTATCCTCCCTCTCCCTTACACCCCTCTCCCTCCATTCTTCCTCTCTCCCCTCCCTACATGGTTCGGCGCCATCAGTCACGGGGAGGAGGAGTTGCACACACTCATACACACACGCACTCCGTCTCTTTCTCTTGCACGCGAAAAAAGTATCTAGAAGGTCGACACTCGTCCTGTTGGCGGCAATGTACCGAAATTAGTAAGCGTGTCTCCTGCTAGGGGTCACCTCTTCTTCGCCCCACAAGACGTGTTTGAAATTATGTTCGTTCTTTTGTTTTATCTCCCTATGGGTTTCTCCGCGTGAAGCGTAGGCCTCTCTGGTACTCCCTCTCTCTCTATATATCTCTCCTTGCGTGTAAGTTGCATGCGTAGCTGTAGGGGAGCGTGATCGGGCGGATTTTTTTTACACGATTGATGGGTGGTTTTTTCCTGGAATCTGGCTCCAAACTGCGTCGGTTTCGTCCGTTTTTTTTTCGTCCGATGACGCATCCTGTTTATTCGCGGTCGCGGAGATTCGAAAAGAAAAATAATTCGAGAAGCGAGTTTTCTATGACTATTTGCTTTGAAAAGCCGCGAGGGTATGATTTATGAAGCGCGCGTCTCTAATATTCGGAATAAATTATGATTCGTTTCATCGCGGTGGTGGGTTAAAAGTTATTAATGGGTGGAATAGTTTTTTTCTAAATCTAGCGACATCTTCGCGTTAAGCCGCAGTGATTATGCGTTGCGTGGCAACGACGTAGCTCATGCGCTGCGATATTCACCTACCATTAAACACAATGACGAATAGCGTGTGAAATACGAAATTATTCCGTGTCAGATTAATAAATGAATCCGCTGGCTGCAATAAAACTAAGGGACGAAGGTGTGTTTATTCGTTCACCTCGTTATTTCCTACCGTCGAAAGCGGTGGCCATGACGATACGCATCTGTGTCTTCGATAAGGATCTGCAATTTCCTTCCCGTCCCATTGCTGTAAGTGCCCTCGTTGCGGGAAATGTACGCGATACCCACCCACGTCACGGAAGCATAACCGTAAAACCGCCGTCGTCTTCCTCCTCCATTGTTTATAAATAGGTGCCTCGCGGAATATTAAAATTTACTTTCGCATTGGGGATGGGAGAGAGGGAGGGGGGGAAGGAAGGAAGGAAGGCGGGGGGAGAGGGCGAGAGCGATCGAGTACTCTCTTACTGCTCGCGACTCGGCCGCAAACTCGACTCTCGGAATTTCCCTCCTTATATTCTCCGCTGGCCCGCGTCATCACCGCGCGGCAATGCTCGTAAAAAGATCGTAAAAAGAGGTTTTCGGACTGTGTAAAAGGCTCGGAAGGGATGGCGCGAGCGCTTCTACTTCGAGGAGGAAGTAAGAGTCGGGAGTTTTGGGAGGAGTTGCAATCGGATATGGGTTTTCCGCGTGTGGGGGATAAAGGGGAAAAGTTCGGCCCCGGTTGACGGAAGGAATAAAATAAAAATAAGGAAGGCGTTCTTTTCGCCGTATATAAAACTAAACGCGAAAGGTTATTTAGGGATCCCGTCATCTCAGCAAACACGATCACTTTTATTTTATTTTTCAGTCTCGTTGTTTTTTCTCCTTCGATCCGACGGAAATTTAGCGAGCGATGCTTTTTTTTTGTCGCTTAGTCACGGCATGAGAGTGGCGCCACGATCGGAGACTTTTAGGAAGGGGTGGTTTAGTGTGGGGAAGGGGTTATTTTTTAAGGGATAGCCAATGGGAAGCCGTTAGGAAAAAAATGTTTAGGGATGGAAAAATTCCCTCGTGAAGAAGTCAAACCAACTGGGAAAAGTTATATGCGTCCCTCTCTCTCTCTTTTTCTTTCTGGGTTATATTCCATATTTTTCTCTCGAGCTTAGCGAGTCCGGTTTCGTCTTTCTTTTGTCTTTCTCCCTCCGCAATTTCGCGTGTTTGCGTCGCGTTCTTAGCCCTACGGCGCCGTAATTTTTCTTTTTCTTTCCGGAGGTGACGATGAGTCGGTCGTTGTGATAGGTGGCGGAACTTCATTTTTCGACGCCAAAATACGATTAGGTTTTGTTTTTTTACTCTCTTAAGTTTCCTGTATCTCTCTTTCCCTCCCGCCAGAGGTCGTTCCGAGCAAAAATATTAGCAACATAACTTCATTCCGACGTCGCATGAGTTTTAATCTGAAAGGACACGTATAATAGGCCCTATTTGTTGGATTTGTAACACCGCTGCTTCGTCTCTCTCTCTCTTTCTACCTCGTTCTCTTTCTACATCTCTCTTTCTTTCTAACTTTTCTATTCCTATCCATCTTTTTTTTACGTCCGCCTTTCCGAAAACATCACTTATTTTATTTTTTGGCGGAGCTCTCGTAAAATACGTCAGATTCTAGCCATTATATTTCTCTCTCTTTCTCTCTCTATTTCTCTAGAGAGAGAGTGTGTGTGTGTGTGTATTTTTTCCTATCCTTCACGTTGGAAGGAGTCGGATCGACGCAAAAAATAAAACATTAAATCACCCGATTCTATGCTATTTTCGATCTTTTTTATTTTACAGCGAGAATTTCGTCGGCCACTGTAAATCGGTGTGTTTTAAATATGACCGATGGATAGCTGTAGAACGCCGAGCGGTAAATTTTATACAAAAAAAGAAAGAAGAAACGAGTGGCGTAGACACTTTGAACGCACGGATGTTATCCGGGAGCGTGGTCACGGCTCGCTTCGCGAAAAACCACTTTCTTTTCGCGAGGAAGTCGGTTTGTTTTTCTTTCATCATTTAGATATCCGCGAACGCTCCTTGAATTAACCTTTCTCGCGTCACTCGCCGGCGGAGAAATTAGCGACCGGAAATTTAAACACTAGTTTTCCGTTTTCCTTCATTTGCGTAATAATGAGAGCGTGGGAGTGAGAATGCGGAAGGCCTCGGACAGTGAATCCAGCGGAAAAAAATGCACAAATCTGTTTCCCCGGCTTGTTTTGACGCGTGTATTGTCGCTTTTCCACTGTCTTTGGTTGTGTTTTCGCATCGAGCATACTTTCTTTTAATTGTCGGCGGCTTATTCTTTCTTCGGTAACTGTGAAATAAGTGGTGGATTGGTGGGAACGACAAGTGATTAATTTTCATGTTATATATTTTCAAATGGTATGGCGAATAATCTCACCATGTCGACGACTTCTTACGGACGCTGCTGTAGCGTTTCACTTTGCTTTGAATGTTTAAACGCTTAATTAAGAAATGCAGCCGCCGCGGATTCCCACTTTCATTAACATGGTGATGGTTTTATGAGGGAAAATTCGTGACTGTTGGATAGCCACACTCATAGAAATGAAGTATTAGGGTATATTTATAGCAACTGGAAGGATTTCAAAAGATTACGGTTTCTGAACATTTAAGTTTCCTTAGAGGTTTACTGCCGTTACGGTAATTTTCTTTCGTAATTTCAGAATATCATCCAACCAGTCATTTCAAAAGGTTGAACTTAGTACCTTATCGTTCATGTGCGACCTATTTATCATGCAGTGCATGATGAATTCTTTTGGCTTTCGTCTGGGAAAAGCCTTCTCTTTTTAAATATTGTTGTGTTGTATCGGTAGTAAGAAGGCAGAGGCATGAAATCAGTGTTTCAGATTTTTAAGAGGGCATTTGTTTTCTATGTAAGAAAATATACAAGCGTACAGATAGGAAGAGAATATAAATTTAGGACAGTTTGAAAGGAAGCGAAGGTTATGAAAGAATGGAGAAAGTCTTTGGACGGGGCATATTATGCGATCCGAGTATCTATCACTAGATTGATTAATTTATCCTATTAATCTTTTAATTATAGGGGTTTTTAACGACTCGGAGTTATAGTGTGTTTGGATAAAAAAATATTATTATATGTGATACAATCGCTATGTAAATATATGGCTCGCAGAATTCCAGTTTTCTATTGGAAAACCCTCGGTTTAAAAAAAAAAGGCCCGCCAGTCACCGGCTGTGCTTTCTCCAATTAATTAAGCCCTCTGAGAAATACAATTCTTCCAGAATTAAAAATACGGTCGAAAATATTATGAATCTTTTTATATTTTTTTACGGACTCCCGTCTTCCGAAATTAAAAGCCTCAATATGGGGCTTTCTTCCTGTCCCTGGGAATTCCCTTCAGCGGCCCTTTCCCTCGCCCTTGTGGGAAGAGAAAAGGGACCAATCTAGTATAAGAGTTTGCAGTCGCATAAAAAGAGATGATAATAAAGTAAATGGGGGAAAGTAATCGAAGGGGAAACTGGGGTCGGAGGCATAAAACAATGTCGTCCCAAAATGCTCTCTCCCCCTAAAACCATCACGCACACACACACACACACCACAGCCCACGAGTGTTTTTTGCAGATTCTGGAACTTCTTTTTTTTTTTAATCCTGCGGATTCCAAAAGAGAGGACGAATTTTTGATTTTATCGAATCGGTTACTTTCGCCGGGTTTCAATTTCGTTTCCCGAAGGATTTATCATTTTTTCACACGCTTCGGTTTCGTACGGTTAACGGGTCGAAGCGGATATTCCGGACCTTTTTTTTATTGTTTTGCCTCATGAACGCTTTTTGCGAAAAACTTCGCTTTATTCTATGTTAGTCCCGCAGATGTTTCTCGCTTTTCCGGAGTGGTTAGGGCAATGCGAATTAAAAAACTGAAAGTCGTTCTCCTCCTCCTCTCGATCCCGTAAGATTTCGCCTCGGATTTTGGACCGAAAAATTATCGCGTGTAATTTTTTGCTCGATCGAACTTTCCGATTAGCGTAATAAGGCGGACATAATCTCTCAGTCACTTATGTCCGCCTCTCTATTTTCTGGTTGCGCCGTACCGAGGGAATGTTTTTTTTTCCCTTCAGACGCCAAATCTCGCGTTTTTTTTTTAGAGCCGTTTCATTACACATTCACGCAGTGCCTTTGCATTTTCAAGTTTCCGGATTGCTGATTACTGAACGATTTAATTAAATCTTATCTAATTTACTAAGCCGTTCGGGTGTACCTACCCAAGTTTTTTTTTGGGTTGTTTAAAGGCATACTTAGCAATCATAGTCGATATTCGTATTTGACTCGGCGTTATTCCAAACTAATTTATTGGCGAAATCAGGGATATTTATTTGGGAAAGCATTTAAATTCACTTTCGTAGGAATATTTAATGGCAGTGTGGCATCATTTTTAGATTTTAATTTGATATAGTTATTTTATCGGTAGGACTACCAAAATTTTTGAAGGTTGGTTTTTTTTCCCGTATGTTGATTTAAGTTTAAGGTTCTTCAGAAAATTCAGTGTTTTGGGGCTTAGCGCGCGTGATATAGAGATATGCATTTTCCTCTTGAAATTTTTGAGATTCGATTGATCATTCGCGCATAAATCCTTCCAACACTGAATAAAGTCTTGTTCTCTTTTTCGAAACCGACTTTTTAGCATTCAACTTCTACATACAAAGTCCTCAGGTTTTACAATATCAATTTCCCGAGAATGAATGTTCCCTTATTAATATGTGGATATTCTGACACGTACATTTATTTGAGTATGAAGTGCCAAACTTGACTGAAGGGCGAAGAATGCTATTCCTCAGTGACGACGTTCACTTGCTTCAAGTATGGATGAATCAGTCTTGCGACGGTCGCGTCGCATCTCCCTTGAGGATCAGAAACGAAGGCGAAGAAAATACCACCGTTTACGGCTGAGATAGAAAAGAACACGACTTAAAAGGCTTTTTACCCTAAATCGACCGATAATTCAGGAGGGAGGGACAGTTCTCTTCACGTTGCCGGGCGACGAAACCGCCCATCTCAGCCGTTCGTTCGACCGTTTCCGTTTAAAAAGAGAAATAACCGTCGCAGTATCGTCCTAGTATATATTTTTAAAAAACACCGTGTCTCTTTAAAAAAGTACGGCGTGAACCGTTTTACGCCAAAAACTCCGCCAAGTGATACCGCTTCGCGGAGCCAGTTCGATTCTTCAAACCTCCCGTAATCCCCCTTTTTTTTACGTATCGTTCTTCCAATCTTTCCAAAAGGGTTCCTTTTGTCGGGACGGAGGAGAGAGAGAGAGAGAGAGCACGACTCATGAATATGTTATGAGCATCCTCTCTTTCTCCTCTTCCTCCCTCTCTCTCTCTCCCTTCTCCTCTCCACCTCCCACTATCTCCTCTTTTTCTCTGCGGGGACACCAGATGGCCACTTTCGGATTACTCTCTGACTGCCCAATGCCTCTCCAACCCCCCAACCCCCTAAAATAAAAAAGAAAGATTCTTTTTCCCTCCTGCCCTAGCTTGCAGACAAATCGGTTTTGAAAACTGTTTGTGCGGCCTCGTCCTCGGCGCAGAGGAGATCTGGGAAAAAAAAATTACTCTTGCATGCGAGCTCGCCACCGCGGAGTTTTATTTAATTTTTCCGTCCCACCTCCCTCTCTCTATATGTCTGTCTGTCTGCCTGTCTCACCCACACTCCTCTCTTCGTCCAAAACCTCATCCTCACCCTCCCTCTCTGCCTCCCTACCGCCTTCTCTCGCAAGAATCCCGGTCAAGCCTAATCGTTTTCGAGTATCCCGTCGTTGTTTTATATATATATATATATATATATATAGTATATGTACATAGTCACCGTCATTTGTCTCTTTCTGGGCGTCGCGGCGTAATGCGACCATGTTTCTTATACGTTTCTTGTTATTTTTTCCGGTACGCGTTGTAGGTGACTTTTTTTTTAATTTTTCCGTTTTATTTTTCGGTACAGACGGCGCATTTTTTTCTGCACGATATTTTAGCTCGTGCTTTCCGAGGCGGGATATAGATAAATGGCTTATAATCCGGTCGTATTAATTCTGAACAGCTACCGTAGATTAAAAAAAACGAGCGCGCTTGCCTTTATGCTGGTGTGTATGCGTTATATAAGTATGCAATCATTTGTACGTTCACGGCAATACTTAACTCTAGCGCACTCAATAGTATGTTCACGGTTTTTAAAGGTGTTAAATGTTCGATATTTTCTAGTTATGTTAGGTGAATTAGATAGCTGAAAACTGGCTCTTAAAAGCGCAACATTTGCTTCAGCTCTTTCAACTGTTGCTATATTCTACACTCGGGTCTGGCCTAATGACAGTGGCGGCATGCAAATTTTGTGTGTGTGTATAAGCCTCAATGTTTGCGAGTCTTTTCCCCCGGCATTCCTTAGCCGCCGAAGTGTAGCGAAGCAACGTAACGCATTTCGAATCCGTCTCGGTCGAAGACCATGTTGAAATGGACCATTCCCTCCACCCCTCTCCCCTTTCCCTCCCCCTGCCATTAATCCTCATCGCGAGAAAAACACGGCCTCGTCAAAATTTTAGCCTTTGCCTATTTTTGGACGTTGCTCATCACATATCATTGACTTTTGTTTTGCTTCAAGCTAACTTAGTGCGTATCTTTGCATTGCATAAACACATGCGGAACAGTAATAATATTTATTGGTGGGTGAAATTAAGCATTTCCTCAGAATAAATTTATAAGCCAGTGACATAATATGTCGTATAGTCATATTATGACTATCGTATGTTTTTAATGTCTACATAAAGTTATTTACAGCTGACATTTTTTATCTTATGGCTACTTCCCCTGCCACTCACCAATCTAGTGATTTGCAGGGTATCATGTAGATGTAGATATCCAATTAAGGAAGAAAATACGTTATATGGTGTTTTTTGACAACCTTTCAAAATTCATCCGTTATGCGTTCTTTCGTATCTGCCTATTAACTGTACGTTGCTTTCTGAACCGCTGTATCGAGTCGCATCTTAAAGGCAACCATTATAAAATGACCCGGTTTACGAATGGCTATATAGGAAATTTATGCCAGCAGAATTGCATCAAGATTGTAAACACACCAGTTATGATCGGGCCATAAGTTTTTATTTAAGTAATAAAGATGCTTCGTTCTCGCTAATTAGAGCGAATCGAACGGAAAATGGATCAGCGAAACGAATCAGTATCTCGTTCTTTCGGTAATAATAAGAATAGTTATTTCCGTATATTTCGACCTTGATCCTCTGTCGTGGGTCGAGTAACCCGCTTCTCTGCCGTGAAGGATAAGCGAGCCTTATCGCGCCAAAGGTCTTGCGTATCCAGAGCTCGCCGCTCCGACCTCTTTTTCCGGGTTCAAGTGAACGACCGAAGCCCTTCGATTACGGCAAATCGTTCACGTTCCATCTTGGATCTCCTCTCGGGTTCGTCAAGGGAAAGGGGGGAAAGAAAGAGAGGCGTCTATCCGTGGATACGAAAGGATCTATCGTTCGCTTTTTGTTTCTGCGTGAGCGCTTGGCGGCGCTATTGAACGCCGCTTCTCGGCAACTTGGCGTATCTGAAGGATGTGTGTGCCTTTACAACTTCACGGCACCTGTTTTGACGTGCTTCTATCATCTGTTTTGATACTCTTTACGAGCTCAGTTTGAGCCAATGAAGCGTATGTAATTTGTTTTCTGGAAAAAAACCGTTTTCGTTGTCATTGGATTGTCGCAATTATCACAGTAGACAATTTTAATTTTTTTTAACGTTCTCCCAATAAAAATATGTTTTTAAAACTGTGTGAGACATTCAAAAATGACGTTTTAAGGTTGGGAAAAAGGTTTACGTTTTTAATGCTTCGTTTTGCGTCGTGGTAACATCGCTGTCTATTTTTCATCTCACTTCCGAACGAATAAGATTGTATAAATTCGAATCGGAATCCGGACAAATGGCGTTCTCCGCAAAACGATTTTCAATAGTAAAAAAAAACAAACACTCGTTTCCGGAGAAACGAATATTTTTTCACGTCGACAATCGGTATTATATTTTTTAAGGTCCGTCGAGCGAAAATTCTCCAAAAAATATGGTTTCGCGAAGCTGTTTTAATCTACGTTGACGGATAGCCGAAGATATCGAAATATTCAATTAAAAAGACGCAATTCGTCTTCCTAGCATAAACATCCCGAAACCATCCTATAAATAAAATGCTGCGGAAATAGAATGTAGAATTCACCGTCACGCCGGCAATTAGTGTACCATCCTCGGCAAACGGTTAATTGCTCGCGTTTTCAGCGACCCCAGAACGAGAAAAGACGAAGAGGCCAAACTCGTGCGTTAGGCAGCGTGTAACTCGCATTCCGACGGTTCTGCAAGTTGCACGCGTGCTCGATCTACGGGCAGATAATTTCGGCACCTATCCGTTTCGGGAGTCGGATTCATTAGGGTCTGGCGAATAACAACAGAAACATCCGCGCGATCTGAAACATTTCCGCTCTGGAAATCGCGCCCTCTCCTTCACCCCCCCCCCCTTCCTCCACCTCCCGCGCACTGTCTAGGAACGATGGGAGGAGGATGAGCAGACGGTTTATTTATTATTCGAACGGAAAAGCGACGGCATTAGCAGAAAAGAGAACATTCCTGCTAACGAGGCGAGTTCCATACCTTCCGCCAAACTGGTAATTGGAGGGGAGGAGAAGATGGGCCGAGAGGGACATAATTCTCTTCTACCATTTCCTTATAAACTCAAGCGCTGTGTTAATTTCTCTCTCTCTCTCTCTCTGTTTTCCTCGCCATGCGTTGTTATGCAAGGAAAGTTTTGTTTTCACAGACGAGGCGGTAATTCTGACTTGTCCCGGAGAAAGTTTTTAATGCGCTTGCGTCTTTAAAGAAATGAAAGTTAAACGAGTGTTTGTCGTTTTTGTTATTTAAAAGTATATCTAATTAAAGCCGTCCATCAAAAAGCTTTTAGCACGTTTGACGGATGAGATCGCCTGTTTATGATGTCTTATAGTTTGTCCTTCTTTTAGTGTTAATTATGGACGTAACTAACATGTGGACGTATACGTGTAATTTTAATCTGTATTCTGACATTCAGCTAGAATCGTTTATTTTATGAAAGTACATAATCGGCGCTCGACCGAGCAAAAATTGCAACCTCCCTTTTACGTCAAACTTACATGTAATTCCTACAAGTACACTTTGCGACGATTCTTTTGGTATTTTTTTAAATTAATCCACGTGTCTTCTTTCAAAAAAAAACTACTGCGTCTCGTCCTCCGGGATGCTTCCTGTACACCGTTTTCCTAGACTAAAAAGCAAAAGAAGCGACGAAAATCTCCTCTCGCGCGCGAGTTTCGGCTCTTTATTTTACCGATTATAGCGACGGAATAAGATACACAAATACGGCTACAGGAAACCAATTTCGGTTCGTAACCTTCCTTTGCCACCCGCTTTATTCGCTCAACTCCGCACTATCCCGATTTTTTCCGACGCCACCCTTTGAATTCCTTAGCTCCTCTCTCAGTGGCGGCAAGTTTATCCCTATAATCGCCGTTGTGCTACAAAAGGGGATATGAGATACCGCTAGAGTGGAAAATCGCGGGAAATTTTATTGATCCTATCTTGAGCTTCTCGGCTAGAGATGGATATAGATCTTCCATCGAGGGATAGAGAATGTTAAACGCATCCTTAGTTTTAATATTTATCAAACCCTCTTCCCCGTGACTATAACTTATCCAGACAATACGCTTTAAGCTAAGCATCGGAAAACGAACAGAAGTTGAGTTTTATGAATAAATGGGGTAAGTAAAAGTCGTTGGCCGGCGACTTTCTTTGTTTACCTTTATTCGGTCGCTTAACGAAAGTAAAAAACAAAAATAATAGTAAAAGAAGTCGATCGGTAATTAAAACTAAGCTTTCAAAATTTTTGTTTAGATTTTACTGATGAATACGTAGATTATTAAAATCCTATGCGCAAATGTCATTAATGATTATTATATGCTATTTCTGCTTTAAAGTACCGTAGATTATTCTTATTAACGGTTAATATCAGCGATAAAGAACGTTCATACTACGCTAATAAGAATTAAATTATGCGAGTGTTCCTTAGCGTTATTTTTTCGCATCTTCTGCTGAAGAAAGCGCCCTCTTTGTCTACAACACTTCCTGTAAAGGGTCAAACTGCCTCCTTTTTGGGCTCAAGAATATGCTAGTTTTCCTTGTTTTGTTTTCCCGGCGGAGAAGTAGGAGGTTGGACGGATGAACAAATGTGAGGGGAGGGAGAGAGAGAGAGAGAGGGGGGAGAATTTTACCAAAAAATAAAAACGACAGCAGCGCCGCCGGGAAAAAAGCGGCGAATAGAGGACCTACCCGGGCGTTGTGTGGAAAAGCTATCCCTTAAAACCTCTTCCAAACGACACGCACCCTTAGAGGGAGGGCAAGGCCTCGTTCCATTGATCTTCTTCTGTTCTCCCCGTGCAAGAAAGGGGCTTGGGAGGAAGGGTGGATTGCGAGCTGAGTAGGCGGATGCTACCGGAGTGAGGCGGGTGTTTCGAGCATAAAAATCCAGGGGATGATATCTTGCGAAGAGGGACACAGTATCAATGAACGTTAGCTTTTACAAATTTCGTCAAAACCAAAAACGTTTTTAAATTGCGTCTATTTGTGGAGTTCTTACCTAGAAGGAAGGCAAAGTTGCCGGTATGGGAAGATTGAAATTTTCTGTTACATTAAAAAAGAAGAGCGAAATTTCGTTGTTTTTTATCCGGATGTCTTTTAAGGAAAAAATATCCCGTCACGTCGAATAGTAGATAAATTAATTAGTTACCAAGGAAGGGAATGAATGAAAGTACATGATATTGTAATATTGTGAAATTCATATTTGCCTTATCTCATGGCATAGTGGAATTGTATTAATTCGGGAATCTCCCGAGTTTGTCATTTCATGCAAGTGGCAATGTGATCAAACGAGATGATAGTAGGTAATTTTTAATGTAATATACAGTCAATACAGTTTAAATCCGAAATAATTTATGAATTTTACCGTAAAAAGGATAATGTTGAATACGGAGAAGTATTTTCTGTTCCATAATACATTTTCTTATCTTTAATAATATTGTTTGGTACGTAGTGAAATACCATAGATTTATATATATATAGATTTATATATATAGATTTATATATATAGATTTATATATATATATATATATACACACACACACGTGTGTGTGTGTGCGCGTGTATGTGTGTGTGTGTATTTATTTATTTATATTTTTTTCCTCGCCATATCCGGAGCCTCCAAGTAATTAAAGACCTAAAGAGATTTTTTATGGGGTTTGTTAAAAGAGGATCGTCTCATCCATTTGTAATTGGTTATTTCCTTACGAGTGGAATTCTTACAAAGCGGCAAAGAAAAGTTAAGTCAACACTCCGCGCCCTGTTTAACATGCGCTAACACGTGCGAACCCTCTCCGGTAGACTGCGTATATATAGAGGAACTGGCGTCGATTCCCTGGAAGCGGTCTTTCCCTACCGCGGACGAGTGCTAAGGAATCCCTTCAAATGAAAACAAGTCTTTCTTTTGCTCCTCTGGTCGCGTGAATCGGATGAGAAGAAGAGAAAGTTCTCCTACGTCCTCGTGGACGAGTCGTGGAGGTTGTTAAACTTCCATCCGCGGGAGAATTATTTCCCTTTTCGGAAAGAAAAAAAAACGAAGGAAGCGGAAAACCCGGAAGGGTCGAGAAACATCTGTGAATATGGAATGCAAACACGGGAAGGTGCCACTCTCGTTTCGTTCTCTGGAGAAGACGAGGGCAAGTTTGGAACGTTGAAGGACCGCGGGTTGGGCTAACGGTTCGATAGTTCTCTGGTTCTCGATCTTATAAACCGGTATCATCTCACTCTGTCCGAGTCGAACCATAGCTCACTTTACCTATAGTTGAGCTTATCCTACCTTCCACTCGAGCAAGTTTCTAGAAGGCGTTGATGAGCAGGAAGCTTGATAGTCTGAGACGTTAAGGCTGGTGTACACGGTATCACTAGGTGATGCATCAGCATCGGCAGGGAGTGACGCGGTGGGGAGGACTAGTGATGCCACTGTGACATGATGCATCACCAAGCGTCCACACGTAAAACGGCAGTGACGCGATTTTATTCAGTCTGTGTCCAATGGCATCCAGAGAGGTTGTGTTATTAGCGGCCGCAAACGTTGTGATCGAAATAGTGAAGCGTCGAGATAAATGTAAAAATAAGCGAAAATGTTGGGTCCGTGACTGGATAAGCAGGAGACAAGGAGTGGGTGCATCCGACAACCTTTTACAAGAACTTCTTGTCGAAGACTGTGCAAGTTACCGGAACCATTTGAGGTTAACTGGTAATCAGTTTTCTAATTTGCTGAGTAAAGTTGAGGGGCTCATCCAGAAGAAGGAGACTACAATGAGAGCACCTCTGCCAGCCAAGTTAAAGCTTCAAATTACGCTACGTTACTTGGCTACAGGAGATAGCTTCGCTTCACTTCAGTACCTTTACCGTGTGCCAAAATCAACAATATCCCGTTTCATCCCAGAAGTTGCTGAAGCAATATACAAAGCACTTAAGCAATACATACAGGTCAGTGTTTTAATATTGTTATTTTTTGTACTTTTTTGCTTGTACTCAAGTAACCCTCTTTGTAAAAATGGAAAACTTAAACATAATATACTTAAAGTAGTTATACTCTTAATTAAAAGTCTACCTCTATTGCTTGTCCTGTTGCATTATTTATTGTTTTGGAACTCCGAATTTTAAAAATAAATAATGAAAACTGTTAAAAAGTCTGTTTACAACTGCCAATAAATGACTCAAAGGTGTTTAATTATAGATTGTCGGTAGTGAAATATTTAACATCATCGTTGCACCCATCGATCGTAGATCGTAGATGAAAACAAAAATAAATCAAAATCCAAAGTTATTTGTATTCGAAAAAAATATATTTGCAATACAATAATTTTCAGTACGAGTCTCTTTTTTAAATTTTCTCATCAATAATCATGACGGTAACTCGTCCAAGTATCCAAGTTCATCAAAGTTGGTGTTCCTTTCTCCGCTCCATCATTCTCTCCAGATAAAGTTTCACAGGAAACACTTGCGTTGCTTCCAGTGGACCAGGAAGAAAGCGTGGGAGTATTTCTTTCGTTCCGTAGAACCCTCAAGCGTCTTTGGGAAATCAAGGATTGAATTTCAGTCTGAAGTTCTATTGCATCTGCCAATGGCAGCTGCTGTAATTGCAGTCCTACACTTTTCCCAAACAACGTAAATTCATTTTCTTCTTCTCCTGAGGTTCTCGCAATCTCTTGCAGTGCCTTCACTGCATTGTCGAGAGATTCATCTTCTGGCCGTTTCTTTCTTTTTCTTTTATTACTTGTATCATTATTAGTTTTCAGAGATGGATCTGAGGGCCTGATATCAGAAAAAAATTCATTGAGGCTACTGGTTTCTTCAGTAATTTCTTCAGTGTCACCTTCGCCATGCTCTACGCCAAGCTCCTGAAACCAATTTAAAAAAAGATGGTTTGCGCACTTGAAATGAATAAAAAAATCTTTATTTATTTACTTTAGTACATATAATTCTTAATACGTTACAGTAATTAAATAATGCTTATAAATAGTCATAAAGTAAATTAATTTCCCATAAAAAAATAAAAAATTTGTATTGTTCCAGGTACCACTATCTGAAGAAGGATGGAAAGATATAGCTACTGGATTTTACACGAGGTGGAATTTTCCAAAATGTGTTGGAGCAATTGATGGGAAACACATTAATATGAAGTGTCCTGCTCTCAGTGGTTCACAATTTTACAACTACAAGGGAAGTTTCAGCATAATATTGCTAGCAGTAGTTGACAGCAACTACTGTTTCGTTTATGTAGATGTGGGAAGTTATGGTAGAGCTTCTGACGGTGGAGTGTTTGCCAAATCAAAATTCAAAACTGCTTATGACCGAGGACTTTTGAATATACCAGCTGATTCAGTGTTCGTAGCAGATGATGCGTTTCCCTTGCAGCCTTATCTTTTGAAGCCATTTCGTCACCATGGGCAGTTGAGCTTCAAAGAGAAAGTATTCAATTATCGCTTATCCCGAGCACGACGCGTTGTAGAAAATGCTTTTGGGATTTTAGTTTCAAGATTTCGAGTGTTTGAACACCCTATATCAGTCATACCGGAAACTGTGGATTCTATTGTGAGAGCAACTACTGCATTACACAACTGGCTGAGAAAAGCTTCTAGCTCTACCTATATATCTACTGGAATGCTAGATAAGGAAGATCATGAAAATGGAGTTGTGGTATCCGGGAACTGGCGAGAGTCCATGACAAACGGCCTTCTGGACGTCACTGTGGGAATCGGAAGCAATACCTACAGCACAATAGCTAAAGAGGTGAGGGACAAGTATGCTGATTACTTCATTGGAGCAGGAGCAGTTCCTTGGCAAGCAGATATGATTCGATGAATGGGACAGTTGATACTGACAAGATGTCTATGTTATTTACATAATTGTATTAAACATGTATTTATATAAATGAAGAAAATAAATACTATTTTGCACTATAATGTAGTGGGTCGTTTAAAAATCCATTAAATATTATTTTACAATAAAAAAATAACTATCGTATAAAATTAAATATTGATAATAAAACCACTTACCAAGTTTGACTGACTGTCTCTCCAGTTAGAAACCTTTGCCAAAAACTGATGAGCAACATCGAACCATGGTAGTTTTGGTTTATAAACAGTGTCCGCCCCACTTCCAGATTTCTTACTTTTCTTAATTTTTGATTGTTCGTTCCAGTATGTGCTTCTTATAACACGTATCTTCTTCCGACATGTTTTTAAATCAAACCCCTCAATGCCCATCGCATCTATCAAAGCACGCAGAGCAGCATTTCTGGCGTTCTGGTCTTTATAATCCTGGTTTTGAGGATCCCACAAACATGGATGGTGTCCGTACTCTTCTACAAAATGCATTGTACACTCCCCACTCCACCTATCGGCCATATTCACACACAAAATTTAACAGTTCAAATGAGAATTCCTCGCTTGGTGACGGCTCACTGATCACTAAAGTTGGAAGGCAACCAACTCCCCTGAGTGACGCATCAGCGGTGACGCTAGGAGACGCCACTAACTTGCGCATACGTCTACACGTTATCACAGGAGCGTCACTAGATGGCACGCCACTGATGTTGCATCACCTAGTGATACCGTGTACACCAGCCTTTAAGCTGCACTTTGAGGGCGTAATTTGTATTAAGACGTATGACGTATTCGATTGAATATAAAATTTTTTATAAAAGAGGATCGCATTAAGGTCATTGATAGCTGAATCTGTCACCCAATTTTCAAAGAGCATCTTAAGGTATTTGGTAGGGCGTCGTGTTAAATTCTGTTCCACAAAAATGAGGCTGAAGTATTTCTTGGGCAATGAACGAGTTTTCTCATCGATTAACTGCAATAGTTTGAAGCTTTCTTTAATGTTTTCGTCATTCTTTGAAAATTTTCCCTCAGACTGTGGACGAAGATCGGAACTTCACAAGCTGTAAACCTATAAACTTGAATATATTTCAGATATTTTCCAGAGAGAGAGGGGGAGAGAGTTCTCCCCCAGCGTATTAGTGAAGGGAAAGAACAAAATATCTCCTCCCCGATGGAAAATTACGATAAGTAGCAATAATTCAAGTTTCGGAGTGTTCTTCTAAATGGTTACGAAGGAAAGCAAGGAGATAAAAGCGACTCAAGAGGTGAATAACAATAAAATATCTCCAAGAAGCAGGAGAAGAAGAAGATTTCCATAATAGGAGCGTTTTCGGGTACGGATAAAAAAATCGAGATTTATACGTTTTTGGAAAAAAGCGCACGCGAGAGAGAGAGAGAAGACTGGAGGACAAAATGGCGGAGGTGATATATCATTTAAATATGACAGAATGTCGCGTAGGGGATGAACAAAAGAACGGGTTGATGAGATTTAGTGCGGAGTAGCATGGGAGATTGGGAGAGTGGAGTGGGGAATGGAAAGGGAATATAAGAAGTCAGGTGGGAATCAAATTATGGGAGAGAAAGATGGATAGATTGAGAAAGGGGTAGAGAGAGGCGTTGTGAAGCGCCTCCATTCCCCTAAAACGGAGAGAATCTCGGAATTTTTGTCTTTTTGCTCGAGCTACGTAAATAGGCGTCTTTTTTAATGTCCGTCATATTTATTTTATCTCCTCTTTCCGGACGTGTGTAGTGTGTCGATCAAAAATGTAATTCGACGGATTTACTTGCTGTTCGGATGAAATTTTTATCGGTACTTTCCGGTACGACGTAGTTATGCTATTTTGTTCTCGTTTTGTGATTATAATAAGATTATTTGAAAATTTAAACAAATTATTCGCGTTTCAAAATCTTTGTGAATGGATAAAACGGCCGTCTTCACATCTTCCCTTCACTCTCATGTTACTCGTTATATATTATAAAATAATTTTATTAACTTTGTTATTGCTATTAGAATTTTTTGTTCAACGAGCGCTGAAAGCGTGCTTGCAAAAATTACCTCGTAGTTCGATGTATTTGGCGTCGCCATATAATTTCATGGGGTGCTATATGTGGTTTTTTTGTCAGATAACACACATTTATGCTCCCATTTCGCGAGATAATGTCTTCGTAAATATATTAACAGGCTATTTTTTGTCGACTTACTTGCTAAACATGCTGTTTTGAATTTTTCTTTTGCCGGATGAAATATTTTTGTATAAATAAACCGCGCGATTTTGTGTGCGCGCGTGAGTGAGGAAAAAAAGAACTTTTTTATCGGAAGATCGCTTTACATTTTCTCGGAGATTAGAATGGGAACAATGAATAACTCTTTAAAAAAATGATAAAAAATAAAGAAGCGCGCCAAGAGTAGACAAAAAGGAGAGAGAGGGGGAGGGAAGAGGGAGAGAGGAGGAGAGAGGGAAAAAGAGGCTGTTTGCCGAATAACAACAATAAATAAACAAATTCGCCAACGCGCGAGGCAAGCAAATCGTCTTTGGGAGTGAGAGAGACAGACAGACAGACAAACGTTTATTGTTTATTTAGGACGAAATTGGGAGGGATTGAGAGGAGAAAAACAGAAACAATGGAGTTTTCCTAAATAAAAATAAGCCGCGTATCGTTTGAAGCGCCACCTTTGCGGGATAGAGAGGAAACTTCGAATACGGCGATGGCGAAAAGAGAGAATGTTTGCAGATTGGGAAACACTTTCGGAAAGAAAGAAAATAAAATAGTAATAAAATGAAAAAGCTCAAAAGTTTACGGGAAAGATTTTCTTTTTGGTTTTTTGAAAGAAACGGAACGAGGTGAAAAGGGTGAAATGATTTTATAACGCGCTTTTTTAGTGTTAAAGGTTGATTGACTGTTTTTTATTCTTCGTGAAAGGCTTTAAAATCTTTATTTAAAAAAAATGGTAATACGTACAGAAAACGTGTGCGTAGACAAGCACATTCGCTCTCACGCACGCACATATCCTTATTTCGGAGCCTTCTGTTCACTCTGTCGCATGAAGGCCCAGATCCTACCAATTTCCCCCTCCGATAGCCCTTTTATTCCAAATTGGTCAATGAACAACGTGACATCTCCGTCTCTTGCCTTCAATTAGGCGTCTCTCGTCGCCTCTCCTGGGTGCTATTCGATTATTCGAGACGACCGGCATTGATCGTTTGTCCTTGTAATGTTCTCCCGGCCCTTCGAGATCTTCACTTTCTTCGCTAATTATGTCTCGTGTTTGTCCGCTGCCATTGCCTTTTCGACCCTCTTCTGCCCGGACATTAAGGTGCTGCGAAGTGAGTCGGGCGTAATGAGGAGAAATGTAGGAATCGGAGTGAATAAGGAGGTGAAGAGAGAGAGAGGGAGCGAGAGCGAATGCAGAGGATGAAAAAGACGGCGTCCAAAGCAAAGAATATCCTCAAAGGAAAAGGGATAAAATTGTAAGACTCGGGGAAAGAGGAGAACGAGAGGAGGCAAGGGAGAGAAAGAGGAGAGGGAGGGAGGAAGAGGCCGAGGACGATATCAGACGTAAATTGGGAATTAAGCGAGTCGCCGCGGAAGAGATATGGACGGAGCCGAATTGAGAGGGATGTCGCAAAAATAAATAAACAAGGGAGAAAGGCTTTAGGGATAGGGTAATGGGTTGGAAAAATAGTGGAAGATGGGGATGGATAGGAATGGAGAGCTAGGGAAAATAGAAGGAAGGAAACGGATGAATGTGATGGAAGATAAGAAAGAGGGAGGAAATAGGATGAAGGGATAAGGGTAAAGAAAGAATGAGGAGGTCAAAGAGTGAGGAACAGAGAGCAGATTGGGAGGAAGAGAGAGAGAGAGAGGAAAATCTTGGGTTACAATGGGATTGCGGAGGAGGAGGTGGACGTATGTGAGTTAGGAAGGAGAGAGAGGAGGAGGAGAATAAGGGTTGGATGGAACTCCGCGGCTTTTTAGCTCCCTAAGGAGGACCCGCCATCAAAAGATTTCCCACCGAAAGTGGTGCCCTCTAGGGGGAACTTTTGGAACTCTTACTTCGTTGAGGGGTTTGTCTCTCTATTGCTTTAGCCGCGGCGAATGGCAGAAGGAAAGACCTCCCTCATCTCATCCTCCTCTCTCTCTCTCTCGTACTAGTTCAATCCCGCGTTGTTGATCGCAACCCCCCTCTCCCCCCTCCCATCCCCTCCCCCCCAATCCACCTCCTCATATCTCCCCTCAGCTTCCTCGTTTGTCACGGCTGCGTGAAAATGAACGTTTCTCGATTCTTATTTCTTCTCTCTAATTCTTTTTTTCCCCCGCTCGAGATATAAGAAGAGATCTCTTTTATCTCACACCTCCCCACCTCTCCTGGCTTCACCTCCTCACTTGTCTCCCTCTTTCCCTTTATAAGTCCCTCTTCGACGTCCCATCTTGTCCTACCTTATCTCTCTCCAGTGGGCGTTTTTTATTAGATGTGAATCCGGAAGAGATGGGCGAAAAAAAGATGGAATCTCTCTCTGTTTCTCTCTTTCTTCAAAAGCGACCTCTTGGTGTGTGCGCGCGAGTGTATTTTTTCTTATGATTTTCTCAATTTTTTTCGTTTGCTCCCACCCCCCTCCCCCTCCAGTTAAGCTACGTGGAAACAGATTGGTTTCTTTCGGAAAAGGATTTTTTGGATCTTTTTCTTTGTTCGAAGAAGAGAGAGAGAGACGAGGATGGAACGAGTGGCGATTTTCTTTCGGTTGACGTCTTCTTTTGTTCTGATCCGAGATGAGGAGAAAAATACGTGTGTGTATGTGTGTGTGTGTGTGTGTGTATATATATATATATATATATATAAGCTTAAAGAAAGGTAATAATAAAGGTGGCAACAAGCTGTTGGAGGAAGCCCAGTGGACACTTACCTAGCACTCTGGGGATGCTGAGGACACACGAAAAACACAAAAGCAACATAAATATGGAGCTTTCAGGCTGACGCCCTTCTTCAGCGATGGTAAGTGTTCACTGGGTTTCCTTCAACACCTAGTTGCCCTAAATATATATATATATATATATATATATATATATATATATATGTATATATCACACGAGTTATTGACGCAGACGTAATGATTAATTCAACGTGCCCGCATTTGGAACAGGTAGTGGGCGTTCCGTTTCCGTAAATTCGCTTTTTTTTAATAAAAATTACGTAGGATTTTTCACCGTTATTTCTCGCCAGTTTTGTCGTGTGATCTCTCGTCCGGCAAGCGACGATGCTTCGACGAGCGTTTAACTATTACAAGAACGGGTAATACAAAGGGCTTCCTTCTCCAGCTCCAAAAACAGTCCTCGCCAAACACCTTGTTATTATTGAATAACCCCGCGCGTAGTGATTTAATTTAAAGCCTTTCTCGTCGCAGCGTTAGAGAATACCTATGATGAGAACCCGGTCGGCCCTCTATCCCCTCGTTCACACACAAACAAAAGAGTTAATAACGATTTGTTTCCTCCCTTTCATATTTCCGTGGAAGAAAAAACGTGTTTATGTGGCTCCTACTTCTGAAAGTCGAGTAGCGTAACGGGTTTCGAGAAATTTTAAATGCAAAAATATCTTTAAAGACGGTAGGACAATGGTGCCCCCTGTGTGTGTTTTTATGGGCGTTGCTAACGTAAACAGAACGTTTAGAGCTGCCGGAGTGTTAATTACTCCTCACAAAGATGTGTTAAACACGGGTGTAAGTTTTCCGTCGCCTCTGAAAAGGGGTAACCGACCATTTAAAACCGGCCAGCTAAAGATCTTAGGATTTTTTTATCTTAACACTCGTATTGCAAGATTCGGTGAAAAGGTTACGAAGAGTCAGAGAGTGGATTCCCGTAAAAATCGACGAGTTAACTCCGGAAAGTTTGAATTTATGCACAAAACATCGTAAAGTTCCCGAAATTAGAACGCCAGTGCAACAACACGCGAATAAACGTAATTTTCTCGAGATAAAGAGAGAGAGAAAGAGGAAAATTATGAACTGTTTCCTAGGGAATATATTCCGCTTCAGCCAAACGATAAAGGAAAATTACAGCTTTTTAAACTTTGAGCGAGGAAAAAAGGGCGTCGAAAATTGCCCATTGAAATACGATGCTGTTTCGTCCGTTTTTTTTCGGACGCCGCCAGCGGGAGGAACAACGGAATCGTTTGACGCGTCATTTAGCCTCGAGAAAAGTTTTTGGTGCATTTTCATTCGTTTCAGGGTAATCGTGCAAACCGTGACTTTTTTTTTAAACATAGGCGATGTCCCACGCGAGCGTGCGTGTGCATACCGTTTTCAATAATGCCCCAAGTTTTTTTTTTTAAGTAGCATGCACGATCCACGAAGCCTCCTACGCACGGTTGCCAAGGAGACGGGCTTTTTATTGTCCCTCTCGCTATTTCCCGGAGGGATCCTGTTATTTTTTAAGAGAACTTCTTCGAGAATTATGCGGCCATTTAAAAGCACGCTCCTCTGCCTTTACAAGACATTTTATCTCGCCTTAATACTCCATTTTCCTTTATATTTCTCCTTCCATCCTTCGTAGCAAGTTCTGTCTTCTACCCTCTTACTCGCACCCCTTCCCACTCCCTCACAGTACCCTTTTGAAATGAGCTCCTTCTTGAAGTAAAAGCAGCGTGAATATGTTCTACCTCGTTCCCTTTAAAACGCGTCCCTCAAGTGGACCAGGCTCTTATATATATATATATATATATATATATATATATATATATATATCCCGAACAATTTCCCTTCCTCTATCCCATTCCATCTTTCTTTCTCCTCTCTCTCCGCGCCGCCCATGTTTTGCTCCCCGGGCAATGTCATAAGCGGAAGTCGAAGGAAAAAATGAATAACGGAGCAGCCGTACCGAACATCCCCGGGTTCTTTCCTTTTTTTTTTACGTTTTTATGCATTTTTCCCATTCATTTTTTCCCGCGTTTTTTAAAGATCCATTCTTTCGTTACTTTTTTAACGGCACCCACTATTTTTCCTCTCCGCTTCGTCACCCTTCTCCCGTCTTCTTTTCCTGTGTTTATGTGCATCTGTCTCTCTCTCTCTCCTCTTAGTCCTTTTCTCTTTAAACATCGTGTCCCGCTTTTTAAACAACTTTTCGTAATAAAAACCGCGCTCTCTGTTCTTACATTCTCGCTTTGCGGGATCTCCTATTTCCGGTAGGCGGGATCTTTCTCTAGTTTTTCTCAGTGATGGATTAAAAATGGATCGCGCTGGGACCCGGCTGTGCCTATTTCTGTTTTTACTTTCGTATTTACCTCTACATTTCAACTCTTCCATTCTTGTTTTACCTCTCATACTGTTCTCCCTTATCTCTTCGTCTTTCTGCCTCTTTGTCCTTCCATCCCGGCCCTTTCTCCTTTGCATTTTCTTTCTTTTTCTCCATTATCTTTTCTTCGGCTTTCGTCCCTGTTAATTTCAATTCCTCCATCCATTTCTCCGCTTTTCCTTCATTTCGCTTCCTCTTCCCTTCTCATCCTGTTGTGTTTTTTTAAAAATCTATAGTATTTTCGGCTTTCTATCGATAATTTTTCGTACTAAATCCACTTCATAGTACAGGGTGATTGATAAGTGGTTCCCTAATTGTTTTGATTTTCCGGCTTTCAGCGTGCGTTACTGTACTAAATGAAATTAGATATTCAGTTGCCGCCAGCCCTCGATCGGAAGCTGTCGGAACACGGCAGTCGTTGAGATAAAACGTGTCGGATCGGCTGACTTTGAGTGAGTGGTCAAAGACTGAATCGCACTTCTGGCTGCGGGGTTCATTGCCCTGGTAACGGGGCCGCCATAATTTTTACACCTTAGGCTTTATATACCATTGTCTAGGCCACATGCTGTCCTTAAAATGACCGTGAGTAAATTTCACAGAGTTAGTTTGTGAATTCTTTTCGTGTAATGAGTCATATATTAAAATTATGTTGCATCCACGTGTTTGAAAAATACCGTGTGCATTTCATAAATGATCCAACGGCACCTGATTGCAAATGCACGATTATGCGGGACTTATAATGACGTGGACCCCTGTCCTAGTGCGCCGATGGTGGAAGCAAGAGAAAGATAGCATGGCGTAGACGACTTAAGTGGCCTTCTCCATTAAATCGATTCAGTGCCGGGCACTCAAGTTTTGGAGCCCTGGGCTAATAATTTTTAGGGGCCCCTATAAAGTTATAAAAATGAGAGTTAAATGGTGGAAATTAACTTATATGCTAGAGTGCATAGTACTGATGACAAATGGCAAGATTGAAAAGGAGAAAAATTCTGAATTCTGGTTAGAGCACCTGCCCGGCATGTGGGAGACCCGGGTTCGATCCCCGGTCAAGTTCAGAATTTCTCTCCTTCTCAATCTTGCCATAAGTTATAAAAATATTTTTAAAAAGTAATATATATATTTTATTACAACAAAAGAATTACAGTACATAAAGAAAAGGTCCAGTTCGTTATATTAATATCTAATTACAAACCAACATTTGAACTTATTTTTACATATATAAGCAATCACTACATACTACATTTTAATTAATCTCCTGCATTTTACAGTGGCATAGTGTCTAATTACGTTATCATATGTTAGCGATTTTGTTATATCACTTTGTTTATATTATGGTTAAATAATTTAATCTCTCTTCTGTCGTGGGGCCCTTAGATTTGAGGGCCCCTTGGCTGAAGCCCACATAGCCCATGCCTATGTCCGGCCCTTAATCGATTAATCAATATATGAGCTGAATTTAATTATAACCTCAATTTCCAACCAATAAAGACGTTTATCATCTTATCTTCCGATCTATTTCTATCGCTCCTCTTTTTCTCTCTCCATTCATCGATCACCTTCTTTCGGTTATTTCCTTCCTCTTAATCTCTCTCCCTTTTCGTCGTTTCGATTTCTATTCTTCATCCCCTATTTCTCCTCGCCATCTCTCTCCTTCCTTTCTCCCTCCCATTCCCTCCCTCCCTTCTCCCCCCCCCCTAGTATATTTCTCCCTTTTCCCCTATTCCCTCTCTCCCCCTCCACTCCCTCCCTCCCTCCCGTTCTTCTCCCGCCAAACCCTCCTTAGAGCAAATTCCTCCTCGCCTCTCCGCTTAGCATGCAAGTCAGTTGTATGTACCAATATCCTCGGGCCATTTTCTCCCTTTTCCTTCGTCACTTCTTTCCCCCTTTTATCCTCCCCATTTTAACCCTCTTATCCCCGCAACTTTACCGTCTATTCGTTGAATTCTCTCCACTTATTTTTTATACGCTCACAGACACAATATGGGTCAACTGTTTGTTTATTTTATCGTTTTACTTTCCCGCCCTCTTTCGTTTTTTTTCTCTCCTTGCCTTTTTTTTTAACATTATTTCGAAAGTGTTTGTCGAGAGCTTTGCATATTTTTCCCCGCTCCGCGCGCTCTTCCAACGGGTAAAATAGGCATTAGTATTGCGGGCTCTTTTATGTTTGGAAGGGAGGTTCCCGTGGTGCGTTGCTTCCCTTTCCGAAAGTTTTCTTTTTTTTTTCTTAAACGGGGTTCGAATGGGTATTTCCGTCCGAGTAATGTTTGGGAGCGCTGTTTGCTCGCAGGGCCTCGTTGCGGAACTTTAACCAGCTCCTGACACAACCAACCTTAAAGTCGAAAATAAACTCGAACAGATTATGAATTTATACTCGGCGAGAAGGATGTGCGCTTTCGTATTGTTTGCGCCGAGTTGAATAATGCAAAAAACGCGCCGCGATCTTACTTTATTCGAGCTGGTTTTTCGGCAAATTTCTCGGAATCGCGCTAATGAAAAGTCTTCCAAACGTTGTCGTTGCGATAACGTAGGGTAAACTCCTAAATTCTCGTGAATGTTGCGGTCTTTGAACCAAAATATTAGTTTCTTGAACCTGCGAAGCTATAAATATCATCACGAAGCAGCCTTCGCGTATATCTTACTTTAGTGTACCTGATTTTGAACATGTGGGTAAGGTCGTTTGTACAAGTCTCGCGGGTTTAATTGCGTTCTTTGAAATTGTCGGGGGTAGCCGTCACTGAGACACTGATAAGTAAGTAACATCACAGGAGCATAAAGTTGAATGATTTAGGTTATAATTCATCCGTCTAGGTAAAGAAACGCAAAAAATTTCGTGGCAAAAAACAATATCCGCCGTAAAAGACGAAATCGTTTCTGCCGAGTCGCCAGCTCAAGATATCCGCCTCGAATGCCATATATAATTACAAGGCTGGTTTTGAAGAAAGTAGCGAAAAAATCATTCGCTCAAGAGGCGAGTGAAGGAGTTGGTGTGTTGTCGCTAGGAGAGAGAGAGATATCTCGCGAGTTGATTGTTGAGTCGATTCGAGACCAACGGCGCAGAGCGGGCTTGTAATTTTATTTTACTCCGCCCCGTTCCCGTTTAAAGGGTAATGAATTTCGCGTTTAATCCGCTGCAACTTTAGATCTCATCTGGTTGAGAGGTCTTTGGGGGAGGAGAGATGGTGTTTGATAAATCGAGACTGTTCGTGCCTTGTCTGTGTGCGTGCTTGTAAACGTGTGGTCGTATATAATGTGCGCGTTTAATGTCTTACTGTGTGAATATGTGAGGGTGTTTGTGACGGGAGTTTTTTGCGTGCATATTTCTTTCGTTCCTAGGTATTATAGTGACTTTTGTGGATAATAAATGCGGGAGCCATCTGTGTTTATATTTCTATATTTAAAGGAGAACTTTTACCTAAGCAACCTATAAGCCGCCAAAGGCGTGAGGCAGAGAATGCCATTGCACCATAACTGCACTCTTATGAAACTCTCTATCGACCTTTTTTATCTCCTCTAGGAAATTTGACTACCATTTCTTTCAAAAAATATTCGACGCATACGCCCCTGGCGGCAGTGGGCGCAAATGTACTTCAGTTCAATCCCAGTGAAATCGGAGTTCCTAAAACTTTCGAATGGTTTGTACAATTGCTTTATTTAACACTTCATTAACTGTTAATCCAGGTTTCGCAAAAGTTGTGATGCGTTAGTACCATTTTTTCATAATCCCCTAACAAAACGAGCGCCGAACCATTTTATAAGACTTCTTCTGGGCAAGCCCTCCTCAAAGGGCAGCAGCAAGAATGCATTTTCACTTGTGGGTGATGACGTGTTCCTACGAAGAGGAGACGGCGGGAAGAGTCGGTATTTCAACCGTAGACTCCGGAATAGACGAACGTTCACTCCGTGGCTCGTTGGGCCAACACTGAAAATTTCACGGCGATTTATCAAATCCATTTAAGTTTCGCGAGTCTTAAGTAATTGCTTTTTTATAGCGCCTCATCTTTCGTTCTTATCTTATTTTTTAAATAATGATGTATTTCACAATCACGGCTTCCCGCGCGGACCTTTTTGAGCCATTCCGGATCACGGGACCACTTCTACGAATGATTTATTTTTATCGAGAGAGAGTCAAGGATGAGTCCCTTCTGACATTTTTTCCCGTTTTTTTTTTGTGAAACCCGCTCCGGTTCTGAATATGTATCTAGGCTCCTTTATTTCACGGATCACTCTTTTTCTTTTCGAGAGAGAGGGCGCTAAACAAATGAAGGATCGTATCCGTGACGAGGGCGATTCGTTACGTCTCGACCGCTACCGTCGGGGAGAATGAAGGGCCTTGTCTCCGGGATTTTTCCGACCAATAAATTTCGGCGGCTCCGACTATGTAAATCAATTTTTTTCAAGGTTGTTTTTGTTTTAAAACTCGCCCGAGACTTAAAAGTGTGGGATTCGATTGATAAACAAGGGGAGGAAACCTTTTTGAGTTAACGTTCCAATATAAATATGCTGTGTTATTCATTCGTTTTGACGTAATCATGAATTATTTCTGATTTTTTTGTACCCGATTATCTCACGTGTTTCACAAAAAAACGGTTCATCCGATAATAGTTATTCTCTTCTACCCGAAATTCGTTTCATTAGAATCGTACGTGCGTGACTGTAGATACATCCGTAGTGTATCGACCCTGGAATCAATGACCGGCTTTATAAAAGGCTTAAAAAATGAATAATTTCGATTTATTAAAAAAAAAAAGATTTTCATTTATTTTCCTCTCAATCCCGACTGCTTTTTTATTATTTTTCCCCAATTGAAAAACTACAAGACCGCTCTTTCCGCTGCACCTGGCACCAATTCTTTGTTCCGCATCTATTCTTTCCTTTATTTATTTTTTATACCTCCTCACCGCTTTCATCTGTCGGCAAGGAAACGAATTTCGGAAAAGGGGAAAGAGTGAGAGGAGAACACTTCTTTCTTTCTCCTCGTCTCTCTCTCTCTCATCCACACAGAAACACACACTCTATTCCCTTTTATCCCTAGTTGCAGTCACCACCCCCTGCCTTCCACCATCTCTTCCGACTTCTCTTTCAAAATAAGAAAAGCAGTGCTGCCAACTTCGCCATAGAGAAATCCGCGCAGAACGAAATTCTCCCGGTTCTGCCGTTCAAGGAATCGGAAGTATGGCGCTGTCTTTGGAGCGTAAAAATATCTACTTGAAGGTTGAAGGGAAGTGGCTTTACGTAAGAGATCTCGGTGCAGACCCCTGGGGAAATTAGTTTATTCTACGGCAATAAAAAAAAAGAAGCCGTTCTGCTCGGCGGATGAGAAAGAATGGCGGGATAATTTTGGATCGATCCTGGCGAAAATGCGAAGCAGCGGAAATTTAATCATTTGAGTCTGTGCGGACTGTATGAAATACTGTACTCACCAAACGACGTCAAATGAATGTGAATGAAATTCCCTTGGCCATTTATCGTAGATTTATTTCGGAAACGATTTTTACACGTTAACGGACTTTTGTCTATTCTATCGGTTAATTTACGAGTTAGTACGTTCCAAAGGTTAAAACAAGTAAGATACCATTGCTTAAGCACAGATGAAAGCATTTTATCTTAAAAATTTCCAGGATTCTGTTTTTTCTTTCCCTTTGGCGAGGGTATAGTATAGATCTTTACTAGACCATACCAAAATGTTGCTTCAGTAGTGTGGCTACAATGCCATTTAAAAAATTTGAATTTTCCGATTTTGAAGCCACCTATTGGAAAATATATGTATTAGCGGGAAACCCCAATCGGTGCAAAATTCATATAATAATAAAGGCTGTCTAATTCGAAAGAATTTTTCAAATATCTCTCAATACAAAAACATCGATTCTCTACGGCAGTGGTTCTCAACCGGGGTGACATGGCACCCCAGGGTGACGCGAATTTTTGGTTAATTTACAGTGTATCATATTCTGGCTTATAAATGTAAATAAAGCCAGGAGAATAAACACTCGTGCTTATTTAAATTCCAGAATTTTATCTTTATGTGGTAGTAAAAATTTATCTTTAAAGGTGACTTGAAGATAATGGAACTGTAAACGGGGTGACGCGCATAACCGAATGAAATGAACAAAGGGTGACGCAGACAAAAAACGGTTGAGAACCACAGCTCTACAGACAGAATGATCACATTAGCGCGTTTTTTTCTGTTAAGAAAACATGCTAAAACATCAATGGCGCCTTAAAATCCGTCAACTTTTAATGTCGGGGCTTTTATTTTCCACGGATGAAATTAGGAGATTTTTTTGAAATCGCACTCTCGCGTATATATAAAAAAAATAACTTTACGATGGCTCCTAACTAATCCGGCGAAATCCTCGGAATTATTGGATCTATTTTCTCCCTCCTCCGCTCTCCCCCTCCACCCTCCCACTCCCCCCCCCCCCCCCCCACTCCCCCACCCCTATGATTTCCATCCTCCGCCGGAAGAGCGCACACAAAAACAACCCATAAGGCGCATTCGCTTTAACAAATGCAGCGCCTAAAAATATGAGAGAGAAAGAGAGAGAGAGAGGCGCCTCCTGGCGGCAGTCCGACGAAAAATCGAGGGAGCGTGAAATTGATTTAATTAAAAAAGGATGAGATTTATTAGGATGAATTAACCGTCTTCAAAGAGAGAGAGAGAGAGGAAGAGAGAATCCTTCCTATCTCTGCCAATCTATCCCCTTCCTTCCTTCCTTCCTTTCCTTTCTTAATCGTATACCTCTCGAGATGTAATTTTCTTCCGGGAAAATCTTCAGTTTCCCCGTTTTCCCCGAAAAACCGCAAGGATGGAAGCTCTTTAAGGAGCGTTACGCCTTTCTCTTCCTTCTACTATGAATTTATCCCGTCTCATTCATGCTTTCGTGCGAGTGAAGTGGAAAAACTTCCTCGTTTCGTCCGCTTTCCCTATTTATCGTCTTTATCTCCTTATATCCCTCTTCCTTCTCCGTCTTCCTCTCGGAAAACTTTCTTTATTCTGCCTTACCGTTTCATTTCCCTTCTCCCTATAAACCCATCTTATTTTTTTTTCTCGGAGTCATTTTTCGGCTTTGTTTCCCCCTTCTTATTCTCTTTCTCATTTTTATGTTAATTTCCCTCTCTCTCTCGTTCTTTGTGGCAGCAGTGTTTGTTGGTATCGAAAACTAACGCGGAAATGATTTTTGATGTATTCTGTTGTTTTCAGTGTCTGTAACTGGCTCCTCTCTGAATTTATCCACCTGGTTTGGTTAGTTATATACCTTTTTCAAAACGTTCCGTTTTTAACACGCCTAGTAGTTCATACTTTGATTTCAGTATAGGAACATATACCTGACGTGTATCAGTTTTCATGCGTTTTCTATCTTTCTATCCTTTTTCGTTTCGAGTGATCTTTGATTCCTTATCTTTCCGATTCATTCCTTCCCCTTTGTCCACGTCCTCTTCCTCTTCGTTATTTCTCCCTTTCGATTATTAAAGGTCTTCATTCTCCCTTATTTCTTCCCTCTTTTATTCTCCAATTTTCCTTTACGTCCGTAATCATCTATGCCCCTCCCATTTTCTCTTTCTCCATCTTTTATCTCGTTCTCTCTCTCTCTCCTTATCTCTCAATTTCTCCTCGAGGCCGTCTTTTCCCGCAGTCGGCTTTAATCTTTTCCCCCGACAACATGGCTGCTTCCCGCACATCGTAAACTTTTTCCCCCTCCGCCACTTTCTTATTCGCTATTTTGTTTCCCGTCCTCTCTTTTCTCCCTCCTAATAGCCAAAGTTTAATAACATAAGTTTACGCTACTACATTATTGATGCCTGGTTGCATGCTGTAAGCATGGACAGTAATCTCCGGCTCGACTTAAGAGAAAAGGAGTTTTCTTGAGTTGTTATAAATAAAACTGTAGAAGGAGGCGCCTTGCGGTATTTCCAGATTCGTGTGGAATGTACGTCTAATTATGTTTACATATATGCACGTATCAATTGGTATATATGTAATTATCTGAGCATGCATTACAATAGTGTGAACACTACACTGAGGAATCGTCAAGCAAAAGCACGGAAATTGAAAGTGAAACTTCGTAGAATATATATATTGACAGGGTGGCAGTAAGCATTGTATTTTCGGAGTATGTTACTGTTTGGTTAAATCTATCGTACGAGGGCTGTTCCGAAAGTAAGGTACAAAGAGGCATAGCTCGCGGGAAACAAACACAAGTGGAAGCATTGGAGTGACACGTGGTAAAGGGGTGGGAATACTTTGTGTAACAGCTGAAAGAGCACGCCAGCACTGTGCATGTGCAGACACCAGCACAGTGAAAATGGCAGCGAGACTGTATAGTTGGACAAACGCGGAGGTGCGAGTTCAAAACAGTCAACTCAGTGCACAAACTTATGGTTACGGTCTTCTGGGATGCCCAAGGCGTCCACCCCAGAGGTGCGACAATCAATGCTGCCTGTTACTCCAACATACTGGAGATACTGAGAGAAGCTGTACAAAGAAAGAGGCCGAGACGGCTCAGCACTGGTGTTGTCCTCCTCCGCGACAATGTGACACCACACACAGCCCAGCTGACGAAGCAGTGGATCCAACGTTACGGATGGGAAGTGTTGCAGCATCCTCACAAAGTCCCGACCTGGCGCCATCGCACTTCCATCTCTTTTGGGCCTCTGAAAAGGCATTTAGCGTGGCAGCGGTTCCAGAGTGACGATGATGTTACTGCGACGGTTATGGTGTTGCTCCATGCACTGGACGCGTATTTCTGCGCTAAGGGATTTGATTCATTAGTTTTCCGATGGGACAAATACCACAATAAAGGCGGTTGAAAAATAGTGTGCATACCTACGTGTGTTAGTTCTAACTACATATTTTGTCCGTAGCATTAAACGCAGTGTCTCAGTGACATTTCGGAACAGCCCTCGTATATACGCACACGCATGTGGGAATTCCCGCCTCTCTTCCCTTCTGTCTCACTCTCTCTAATATAAACCGCGCGTAATTCTTCCCACTCCATCCCTTCCTGCGCCGCTCTCCCTCTTTCTTACTACGTCTACACCCTTCTTTTCTTCCCAAGTTTTTTGCTCCACCTCTCTTCGACTGCTCTGCCTCTCTCTCTCTCTCTCGCTCCCTCTTCTCTCCCTCGCTCCCTCTTCTCTCCCCTCCCCCTCCGCCGCCCTCTTACAATTCCTGTGCAGGAAAGGGTTTTTCGAGCGAAAACTTATCCCGAATACCCTAAAAGAGATGGAAATGGAAGGAGAGAGAGAGAGGGGGGATATGAGAAGGAAGGTAGGTCTGTCTCTTTCCCTCCATCCCTCACTCCTGCTACGAAATTTCATCTCGGTACTCCTCCCTCCCTCTCTCTCTCTCTCTCTCTCTCTTCTTCGCACCCTCCCTTCTCCTTTTTCTCACGAAAACCCTTCCCCAGAATTCATCCGTCTAACGCTGCAGCCCTATTCCAAGCGCCATAGCTCATTTCTCCCTCCCTACCTATCCCTCATACCACCTCCCTCATTCATTTCGCTTCTCTCTCTTTCTCTCTCTCTCTCTCCCCATCCTTTTTTTGCCCTCGGAGCACTGGATTACCTCAAACCTACATCTCTCTCTCTCTCTTTCTCCATCTCTCACTCCCTTTTTTATCCCATTCATCTCTCTCAGCTTCACGCTCACGGTTCCATCTCTCTGTCTCTCTCTCTCCACCTGCCTCTTTCACCTCCCCTTTTCTCTACTCCTTGCCAATCTTTCTTAGATCCAACAGTTCCTGTTCTCTTCTTGCTTTCGGTTTTTCTTCTGGTCGCCCTGTTATTCTTACTCCTCTTATCGGTTTTCCTCCTTTCGTCTGTTATTTTTTTTTCGACCTTGCCCAACGTTTTACGGTTCCATCCGTTTTCGCCTTCGGGAATTCCTCGATGCGTGCTCCCGCGATACTCCTATTTTAGTCGTAATTTTTCTCCTTTTTGGGGATATTTTTCTGATGACGTCCTAGTTTTCAGGTGCGCATGCGTGGGTAATGTGTATGCCGTGTTTATTTTTGCGGTGAACCGAGTTTTAATACCAATTATTCAGTTTGAAATTTTGAGTGAGATTGTCATTTGACTGCTAACAGTATGGCAGTATATAGTCGTTTTTTAAATTAATTGCGTGTTTTTTCACTGCATCTCTGCTGCAGAAAGGTTCTTATAAGAATAAATATGCATTCAGCACAACGAGAGAAATTTTTATATATTACTATCTCAAGCGTTTAGTTAAAGTGCGTCCATTCACCCAGTGAATACGAAGTGCGTGTGTATTATTATACACACGCACGTACGCATATTTATCGTGGTCCTTATAACAGCGCATTTTCCTGTATCAGCAATGCGACGAAACATTAAATTGCTGCATAAACTAAATCTAATTACTTTTTAATTACATCCATTCGCCACGCGTGTAGATCTTCGTCCTTTACACGGACGTTTTACGTCGTTTGCGCGTCCCAACTAATGGCATATCGTGCCTCTAATTAATTAAGACCATCGGGTTATCGGGAAGATGGGGCCATAAGGCGTTTCGTAGAGCGTAGTTCCGGCACGCATACAAATAATAAAGGGAATCGGATCTGTGGAAAAGGGAGCGGGGGAGAGGAGGAGGTCCATCCCACGCAAAGGAGAGAAGAAGGTTTTAGAAGGACAAAAAAATACTCCTATGAGCGGTATTTCTTTTCGTTGTTCTCTTGTTTCATCTCTCGCACCCTGCGATTATTTATGGCCCGTGTGATGCTCCCGAGGTGGCGTCGTATTTTTATTCAATCTATTCTCTCGCGTGTCTTTTTCTTTTTCCCTTTCCGACCAAAGTGTTTTTTCCTACTCCTCTCCCTCTTCTTCTTCTTCCACGCCTCCGTCTTTATCTGCTATTCGAGTTTTAGTTTTTTTTTATCGTTCGGTCACATCGTCGCGCCAATTGAAACGGATTCGGAGCCGTTTCGTTTATTTTTTTGTCCCGGTTTTTATAGCGGACTTAATGGGATGTCAAGTTATGGTAATGAATCAACCCCTTTTAGTCCTTGATTGGATTACGTTAATTTATACCCCCCGAACTCATTTTCGGTTTGCTTTCGAACTTAAAATCATCCCCCATCCTCTTCCTCTCGTTCGATCCTCTTTTTTTTTTAAGTCCCATTCTTGGAATTCTGTCTCCCTCCCTCACGCTTGATTTTCGGAAACATTCTACCTTTGGAGCTAAACTGGAAGCATGTAGTTCAGTCGATACCGAGAGAGGGAGCCACGGAGCATCTTTGTGTGTCTCGAAATCGAAAGGGATCCTAAAGGTCGTTGCGCAGTTCCTCTCCATATGGAATTCGCACATATGTACTTCCAAAAGGAAAAATTCTGTCAATTGCCTTTCGCTGATTGTAACGTGAAAAACGAAAAGCAACTTCGAATTCGCACCTTAGGTTTCCTCTGCTTTGGAATGTTACGCATTTTGTATTTCTAGAATGCTATTTTTTTGGCAGGTATCATGCCATAATTGAGTAAAATTTGCTACCGTCGTTGATGCTGCTGCTGTAAATAGTCAAGGTGATTTGCATTGTTACCGAAAGCCAACAATTGTCTTATAATACGATATTGTCTTCTGCTTCTGTTTGCGTAGCTGTAATAGTTAAAGCAGCCTGTAGCAGAAGGAACTGGATTTGAACCTTCAAGAACATTACTGAAGAATTGAAATAAGGTTTTGTTTTTGCTGTATTTAATGTACTTTATTGCTCTTAGGATTTTTATTAATAACAAGATAGCGTAGCTACAATGCAAGCTGCCTATACAGCATATTTGGTAGCTTCTCCGCCAAACCTCCGGGGTTAGGCCGCGGAGTGGTCAGTGGCGGAGCCCCTAGTACTTGTAAATTAAGATAAACCTGTTTCAAAAGAAAACGATAACTATTTGACTTCCACACAAATATTATTTATGTGGAAGTTTCATAGTTATTCATTTCTTTTGTTATATGAGTATCACTTACCACAAGGTAGAGCCAAAATCTTTGGATTAAGTATAAGCTAACGTACGAGATATCAGTAAATTCTGAAGAATACCTCGCTCGCATTATACATAAGACTGAAAAATTCAGTTACTTACTCTGCGTACTCCGCGAAGCTTGTTACTGAGTTAGCAGATGACCATAAAGAACTATTAACATCATTTCCAATTCCAGTTTTCACATGATAAAAATGTAATGGAATTGAGAATAATTGATGCCATAGTAAGTTTTTTATGATCTGATAGTTATTATCATAAACAGTCGTGGCAGCGGTGGTTCCTTCTTAATTTGTCATTTTTCCTAATATTTTTCCTTTCAAGGAAAGTGTTTGGTAAAATGTTGCTGACAGCCACAAAATTTGACTTGTCTGGTACACCGAAACTATTTGAGTTTTATTTAGTTTGGGAATTCTAATTCTAAACACTCAGTATACACGTGCATCGTGATAAACGTCGCATTGTTATAAATCAGTAAACAATGTATCTGAGTAACGGCGAGCTACGCTAACGACCGGAGGAGAAGTCGAAGAGAATTTTCCTTCTAAGCTTTTCATACCGTTTCAATCTCCTTTAAAACATCACTTACTGGCACCCGCCTCAAAAATTAAAGCGACGGGTCACGTATATTCCGAAGGCCTTCTGCGAAAATATTTTCGCTCCCCATTTCGTCCATCCCTCTCCCTTCCATCCCCCTTCCCCCCCCCTCTCTCTCTTTTCCCATCCCATTACTCGCAAACTCCTTTTATTTCTCCGGTACCTCTAACGCCTACCCCAAGTCGAGCCGACCTCTCATTACTGGGCGAAAACTTTTCATCTTTCTCTCTTTTCCCCCTCCTCGTCCTCCGACCATGCAGAACAGATCTCCCCCGCCCCTCTCTCTCTCACCACCCCCTCTCATTCCTCTCTCCTCCCTTGCCTATGACGAGGTGAGAAAAATCCCCCTCTAATTTTCACCCTTCCCCCATTCTCCTACGCAACAACGTAACTCTCTCCTACTTCCCCACCCTGGAAAATCAAAAACTCACCTCCCCTCCCGCCTCTTCACCCTTATTCGAATGTTAATTCATTTATCTTGCGTCTTGTTGGCACTCGCTCGTTATTAGTTGCGAAGATCTCCGCCAGTGGGTGGCTCTGGTGGGTGTTGGGGAAGGGAGGGAGGGAAGGTTCGGCTTGGTTTCGTTCCGTAATGAATCCCCGGGGTACCCAACTCTCTCTCCCTCCCTCCCTCCCTCCTCCACCCCCTCTGCCTAAAATCCCTCCGACACCTTACTACTCCCTTCTTTAAAATAGAGCTTGGATGGTGCGAAAATGGAGGGAGGTTGTTGGGGTTAGATATCGGGTGGCAGAACTTCGCTTAATTGGGAGATTTAGAGTCAACACCGCCACCTCGGTTTCCCTCTCCCCCACCCCCCCTTTCAAATCTCCTTTGATTCCCTTCCCTGCATTTTCCTCCTCTCTCTCTCTCTCAAAATTCTAATCTCTCTCCCGCCCCATATTTTTTGGATTCGCGCCCTCTCTTTCCCTCTGACCTCTCTCTCTCCTCCTCCCTGACGTTTAGTTGCCCTGGCTACGCCCGTAAGTAACAGCGTATCCCATAGCGTGGGACATGTTTCATCTTCCATCCAGCCTTAATTTAAACGTCAATCCTCTTTTAGCTGGCCGCTCGCATTTATAGCGCGATGATTCCGATCCGGTAATTGTCTGTTTTCCGATTTCGTTTCCTGGGAGATTAGTCTCCGATGTTAGTCCCGTCAGTTGTTTCTCGGGAGGGGGAAAATAACGTCAAAAAATAAACCGGAATAATTAAAATTCCCGTTTCAAAGTTTTGCGCCGTAATTGCGACGCGGCGTCACTTCCTTAATGACGGGTTGTGTTTTTTTTCTCAGAAGATTTTGTTAGTATTAAATGTTATTTGTTACTAATTTTAATCACAGTATTCGGAGCTATATTTTAATTCTTAATTTACTTTAATTTCAGGTAAGAAAAGTCTTTTCACTTGGTTTCAACGTCTTCTAAGAACGGTTCCCGCTCCCAGGCACATCGTGAGTAGTGAATTGTATTAAAGTTGCGAATCGACCAGTTACATCAGGTCGCTGTAATTAATAATTTGTCTGCTCTGAAAATGTTTCGCCACTTTTTCATAAAAATTTTAGATACAAGTTTAGTTTTTGGTCCACACGACCGAGGACGCTTGTTTTCCTTTTTTTTCTGTATTTTACTTCGTCTCTCGAATAGTAGATAACGGTTTTTTTCCACCGAGACCTTTCAAACAGCGACGTAGAAGTCTAAGTTAGCGACATGACCCGAATCACGATCTAAGTGATGGCAATAAAACATTAATACTTTTTTTCCGAAAGTACACGTTATTAGAGGTATTTTAATGAAAACATATATTTTTAATGACTCACTTGTTAATTATCTCGGAAAAACAAAACACTTCTTTAATTAAAGACGTGTTGGCCATTATTTCATCGAGGCGGAACTTTCCGTTCTAATTTCGGAGAAAAGTCGAAGAAACATGCTTTCGCATTAAATTTTCTGTTTGACATCTCCAGGAAATTATGTGCGCTACTGTTTCTATCGGCCAATTTTTTTTAGGAAGAAACTCCACGAGAACTTCTGTTGCGATAGACCCGGACTCTGTCTGTCTTTTCGAGCTGCTAGTGCGCCGTAAATAACATCTCGTTCGTTCCGCTTTAAATGAGCGATGATCCGAAAGGGGGGCGTGGAGCGGAAAGGACGTCACGGAATCGACGAGGCGTGACGAATAAGCGACCCGCCATATTTCGAATACACGCCGAGGGGGCTAATCCCCGCCCTTCCTTCTTTCTCTACTCCCATTCATTTGAGTCTCATATCTTTACTTGGATTGTTCCCGACTCCGCGCACCCTCCTTCGCCCATCCAGTTAGTCAACTTACCCCTTACGCCATTCTGTCGTACTTCGCTCGTTTCCGCCTCCTCTTACTTCTGTATCTTACCCTCCCGTTCCGTTATTCAGCCTGGTCCCCCTTTTATCCCCATCCAGGGCCTCCTCGCTCGTTCCTCTGATTTCCTCAAATTCCAATTTCTCCATCTTCCGTCTCACCTAACATTCCATCCCGCTCCTTATTATTCCTCATTTCTAACCTATTCTGATCTAGTTATGATTTTCTCCGTTACGTTTAAAGGCGTGCCAAATTAAAAAAATCGCGATAGACATTAGTTCAATACTTATTAACAAATAAGCGTTTCCTTCTCCAGTCAATCTAACTTATCGCTTCATAGGGGCGTTCATTCCATCTTGCAACTATACGTACATGCTTTTATACCTCCGGAAAGGTCACTTTTTCAGTGTTATCACATGGCTCCCTCATATGTTTATTACATCTTCCTTTCTTCTCAATTATTCCCTCACGATTTTTTTTCCACACACTCACCCTTTTCATCCCCTCTCACTTCATCACGTTTCCTTCCTATAAATTCTATTTTAGGCACTTTTTTCCTTTTTACCCTTTCACATCCTCTATTCTTTGCTCCATCTTCCCTTATTCATCCTCTTACCTCCCTCTCTCTCTTCCGTTCTCCCTCTCACTCCCCTTTATTACGTCTCCTCTCTCTCCCGTTCCATCCCCCCATCCATCCTTCTTCTTCTCTCCCTCCAACTTTCCTCTCCCTCCATCCATCCTCTCTCCCTTCCTCCTCATTCCCTCTCTCCCTTCCTTCTTTTTCCCTTCGTCCTCTCTCCTCCTTCGCTTTCTTGCCGCATTCACTCCCTCTCTCTCTCTCTTTCCTTTGTAAAATCGTCCCCTCTTAGTCTGTGCAAACAATGGCATTGGGCCATCAATCACATTCTTCGTTCCTCATCGGATATACTTCGAACTGATTTTTTTCGTCCGGAATAATAAAAAAACGCGTTCCTCATTTCCTCTTTCATCCATTGTCGGCGGTTGCTCCTGAAAAATTTCGGTTGTTCATCCGGTGTTAAGCGCGGCACGATTTTTCCAAATTTCTTCCTGACATTTAATTTTATGCCTCCGCACGCTTTTTTATCGGAAGGGATCCACTCCTCAGACTTCATCTCAGTTCTCTCTAGCGCGATTTTCGGCTCCTACATTATATTAGCATTCTTCGCTGATTTTTACGGATCTATTATTTTGCTTTTTGTTATAGTTGGAAAGAGTTAATTTTTTTGGATTGTTTAAAAAGGGTGATGGTCTGTGTTGACATTTTTTATCTATTCAATGTGATTTAAAGTTTTCATTTAAAGTTATTTCGTAAATTCAATGAGAGGCGAGAGACTGTCTTATAAAATATAAATAGGTATATGTTAGATTTCATCTTTTATTGCGCCTTTTAGTGTCCCATAAGTCTGTGGTTTACGAGAACGCTTTTACCACGGCTTCGTTTAGTAAGAGAGCGAATGTATCGGTTCCTTTATTAACCTCCTAGACGTTGGTCGAAAGACAGCAGCCTTCGCTACCGCCATTCGCGCGCGTGAAAATATCGGCTATCAAAACAGCCCCCGAATTTTTATTTTTTGTTGACGAAAATTGAGATTGGTTGCGGAAGCTGCAACAGCCATCTTTGCCGCGCGTCTCATCTTTCAACTTCTCTGCCCGAAATTTTTCACGCCAGGCAGATGTCGGGGAGGGAAAGAGAGAGAGCGAGGAAGAGAGGGTGGGGGGGGGGGGCAGGTTTTTCCTACCGGAAAAATGCTCACCCTCTCCTCCCGCTCTTTTGACTCCAAGGTCACAACATCCCGTTTTTCCCTCCGATTTCTGAATAGGCGCATAAGAAAAAAAAGCCTCAAAACACCCTCCTCCACACCCGCACTCCTCAGCCAACTGCCATTGGTTAATTTTTACCTAACTGGGGGAAGTAAAGGTGGTTTGGACGTATTTGTTAGGAAAAATAATAGTTTTCCGCTATATTAAACGTAATAAGATACTGCGTTTTTTTGCGTGTAGGGAAACCCTTACTTCAGTGTTTCTCAACCTGGGTGCTTCGAAGTTTCCTGAGGGATGCCGCGATAATTCTTCTGTTTGCCCATGTTGACTCATTTTTGTCAGTTTTTACCATCTAGTGAATTGTGTATCAAAGGAAATGTATGATATTTATCGTGAAAATACATGTAATTAAATATTGCAACTAGTAAATCTTACAAATAATTATAAATATTTGATTTCTTGCCTAAACCACAATATTGAAACCCCCGTGATTACTACTGATGCGGGTGCCTCCAGATTCTGAAAAGTTACTTAAAAGTGACCCCAAAAGGGATTGAGAAATACTACCTTAATTGGTCGGTTAAAATTGCAGTTTGTTTTTAAATAGCAAAACTTTCCGAGGCAGAAAAACAATTATTGGAACTCAAACCCAATCAGAAGTTCATAAAACTGCCATTATTTTACAGTTCCATTCCTTTACTAACCGCCTTTGGTTAGGTAATGGGAGTAGTTATGAGAACCATAAACTTTACTGTTATTTATCTGATTACGCTATATGAAAGCTTCTACAGCTTGGTCAGAACTGTTTCCCTTGATAGGTTAAATATACAAATCACTTCCTTTTCGAATTATTGAACCGCATCCCTGTTTTGTGGCCTTTTTTCCAGGCTTCAATCAGACTTTTGATTTTAATTAGTGTGTGGCTACACTTAAATGCCTAAAGGTTTCGCCAGCTTCCCGTGTAATGTAAACGTATAACCATTCGCTCGTGGCGGTTCAAAAATAACTTTTTACATCAACATTATGAAAACCATTTGGATTAATCGTTTTGATGATTACTAATAAATCTGAGGTTGGGTTTGTATCAGATATGCATGTGGAATTTTAAATTGATTACTTAACCCTTACTTTCCCTCACGCCGCAGTATAAAGACCGTTTTAACTGCACGACCATGTATGCATTAGAGTTATTATTTCACAGGAATTTTCGTCATTCCACCAGAAATTCCATTTGTATCGACGATTAATTCGACGCGAATCTGATGGTCGGGTTATTAATTGCAACGGTTTTGTTAACAAGTTCCGGTATTTTCCCCAAATGAAAAAATACCGTTAACGGGATATTGAAAATTTCCCTCGGTGCAAATATGAGGATTCCGGAGCTGATGATAAATTGACCAAACACTTCTCTATTATCAATTTCTCACTTTCTCTCCATCCATTAAACCAATGAAATTCCTCGGCCATTTTTTTATGTTCGCTTTGGAAACGAAGCGCTTTTGTCAGTGTTTTGTCGCCTGCTGTGAGAGTTTGTCTATGTATATAGGCATATGTGATGTTTGTGAAGTAGACACCAGTTCGTTTGGTTATCGTGTGCTTCGTGGGTTTGTTTGTTCGAACCTGAGAGTTTGTCCTTTCTAGTTGTACTTGTGATGTTTAGGTCCACATGACGATTTCGGCCGCTTTCTAAATAGCAAAGATAAATTGCGCCTCGAGGTGGAAAAAATTGCAGCTCAACTTTCAACCCTTTCGTCGGTGTTTCATCGTTGAGGGCGAAAAATTCGTGTACACAAGTACAGTAAATCCGTATACAGGTGAATATGACCGATATGCGAGTTGAATTAAAGCCCACATGGGCTTCTTTAACAGTTCAAACAAACAAAAATATTATCTTTCATTGCATAAACATCCGAAATATATTATAACAAACGATATTCTGCTCTTCCCATCACGTCAATGGTTTTATACCGCATATTATAAAAGAAATATGGACAATACTAAAAAGATCATCTTCTCTAATGAGAGTTTGGGAAACGAACAGGATAGTAAGGTACAGTGTTTTCTTTACACTTTGCCGCGAGGCAGAATTTTAAAAACAAAGAACTGACTCATATTTCATAATAAACGAAATATTTTCTGAATCAGGTATGCAATAGATTCTGTTATTACCAAAACATTTTTCACCTACGAGATACTGAAAAAAAACGGTGGTAATCACTGAAATATCATCGTTCAATGTTGAAAGGCAGGGGCGAACGTTCGACGAAATATTTTAATTCTTTAGTAAGACGCCTGTAGAAGTAATCCATAAAGTATACAAGGATTTTACCCCTCTCCACCAGTTAAGTCTTTTAAGACACGGCTCCTTTATCCCTGCCCCGCTACCTTTTCGAAGTTCTTGCCTTCCTATTAGACCCCTCCGTAACCTCCCTTCCCTTAACACCCACCCCTGTCCCACGTTAAGCGTGCTTACTGGGCACGCAACTCTTGATTATAACCCGAGAGACAAGTTTTGGACATCGATCGCCATGTGTCGTGGGAAGCGAGTTGGCCCCCGCAGGGGGTGGGCAAGGAGATAAGGGTGGCACCGAAGGTAGGGAAAAAGACGCTAAGGGTATTGTGGGAAAATCGGAGGATGATTTCCGGAGGAAGAAGACGCAGTTCTGAACGTGTTTTTTCCCTCGGCCTCCTCAAAAGCGCTCTAGCTGCGTCTGTTTATTGGTTCATCAAACGGAGAGTTCGGCTGTCCTTTCTCGGCGGGCGATAACGGGACGATAAACGAGCAAGCTGTTCACGGCGGAGGGAAGGTCTTTTTCCCGCGTGTTTAGACCGTTGACGCGGCTCAAGTCACGCCATGAGAAGGAAAGTCGGCGTTATCTTACCGTCGATGACGTGCGTGGTAGGAGGTTTTGAAAGAGGGCCGCGTCCAAACACTTATAATCGGGGAATGTATTTTGTGGCTTGGGTGCTTAAAGAACGGTCTGTTGGTTACCGCCGTTACTTGAAACCCGTCGGAGTCAGAAGCAGTTGCTGCTGCGCCGAAATGTTTCACACGGGAAATTCGTAATTAAATTTCTCCTTTATTACATAAGAAGTAAATTGCCGCAAAAATTGAGGAAAGTTGGTACTGGAAAAAAGTGTTGCAGTTGGCATTAAGGAGAGCCTCTGGGGTGTCTCTTGTGCTGACGAAGGGATCGTCCCGAAAGCTCCAACGTCTGCAATTGTGTCTCTCCGACACCCCAGCGGCTCTCCTTCTGGTAAGTGCTCACTGGGTTTCCTTCAACACCTAGTTGTCCTAAATAATATATATATATACATACGTACATACATACATACATACATACATACATACATACATACATACATACATACATACATACATACATACATACATACATACATACATACATACATACATACATACATACATACATATATATATATAAAGGTTTTCTCATTCTTCTAAACCACTTCAAAGCCTCTTTATATAACAGAATTTATTCCACCTTCTTAACCTGTATCAACGATTTAAAAACCTTGTCGCTGCGTGCCTGCATATTTAGAAAGTTGCTTGTACTACATTGCTCATTCAAAAGACCGGTGAAAATTTATTGGTTTATTTAGGACCGGCGGAATAGGATAACTACCGAAACATTTTTATTCCCATCGATTAAAAAACATTATTTTAAAAAAACACTAGGAGTCCATCTTAAATTTGTCCTAGGATATCCGAGCTTCTTATACCGGTAAATTTTTAACGCTTCATTTGTCGTTCGAACTTCGCTATGGATTCCAATTTGTTCTTGACCTATTAGTAATGTATCGAACAGGCTAAGTTTTGGGTAATGAAACCAAACTCTTTTTCCAGTAATGAAATCGGAAAAATGAAATTTTTAAGAACTTCCTTTGACGGGCGTATTTAGAGCGTGGCGGGGGAATGGAATAGTGGGGCAGAAGGAAGAGAGATTCCGCTGCCTGTACTACACCTCTTAATTTGCATGCACCATGGACACACCAACCGGTGTGTCCATGGTGCAGAGCCGGAACAAGGGCTAGGAGAGCTAATCACCCGCCTAGAGCGCCGCAAAAAAATGACAATTTCAACTTTTATGTGTGACGTTTTATATCATAAAAATATTTTATTTTACTTCTAAATTGTAAAAGAACTACTGTTTTGAGAGGTAAATTGTGTACTGTATACTTTTGTTATGAGGGGGGCGTAATGTTCAAATCTTGCCTAACGGCATAAATAACTCGTTTCGGTTCTTTCGTGGAGGACTTACTAAATTCATCCGTATTATCTCCAAATATTTTTCCGCAACAAGTTCTCCCACGTAGCTCGCTTTGTTTATTTATTTATTTTTTAAATTTGACATTTACGCAATTTTGGTCTCGGAACGAAAGCTTCAAAAGGAAACGATTTTACTTTATCGCGGTTATTCTTTTGTCCTTTTCGATCCGACCGCAAAGGAGGAAGAATTACGGAAAATTTTATGCAAATTCATCCGTCTCTACCTTCCTCCCCCTACCACCTCATTTGGAAGGGACGAAATGGGCTAATAGCGGAGGAAATCCGCCGTTTCGGGGAAAAAACAAGAGAGAAACGCGCTCCGAATACGTTTCCGTTCGACATAGTTTATTCCGGGAACGGAGATATGAAAGGGAAACAGGATTAAAACCAATGATCGGGGGTCGCTCGAAACTTCGAGCACCCGGATCGATTTCTCGCTCCTTGTATACGAATGCATCTCACGGCGACGGTTTTATCAACGGATTCCGGAACGTCTAGACCGGTCGAATCATTGCCGCCATTGTTACAATTTTCAAACGTTCCGCCGTTGGCAGTCAAAGGAATCGGAAGGAAAAGATTTTGTTTCTCTTTGCAAGAGGATTATTGTGAGGAGAGAGAGGAGGTATTTTTATACACCGGCATCCGTTGCGGTTTCCGAGAAGCTTTTGTTTCTCTTTAAATTCCACGGAATATTTCAAGTACACGCAAGATTGTTTTCCATAGCATTTCCCAATGCCGCTGTAAATATCTCTCTGCCTTGGTCAGTGTCATTATCGATAAGAGTAATTGGACGCGTTGACAATTATTCGCGTTTGCGTGCTCTTGAGGTCGGAGAGAGAGGATCATGGAGGGATTAGCGAGGAATCTAAATGTTATCAAGAATGTCATTGGATCGATTTCATTGTTGCGTAGTGTTTTCAGCACCTGGTCTGATACGTGTACTTTCGAAATAAAATATTTTGAAATGAACTCTTTATACGACTTTATGATTGTATTTCTTGACTTTTGGCATTTGGTAATCTTTTGCTATGTTGAATTTGAGTATCGTTCTTCTTCAAAGTTTTCTTTTATTCGTGCTTACTTTTTAATTTATCGATCGGATGTATTCTCGATGTATTGCGTCCTAGAGGTAAATTCATTGCTTTTTTTGTTCTAACATTTGTTCGTAATTGTTGATTATGCGGGTGATAATGTGAGAGATGCCAGGTATTCATGAAAACCTTAATCCATATAAAGATAGCGAAGGTTAAACATGTATGTAATTTGAGAAGACGCGAAGTGTATTAATGTAATTCTTATAAGCCAATTGTTACTCATGAAGGTAGTTCGATAGTTGATCTTAAACAAATCATTTTCAAATTTTTCTTCCAAATAAAATTCCGAGGAGAAAGCACTGCAGCTGCGAATGGAAAACATCAGATTTCAAAAGCTATTAAAGGGAATGCATTCCGCGTTGCGACGTAATCACTCGCGAAACACGGAGACGTATACGATCCGCGACGCTTTAAAAAAACACTCGGGTGCGAGAGTGCCACGCAAAGTATAAAACGCGGACCTCATCTTCACGGGAGATCATCGAGAACTAATCCAATGTCGTCGCCGCGCTGTTCAAACACCTATTCCTTCTGAGAGGAAGAGAGAGGGGGGAGAAAGGGGTACGAGGAAAGAGGTATGCGGGGGGGGGTTAGGGAGAGGGGAAGGTTAGAAACCCTCTCCCCGCTGTTGGGGAGAAAAGGCTTTCTTTCGGGCGCTTTCAATGCGCTCCCAACCCCATCTGGCGGAGTTTTTATTTAACACCTCCCCCCCCCTCGAAAAAGTCTGCCTTTCCCTCTCTCGTCCCTTATTCAAAAAGAGTGACCTCTCCCATACCCCCTCCTGTACGTTTAGGTGCCTTTACGCGGAAGGCGAAAAAATATTATTTTTCGCGGAGAGAAAAAGAAAAGATATTTTCCAATGCGGCGAGCTAGACCCTTTTGTGGATGATGCATTGATCTTTCTCCCGCGTCATACCGTTTTCATTCGCCCATTCGCGCGTTTGCATCTCTTTCTTCCCTCTTCCGGCGTATCCTAACGTTTCCTGTCTACCTCCTGTCATTCCGTCTCTCTTGATCCTCACGGTGTTCTGCCTCTATCTCCGCTTCGTACCGTCTCTCTCTCTCTCCTATTCATCAGCCCTCCTGTTAATTTCTTCTCCCTTTTAATTCTCTCTCTCTCCTTTCCTACCTTCCACCCTCTTTCTCTCCAATCTCCACTCATCTCTCGCCTCCGTCACTCTCTTCGTCTGCCTCGCTATCTTTTCACGACTCTTCCTCGCGTCTCGAGAGTCGCTGCTAGAGGAGGACAAAACCGTTCCACTCATCCCTCCAAGCCTTCTCATCAGCGGAAACGTGTACATTACATCTCGCTTTATTTTTTTTTTTTTTTTTTCGAATTTCTTTTAGTCGAGTGGAGGCTGAGCGAGAGAGAGAGAGAGGGTGGGAGAGGTGCGCGACGGTCATATACGCAGGCATCCCCCAAAGCATCTCACCGCTCCCCCAGACGCCGCGCGTGGCATCGACCGCCCTCTCACCTACACCCTCACGCCAGACGAAGTAATTAAAAGTGTCGCCGATGTGTGCGTGTGTGCGCGTGCGTTTGCGTTGCAGCCTACGTTTCTTCTTCTGCATCCTTTTTTTTTTCGCGTGTCTCCTTATCAATCTCGCTCTCATCTCCGCTTTCTCGTCCACGTGGCCGCGATTCCATCTTCTCTTCTCCGTTTACCTTGCTTCTCTCTCTCTCTCTCTCTTTCTTCGCCTTTCTGGACCCGCTTCTCTCTTCCCTTCTGACTGAGACGTGGCTCGCTCCTATCTCTCGTTCCATTCGCGCCAGTTATTAAGGCCTCGGTCCTGAAAAGGAGGTCCCTACCACCCGCCTTACGGGGTAAGAAGAGAAAAGGGAAAAAACATTGAAAGACGAGCGAAAGTTCGTGTTCCTAACTGTTCTAAAGGTGTAGGTTATCTCGTAGGGGTAAATGACGGATAATCTTGGCGACGTGATTGCTTTAGCGTCTCTATGGCGTTCTTCAAAGATGTCAAAGTGATGATGAGACTACCGCGCGTTAAACATTTTGGTAGGAATTTATCGAAGATGGTACGACTTGGAGCCCATTTATTACAAATATAACCATTATCTTTGTATTAGTTACAAATAATTTGTATGAATGTGACAGTATTCTGCTTCGTTGCGCCAGGACTTTCAGAGTAGTATTTTCAAGCGTGTCAGCAAATTCCACGTCGTAAATCATAGCAAAACTTTCTGTTGTTTCTTCAGTCACAAATAAAGAGACGAAGTAATGATTACCACATCGATTTTAATTATGATTCGTCAAAGCTACGATCGAACAAATTTTTCCCATGTCATTGCATTTTTCTTTAGAGCTATCATTCTTTTAAATCAATAGCTTTTACGTCTTTTTACAGAAAAATTGTAGCAGCTACATTTGTAGACGTTTCCGACGTGTTAATTGGCAGACTATGCTGGTTTTAGTTACTCTTGCTTCATATTTCGGAAATACACTGTCATTTTTGGCTAGGCTTAAATAAAACGTGTGTGTATACACACACACACACACATACATATATATACACACGTCCATCGCGGACGTCATTCCATTTCTACCTTTATTTACGCGGGTCGGATGCTTTGGCGTTCCGCTCTTACAACGACACTTCCTAATTAGCGAGTGCTATGTGATCCGCGTCACCGTCCGACTAAGCCTCTATTCACATCTGTCAAAATTTTAACTTCCTCTCCACAGCCATCGCTATCACCATCCCTTCTTCTTCCACTCTCCCTTTCCCTAAATCCTCCCTCCCTCTCTCTCCTTTCTCCTCCACACACTCTCACTCCTCTCATATTACCCGATTTCCATTTATGAATCCTCTCAACCGACCTCCTGAAATATCCCTATCCTTTCTCCCTTTCCGTCGCTATTCTCTTCTCTCTTCCTTTCCCTTCGCTATTCTCTTCTCTCTCGCTTTTCTCCTTCCGTTCCCTTCTCTCTCTCTCTCCTTTTCACGAAATTCACTCCTTCCTACGCTATTCCCAGAATCCATTGCATTCGAGGGAGATACTCTCGTTCGCTCCCTCCCTCCCTCTTTTCGGAAACCTCGCTTCCTCTTCCGTCTCTCTCTCTCACTCCACCCCCACCTCTCTCGCTCCGCCTCTTATACGCGCGCGCTGTATCACCGCTGTCTCGTTTCTCCTCCAATCTTCTTAAGTTCGAATCGAATCTTTCTGCTGACACATCTCTTTTTTTCCACTCTCTCTCTCTCTCTCTCTATATATATATATATATATATAACTTTTTCCCACTTCACGTTCTTGTTCTTTCTCTCCCTCCCATCTTTGGCAACAGAAATCGCTAGTTTGCGAAATTTACTTTTCGATCGGTTTTCAAGCAAATGGCTTGGAGAAACGTGAGATCAGAGACGTGACGGCTCGGGTGTCTTTTCCTTATGTGTACTCTCGTATTTTTCTATGTTTTCACTTCGTATTTCACGTGAATAATCTGCGTTCCATTTATCTGTTCGATAAATTTTTGAACAGCTTTCCTCGTCCGCCTCGATATGTTTACGCGTTGTTTTTTGTTTCTTTGAACGGTTATTTAAATTGAAAGGAATGTACCGCGTAGAGTGAAAATGAATGTAGATTCTTTGGCAACTAAAGTGGATCTAGGTATATTTAAAGTTATTTTGTTACTAATAGTTTGGTTATAATCCTTAAAAATGGACATTTTTGAATTCAAACAAATGTATTTATTATTAAGAAATAATATATTCTTAAAAGTTACGTACACACAGAGAAAAAATGGTATACGTATGAACGTAAGACGTTTCCGAGAAAATTTAGTTTTATGTAAAAGTCATAATATTTTGTAAATAGATCAAATTAAATGGGATACCGCAGCCATACACTTTATAATCAAATAGTTACACGGTTTCCAGCCGCTATAGGTCATTTTATCCTGTTTCTAACCAAATTTAGGCAAATACATTCATTAGATGGAATAATAAAAGTATGAAATTGGGGAAATTTAAATTTTGGTTCTCTTTGACAAAGGACGGAATTCGTAGAAAGTGACGCCCAGCTGCGTGCTTTTCGTCGGGAGGCCGTAAAAAATGAAATCATCAACGGACGTACATATCTCATTTTGCTTTCATCCATTATCGGCGTGATTCCCCTATTTCTCCTTGTTTCGGAGAATTCCACATTTTTTTTATTCCCTTTCAACGCGCGAGGCAATACATCCCCACGTCGGCGCTGTGATCGCTCGTCCTGCCTCCCCCGCCAAACCCCTCGCCTCCCCTACTTCCCTCCCACACCATCTCCTCACCTTACTCTTTCCGTAATCCTTGTATTCGAATAGGCGCGTTGCCCCTCCCCCTCCTCCCCTCCCTTAAATTCCTGATGGGGCGTGATCCCCAGGAATCATACGTCATCACGCTATAGGAGTGGTGGGCTGCACTTTTCACTCCTTTCACTATCGGCGTTGCGTAAATATTGACGCCTCTTCACGCGGGAGATTGGAGAATCCGCTAGGCCAACAAAAAAGTGTCCGCCGCTTTTGACGAAACTAATTTCACTCTTTATGTTTCCCCAGAGGCTATGTCGTTGGAATACTAAACTAAAAATCGTATTAAAATCTTAGTATGTTTATTCAGCGATGACTGCTCTCGAATTGTGCTTGGGAAAATGCGTGGAAACAATTGAGAGGGGAAATATTTTAAGTAAACTGTAGCCGTTTGAACTTGACGAAACTTCGAGTTATAGAGGCCAAGGTTCGTGGAAGTTATTTCCGAATAGAAAATTTTCTCAAGACGCCTAATAGAGAAGGTTTCGCGTTCTTTTTTATCTGGATTTTAGTTTACTACCGTTCATTATATGTGGGTACTTAATAGTTTAAAAAACATTGTACTGCCACCGAAGGATCATTTTCACAGATAAATTGTTCATGATACTTTCCTGCTCCATTTCCTCTGGTGCGCTTTTCTTGTTACGTAATGGAAGAAGACTGTGTTCTCCTTCAGGTGTTACAAAATAAGCATGGCGATGCCACACCCATATGCACGTGGCAATCACAAGAAAAAATTGGAACTTTTTTAGAGTTGTAAAACGGAAAAGAAATTATCGACCACGGAAATTACGTTTTTTTAAGTAAAACGTAAAAGAAATGAATTAACCTTTTATATATTGAACAATTGAGTGCCGAATCCTTGTTGCGCGAACACCATGGACACACACCGCCAGAGGTATATAAGAGAGAAGGGTGTTGGAGACAAGAGAACACGATGAATCACGCAGTGTTGCCCAAGTAGAGAATGTAGGAGGGGTGTTGTTGTTGTCGCTAGTACGCCTTGCTCTAAAGAGGCGTCTTGCGCCGCAGTCATGTTGCTCCGACGGAGTGCATCGGACGGAATCGTGTCGCGGTCTCTCTCCCCCTCTCCCACCCCCTTATCTCTTCTCCCCCTCTCTTCTCCCTCTCTCTTCCTCCCACCTCTCTCCTCCCTCTCTTTCCCCCTATCTCTCTCCCTTTCCAAAATTCACTCTTCAAGCTTCGACGGGTTCTCACTGCATCGTACCTGTTATGATTGGCAGATGTACAGAAAAAATGCCTCAGAAAGGGAGGGTAGATTGAGACAGAAATAAGCGAGTGCATTGGAAAGAAGAAATTTCGGCTCTTCCCAAATGCCGAGTTTTTTTATCGAGCCCTTCCTTTCTCCGCGTGTTTTTTCACGGAGGTGAGTAATAAAACGGGTCCTAATGCGCTGCCTTGGGGCATCACAGCATAAAGATGTAACACATTCGCGATCAAAATTTTAAACCCCAAGAGGAGCCTTTTTCCGTATTATATTTATTGCTATCGTTGCGTGACTTAATAAGATTTTTTAAAAAGATTAATTAGATTCTTTTGTCGAATGAATTTGGTGGCCGTAATTGTAAATGGATACAAGTTTTAAACGTGGTCCTCCTGTTACGGCTGTAGTATTTATTAAACTCGTTATTAACTGGACGATTAGCAGTTCTATTTTTATTGAGCTGTGAATCGTTTAAACTATTTTTAGGACAAATAGGCAGTTGTTGTTGATTCCTTTAGATACCAGAATATATAACACGTCTATAACGACAGAAAATTCCCGTTCAACACACTTTTAGGCATTACCAATATCTTTTTCTGTGATTGTTATAACATTATATTGCTTAAATCGTAAAATTAGCGAAATATCATACCTATGATAGACTTTCCAATTATGTACAAGCACCGCATAATAGTTTTTATTTTTTAAATGTGAACTTTATTTATGTTTTAAAAAATAAAATACCTATATATAATTGTTTCGAAAATTGCAAGAAGGATATACAGTATATCTGCCTAACTATTCCACGTGAGCATTATTTTACGTAAAAAACATAAATCTTTTAACTTTCACCCGTTAAATTTCACACAACTTACGCTTGTATTGCGGCATGCCATAGTAGTGTCGACTGAGGTGTGTGCGTTTCCCACTTGGAGGCAACGTAACCCGGGGAAAACATTCACTCCGGTCGCCTGGTAACACGCTTGTAATCCCATAAACAGCAGAAGTTTTCGAACGCGGGGTGGGCGAAGAAAGAAAAAATTCCGAGGAAACGAGGATGGCGGGAGGATATATAGTATATACAGCGGTGTCAGCGCGGAATGTATAGGTTTTCGACGAGATGTGCGTTGCGAGTATCGGGTATAGAGTCCGTAAGCCATGCTAATGAGTCAACATGCAAATGCGTCGAGAGAGAGTGAGGGGGGGGGATGCGGGGGAGTTGCGGCTGGCGGGGACTTATGGAAGGCCCATGCTGGAGAGGGAGCGGGGAAGGGTGAGATCGGGGGTGAAGAGGGGCGGGAAGATGGGAATGTGAAGGGGTAGAGGGAGAATGAGAGAGAGAGAGAAAGAGCTGTGGGTACGAACGAATAAATTTAAAGGAAAGAGGATACACACAATGGGTGATTTCTTGAGACTGTGGATGAATACATTCCAGCAGGAGATGTGATACCGGAATAACTCCTAGCGTTCTTTTTCTCAAGTTCTTGCGTTATTTAAAAAAAATCCACAGCAATCCGATTATTTTGGATAAGACGAGTGCTTTCTGATAGTTATCCTGTTAAGTAGTATCGGGTTTTAATTTTATATTTTTCCTTGCGAAGATGATTAGACGCTATAAGTTGTAATAGATGACGCAATGTAAGAGAGGGCTACTTTATAAATTTATGAAGTAATTCTTTTGAGTGCATCATTATCTATATAGCTTCTTAATTTTATAAATAAACTAATCCGGGGATCATAGCCAATTTTTCCAATCATTGGAATTATTTTGTTGAGTTGCTAACATGAATTGTAAATTTCTAATTCCGATTTTTCTGAGTGGAAATTTCGGAAAGTGTGGTCATCCTGGAAGGATAAAAAAAGTGGAGGAGGAGACATCGATTTAACCTCTCGCTCTTCCCAGTGGAGTTTAAAGTCCGCACGGAGGGACAATGAAAGTAATTCTCGGGATGTAGGGGGAAGAAAACAACTCGATTTCACGGCTGCGGCGATTTAAAAATAAAATCCCATAGATACTGGATGGATACGCCGTGAAACAAGAGGTTCTTAGGATGTCGGGAGATAAGGAAGGGAGATGGAAGTGTATTGCCGTGAAAATGAGAAAGAGACACGTAGGATAGAGGGAAGTAAGCGTATCCGACGGTATGGACGCCAGGAAGATAGGCATTCTAGGTAAAAGGAGAAAGAGAGAGAGGAGGAGATGGAGTGTTGAGTCCGTGGGGATGGGTGAGGTGAGGGACAAGGTAAGGGAATTGTGGGAAGGGGGAGTGGGTGGAGGAGGATTTCGAAAGAGGGTGTGAGGGCAGACAAAGAAGAAGGATGATTGGGCGAGAGTGAGTGGCTGTGTTCTCCCTGGAGAAGGACGTGCGGAAATGGATGGAAAGATGGCGCTCGAGGTGTATTTTTTTTTGTTGGCGGGAATGGAGTCGGGGAGTTGGGAATTGGGAAGGAGGATGGAAACGCGAGTAGTGGGAAGGAGGGGTGTGGTTGGGCGCAGCTCTCGGAGTGGTTGAGGGTGGAGAGAGAGAGAGAGGGAGTTACGGAGTGGAGGAAGAGCATGGAAATTTTTTTCGAGAAAAGTCGAATGCGAACAGCGTGGAAAAGGGGAGAGGGTTCCTCAAATGGGGCATTCGCTCTTTTATGTGTGTGTGTGTGTGTGTGTGATAAGAGATTGAGTGGGTGGCATGTGAGTCCGGAGCTTTTAGAAACGGAGTACGTCGGTTCGACTCCCATAGGTGGAATTTTCGCGGTTTGGGGATTTTTGCCCGTGGGGAGGGAGGGTTTTGATGGAGAGAAAAAAAAGAGGAGGAAGCGTGTTTTGGAGGGCAATGCCCTTCCCGTCGTCCCTCTCCCGTCCCTTTTTTCACGGCTCGGGTTCGAGTGATGGAACGGAGGTGTTTATAAAACGCCGACGTGATATATATAAAGCGAACTTCTCCAGGATAGGAAACTTATTTTTTGTGCAGAAAAGCGGTGTTTAGAATTGATAAGTATAGGGCATGGCTGGAAGAATATCAGCCGTAAAAGGGAGAGTGGCGTAATACCGTCAGAATAAATCGACCGAGGAAGAAGTTACTTTGTGAAATTGCATTATCAGGCAAATATAGTGAACAGTTTGAAGAATAAATTTTATTATTGTTTGGTTCAAATGTCGCTTGCAATCCACTCGCTGTTCAGTGCGATGCTGTCGGATGTAATTTATCTTACATTAGATAAGACTTCGAAAATGGTGATAACGATCAGTTTATACCCATAGATCGTATTTATTGTAGGGACTATGTCAAACGCTCCAATAATAATTTACTTAAGTCCAGTCGAATGATTGACTCACCCTGGTATGTGGTGCTACTCGGAGGATAGTTTTTTACTTTCTCCATTCGTAGTATAGGGAAAGTATTGTGATCACGAAAAAAATCGACTTCGAGATTTCAACGGAAATACACGTTTTGAGGTTCCTAGAACACGTTAAACTATTTATTTATGATATCTGTCAAAGTTGTAGAGAATAATATTTCTTCCAAGTTTTGTTTGAAACAAATTTTCGTAGAACCAACCATTTCGGAGATATTTTGCTTTTTCTTAATTTCCAGTATACAACGGTGAATTCCGTAAACATATTCAAAATATACCTAATTTACGGCAATAATTCTTTTACGATACGAAATAATAATTTTGCCTTATAATACTATTCATAATAATTTAAATTTCTATACCCCATACATGGAGAAAGTCATGTGTTGGCCACATCAGACTTTCCTTTTGCTTACATTCCAACGATCCTGTATTTTTTTACTTTACCTTAAAACTGTAAGCTCTAATTGTTTGTTTTAGCAAGACCCTGATTTTAACAGAAAAGCAACACTTAGGAATTTTATGAGAAAGAGATGTACAGTGTTAATAAAATATTTTTTGTTCGTCTCTAGTTATAATTTATAACTAGAGACGAACGAAAAATAACTTATAAATGTATGTCGGTAAGATATTATCACCTTTCTCCTTGACTCGCAAGAACTTTACAAATGACATTCTGAAAAACTTTTAGGACGCTGTTCGCAGCTTTTAAACAAGCGATGTGAATGTTGAATGTGCGAGCAAGAGAAATGATCAGAAAACGAAGCATCAATGAAACTGGGCAGTTTCCTTCCAAATAAAACGGGGAATCAGGCGTAATCAGTCGAATGCGCTTTCGAAAAGGTAAAAGCGAGCGGTTGTTCTAAAATAAAAAATTATTGCGCAAAGGAAGGAGTACAGTTGGAATGGAAAGGCTACATTTTTTTCGGAGCGGGTGATGAGTATATCCGACCGGGACAAGGTGGGTTGTTCTTGTTTTTTTTTCGCCTTTGCCGCGTTTTGGCGTTTGTTGCGTGTATATGGGAGTGTTTAGTGTGCGTGTTTTTGCGAGGAGGGAAGTCCCTTAGAGCCTTAGAGAGAGAGAGAGGCGTCGGCCGCTGTTGATTTTGTTCAGCCGACGACGTTATCTAAACTTCCCAAAAAACCTTCCTTTCTCCATTCAGCCCTTTTTGCTCATCGCGGCATTGTATTCTCCTTGGGATGTTTTCGTTCTTCCATTGTCTTATTCCTCTCTCAATTTTTCCTACCCTTTGACGGTCACTTTCGCCCCTATCTACTTCTACATTCTGTGTCATTTATTAACTTCCTATTTTCCGATTTATCTTGATCTGAATTTGTGCTTTAAATGTCTTCTTTTCGCGCAGTCTTTCAGAAAAAAAAATGAGGCTTCACTACCGTATCTCTCCTTTCTCTCGCCGTTCAACCATAAGCTCGTTTGATAGATTTGAAGATAATTTTATTTCACTCGCGGAATTTGTTTCCAACGTCCTGAAACGGGAGCGGAATGTTTCACCGGAACGCTTCAGAGACGTGATAATAATTGTTTTTTGCGAATTCGGCTTAGTTTAATACATCAGTACTCGTGCGAAAATTTAATATTGTTCAAGTTAACAAAAATCTTCCATATCAATTTACATAGTATGTAATGATAATTTCAAGCCACATTTTGCTCGTTGTGTTTTCCTACAAATCTCCATTGGATCTCCAATACTGAAGTTGTTTATTATTAATTTTATCCTCGAAGGACAAGTGCGTAGTTTACTTAAAATTTCGTTTCCGCCGCTCTTGTAAAGCGCACTTCTCATGTTCTCTCACACGCACATACGCGCCACTAATGCCTCCATTTCAATGCAGATGGCGCGGATGGAATTTGCGTCCGGAGATAATGGCGAAAGGCCCTGCAGAGAGGCAGATATACTAGATACAGTGGTGGCGGTATCACGCTCTTCTCTATCTCTCTTGTCCTTTTTCTTCTATTTCTTTCTTGCCAGCCCACGCATATCTCGTCTCTCTCGCTCTCTCTCTCTCTCTCTCTCTATATATATATATATATATATATATAATCTCCGCCTCGCCACCCACGGTCACATCTTCCCATCTCCCCTTTCAGCTTGTCCACTACCTTATCTTCTCTTCGATCTCCCTTTCCTTATCCTGCTTCTCTCTTTCCATTCTTTGTTCATTTCTCTTCTTTCTTTCTTTCCCTTTTTGACTTGGCCTCCTGTGTCGCAATTTTTAAGTGTTCCGTAATCCCTAGCGTCCGCGCACACTTCCTCCTTCATTGTTGCACCCTTGGGCACCCTCTCTCTCTCTCTCCATCTATCTCAACTGCGGCTCGGCATCGTCGTACAAGTTCCTTGCTAGTTTTGTTATCTTTAGGAAAGTATGATTTCCTCTGTCGCTTGTCGAAAAGGTGTCGCCTCCTTTTTTTACTTTCTCCATACGTAGTAATGGGGAAGTATTGTATTCATGAAAAAAATCGACTTCGGGATTTCAACGGAAATACATGTTTTGAGGTCCCTAGAACACGTTTAGACTATTTTCGGAATGATGTCTGTGTGTGTGTATGTTATTGTGGGCGCTCTAACTCAAAAAGTACATGCCATATCGTTACCAAACTTCATATATAACACTTTAACATGAGCATAAAGAACTGATTAGTTTTTCGACAAACACGGGTAACCGGAAGTCGAAGTTTATTCGAAACCCGATTCGGTTTTTGCGATATTTCTTCGTTAAAATATCATTATTGTATTTACAATTCTATACAAAAGGTATAGAGAATGTAATTTCCTACAACTTTCATTTGAAACAATTTTCTATTGTAGTTATTGTTTAGGAGTTATTTATAAATAACCGGTTTTTCGGTTTACTTCTTAAAAACATCGTTATTGGTAATCTTCGTGAGGACCAAAGTTGTAGAGAATAATATTTCTTCCAAGTTTTGTTTGAAACAAATTTTCGTAGAACCATCCATTTCGGAGATATTTTGCTTTTTCTTAATTTCCAGTATACAGCGCCACCACCATGTAGCGGTGGATTATGTAAACATATTCAAAATTTACGTAATTGACGGCAATAAGGACGACTGTATACTTTTACGATACGAAATAATAATTTTGCCTTATAAAACTATTCATAAAAAGAATTTAAATATTTATACCTCAAATATGGAGAAAGTCATTGTTGGCCACATCAGATTTTTTTAGTTTAGTGACCTCTTCACACTTTCAAGCCTTTTTGTTGCTTCAAGAGTAGCGTACACTATTAATTTTGTGATTGGTAGTATTATAATTAGTGTATATTCCGCTATTCAGAAAGATGTTATATGTGCAATGAAAAATTACTTATCAAATACTTCAATTATCTTGACTCATATGTGACCTATGTAACATATATATATATATATATATATATATATATATATATATATATATATATATATATATATTTATTTATTTATTTATTCTCAGTAAATTAACTTACGTTAACTTACCTACGTGTTCTTTTAGCTTTATTATTTAACCGCTATTTAATAATGCGTTTATAATATATACCGGAACTAAAAAATCATCGTCTCACATATCTCTATTATAAACAGTGAAATGGTCGAATGTGCCAGTTTAAACAGTCATGCTTCCTTTTCATGCCTACTTAAGTTTCTCTCATCAACTAAACCAGATTGCAGTTGACTCGTTAACTCCGCCACGTAGTCATCTCCATAGTCACCGGATATCGATGTGTAACGAGTGAGTAACGCAGAACGGGATTGTTCTTTTTGGCTCCGGGGAGGATGAGTCATTGGCGAACAATATCTCTTCTGTTATGGGTGGTCCTCCTGAAGGGAATTTCCAGCTTAAATGAATCATTGTTTTATCGGTCATGCCTCGAGGGAAACCTGAGCGCCGTGAAGTAATTGAGTTTGAAACCATTTTTACCTAGCTATGGGCATTTCACATTCGCAGATTTTTCTTTGAGGTCCGCGAAAACTCCTAACATTATGTTAGTATTAGATTAATATTGGCGAAAGCGGAATGTTTGCGTTTTGAATTTATAGATCGATTTTGCACATCGATGCCTGCTAATTAATTTTTTGGTCATTTTGCAGAGTTCTTGAAAATTGCGTACTTTTTTAATTGTGGAAAGTAAATAGGATTATTTTTGTGAAAGTTCAAGTCGACTTAGCAAGAAATAGCTCGTCGCAACTGCGATATTATTTCCCTCATGCTATGATGTCAACTTTGAAGAATAGAATGCATAGCTTTACTCGTGTATCTCTGAAGGCTTGAGGCGAAATCTTCTGCGGAAAAGGTACACGAAGCCTCGAAATCGATGTTACTACCGGAAAACAAATTATAAAAATACTCGAGAAAAGTTGTTAGCATTTTTCTTTCCTTCATTTCTTCGGTTCGTTATTCCACCGTTTAATCATTAATGCCGAGAAATCGAGTGACTACGATCTACCGAAACATTTTTTTCGATGAACAGTTTTGATTCTAACGTTTCTTCGCTTTTAGTGCAATTTCCTCTTGTCGAAAAATGACTGCCGATTTTTTGCGTTTATCTGCCTTTTCATCCACTTCCCGCCTCGTCTCTCCCTCAGGGCGTTTTTTTCCAACTCGGAAAGAGTCGAGAGCTTATATCGTTTAGATGTCCGTTGGCGTTGTGTAACGAAGTTTGATCTCTCAGTTTACTGCGAGGAGTGCGTTGAAACTCGCGAATTGCTGAATGCCAGACTGGGATTAGGGCGTCGGCTTGCATTCGCTAACGAGGGCCGGATTCGGAGAGTTTTTAAGTATATTTAGAACGGATCGATCAAGATGACGAACTGTTGGATTCAATTACGATTCCTGATCGCCGTTTTAAAACCCTCCTCGTCAAACGCCATTGGCACCTCGCAGGGTCATTATGTAAATGTCGGTAAACGATTAGTTTTAATTGCCACGCACTTTGACCAGTCTGAGTTTCAAACGCATCTACCTACCTTTAGTAAAGCCACGATTTGGTGAAAAATAGCGGGATTCCATTAATATGATGCACCCGTCCCGGAATCGATTATTTAACATTTTGATTATTTTTATGTTAACACAAGATTGTTTTACGAAGCGGTATGCCTATCTGCCAGCAAAAATGTTATCAGTATAAAATATTAATTAAAATTTAAAGATGCGGTAATGATTATTAAACATACAATGTAGAATTTCGTTTCATTGGTATAAATTACATATTTATTGCATTCAAGCGTCATTACTCGATTGTGCCAAGTTCTGTGCTAGTGTCTTTCAATGAATTGAACAGAACTGTCTTCTAATCGTAACTGTGTAAATACAACATACGTGTACAAGTAAAACGAATTCAGGGGTAGATAATCGATCTCGCCCTCAGGAAATCAAACTTTAAACTTATCTTCCCTCGGTAAATACTGCTGGTTCTATACTAAATGTGCATCAAGGTGGTGCACGAAATGATTCCTTATTTGTTTTTACAATGAAACAGCAACTATGATACGGACGGAGACTGAATCGCTTGGGTGAATGCATTAGTTTTTGGAGATGCCGCTAGGAGGCATATGAGTACCGCGTAGCTAACACGAAAGTGGATAGCGCGAGTTTTCCAGCAAGTATGCAAGATAGATCCTGTGCAAGATTTTAATACCCTTTCATGGCCGTTGAAGATATTGCGTAAACTACAACAAAACTGACATCCTCCCAGTTGTTCAAACATACACGAGCTATATGGCGATGGTGCCACCCATTCAAGCCTTCAAAACGGAAGAGTCATCTCCTGTCATTATAACGGGCATTGTCTGTTACCGTAGAAAAAGGGATGCACATTGAATTTATTGTAAAGCGGGCCATGCCACCTGTCCCGCGACAATTCACATGTTTAATGAAACACGACGGCGGATATAACAAAAAATAAATACGACGGTCACTTCATTCTCCGCACAATGACCCGTGCCCTTCCTCTTTTTTTGTGCCCACGAACGCGTTCCGGAGCGGATTAAAAAAAGAAAACTCCAGAAATTGGTGCGCTCCCTGTTTACCGGTATTAATTTCCGGTCTATCTAGGTTGCATCGCAAAGTGGACTGTATTGAGAGGGAACTAATACTTACGCCCTCTCCTGTCTTTTCTCTCGTCGACCCCTCCTGCCCCACCCTCTTACCCCCTTCCCTCCCCCACCCCCCCATCTCCTCCCCTCCCCCTCGGGTGACCGTGGAATTAGTCGAGGTCGAAATCACCTCCTCATTGGCGGATATCCGCCGTTTAAACAACCCTCTCCGCCATACTTGCCAGCCTTAGACGACACTGCCCCACGGAAAAGTGTCTCGGACGACCCGCCGCTCGGACTCATGGGTGATTCCATTGTTTAAAAAAAAACTGCCACTTTTGACCAGTTTGAATAGTATTTCCCTGGTGGCTTTTGCGGTTCAATAAAAAGATGAGAGCAGGAAAAAACACTTTCCCTCCCAAGTCCTTCCGTAAAAAGTTTTTAAGAGTCAGCGTAACCTTGCTTGCTTCGCGTCCACCATTTTGGAATGTTTTTTATTCTTTTTTTTGAGCGCCAAACCGCGGAGGTCATGCGTGGCCGAGCACTTGAAGTACTCCTCTCTCTCTCTCTCCACCCCCCACTCTTTTTTTGGTAGTTTTTTGTAGGGGGCGGGCCTTCCTCAAAAGAATGGTGGGGGAGGAGTGAAGTGGTGGGGGCGGGAGGGGGAGGGAGGCGTAGGAAGGAAATTCTAAAGGCCGTGACCGTCCAAAACGGGAGGGGAGGAATAAGGGGGGGGTGGAGCGATTTTCCTCTCAACAATGGGCGGAGGTAAGGACGAATTAATTAGGGTGGTATTTTTTTATTTTTGTGATGGTGGAAAAGAAAGGTTTCTGGGAGAAAAGGAGGGAAGCCATTTTATTTAGGTTGCCGCTCTTTGTGGATGGTGCGATTTCCCAGAAGGCGGATCCCCTAACTGTCGGAAAAGAAGCAACAAAAAAAGAAGGAGAGCGATTTGGTTTCGTGGTTATTTCGATTTGTGAAACAATTTTATCTATACTATGTTTACATGAAAAATGAACGTCTCGCGGTTGGTTATCGAGGTGTAAATGTAGTGCGAATACAAGGAAAAACCAATATTTGTGTCGACATCGTTTGTGTGAAACGTGAATGTTTCGTGACTGCTTATTGAAACGATTATAAAGAGTGTGTTTATGGAAAGATAATATCGGTTGTAGTCGATTTCTTTTCACTTCAGCAGTGTATAGGGTTCACGTCGAAATTTAATAAATCTCTCAAACTGTATTTTTATTTAGATTCAAACAATATTATTTTTTAGACCTATACTCCTCTTCTTATACATACCTCAGAAGGAGAAAAATAAAAATGCCCTGATTATTTTGTACAAATAATGCCCAGCGATATTAAAATCACTAGGCTCCATTAAAATTTAATAGACAAGATTAACAGGATGATGTCTAAAGTGCCTTTCGCTAACATAACGTTAGGGCCCCTAAGAGGTTAGAAACCAACTACAGAAATTCAAAACGCCGAAGTATTTTCTTAGCAAGAAGAAATAATCCTTCAATCTGCTTTTACACCTAAAACGAAACAACGTTTATCTACGAGATTCGTGATATCGTATTCACGCGACTATCTTGTGCATATACGTCAAGGGGTTAAAAAATATTTTTGTGCGTATTAATGGTGCTAGGTTATTTCTTGCGGGAAATTACATTTATTTTAATTTTTTTTATAGAAAGGGATGTAAACAAAAACATCTTTGCTGCCATCTTCTTCCGAGAAGCATGTCCTACTTTTTTCCAGTTTCGACAGTCGCACGAGAGACCACGGGTATCTCGTGTCATTTTTTTCGGTGAAATTTAGGTATTCGGCAGGCAGATGGCGGGGCAGGTGGGAGAGAGACAGAGGCGGAGATCACGGAGGGAAGAAAGGGTGCAAGAGATTAGGTGGAAGTTTTTAATGGGAAAGGGAAGAATTTTGTTTTTTTTTTCGGGACAGAAGCAATGCGTGGGTGTGAGAGGAGGGTTTTAATGTTTGGTGACTCGTCTGGTGCCCACCGGGGTAGAGAAAGACACTGTTGATCGGCAAGAGGGAAGCACCAGCTGGTGGCGTTCTTCTTCCTTCCTTCCCTCCCTCGTACACTTTGGGAATGAACGATCTCCTTGAGAGGCGAGGGTGGAAATTCTCTCTCTCTCTCTCTCTCGAAAGCTCTTCACGGCTTCTTCTTATTAGTATAGGTGAAGAGATGGAGAGAGAGTGGGTTTTCTCGGCCTTCGTTGGAGGTAAGGAAATCCCCTCCCCCCCTCTCTCTCTCCGATACAGGGCTCGTTTCCAAGTTGTCAATCCTTCTGTTTGGGAGTGGGAGTCGAAGGGCCGTCAAAAGTCGTGATGGCTTTATGGGTCTCCGGGAAGAATCGTTCGGCGATGGTTTTTTTTCCCTTCTTGAGTGTTTATTTTTTTATAACCGCCGCAGTCACGATTTCGGGCATTGTTGGAGGAGTATCCATTGTTGCGCCTCGCTTCTCTGGAAGGGGATACTTCCTTGACTTTTTGGAGGCTTAGAATTGTTCCGTGGGAAGCCAAGGCGGTTTTTCTTGCGCCTTGTTATTTTTTGTTTGTGACTTGCGCGTGATCGGGATTTTTTTATTTCCCGGATCCGTATTTGGTAGGCGGAGTCGAATCCCAAAAAACCTATAGCGTCATGTAAACGTACGACAGATATATTTCTCCTGGCCGTTACAATCGCGCTATTGTTGGACAGGGCAGGAGGTCTCGTAGTACGAGCTTACGCGTGTTATGAGGCCAAAAAAATCAACTTCTTTGTAAAGCCTTCTCCTCGCAAGTGTAAAGACACGTTTACTTAGGTTTTTAATTAATTAATGGATGGATGGCTTCATTTATCGACTCATTAACAACATCGTTTATTTTTGTGTGAATGCATATATAGGTACACATTGCCTCTTTCAATGTACAATAAACGCGGGTGGCCGTTCTGCGTGATATATTTTAACTCATTTTTCTTCGTTATTTAATTTTAAATACATGCGAAATCTCCCCATCATCACACTTCCAAATTTTAAAAATTGAATCGAGCGCTGAAAAAAGCTGCGGCTTTCTACAGTTCATGGCTCCTTGGAAACTCTTAATTGTTCTTACCCCTAAAATAACTCCGTTTGAGTGTTCTGAGTTATAGACGATTATCCAATGAATAATGTCCATCACATTATCAAGAACTTAGAACCTTGTCCGGCCGAGGAATGTTAATGGAGGTCATCATTTTCTAAAAAAATACTTTACGTCTATCCCGTTGCCTTTTGTCAGGTTTTCCACGTTCAATGGAGACATATTTTTCGAAAGGTGGACCATTTTCCCCATGAGAAGCGTCAGTTGTGATAAATACGGCACCCCCTGCCATACATCCGGCGTGCTTAACTTTCCCTCCCGTGATTGCCTCCTCTCTTAAAGCCCTCCCTCTCTCTCTCTCTTTCTGTCTCACTCATCCACCTGCGGTTGCCACGACGTCCTCACTCGAATCGCTGAAAAACTTCCAGTAAGCGGACACCACGGGGTGCCTCAGAGCGTCTTTCTTGGCCACCTTTCATTTTCGGGTCTACTTTGAGAGAGCCCCCGCCTGACACCAAAACACCACCACCACCACAATCACCCACCCTGGTTTTCCCCATAACCACCCTTCATCTCGCAACTGACACGAAGAACTCTCAATTATAACCAGCCTCTCCTAATCCCTCCCTAGCCACCTTCCTCTTCTTTTTCCCCTCCCCAACTCTCTCTCTCTCCCTTCCGTTTCCTGCCCGTCTCTCTGCTCTTCCCGTCGTCACCCTGACGCGTGCATTGTTTTCTTGGGCACGGTCCCAAAAACCTCGACTCCTGGGAGTGCGTGATTTGTTTTCACTCCGGTAACAGCCGGGTATTTTCGGGTTCCACGAAAGTGAACGGTATATCGACTTAATATTATTTATGTCTGTTATTGCCGTGCAAATTATTCTCTTCGTCGTATCATTTGAAATTTTAAATGCTATTATGCGGCTGTACATTTTGTGGCACGTTTTCTTTTCAGCTGTTTAACGTTTCACTACGAATTTCTTAACTCTCTTACTCCCGTCTGGAAGATTTTTATGCATTGATGGGATTGGTTTTATGTCTTTGTTAACGTGGTGTCTGGAATTTAGGCAATAATTATTTATTAGGAAATTATGTTATTGTAAGAGTTCTTCAAAAGAAGAAAGACATCAAAACTCTCATCGAAGTCTTTTCATACGTGTTTGAAAAACGTTTCATAATAAAAAATGCACACTCGAGTCTAAGAAACTCAAAAGGATTATACATCTATGCGATTAAATTAGGTTATCGCCTGAAACAGGGGTGCCCAAACTTTTTCATATCATGGGCTACTTTCATCCTGGTAATTGACTTGCGGGCTACTTATTTTTTCAATATATAAAAAGGGATTTTAAGAATTAATTAAACTACATATTTACCGCAAAATGCATTTATTATACATTATACATCAAACAACATTATACAACTGATTATTTAATTAAGTTTAATCGTGATTTTCACGATTATGGGCACGTTTACACTGCATATCTTCAGCTAGTGATTGATAATTCGGTATGTAACTAGAAACAGAGAGAAGTAAACAGTCTTCGAGATTTTCATTAGTGAGAGCAATTCTGGTTTTTGATTTAATTAAGTTCATATTAGAAAATATAACTCCTTACTGAGGCATATAAGCTTGATGGATGCGTGGGCGACACAGACCTTCCTAAAGGGCGACCGGTCGCCCATGGGAGACGTAATGGGCACCTCTGGCCTAAAGAGTTATCTATCGCATCTTTATTGATTTATTACGGAAAGGTTCAATGAAAGATAAGTTTTAATTCCATAGTAATTTACCTAAAAGAAACAGCTAGTTTTCAGTTTTTTAGCTTACGATATTTAAATATTTCTGCGTTGAAAAGGTCGTCCAGTTTATAGTTCAAGATACATCGCGATGCTCCGTTTTTCCAGAGGTCATTTGATTGCGATTTTACTGCTTCCGTTGAGATTTTTTGCTTGCATCTCGTACTTCATCCATTGCGAAATGTCTAGTATCTAGGCCAGTTGAGGAATATTTGAGTCGTAATGCGCATAGCGGCGAGGGTTGTCGTTGTGTAATTCTGCAAGAAGAAACTTGCTTGGTTCGGACTACGTCAGGCGTTAACTTCCAAATTTTGAAAAATCTTTTTGTCATATGCAGTTGTTAAAGTTTAAATTTCGTTACCTTTCTTCATTCGTTTTTGTGGATAACAAAGCATAGAACTTTCAGATGCAGCGTAAATAAGCGATTAATGTGTAGTAGAGTCCACATCGTTACATATGATGTTAGAAGAATAATTTTAAAAATTTCAACGAACGTCCTAAATTTGTTGTATAAACCAGTGGTGCCCAAGCTACGGCCTGCCACGAGGTTATCAATTTAGGGACACAATGTAAAAAAATGAAAATAGGAAGTAATATCTACATCTACAGTTCACCTTGCAAGCCACCGCAATGATGTGTGGCAGGGGGTGCAACATCACCAAGGGAAAGCGCTTAATGATGAGGATGTATATCACCCTACGTCGGCTGATTTTTGATCGTAACTTCTGTTCTGCTCAGCTATCGTTCTAGGGAAAAACGAGCCTTTGTACCTTTCTGCCCTACAGGCTATCTCTTTTATTTTACGATGGTTTATTCTACCAATATAAGTTGGCGCTCTTATTATTTCTTCGACGTCGTTGGAGAATGTATGCGTTCTAAATCTTTCAAGAAGTTTTAACCTAGATCGTGATCGGCGCTCAGTTAGTGATTCCCATCCTAAGTCCTGTATCAAGCCTGTAACACTTTTATTTCTATCGTAACAATTTTTGACGAATCTAGTGGCTTTTCGATGCACTCTTTCTAACTCTGAGATTTATCCTTTCTCGTACGGATCCCATATGCTCGACGCATACTCTAACAGCGGCCTTACTAAAGAGAAATAACATGTCTCTTTGGCTTTTTCCTCACTTTTACGTACTATGCGTTTGGTGAATCCCAGTTTCTGTTTAGCCTTCCCACATCTATTTCATATGAGCATATCCCACGAGAGGTTACTTATTAAAGTAACGCGTAAGTATTTGACGGAATCGGCTAGTTTTAGCTGGACGCCTTCAGCAATGTAATTCGTAGCCTCAAATGTTTTTGTTTCCCCAGAATCTCGTAAAGGTACACTTTTCTAAGTTCAATTCTAACTGCCACTCTTTACACCACTCGAGAATTGCATTTTTTAAAAGTAATATAATAAACGCTTACAAGCAATAATTACATTTTAAAAGTATAATAAAATGATAGAGAATATAGAAAAGTATCATACAATTTACATACCTACATAAAATAAAATAAAGTAATATAATAAACGCTTAGGTCCCGCTAAGCCACACAGTGGCTTGTCAGCAGGTGCCAGGTTAACATACAATCGTAGCTATTTATTTTTATATCTATCCAATAATAACATTTATAACATAGACAGAATAATTTAGTTAAGCACACATCAACCAATTTTTTATTTTTCTTTTAACTTCTGATATTCTACATAAATTTCTCAGATCAGTAGGAAGCCCATTAAATATTGTAGGCACTAAGACTGTTAATTGTTTTGCTCCTTTAACAGTGAAATACAAAGGGACTTCATATCGGTCCATTTGTCGAAGATTTAGTCTTACATAATATATTTTCTTTGTTTTATATGCATCACAGAAGCAGTTGTCAACAATGAAAATGTACCATAAAAGTTTATCAACTGGGAGAATGTTAAGTGTTTTAAAAGGGTCTTCAACATAATTTTGCAGCAGAAACTTATTTTTCTTAGTTTGCATAATTTTTAGGATCCTCGTCTGGATGGCTTTCACATTTTGCATATACATTAAACCACCAGTACCCCACAGTGTTATTCCATACCTCAGTAAACTTTCAATAAGGCCGAAATACATCATTTTCATAACTTTTAGTGGTACTGTCTTTATGTAGTAAATGTAGTAAAGTTGATGAACAAACTTTCTCAGTTGGCTATTTATTTTTAACATGTGTAGATTAAAAGTAAAATTTTCATCAATTAGTATACCTAAGTACTTATAATGAGTTACCTGCTGAAACGGTTGACATCGACATGAGTAATTCTGTAAGTGCATACATGAGTGTTTATGAAATTTAATTGAAACTGTTTGGCGATTACATACCATGTATGTTACATGCATGGTTTTTGATTTATTTTCATTTATTGTTAACCTATTGTCATGCGTCCATTTCATGATATTATCAAGGTCCTTTTGCATCCTTTTTTCACCCTCATGAAAGTCTTTATGAATTGAGATCATTACAGTGTCATCAGCATATAGTAATAGTTTACAAATTTGACCACCTCAAATATATCATTTATGTAAATTAAATACAGAATAGGTCCTAAAATGGATCCTTGTGGAACACCAAAACTTACAGTAGCAGTATCACATATGGTATCTTTAATTTTCACAACAATTTTTCTGTTTGTCAGATAACTCTTGAACCATTCATAGATGTTACCTCTAATACCAATTCGTTCTAACTTTTATAACAGGATGCTGTGATCTACAGTATCAAAAGCCTTTTTATAATATATATAAGTAACTGTCACATTATAGGCTCTATCTAGCCCATATCTTATAATCTCTGAGAATTTTTCTAGAGCTTGCCTGGCACCTTTCGTTCGTTCGTTAGAAAGTAATCTTTGATCATTAGGACTGTTAATCTCTCTGTAAACTACTGTATCATCCGCGAATAACTTGATTTTACTTTTAATAACCTTATCTGAGTCGTTTATGTATAAAAGGAATAGTAGGTAGTGAGTCTACGCTGACTGAATCTGATTTAAATCCATCTATAACTTCTATTTGTTCACGGTCATTAAGAAAGTCACTGATCCGCTCGATTATCTTTCGTTTTATTCCATAGTCATGTAATTTCTTCACTAACTCACTATAAGGAACTTTATCGAAAGCCTTCTTGAAGTCAAGAACAATATATATAGTACTTTTCGCTCTATTCCCAAAATAGATAAATACATTTAAAACATGAGATAATATTGAGCCGCAACATAAACCGTTATCTTTTTCACAAATTATTCTTCAACTGTATTTTCAACTGCGTGTTATACGCAACGACTGCGACCCTCGAGCCGAAAATTTCTAGCACTACTGATGTAGTAAATGGGACTGGAGCATATTTGGCTTCACGTCAGGTAAAAAATTGATTCCATCAAGATTCGATTAATCTCTAGCGAGGAGGATAAATAAATAACAGAATCCTATATAACGCCCGCTTAATACTTTTTCTTTTCGTTCCGTCTATTTTCGTATCCAGCTTCTATCTCAGGTTCCTCGTAAAACAAGACTCGTGCTTTTTTCCCACCAGGTGAGTCCGCTCGTAATGGACTAGAACTGTTCTTGGCAGAGTGGGAAGAGGAGGGTGTTTCCCTCACTTGGGAGAGGCCGAGGGAGGGAGGAGGCGGAAAAAGAATTCCCAATACCTCCGCAATTCCACCCCCTCTGACCCTTCGCCACCAATTAACCAGGCTAGGGAACGGACCCCGAAAAAAACCTTTTTTCTCTCCCTCTGCCACCTCCTCTTCTCTCTCTCTCTCCGTTTGCCTCCTCCCTCTCCCTCCTCACTCCCAAACTCGCTCCATCTTCCAATCCGATACGTCCGCAACCATTCCTCTTTCTCTCTCTTTTCGGCTGAAAAAGAAACATCTTATCCATCTATCTCGCGGCGTATCTCTCACAGAGAGAGATGGCGGAAGGAGAGGCAAAAGAAATCCTCCCCTCTCTCCTCCTCCCCCTCCCCCCCACAAAATAACAAAAACGAAGCGTTTTTAGGACATCTTCCGTAGGTTCGGAATTTATGGAAATCGATCGATCTGTTGGTTTAATTACTCTTCTTCACTCGATTTTTTTTCTCTCTCACTCCAGACGCAGGAGAGAGCTCTCTCTCTCTCTCTCTCTGTTGTTGCTGTCTGGATCTCTCTCGCTCTCCTCCCCATCCTCCTCCAACTCCTCTCCCTCCCTCTTCCGCGCTATCCTTTTACCGATAGGTGGTAATTGGCCGTTGCCTCAGCGAAAATTACAGCTCCAGAGAGAATGATAATTGTCCTTCCTTAAGCGTAGAAAACGTTTCGACGTGGATTTATCGAGATAAAAAATTAACCGGGATGTTTTTTAAAAAATTTTATTTGGTCTCCGATGATATTCCCTTCCGAGTTTCCGTTTGTTGGAAATTTCGTCGAATAGATGACAAAAGCGAGATTGTTTTTGCATGTATTGTAAGCCTTCCGAGCTTATAAAGAATTACTAGTAGTTGTTAGTTGCCAATGATATCGATGTCGCAGTGTTGTTCATTGTGTTTAGTAGTCTTACCTATGCGAGTATGTCGTAAGCTCGAGGAATGAAACATTGACGAAACACCTTACGGCTGAAGTTGTAATTATGCAAAATGTTGGAAGAGCGCACTCCAGTTTTACTGCTACTTTCGCAAGCGAAAACTTTCGCAAACACTTTGGTGCTCTGTACCTCTTGCCGCCAACATATCTTCCGAGTTACAGGTTAATACACGTTTCAAGAATCCAAAGTTTCGCGCATTAAATTACGGAAATGCGTATACATGAATAGCAATAGCTAACAATTTAGCAAATTTAGCGTCTTGTACACAGGTCCTATTTTCTCGTCCGTAAATTGATGTCTCGAAAAGCTTCAAAGCACGTCGCAGCTCGGGGCGAGGGCGTGCTAGGCCCAGTAATTGAAAATCCCGAGGTCACGGTCGCCTTTGGTGCAGGCAGATATTGCTCCCACTTAAAATTCGTTTATGAAAATGGATCCTAAAAGTAACTTTGAAGACTAAGGGATTAGTAAGAAAAACAAGCGGAGAGTTAAATGCAAATCAAAGGCGAAGATCTCGTCGCATTAAATTTTCGCCCGAGAAATTAAGTCGAAATTTAATACCTGCCTCGGGAATAATTCATGGAATTTCTTGTTTCTATTGGGAGAGTTTTTGGGCCGAGATAAATGGCATTTCAACTTTTAATTAGGTTTCTGGGAAGACGGTTTCCCACTTGAGAAGAGGAGAGAATCTCTCTTTTGTAAAAAACATTATCGGTTGATTCCATTTCACCGAAATGAAGAGATACAATAAATGAGTTTTGGTGGTATTTTTGTCTCGAAATTTTGTTTTCTGTTTTGGGAACGATTCTTCAAGTGGGAATGGACAAAGAAAGATTCTTCTGAATTATTTTTATTGTTTGGTATTTAACCGACAAATTAATTCACTGGTCGAGTTAATTTTGTATAATTATTTCCGTCGTTCATATTTAAGGGAATCACACAGCCCTCGAAGAAAAACTCTTATAGAATTTTTGAGATATTGTTTCGCGAGGTAGAAACTTCACCGGCAGTCTCAGTCTCGTGTCCTCCGCTCTGCGCTATAAAATTTTCCTGTTAATGTTCATTTATATTTTTAAATGGGGAATTTCGGTCGTTTTTAATCGCTGGATGTAACTTTTACTCGAAATATTAATATAATTAATATTAATATTAATTATCCGCCGAGGATTGAATTTTGAGAAAGGGTCTTCCTGAAGAATTACAGATAAATTTGGCGCCGATTGACATCGGTAGTTAGGCAGCAACATACGAAAGCGGTTGCTATACCGACTACTTGTGTTATGCAGATGAACCGCTTACAATAATATCTACTTTTGTTATTCAGATCCATCTATAGCCACGTGAATAACGTTGGCGTTTTGCGATGGATGGTGTATCATTGCTAAAACCGCAATCTTGCCTTTTCTGATATCGGTTTCCTTTGGGAAAACTATTCTACTCAGCTATTGCTTGTGTTTAATTAAAACCCTTATAAAGAGAATGTTTTTCTTTGGCTTTTGATAAGTTTATAGAGACCGGTTATATTTGGAGGGGGCAAAAGCAAATGTTAAAATTTTTAAAGTGTTGCGATCATAATTAGCGAAACAGTCTTTTTCCATTAAAATTCATTAATTTATTTCCCGAGTTAGTATCTTGAAATTGTTTTATTTATCTGCCGCAACAGGTCTTGGTCGTCAATAATAGGATTAGACTATCTGTTTTTAAGTTCTTTAATCTCAAAAGTTCCTTTCTTTTTGTCCTTCATTTTCACTCATCTTCTCAAAAGACTTGATATTTACTCGCTTAATCCTTTTCATGGATTAGCATCGAGGGCTCCAAATGACCCACACATTCCCCGAATTAAAGAAACCATTAAAAAAAAATTCAGAAGCTCTCTCGAACTGAAGTGCCCTGGAATTAAAAAGGAAGCGGTTTTACCTTTATCCTCTCTCGACATCAACCAAATTTATAATCCTGCGTTTGTAAAAAAAAAAGGTTAACATTTCTCTCGTCCTCCGTAATGAAAAAATATGGGGTTAACTCTTACTCATTTTTTTATATAAAAAAGGTAAAGAGAGAAAGAAGATACGTTGGATGGAAGGAGGACGCGAGTAACAACTCAAAGGGACCTCCGGATATCACGATGCGCAGTTGTTATTTTTCTTATCTTCTCGCCAGCTGACCATGCAAGAACCTCTCTCCCTTGTATAACACGGCCGCGCCATGACCCTCTCTCTCTCTCTCCCTCCCTCTCTTTCTTCCTCCACCGCATTTTCTTCTCTTCCCTCCCATCGCACGCCCACCTCCTCCTCCCTCTTTCTTAGCCATCTCTCTTATATACCTGTAGGGGCCGACTCTGACCGTCTGGTCGTTGCTAAGGCGCCCAAGGCACAAGAGGGGAGGAGGAGGAGGAGGGAAGCATAATAGAGCGGTCACCACTTAATGAGATTGGTTGATGGAGTGAGGCATTGTGGGGTGGGCGAAGGATTTTGTGGGCGGGAATTTTGGGGGTTAGCGGCAAGATGGTGAGAGAGAGAGGGAGGGAGGGAGGGAGAGGGGGGAGGGATGGGAGAGGAAGCCACCATCTTTCTTTTTTCCGGGGTTCAGCGGCCTGCGTGAAATTTTCGCCTTTCTCATCCTCAATGCCTCCTCCTCTCTCTCTCTCCATACCTCCTCACCTCCCTATCTCCTCCCTCTCCTTCTTCCCTCCCATTCGCTACATCCGTCTATTCCGTTGTCCGCTCGGGGCGACTAGGTGAGCCGTGCCGATCTCTCCCTCTTCTCCCCCGAACCGATTTCTTACTCTCGCCCATGTTGTTTTGTTTCTGCGGTGGTTATGGCTATTAAACTGTCGTTTTATTCGGTGAGTTTTTGAAGTTTTGAGTAATAGGGGGTGTTAGCGAGGTAACTTGAGTTTTTAATAGTACCCGTAAATAAGTATTTATGTATTTCTATATATATGATATAATACTAGATAGTCTTTTAGTTACCTCGGATACGGTAGTTTATTTTTAACGTCCAAGGTTTTTATCGATAGGGGTCATAGGTGTTCCTTTAAACAGGAGTCGTTCGTATGTTTTTTTTGTTTCGTTTTCGGCGTTCTTAATTATTACCGCGATTGTTTCTCCCTCTTTCTCATGCGTCGCTTTGTTTTGTTTATTTTATTTATTTATTTTTTTAAACTGATTCCGCGCGTTCTTTTGTGCGATGCCTATCTGCGGTAATTGCGTTCTGTATTTTTTTTTCTGTTTCGGCTTTCCCCGAGGAAGTTCGGCGAGGGTTGTTTGGAAGCGTAGGCGTGGACCATATATGGTTTCCAATTAAGTTGATGGTTCTTTTTTTCCCCGGGTAATATGTATCCCTCCGATGGATTTAAATCGTTCGCTCTTTTGATTTTTTTATCTTCGGCTTTATTACTCAAATGTCGCGTGCTGCTGACTGTGACGTCATCGCCCGCTATTATGGATGCTTTGCCGCTCGTTTTTCATTTGTTCCACTTTTACTTCGCCCCGACCCGCTTTGGAAATCAAAACTGTGCCGTATCTTGTGCATAACGTCATGAGTTGTTTAGTTCAATTTTCTTCGATGGTAGTGGCACCTTATTCTAGTATAGATGGGATAAAAATATCCTGAAAGGACGAGTAAGCTTTTTTTAAACACTATCTCTATCGGCTTCTGGCATTAGTTATAACGTGGAACGATTATTTTAGTGTTAATATCACCTCCACTAATTAGATGGTCTAAAATTAACATATTAATTCATCACGACTATTTTGTTATTTCCGCGAACTCCTTCGCCGTTTACTTCAAGTTCATTTTTACATCCACAAGCATTTCCCGTATCTCGCCCGTTCTTTTCAGTGCTTTTTTTGGCCTTTCCTTTCGTCCTGTCGGTAGACCCCTTTTGTAATGCCCGTTGTCATTTCCCACCTCCTCTCCTGACTGAAAGCTTCTTTTCCTGGTATGGTTCCCTTTCGCATTTCATCTTCCCCTTTTGCCTTTTCTCATCTCTTTCTCTCTCTCTCTCTGCCTATCCGACTCTCTTATCCCCTCTCTCTCTCTCTCTTTTTCCTTTTGATCCTCTTTCCCAATCATCCGCTTCTCTATTATAACCAACTCTATCACTCTTCTTCTCACCCGTACGATTGAGGCCTTTCTCTTTCCCACCCTTTATACCACCTTCACCCTCTCCTTAATCTCCTCTCTCAGCCCCCCTCTCTCTCTCTCAGCCCCCCCCCCCTCTCTCTCTCAGCCCCCCCTCCCCCCCCTCTCTCTATAGCTTGCCTTGATTAGGGTCGGCCGCTTGATAAAAGGTCCATGAGATTCACATCCTCTTCGCGGCCTCAATGGAAAAAATGTATATCTAAAAATAAGAAAGAGAAAAGGTAATATTTTTTGGCGCCAACAAAAGAAACACGCAGCAGCGTAAATAACGACGGGGCAACGAAGAGAGCCGACTTCTTTATCATCTTATCCTACGTCTACTTTTCCGGATGCTTTATGTCTGGCAATACGCATGCTTCAACGCCACCTCTGTCGAGGTTCGTTCTTATTTTCGTGGTCGTTAGTTCGTTCTTTTTTTAGTGTGATTTCGTTACTTTCCTTCTCAAGAATTTGGTCTTTTTTTGCTTGGACCTATTTCGGTCTCGACCTTTACCTCGTTGTGCCCGCGTATCGTAAATATTACGTCGGGTTTTTTGTTACATGTTTTTGGTTTCTTTTTTTAACGAGCCTCGAATCGAAATATATTATCAAAATCGGTCAAAACCTTTATCTCTAATATATATTTACGCACTTTGCGGCTTTTTTCGTCGTTATTAAATCATTTCTGTTTGTCATGTTTTCTTTCGAAACGTAATCTCTTTTAACTTATTTTTCCCCTTGATTCACAGCATAGCTCGCTGTATTTTTTTGCTATGATTTCTGACTGTTATGTACTTTGGAGATCCCTTAATACCTCCTTGTCCAGATGTCCTGTTTGAAAAGTTTTTGTTATGAATGACGAACGATTCGAAACTACAAACAAAGGTTCTTGTCTTAAGTTTTCGGAAACCTTTAATCACTCCTGAAAATAATTTAAATCGGCAGGAGTTCTTTACGATTTACTTCTTGTTCGATTAAATGCTTTCGACGATAATAACTGCGTATATCGTATTATAAAAATACGCAGAATTTATAGGAGTAGTAAATTTAGGATAAACGACATTACGTATCGGTTTCAAAACCCTATCAACTGAGGTCAACATAAGCCATTCACGGGTAAACAACATCCTCTAATTAAACTTCAACCTCCGTGAATCTCACCGTTAAAACTCAAACGCGTTAGCTTCTTATTGGTGAATTCTAATCAACGTTGGTAAATACGGCGGAATGACGGTAAATAGATCAAAATACCGTTACTCTGTGTTTTTTAAATCTCCTCGTTTATTGGCAGGTAGGAGAGCGAGATTTATCTCAATTTCCTAGAACTTCTCGGCTTCCTCACATACCCTTTAAAAAAAAAGTTATACGCCGCGAGTGAGGGAACGTAACGCTTGGTGAAGAATGGAGTGGGGCGAGCGGAGAAAGGAATGCAGAAATCGAAAGACGCGAATGAATCGAGGTGTTCCTTTCAAAAATAGCCTCTGAAAGTATTTCAGGCGCAAGTGGAAGAAGAAAGAACTTTTTTGGAAGAAATATTCTTCCCTCGAAACAATTAAGTTTTTTCCTTTCTCCGTTAGCGGCATCAAAAGGGAGATTCGCTCTCTGCAATCTTTCTTCTTTCATACCTCTGCTCGTATGCGGAAGAGCCGCGAACGTTATGGGAAACTTTTTACTCGAAATTCATTTATCTCATACCTTTTCAGTTCGGGAAAACTTTCCTCCTAAAACGCCGCTTACGCTCTTGTTTGTATCTTAATCCACCCGTTTTAGTGTAGTTGGGGCATAAGTAGAAGAACTTCCTTCCTCGACTGTGCGTCGCTTCCGAGGTTAGTTTCATTTTGCCGTTTATGCCTTATTTTGACAGCAGTGTTTTCAAAGTGTAAATTTTCAATATCTTTTTTAAGGAAAAAAATTTGAGGTTTACTTGCTTGCCCTCGCTGGTAAAAGATGAAATTTTAGGAATATTATTATTTCTTACCTACTGATTGTGTGTGGGTTGATATTTTAAACTTTATAATGAGCCATAAAATGAAAGCTGTAAAGTTAAAACGCAAATGGTCTAGTAAAGGTATTTCTTTTATTTTTTAAAAATGTTTTCTGCATGACTTTTTTGGCATAAAATAATTCTTACCTTTCTTCTTTCTTCCAGGTGAGTCAAACTGAATGCGAGTCGAAAGAGGAGAAAAAGTGAGTTTTGATTACTTATTCTGAAATTTGCACATACTTAATATGATACTGAAAACGGATAGAATATTGAATCCAGCCCGTATTTTTATTGGCGTCAGTTTATGGGTGTAATTATCTTTGTCACTATAGCTTTATCCGAGAAAATATAGAGCATTTTTACTTTCTCCATACGTAGTAATGGGAAAGTATTGTGTTCATGAAAAAAATTGACTTCGAGATTTCAACGGAAATACGCGTTTTGAGGTCCCTAGAACACGATTAGCCTATTTTCGGAATGATGTCTGTGTGTGCGTATGTGTGCGCGTGTGTGATTGTGGGCGCTCTAACTTAGAAAGTACTTACCATATCGATACCAAATTTAATATATAACACTTTAGCGTGAGTACAAAGAACTGATTAGTTTTTTGACAATAACGGTTAACCGGAAGTCTTGGTTTATTCGAAACCCGATTAGGTTATTGCGATATTTCTCCGTTAAAATATCATTATTGTATATACAATTCTATACAAATGTTATAGAGAATGTAATTTCCTACAACTTTCATTTGAAACAATTTTCCATAGCAGTTATTGTTTAGGAATTATTTATAAATAATCCGTTTTTACGGTTTCCTTCAAATATATCCTTAAAAACGTCATTGGTAATCTTCGTGAGGACCAAAGTTGTTGAGAATAATATTTCTTCCAGGTTTTGTTTAAAACAAATTTTCGTAGAACCATCGATTTCGGAGATATTCAACTTTTTTCGTAATATCCAGTATACAGCGCCACAACCACGTAGCGGTGAATTTTGTAAATATTCAAAATATACGTAATGTACGGCAATAAGGACGACTGTATTCTTTTACGATACGAAATAGTAATTTTGCCTCATAATGCTATTCATAATAATTTAAATTTATACCCCAAATATGGAGAAAGTCATGTGTTGGCCACATCAGATTTTTACTTTCTCCATACGTAGTAATGGGGAAGTATTGTATTCATGAAAAAAATCGACTTCGAGATTTCAACGGAAATACATGTTTTGAGGTCCCTAGAACACGTTTAGACTATTTTCGGAATGTTTATGTGTGTGTGTGTTATTGTGGGCGCTCTAACTCAAAAGGTACATGCCATATCGTTACCAAACTTCATATATGACACTTTAACATGAGCATAAAGAACTGATTAGTTTTTCGACAAACACGGGTAACCGGAAGTCGAGGTTTATTCGAAACCCGATTCGGTTTTTGCGATATTTCTTCGTTAAAACATCATTATTGTATATACAATGCTATACAAAAGTTATAGAGAATGTCATTTCGTACAGTTTTCATTTGAAACAATTTTCTATAGGGGTTATTGTTTAGGAGTTATTTATAAATAACCGGTTTTTCGGTTTCCGTTAAATATCTCCTTAAAAACATCGTTATTGGTAATCTTCGTAAGGGCCAAAGTTGTAGAGAATAATATTTCTTCCAAGTTTTGTTTGAAACTAATTTTCGTAGAACCATCCATTTCGGATATATTTCGGTTTATCTTAATACCAGCCTACAGCGCCAACACCATGTAGCGGTGAATTCTGTAAACATTCAAAATATACGTAATTTACGGCAACGACGTGTCTTCTTTTACGATACGAAATAATAATTTTGCCTTATAATGCTACTCATAATAATTTAAATATCTATATCTCCAAATATGGAGAAAGTCATGTGTTGGCCACATCAGATTTTTTAGTTTTGTTTTGCATTAATTCATGCATACAGTATTTGAAGGGAGCAGATTATTATCTGTCGTCGACATCCTGTTGCCATACACGAAGCAAAATAATATTGCATATAATTTTATATGTGAATCTGTTTCGCATGTCTATGAATCAATTTTTAATACAATCTTCGTACATTTGATGCTACCGGAGTTAATAAATTGAAGATTAAGAGAATTTTACAGTCTGCCATTTATTCTTACAATCACGAACAGCCAGTTGTCACGGCTAGTTGAACACAAAATTTGCTCCGAGTTCCGGCGACTTTATCTTCGGACGACCACGGCGAGCAAAGGGTTTTATGCTCGGGGGAGGAAATCACGCTAGCGAATTCCGTATTCGTCTCCGGCCCACTGTCACGTGGCCTTGGAGATAGCACGCACGCGCACGGAAAAAAAACACCTGCTCGCGATAGGCGCCCGTGCATGCCACCGATCTAATCTACCTGCACTTCCGATCGTCCCTAAAGGACGCCATTACGTCTGCCTCTCAAGTATTCCCATCGCTCACGCCGCTTACTCACCCGCCGCGCCCAGTCTGGAACGGTTCACCCCAACCAAATGCGCGCACCCACGTCTCGAGACCCTCCCCTCCCACGCCCATCTGCTTTTTGTTCTTTTTCCCGATGGGAAGTTCCCTCCCTCTCTTCACACACGTATCCTTATTTCTCCCCGCTCCTTGTTCATATATTTTGGTGCTCATGAATTGTTTTTATACTTGAGTGACGTGTATCCTGCGGTCTATTTAAATTGTATCAGCAGGCTCGGCCGTTTTTTTTCTTCTAGTACCACAACTTTTTCGTGTGCGTTGTCTTCTTACTGATTTTCTCTAAGGTTCAATTTGGTATTTATCCTTAATTTTTTCCATCATTGCCATTCCTTTCTTTTAATTGCCATAATGTGATTTTAATTTATTGAGTTTTGTATATTGGATTAATGGTGGAAGAGACTCGATAGTTTAAATTTCGCACAAATTGTCGCTCTATCTCTCTCGATGTCTCCCTCGCATTTCCTTTCTCTACAGTAATGTATTACGATTCTCCTCTCTTTTTTCTTCTTTCTCCAGATGTGTCATCCCTTCCATTTATCTTTTTTTGCCTCTGTAGCATCTCTCTCTCTCTTTTTCCCTCAGCACCATTCTCTTGCTTTCTTTCCATCGCTCTTGCCCACTATTAAGCCGTCTCTTCCTCAAAGCTTTTTTCCTCTCCTGTCGCCCACTTAACCTTTGCTCTTTGTTCAGGTGAAAGTCAACGTAGTCAAGCTGAAATAATCCTATTTTTATCTACTATTTTTCATTTCCCCATTTCCTTCCCGTCTCCCCCTTCTTATCTCTCTCTCTCCTTTCTTCATCTCTCTCCAGCTCTCTTCCGTGATATCTATCCTCATATACGACGCTATATGACTTGGCCATACATAATAAATCCATTGTTCCCGTATAGGCCGCCGTGATACGTGTCCGTCCTTGGTGAGTGACGTTGACCACCCGCGTAGCAAATGGGTTGGTACGTACGAACGGGGCAAATTTAACTATCCAAACCAAATGAGGTTTTGATACTGCCCTTAGAGGCGTCCATTTGTCTACCTATTGCGAATCGAGTTCCTTTCTCTCTCTCTTTCTGCTCGATGGACGTCTTCCTTCCCTTCCTTCTTAAACACTTGCTAAAAAGACGCGGATGCAAGGAGCGTGATCGCCCGCCGATATAACTTTCCGGTCGTGGGCGCTTTGTATGCGCAAGTGGTCATTCTTTTATTCCCCCCTTTCCTTTATCTCTCGGGGTCGTATTCCTCACGCCGATTGCTGCCAAGGGTCAAGTTCTTTAGCGGAAGGGGACGAGAGAGGGGGCGAGGTGCAGCTGCACATTGTGGTCGCGTTTGCTTGCGTCTTGAGTAACTCCGATGAAGGGGAGTTTAAATTTATGGGTCTTTTTACTTTCTCATACGTAGTAATGGGAAAGTATTGTATTCATGAAAATATCGACTTCCAGATTTCAACGGAAATACATGTTTTGAGGTCCCTAGAACACGTTTAGACTATTTTCGGAATGATGTTTGTGTGTGTGTACGTGTGTGTGTATGTTAGTGTGGGCGCTCTAACTCAAAAAGTACGTGCCATATCGTTACCAAACTTCATATCTAACACTCTTACATGAGCACAAAGAACTGATTAGTTTTTAGACAATAACGGATAACCGGAAGTCGAGGTTTATTCGAAACCCGATTCGGTTTTTGCGATATTTCTTGGTTAAAATATCATTTTTGTATATACAATTCTATACAAAAGTTATAGAGAATGTAATTTCCTATAACTTTCATTTGAAACAATTTTCTATAGTAGTTATTGTTTAGGAGTTATTTATAAATAACAGGTTTTTCGGTTTCCGTTAAATATCTCCTTAAAAACATCGTTATTGGTAATCTTCGTAAGGAACAAAGTTGTAGAGAATAATATTTCTTCCAAGTTTTGTTTGAAACTAATTTTCGTAGAACCATCTATTTCGGATATATTTCGCTTTATCTTAATACCAGTATACAGCGCCAACACCATATAGCGGTGAATTCTGTAAACATTCAATATATACGTAATTTACGGCAACGACGTGTCTTCTTTTACGATACGAAATAATAATTTTGCCTTATAATGCTACTCATAATAATTTAAATATCTATATCCCAAATATGGAGAAAGTCGTGTTGGCCACATCAGATTTTTTAGTTTAATGTTTATCTTATTTTTTTCAAATGAAATCTTTTTTTGGGGGGTGGGGGGGGAGGATTATTACTTATCGTATTGTTCAAATGGATAAACTCTCCCTGTCACGCGTGGTTCGTTTTTAAGCGAATTATTCGATCGATGCCGCAAATAAGAAGAATATTTTTCTAGTCGGGCATTGTTTTGGGATCGAAACTGAACGAAAAGATGTTCACCACACATCCATGAAGCGTAGAGCGGCTTAGATAACCGTGATGGGATAGGAGTTTTATTTAAATACCGTAGATATTCAGCCACTTGAAAACCTACATTTTTTGTCAGTTTTTAAGTTGAAATGACGGATGCGCTCATAATGCGCTCTGTTTCATAAATTGAATTTCTAATGAAGTAAATTTGCTTAAGCTGTTGGTCGGCTGGTGATTCCTCTTGATAAATAAGGATTCAACTCGTCGTGTGAAAAATTAAAAATATTATAAATTTATCGGCACGGCTATTGCGCGACAGATTTCGGCAAAAAAAAACGAATTAATTGCCATTAGCTTCAATATAAAACGAAATTGCTCCAGGCATCGGAGACTTTCGGAAAAATAAACCTAAGAAGGAAGCTGGACTAAAAATAGTTAATTTCATGCGACCTTGGATTGCTGTTTTTAATGGCGTGTTTGCTTAAAAAAGCGCGTTGCGTGTCCTAATGTATCATCCGGAAGAACGGACCCGTTTCGATAAGTCAAGCTCGGCCGGTAAGCTTTAACGTCCGTGTCTCCCAAAGATAAAGGAATAAGACGTTTCCCCGTCAGCGCAATAAAAGAAGCACGAAGAGATTCTGGTTCCCTTCAGCCTTAAGAGGCACCACCGGGTGGTCTTCCGTGTCACCTGCGGTGTGCACGCGGAAGGAAAGAACCAACCAAAGCGCCGTTGTTTCTTTTCCTTTTATTACCACACCGAAGGCAGGACGAGGACGTTGGGGACCCTGTCCAGTTTGCCGGTTTTACCCCGAGAGGGCAGTATTATACGTTATGGCTTAATCGCCATTATGATTCCCCGCCGCGTTGAGGCGCGCATGCAAGCGAGTGATGTAAGAGATTGTTGTAAATTACCGCAAAGTTTTCTCCATCTCTTTCTTCCATGGAAATTTGCTTCACAGTGTGTGTTTATGAAGATACGTTTGACTTTGCAAGTCTACTTTTTATTCGGTCGCCTTTTGAAAATAAACGAAAACTCAACGCGGACCTAACGAATGAACGTAGTACAAAACATGGAAATAAATTACAGAAACTTATTCTCGTTGGATTGCAAATAAAGAGATTTTTTAAACGTAACACACCCATATTGGCCTAGTGAAAAATAATCGAAATGTTCTACAATCGATCCAACGGATCGGATTACGAAACAGGAATTTTCTTACGTATTACGCCTCATAATTTTCATTTCGTTTTTTTATTATTTTTTTCCGAGGATTGCGCGAATTGATTCCAAGGATATATGCTCGCATTGCGTCAACGTAACCTCCGCGGAGGAGTTAGGGAACGACGTTAAATTAAATGAAAAAGAGACCCAATGGGGTTGGGCATCGTCAAAGTGCCAGCGGAGACCACTCTATATTTTTTACAATTATAATATTCTCCTCTACTCATTATGACCTCACATCCGGTTTAGCCAACAGCATACTTTCTGTCCACTGCTTTCGAATCAATTGTCACGCGCTATCCTTCAGTGTGTGGTGGGAATAGGTCGTTCCATTCGCCACACACACACACTCCATCCTGTTCCATGACGCTCGGAGATGATGATGATGAGAGAGGGGAGAGCGATCCAAAAGTCCTTCGCACTCCTTCCAATTGGAACAATCGACATCTCCCAATCTGTGACGAAGTGTCGGGTCCTTGTCTCCGAGTTGTCCGTCCTTTAGAAAGGTCTCTGGGTTAGGTCGTAGGGAAGGAAGGAAGGGAGAGGGGGGTGGGGTGGGTGAAGGGAAGACGTGAAAAGTGAGGCACATTTCGAGGAGCGGGGCGATAGGAGTCCGCCTCCATTGACTTTCGTACCCTTTCAAGCTCGCACTTATCCAATCATCGCCGCCTCTAGTTGAAGGATCATCGGGAGGGTGATTGTGGAGAATTCTCTCTCTCTCCTCACAGGATCTCCTCTGCCATTATCTAATCTCCGGCTTGTTATCACGCCTCACAAACTTGACCGGACTCTCTGCCGCCTCTCTTATCGTTAAGAGAGAAGGGGAGGTGAATTGAGTTCTCTGAAGGGACTCTATAATGTGTGCTTCTTTGCGCAACCTTACTATCTTCTTGTCTACACTTCTCTCTCTCTCTCTCTCTCTCTCCCACTCTCTTTTAAGTATTTGTGTTTGTGTGAGAACTCATATTTGGGTCTCACAACTTGAATGAAACTTAGTTTTTCAGTTAAATTCATTCACGCAGAAATTCACTGTCATTTACAATTGCGACAGCAACATGAACGAAGACGAGTCCTTAATTGATTTATAACCCGTTTCCAAGACAACGAATTAGTTAACATATATCCTTTATTTTTTCTTGTAAAATCAAACTTTAAGTTTAGTTTAATCGTTAGCACGCACTGCGTTATATTGCATTTAATCGCATCGTTTGCGATTGCCGCGTTTGTAAATGGTCGTTGATGTAAGAGACGACCAACTGGACTTACTAACCTATCCTAAAAAAGAGACGCTTAGCTGTCACGCTTTCTCTCTTATTCTCTCACACACTTTTCTCTCCTTAGCCGTACAGATTAACGATCGCACAACTGGCCATTACGGTTTCGGCATGGGTGCGTTTATACGTTTAGAATCGTTGGTTTACCTCTTTTTTTTACGCTTCTGCTGTCTTTCTGTGTGGGCGTGAGGTGAAGGAAGAATAAAAACCTTAATTGTATCGAGGGAGGCCTCGCTTTCTCTCTCCTCATTTCAGAGGACAAGAGCGACGAGGCGAGCCCACGGCCTTTTAATAAAATCTTTTATGTCAACTCCCTGGCGAAGTTTATACGCTTCCGCAGTTGTTTATGTGCGTATTCAAATCAAAATCAGCGTTTTAAATCACCGCTTTTACGTCTGACTTCGCGACACATTTATTCGTTTTCTGTGTGAATATATGTATATACATATATCCATGAATCTTTGCATATATTTATGTGTACGCATGTGTGTATATACACACACATATATATATATATATATATATATATATATATATAAAAGCATTAATGCGACTTTACACCAACTTGACGACTGGTTAATCTACACGCACGTGCGTGCATGTATGTATCAAAAGGCTAAAAATAAATGTAATCGTCAAAACGACATATTCCAACTTCGCAGCGCGTTTATGTGCAAATCCACGATCGCGTATATTTATTTACCTTGCAATAAAAAAGGATAGACGCCATAAAGTGACTTTTATAACAATTCGCCAACTCGTTTATGTGACCGCGGATGTATATATGCGCATTAAAAGGAAAATAAATATTTTTAATTAAATGCCCTTGACCAGTGGTTTCCAAACTGGGAGTCGCGAAAACGGAATGGTTTTATTTTATTAAAAAAAAATTATTTGGGTGTATTTTGAATAAAATATTTTTTGCGCAAATTAAATAATTCTCAAGTGTTTCGATGTTAATATTACATTCTATATTGATTCATAGTCTGGTCGAGTTTAGTGGGCCGGGATTTAGTCGGCTGCCTTAAAAGGGGGTCCAGATTCGTATAGTTTAGGAACCGCTGCTCTAGACAACATTCGTGTGAACCTGATGTGGCGTTAGTTGTGTCCAAGGCCTTTTTTTGGGATGCCTAACGCGAATTTTGCTCTACTTTTCTCACTTCTCATGACCCTTGTCGTTCGAGGAATGAATTTTGTGTTCTGAGGGAGATTCCTTTCTTTACCTCAGTTCAAGTGCTGAAAATTAAGTAAATTTTTAAACAAAGGCTTACTTTTATTTATTTAGCGTGTCCTTAAATAAATATTAGTATTTTTTCTAACTTTTACCGCCTTAAGCAAGAGTAATCTGTTTTTAATTGTAATGTGTCAAGCTAAGAAAATATTTCGACATTGCTAATGATGTATATTTTTTCTTACGTAACTTACTTGTTAGACAAGGATATTAATCCGATCTTAAGCAACAACGACCTATGCAAAGTGCATATTTAAAAAATGATCAAGGTGCAACCACCTATTACAGTGGAAAGCGCGTATCTGTGTAATCGCCGTACTTAAAAATTTCTTGTGCAATTCGCACTTATTTTTCGCCGCCTTTATTTTGATGGGCGGCTGTAACAGTGGCGTTTTCAATTTTTTATGGTATCAGTGCATAAATAAACCGAAAAAACTGATATTACTCTGAAGCTGTCAAACTCGTAATTCGGACACCAATATACTCGCAAAACGCTCATTTTCTCAGTTATCTTCGACAATATCCATTTTATGCTAGCTTCCAAAATTTTGAAAACACACGATATGCAACAGTTCATCACAAAATAAAACGCACCGCGTATCTTAACTTTTTTATTACCTTATTACCGTAACTTATGTTTAAATAACATTATGTGCATTTAATTTAATATTTACTATATTACAACATGTAATATCATGAAGAGATGGGATAGGCTTAACTTTAGGGTTAGATACCTCCCGTAATTCGGCAAATTCCCTAATCTGGCTTCGGTCAGGTCCCAAGGATGCCGGATTAGGGAGGTTCAACTGTATTGTCCTTTCGTTCACGCTAGTCGAGGTGAGAAAGAACAAAAGATAACTTACGAAATGCCGTCGCTAAGCATAACGCCCTCTACCATTGTGAGGGCCTAATGTCAGGGGCGAATTGGTTTACGAGCTGAATGGGTTTGATCTGAAGGTTCTTAAGCTTCATAATCCTCGGATTGACCGACTTAACCTTCATGTACTAACGTAAGAAGCTTTAAATCAATATTTATAATTTTAATAATATTTTTGCCGGCCGGGGTAGACTGGTAGGCAGTTCGCCTGCCTTCTAACCCAAAGGTCGCGGGTTCGAATCCCGCTTCGGGCATTGATGTTGTGTTTTATGTTGATTTTCTCTAAGAGAATTTGACGGTGCAATATAAACTTAGCTGTTGACGTACCTAAAAACCTAATTACTACTACTACTACTACTTGAATAATATTTATTATTTCCTTTGTCCATTTTTATTACTGTTGTGGATTTTCGATCGCCAATGATAACGGGACTTCAAGCTTAGTTTTTGGTCGTTCTCTTTTAATGCATTTTCAAATAACAATACTACTAATTAATCAGCACTTTAACATTATTCGAGATAAACGTTCACCGAGTACGTAATTTGTGAAAAATCATTAATTTTCGTTGTAAACCATAATAAAGTCTTTCTGTATGCTTTTTTACGGCATACCACTTCTTTTAAAATTGCAATACGAAGCAGCGAAACTGTTAGAAATTAATAAATTAATTCGAATGAAATAAATGGTGAACGGCACTTTTCACGGAAAATGACGCAATGGATGAATCGCCTACGCTAAAAGAAAATTTTGATATAATGCTTTCGTCGACCTCTTTGTGTTTGACGCAGTGGTAAAATCCATTATAGAAGGTTTTGCCCGAAGGACGTTTATAATGGTAGATAAAAAAATACCTATTAAAGTTGCAATTTCCTAGTCTAAAAATGCTTCAGCGTTCGGGTGAGATAGTCATGTGGTATGATTCACTCGGTTATTTATCTCGGCCTTTAAATGTTAAAAGAAAAAAAAGCACGCGCACGCAGATGGAAAAGGGAAAAGAAAAGATTCTTTCGACTCCCGTTTTCGTATGGGAACGCCTCCATTTTATTCGGCAGCATCCCTCCCGAGACCCTCGAAATGGGAAGACATCTTCGCTAATCTCAAACTGATTCCGTGATTAATTCCCTCATCCCGACGACGTAAATCGCGACGCCTTCGATCCATCGATCTCTCGATTTTTCTCGCGTGTTCCATTACGCGCGACCATTCATTTCGCTTATCTTTCTCTCTATTCCTCTCACCCCTTTCTCCCCCTTTCTCTCTCTGCCGGTATTTTATTGCCATGGACCCGAATAGTTTTTGCGGTCCGCGCTCTTTCTCTCTCTCTCTCACAGAGAGAACACACGGAGGGAGAGAGATCCTTCTAGCGCCGAGGGCCCTCCTCCTGTGTAGTATCCCATTCCCGAGAAGCACTTCGACATCCACTTTTGCATGGGGGCCACCACACGTTCGGCCTAACTTCCTCAGATTGCAATCTGCGAGTTGGCAGCACTGGAATTGAGGAGGCGTCTGTGAGAGAGGGTTGTCGGGAGCGGGGGCGGGGGGAGGAGGTCGGTTGATAGATTCTCCTACGAGTGGGCGGAGGTGTGGGTGGGGGTGGGAGTGGGAAAGGGTTTGTCATTGCTATGCAAGCTAAGTGGCCGCTGGGCCTCATGGGACGGTTGGGCAGGGAGAAGCGGTGCGTCATTGATTGATTGCTTGTCATTGGTCGGTGGAGGGTGGTTCGGAGATGGGAGAAAATAGGAGGAATGGAGAGAGAGAGAGAGAGAAAGAGAGAGCGAGTTCGGGATTACCAGTGTCTGGGTAGGAGGATGCTATATACGAGATAGGAACAAGTTCCTCCTTGACAACCGGCGGAGGTTTGTTTATTACCTTCCCTTTGTTGACTGTCGAAGAAATACGATAGTCCGTTAATAAACTAGCTCCGAGTTTTTTTTTTATTATTTTCCTCTTTCTCTCTCTCTCTTTCTCGCTTCCTTACCAATTCTGTCTCCGGACCAAAGGTAAGGAGGTGTTAGGGCGGTAAATCAATCGCATGGGACTACTGTAAGGGTTTTACGATTGATCAGTTTTCTGAGGCGGGCGTTTTCTGTTGAAGCAAAACTGTTTGCTTTTATCACCTATTGGATGAGTTATGTCATCTCTCTCTCTCTCTCTCCCCCTCTTGAGAATATAAAAAAATGTATGTGTAAGCAGGAAGGAAAGAGAGACAGGTCGCTTTTTTACTCCGCCGTTTTTTTTTAAGGACATTTAGATTTTTTCCCGAGATTTTTCCTAACCGTGCCTATAATAGCGGTATCGTGGGAAGGAAAGGAGGAGGGAGGGGGGTTTAGGGAGAGGGAGTTAAGGACGCCTCTTGTGTGGGAGTTTTTGGAATGCGAGGTTGGTCTTATATACTATATATATATATATGCGGAGCGTATTATTCGCTCGTAAAAGTTCAGCGTTTTTTGCGCGTTTGTTTCCTCCTTTTCAGACAGCGAGAAATGGGCGTAATTTAACTTCATCGAACGGGTAACGAAAGATAAGATCTATATGTGGGTTTCAATTTAATTAGAAGCGACATCTGGTTGAGAGTTGCGCCGTTTAATTTTTATATTCATAAAACGTTTGCGGGGAGAATGATGGAGTTTAAGACCTAGCCTCCGGATAAGAATCGTGCACGGAACGTAAAATATTTCGTCGTTGACATAACCGAGAATTTTCCACGGGCCTAAGGCTGGTAAACCTGAAAGATGAAACGCGGCTCACGGATTTAGCGTGAGAATTTTATTCAGAATATTATAATATATTTGTGTTCAGTTTAGACTTCCGAAAGGAAGCCTCTTCTCTTGAAACTATTTGCTTTTTTCAAATATTCATAGCGCACGTACTGAGAATATATTAGGTTGAGATGAGTGAATTCTGGGGCGAAGGAAAATGTTTTAAGTAATATGATATTTTATCGACGGTGGTTTTTATTTAAAAATTTATTTAAGAATTATAGAAGTAGCTTCATCCTCAGATGGCATTTATCTGATGCTAATCTCATCGTACGTACTCTACCACCCCTATTCCATTTCCATAAGAGTTATTTTTATCTTCCGTTTCATGTTTTTGCAATTTGCATTTATAAGGACACATTTTTTCATCGTTGTACGGCGTAAGAGAATTATCAATTACCTTGCTCTCTTTCATTCTAGGTTCAGTTAGTAAAAAGGAAGACTTTTTCATTCTGTTCCATATCATCCCTCAATTCGAACTATTGATTAAAATATGACGTAACATTTATTCGCGATGAATGCATGGCTAGTCATATAATGCATTTGAAGCGTTTATAATTATCTTTAGGATACGGGATATACTGTAGTATGAGAATGCGTTCGCCAAATCGATAGGAACGGCGCAAGAGTTACTCGCTACTCCCTTTTCGCCGCACTTGCTTCAAGAATAAACGGTCGCACAGCGATGCGTGCGACTCATACGGGTGGCCAAGCAACGGGGGCGGCCGATTTATCGTCAGACACGTACAGCATTGTTAACAGTAATGCGGATTGAATTCTTTCGTATTTATTGGTTACGGAAATGTATCAAACCATAAGGCGTTTTTTTTAATTTTGTAAAGAACGCCTAAAAAGGGCGACCGTTGAGAGACTTGCACACTGGCGGCTGTGAGGCACAGCATACTCGTTATCTCTCGCCCATCGATCATTGTCAGGAGCAACGAACGATTTCTTCGATGCTATCGAACGCCTTCGCGAAGGAACTATACTCGAACACCTAATCGTCAGTTTCTATTCGGTTTATAAAATCTTTGGTAGGTGTTTGATTAGCATTGACCTTTACCCTGGATAGTCATAATGGGAGGGAGACACGTAGAAAGAGGGAGAGAACGCGAAACGCGTGAGACACGTGACACGCGCGTCGCGCAGGGCACGCAAGTAACGCTCCTTCGATAGGCCATGATTCCAAGCCCACGCGCGCTTCCAACCTCCGTCGTCTCCCCCTCTTCGACGAGGGCGTGACCGTCGCAAGCTTTCGATAGGGGTCGGCAAACGATAAGGTGACTGTCGCGAAGAGAGACAGTCGGGGGGCGTCTGACATTCCTCACTATAGCGTGCCGCCGCCTCGAAACTCGCTGACTCAACTGTTTGAACGACCCGAAAGGGAGGCGTAGCACTCCAGGAGACACTTCGCCCTTCTCTCCCACGCAACGCCTAGTGCGCTCAAAACACGCAGATAAACGGATACCTACTAAAACTTCCTCTTGATGCCGCTGTGCAAATGTTTTCGGTCCTACCAAACGTTTTATTTTACGAAAAAATGTTGAAACTAGGGAGGCAGGAAGAGCAGGGTTCGTCTAACTCTCAGATAAGGTTATCAGAGGAATGAGTGGGTGAGAATTTACCCGGAAGGACTTCTACTTTTCGAGAGGAAAACATACGGGAAGACGCCCTCATTTGTCTTTTTCCTCGCGTGATTGATGGTTTTATAAACGTTTGCCTCGGCGACGACGGGCGATAAGAAGGATACTCAAACTTGTGGGAGAAAAAAAATTAAAAAGCGACCTCTTGGTGGTATAAGGTTTGAGGAGGGGGTAAGGGAGGGAGTAGGGAGGCAGGTCAACGATCGTGTGAGATTAGGGAAATTGTTTATTTTTTACCTCCTTCCCAGAAAATAAGGAATTTTTCCCCGTCTATCGAGTAATAGCGATCTTAGTCGTTTGGAGAGGGACAATTTAGTATGAGTGAGGGAGAGAAGTAAGAGGGAGAGGGTGGGAGGTAGAAGCAGTTCCGGAAAAGAGAAGCGTATTAAAAACAGAATTCTCCCAGAAATCTGGCAGCGACATCTCCTTCCCAAAGGATTACCTTTAAATTATTGCCACATCAAGGATTCTTTTTCATTAATAGGCGCTTTCCTTTGGCATTGGCCTAGAGGAGGACTTGGGTTATCTTTTCTCTACTCCTACTCTTTCCCGGCATCTCGAGAGAAAGGGAAAGGTCTCGGAATTATTTATTATTCTTGCGACGCACATAAAAGGGACGAGCTTTTTTGTGGGAATTCCGGAAAATCCATCCATTTCCTTGTGAATTTTCGTGTAGAAAAAGTTAAAAGTTGCTTGTTTTTTGGTAATATCTCGAGAAGGACTTTTAATGGTTTTGGATGACGGAATTAACCGAACGCACTCAGATCTCAGGCTGCCAAATTACGAGTCTTTTTAAAACTGCGATGCTGTTATTTCGTTTCGGATGCTATAAATCGAAATCTCTGTATAAATCCCTTACTCTGAAAGGGGAATAAACATTTAAGGTTCAATTTTCACGGTCGGTTCTCTCGGAGATATGGTCTCGACCATTAAATTATCATAAATATCCGGGATTTCGTTGTTAATAGGCGCCGATAAAGAGAAAGGAAACAGTTGTTGTTTTGTCTACGTGGAAATGATTTCGTGACTTCAAATTTAAATCTGCCTCTTCCGTTGGGAGTAAAATTAGAAAAGTTTTTACACCGCTTGGAGCTCTCTTCTCCTCCCTCATGCATCCAAAGTCCAATATTGAGGATAAATCAAAATGTCGTTTCTTTGCTTATAAGACTTCTTTTTTGACCGGTGGTTTATGACTCTAGCGGGGTGCATGTCTCATAGCCTCCACGTCCGCCTCCGCGCCGCTATCTCTCAAAACCTTCGACTCAATCAGCCTTTAGGGAACGATCAGACCTCGGCTCCATCTATCGCCATCATCTCCAAACATTTAACGTTTCTACCATCCTCTCTCATTTTCTTTCCTCCAAACAACCCGCAATTGACGAGCGGAATGCTGCACTCGAAAAAAAAAGATGCTCGACGAGGCGCACGAGCTGTAAATATCCGCCCGTATCGCAGGAGTTATTAAATTTAATCTTCGCTTGCGGTGAACTTAATCTAAGCGCTTGGATCTCGATTGAGGTATGGCAACTCGGATAAGTTACGGCGTATATAGCTTTGGCTAATAAACACCAAGAAGATAAAGTCGATTCACTAAATATATTTCCTCCTCCAGGACTCGTTCAATTTAATGCTTTCTCGTTTTGACTTCGAATGACCGTGGAGCCTAGAATAGCAGTTGATGTCTATGCAAATATATTTTATCTGCGGTAAAAAAGATATCCTTTTGTATTTTTCGCAACGCAAAAATAAATTATTGGGAGGACAGGTTGTTCGTTCCAGTGTGAACAAGCTCCGAACGTCAACAGATTAAAGCTTAGTCCTGACAAACATCGGAGCCATATGATAGTTAAAGATATAAGGTCTGGGCGGAGAGGTAAGCTGTTGCCGTACATTTAGATGTTAGTTTGCTAACATTGTTAGTAAGTTGGTTAGTTTGTTCTGTTTGGCATCATTCATAACTATCTTGCAGTTTACAAAGCGTTTAAAACATTTGATTCGTTCAGTGGCGGATTTAGACATTCTGAGGCCCTTGGCCCCAAACTATTGGGACCTCTGGCGCTAAAAAATTGGGGGCCCTACAATTTAAATATATACTGAAACCTCGCCTATCGACTACCCCTTCATTTAACCCCCCGTTTTAATAAGTAAACTATTGCAGTGCAAAAAATACATTTTCCTTCGTGGCTTTAAAATGAAATATTTAATATTTATGAGACAATACATACTTTTTTCTCAGGGTCCATTACTTCAAGGGGCTCCTGGCGCGCGCCAAGTGCGGCCCCCCTTATATCCGCCACTGGATCTTCCTTAGAATTGAGCGTTTTCTAAGAATCTGCTGTGTATTTAGCTTGCCGGCTTAAATATCTACTTCATATATTTCACGAAAATGTTTTCTAAAATGACAGGGTATCATTTTATTAAATCCAATTTTTCATAGGGGCATTTTTCCTCAACATCTTTACATATTGCACCTTTTCGTAATTATTGTCAGGAATCAGTCCTCCATAGACTCGGGCGGTATGTTCCACGCGCTTCTGTCGGGTGATGTGGTCGCAACGTTAACGAATGCATTGAATCGAGGTCCTTATTGAGGTATGTAATGCAGTGGATATGCTTCCTGGTTAGGATAGGTTCGTCGAGGAAGGAGGATAGCCAAAGGGGGTCTGAGCATTTTTTTTTCGAGATGCGCGATAGTTAAAAAGGCCTACAACTTGACGCCAGAGCCGCCGAATCTCACCGCCGTATGGAGACAGGAGACTTTATGTATTTGCGAAGCCGGTTTTTTTAACTTGAGCATAAATTATCGCCGGTGGGTGTCCCTCCTTCTTCCTCTTCCCTTTGCCTCGTTCAAACACACTTCCACCTCCTCCTCCTCCTCGTACACGAGTCGAATGTGGGCGAAAGGAAACGCCTCCCCGTCTGAAATAAACTACCGACTGTTTTCTGAATTATGAGACTCAGATTCGCTATTTGAGACGCTGTAAAGCTTTCCTTTCTTCCCCGCCCTTCCCCTCAACCATCCATCGTCCCTTTACCCCCCCCCCCCTCCCCCCTCCTTCCCTCTCCTTCTTGCCTATACCCACAGACCAATTCTTCCACCCTCGAGCCATGTAGTAAACAGTTTTGCCCTTTTCCCGCGGTTATCGGAAGTGTTTTGATTTTTTTTCCTCCTCCGACTCCCCCTCACTCGAATTTATTCGCGTCTCCGACGGAAGAGTTAGTTATCCCCAAATGTCGATTGGCGTTCTTTTTGTTCGCGGTAATTTTTCCCTCCAATATCTCTCCTTTTTTCTCTCTCTCTCTCTCTCTCTCTCTCTCTCTCTCTCTCTCTCTCTCTCTCTCTCTCTCTCTCTCTCTCTCTCTCTCTCTCTCTCTCTCTCTCTCTCTCTCTCTCTCTCTCTCTCTCTCTCTCTCTCTCTCTCTCTCTCTCTCTCTCTCTCTCTCTCTCTCTCTCTCTCTCTCTCTCTCTCTCTCTCTCTCTCTCTCTCTCTCTCGTTCGCTATTTTACGGCGGCCTGCTCTCTCGCGATGTCGAATTTATTTATGGTTTTTAATATTTCGCGACAGGTTTCCCATTTATTTCTCTTCCTCGTGCGATGTGTAGGTATTTTGCCGCGTGTTAGGAAAAGGAAAAGAATTATCGGAAAAGGAACGAGGAGAAGCTGGGTATTTTCCACCCGTTGCGGGGTTATCTTTCGGATTTTCGTTAGAAGCGCTGCTACGGGGGAAGGATCGTGTTTTGTTTTGCCATCTCTCCGAAATTGTAAACATTCTCAATATGGATTCCGCGGCCAACTGTGGGTGCCAGGATCCTCGTTGTATATACTAAATCACTAAAAATGTATCGATTCTTTGTGTCCTTCCAAAACTGCTTGCTGCTTCACGTTTGATCGTGCTACAAAGAAAATTGAACCTTCCATTTGTCGTCAGTGTTGCTTATATTAGTGACAATAGATTACTGGTGTTGATCGTATTGGTCCTAATTTTCATCATCTTTTAGTTTATTAATCCTGAAATATGGATTGGTCCAACGCGGTTTATCCCACACGGATTTGATTATATTCGGTTAAATATTTACCAAACACTCATGAAGTGTACTTATACATACAAGGTCCTGAATTAGGTGCCAAAAGCATTTTGCCTACGTATGTGGAGTGAGAAAGCACACCCTAAACAAACACGATATTTTTTTCACAAGTTATTAAATTTTCGCAATGCGGTATTTTCCGAGGTCTTTTCTAATGACTTTTCTAAGGGACTTCTGTAATAATTATAATTGGGCGTGATAGGTTTTGATGTGTTTGAAATCCACTGGAAATCGAACACTAAGGGTTTTGGTTTCTTCAACAGAAATTTCATCTAATTAACTCATGTATCTTAGTGTTTAATTTTCTGCATCATTGAACTGTCTATTCCAAACAAATTAAGAATTTATCATCCAAAATTCTTTACCTGGTTCGAAAAGGAGTTCATAATTAATTGATCCTTTAAAACGTCTTCGGAATTCATTGATAATGAAAACAGTCGAAATCGTGTAAATCATGGGTGTCCAGATATAGAAGCTCATGTAGCCTTATAGTGACCAGAAAAAGTCTTGAGTGGCCGCACTTGAAAGGGGGGTCTGTAGGATTTGTTTGCTAAAACAATTATTAATTTTTCTGTTATTTTTTTATATTGTATATTTCTTTAAAAGTTTTTTAAAAGTATTTTTATTCATTTAATTCAAATTACAAATTTTTCTTATATTTTTTATAATACATATTTCTTTAATAAAGTTTAATTTTTTACAAAGTTTTAAATTTATTTAATTCAAAAGATCATCAGCTTGTACGTATATCCTTTAATTTTTTGGATGATAATCTGAGCTGATGGGTCAGAGTTTCATCGGTCAAATTATACCGGTATTAGGAAACTTTAATTGGCCATATTGCTAAAACAATATGAATATATATTTATGCGGCAAATAAAATTATGACAATTGAAAATATTTTGGAATTTCCTCTCTCGAAAATGGCCGCAAGTACATTCAAAATTAAAATCATTCAGCGGGCCGCACGAAATCGTGAAAGTGGCCGCAGTTTGGACACCCATGGTGTAAATCATTTCTTGGTCCTGAATTATTCTTTTTATCGTCAATAAATCACATTCCTGTTAAGTATGGAAAGTGCATTGTTACTCTATTGAAATTATTTATCGCTATATTAATGGGAATTTCTTCCCACTATGGCTTCTCGCGAAAGGGTAATATGACTCTCTTAGCCTTTTTCTCTCCAGCCCAACACATTCAACATTCTGTTTTACGGTCGTCTGAGTCCCTTAATGGGAATCGACTCGGTTCGTATTTAATTGGGAGCGACACCGGCTTCGGTTCGCTCATCCCTTAACGCCCATTGAAACCGTGCCAAAGGAGTGGGCGGGATGCGAACCCGGTCCACATAAGCCGCGAGGAGGGGGTCGGACGCCGGGGGAGACCGCAAGGGGCAGAACACGCTGGCCAACGCCGACGTCAGAGGCGCAACTACGTGCGAACATCGTCAGGGGAGGAAAGGCTATCGAATGACTTAACGCTCCAGCCGACAAACTCGCCTCCCGTCCCGCCCAGACTATCTCTATACTCCTCCCTTTCGTTTATTTAGTGCCAATCCTGGCCTCCTAGAGTGCAGCGCCACGTCAGCCGCTGTGGGAAGAAAAATAAAGTGCAAAAGCGCGAGTTTTTGCGTGGGTGTGTGAAAGGAAGACGCGAGCGGGCAAGAGTCACTTGTTCCTTTGTCTTTTCCATCCTCTCTCTCTCTCTTTCACTCTCGTTTCTCCCCGCGTTTTTCTCCATCTCACTTATTTCTCTTTGTTACTATCCTTATCCTTTTGCTCTCTTCTTTTCTCTAATACATCGTATTTTTCCCGTCCTCTCTTTCTCTAGATTTTATTAAGGTTTGTTAATGTAATTTATATTATTTTGAACATTTTTCTAATTCTATCAAGTAAAAAATTCGTCTTTGTGCGGTTCCGTTCTCCTACGATCTAATCTGCCCCATTCTGGACCGTTCTCTTTTGTCTTCTCATACTCATCTTCATCTTTTAGGAAAAGTAATATTTCTCTTTGCCTCTTTTCTAGTAACCTCCCTCCTACAGACCGTTGCCTCTAAAAATTTAACCATTTCTCTCCCTTAATACTGCAGTAAAGTTACTTACTGATGTATTATTTAGTTATCTATGGAAATCGTGGGAATTAAAGTTTCCACAGTCAAACTCCATGCTATGGCGTCATTAACGCTTTCCTCTTCATAATCTCTTTATAAAATTCGGTCATAATTTCTCCTTGTCAAAATTTTCTCATTAGGTTTTCGTCTGCGTTTTTGTCCCTTCTAACTTTCTGCGCGTTCATCTTTTTCTATCCCCCTTTCCTCTTTCTCTCCCTCAATCACTCAATTCCTCTCCGTTTCCTTTTCGGCCCTTCTCTCTCCCCCTCCTCTCTCCCCTTCTCCATCCACCTGCCTGCCACGTCCTATTTGCGAAGCATAATGGGAAGGATGCCCCCGCGAAGCAGCGCACCCGCTTAGGTGACGGACGCTATAAAAGTCTTCGCTCCTCTTTTTCTCCGCCTCCGATAAGGAGGCAAGAAGACGCACACGTGCGTCTTCGAAGCAGACGACATTGTCTCCTTCGCCTCCCTCCTCTCCTCTCACTCTTTAGGAGATAAGGAGGTCGACAGGAATAAGGACCCACCCTTTTTTTTTTTTTAAAGGAGTCGAGAGGAGGGATACGGGCGAATAAAAATCCGAAAAGGAGACCAACGCCTTTTTTTATTTTCAAACGCCATAGGTACTCGGAACCGAGCCGAGGAATTTGCACCGTTTTTATTTTTATTTTTGCTTGACTTTCGGAGTCTTTTATTTTTAAAATAAAAAGATCGCCTCTTAATTTTTTTTTATGCTCGCGTATTAGAAACCCAGGGCGGGATGAAATACGACTACTTACGGCTGAGGAAGAATGAGGATGAAGCCAACGCCTTTAAATATCGCGCTATTGAGCGGACGGAAAAATGCTTTGTTATTTTTATTGTTTCACGCAACCTTTTCACGGTGGGATGTTTTTTTTTAACTTGTAGATACTTCGGTGGAATGAAATACTGTCCCCTATAACATAGAGATGGAGGAAACCTACATTTGAACCGCGAGCAGGAAAATCGTTAAAAAGTCTCTATATTTTTAGGAACAGAATTGGCATTCATATTGTGTGTTTTATTCCAGTAAATCCGTCTCTTCTATTTCTTAGGAAAAGAAAGGGCAAAACCTATCTCGGTATATCACTCGGATTAAAAAAATATGCGGCGATAAATTGTAGAAAGTCAGAATAACGTTGTAGGACTGGTGTTTCAATTATTTTTCAAATAATTTCAGCTTTGTCGTAGTTTCATTATTGCAACGCATTGCTTTCTTTGGATAAAATAAAATCTTCGATTTTACTTCCAGCAATTAAAAGAAAAGCGACGCGGTAAATTTTAATTAATAATTTTGTTGTTGTTGGGCATATCGCCTGCTCCTAAGCTGTTTATGGTATCTTGCACGATTATTTCCCCTGATAAATATTTTTGCTTATTATTTATACGAACAAAAACGACCGTATCCTCAAAGATACGATCGGTATCGCAAAATCTGAATTGCGCATCGATTTTCGCCCGCGTATTCGCATCGTGCGCGCGATTGACGAGCCTTATGGGATGGATGACAGCATGTCGAGTCTCTCTCTCTATCTCAATCGGGTCGCTTATAACCTGATTACGAGGTGACTTCATCCTCGGCCCCCACCATCAAGACCCTTTTTGCCCCTTCATCTTAGGGTCAATTTACAACGTTACGAAATAAGCATCGAGACGTCATGGATAGCGTACTTACAGTGTTTGCCCCTGGTACATCCAATGACAAATATGTACTCCTCTGGCTGTCTTTAAGTGTGATTTTTAATCTCTGCGTACCTTTGCATTGTGGGGCGCGTGTCATTGCGTGTCGGAATTTTCTCCCTCTTATGAGTGTCACGTTTCGAAAATTAGCGATGAAATGTAGCGGCGAGGACAGATGCAGAAGAAACGGCGATAGGAGGCTACTTAACAATATAGAGTGGGAGCGAAGAGGTGGTAGAGTTAGCTTTGCCCTTTTGGTAGGCTTAGGTATGATGTATCAAATTCTATTTTTAAGCTGTGTCATAGATAAATTTTCCTACGCCAAATTCCTCTTCACGTAGGCCATCATCTTACTACATAAAACGCAGTTGCAGTCTGAATACCTGTAACTTTCTACCAAGACGCGAATTACTCAAGATCAATTTCGACTATTTTTCCCAATACACACTGGGGTCGACCTCTCGTGTACATTAGGAATAATTATAGGCATTGATAATGATAGTTTGACCCGGAAGATCTTGGGTTCGTTATCATTGCAGACACATCAGTTTTCTTCAGCTGGAGTGCATCACTGGAGCGATACGCATTCATTCGTCAGCCAATCTCGTGAATCCTACTTTGAAAAGTGTTTTGTTCTATTTAGTTGCATTACTTGGCCGCCCACGCTCACTTCATTCGCTGATAGCATTTACGAGTTTGATACCTCATCATAATATGAGCTAGAGAGAGAGAGCGAGATAATTCTTAGAACTTCTGCACTTGCTGTAGTGTCATAAACACTATCCCGCTGACTATTCTAAAAAAAATTTTGATCGCGTTTATAGCGATTATTAATTTGTTATTTCTTAAAAGTTAGATAACAAATGTGATGCGGCAACTATGGTTAATCGATAAGGCTTTAAGACGCTTTATAACCTTAATTCAGTAAACACGAGAAACATTTCACACGTTTCTCTAAGTAGCCCCTTGGAATAAATTAAGCGACATTTCATAGAAAGTTTGTCATATGCGTTTTGGCTTATTTTGTTCGGCAAAGTGCTTTAGCGTACTGCACAGCAGACCTAGTTCCGGCGCCATGAAAAATGTCCACGTTTTATCCGCTTCGTATTAATAAAGACCTTGATATCAGTGTGGAGAAGTGAAACCTATGAACTTTAATGTATACTTCGCAGTATACCTATGCCCTCAGAAAATGAGCCTTCGTTCCAGCGACCGGTCTATATATTTTCCGGAGCGAAAATTCAACGTTTCTCTTATTTTCATCTGCTCGAAACATCGCGGAGAAAATTTCTAACCACTCTCCGGGCGTAAGAATGTGTAAAAAGGTAGGATAAAAAACTCCTCTTCTTTATTTTTGTTTCGCGCTTAACCGCTGCACTCAGCGCGTCCTCTTTTCCATTCCTCGCCATCATCGTGTCATTTGTTTCCGCCCGGCGGGGTCTTCCCTCCGTTTCCTTTTGCTTCTTCCCTTCACCATTTCAAGAGCTCCGAGTCGATGCATCGCAGAGAGGGAGAGAGACGTGCTTTTTTTCGTCGCCCTTCGGTTGATAGGCGAGGGTGGCGTAGGCACTAGGGCGTAGGAGAAAGCTCTCTCTCTCTCTTTAAGAAGTGAGTTAGCGAAAGGTGGCGTCGTAATCCCAGAAAAATAAACGCGTCTCTTGCTTATTTTTTTCCTATCCTCTCTATCTCTCTCACACCCTCTATATACAAATTCCAAACTGCCGTGTGCTTCCCAGCGAGAAATTCCAACGTAATGTACGTCACCAGGTCGTTCCTGGAGAGTTTTTTTATTACGAATTTTCCGTAAGGCAGTGAGGCAAAGCACTGCGCGCCAGTCTCTATAACTTCCTCACTCTCCCTATATATATATGTGTGTGTGTGTGTGTGTGTGTAATTTTTTTTCTCTCTCTCTCCCCGTCGGAATTTTTTATCCTAAGTGTAATGCTTTCGTCAATTTCTTACATTTGAACAAATTTCTGCAAATGTGGGCTACAAATTTTTTCCGTATATTTTTATTACTTAAACGATCAATGGTTTTATCATATATATACTATATATATATATATATATATATATATATATATATATATATATAATCTGTACGATCATAATTTATATTTTGATTCATTACTTAAAATGTCATCCATTATTACAGCCGTTCTTATTGTTGTAAGCCAATGGTCGGCATATTTCCCCATATGGTGAGCCGCGTTGGAGGTGAAGAACGCCGTATTGATAATTGCGAATGCTTTAGCGCTGCTCGTAAACGCTTACATAGGAATATATCTAGAGATACAGCGGCATCATATAATTGAACGTGAAGCATAAACGTTTTTAGCGTCTCAGCATTCAAGGTTTCCCTGCCGTAATTTCAATGAAGAAATATGAAATTGTTCGTGCTGTATTTTACACATCGCATTTTCATCATACCACCTCGGGACGCATAAAACGCTCTCGAGGGGCACATGTAGCCTTAGGGTTTGACGACTTCTGCTGTAAATCATGCAGTAGACGTAAACAAATTGTAAAATGGTTATGTGGAAGAGGAGCTATTTATTCCCAACCTCGACAATCGAGACGTTTTTCTTTCTTTATCTCTTTCAATCTATCACTTTTTTTTAGATCATTCCATTTCCCTTTTATTACAAGGCTTTTGATAAATACGTCCCTAATGTTTTTATTATTATTTAATTCAAAAGACATTTGATATATGGCATAACTCACACCCTCATGTAGTCGTCTGTATTCCCTAATTCTAACCCCGATATCGGCAACCTGGTGGCACTTATATATATATATATATATATATATATATATATATATATATATATATATATATATGTACCGACATATTCTCTCTACAATTTATCTCTTTCTCCCATCTCTTTTCCTCTCTTTCCTCTCCCCCCATTTTCTTTCTCTCTCGTGGAACGCGTCAAAATTTTCGCTCCCGGTCCGTGTGAAGTCACGAAGGAAGAAGATTCATTACGCGCCTTCGCGGCGCATAAAACGAAAAAGGTTCGAAACGCGGTCTAAATAAAAAAAAATAATAAAGAGTTTTCGCCGCCCGGCGTTACGGCGAGGACGGTTGCTGGATGTGTCGGGTTACGCTCAAAGCATCGACGGCGATGCTTATGCGGCCGAAAAGAGACCTCTATTAAAGTCTCCGATTCCGCTCACCTGTTTTATTTGTCCGCTTAACTTCTTATTCGCCGGCGTCTTTTTAAAAATTTTATTCACTAATACTCCCGGTTCCGACTGTAACTCTTATTGTTCGCTACCGTGAACTCTAATAAGGAGTCCACAGCTTCCTCGATGAAAGGATATATTTTTGCCGGTTAATTTCTATAACGTTGTTTTATTTTAAAAATAAATTAGCGTGTTCTTGTGAAGGTTCTGAAAAAGAACTCGATTGCAGCCGTCACTTCTATAGCGCAGGGGTTATGTTCTTGGAAAAGGCTGCATTGGACAACTGCGTTGCGTAAATTTCATACCTAATGGTAAAAATCACGTTTCGGTATAAGGTTCTGTCTTTATGACTTCGCGTACGAAGGTAAAATGCTTCGTTCGCCAAATTCAGTTTTATTTATACACGCCGTGTAAATAAGTGTAACAAGTTTTAACCGAATGTAATCTAATCCCATTTGGGAAACCTGCGTTGGATAAGAGTTAGGTAGTACCTATATTTAATTGGTAGCCAAGAAAATAATTCGAAGGAAACAATGACTAATGAATATGCTCGTAAAATATTTTTTTAGAATTACATATGTATCTTTTTTGTTTTTATGTTTACACGATTACACGTATTTTTTACGCACAGTCATGCATATGCAAATATAAACATGCAAACCCATACTTTTATAACCATACGCGTGTATCTGTCATCTTCCCAGGTTCAAGGGAACATAATAATACAAAAGATGGTTGTGGACTTGTGGAGTCACTCGTGAGAAACAGAGCGCTTTTAATGTGTTTCATTTTATCTTCCTTCTTCTCTCCTCTTCTTCTTCTTTTTCTTCCTTTTCTCCTCCTTACTTTACTCAACCCTTCGTACGCGATTCATTTCACTCGTCCACTTCTACATCCTCCGCGTCGATTAACGATCTTCGAGCGGCTTTAGCGCGCCAGAGTGGGATGCAGAGTGGAGAGCGAAAGAGGGAGAGAGAGAAAGAGAGAGAGAGAGAGAGAGAGAGAAAGAGGAATAAACAAACAGACTAATTCCGCCAGCCGAGTCGATAAATATTCATATCGTAGCCCGCAGGAACCCACGGAGTTCGGAATACAATGCAAAAGGAGTTCAAGGATGCGATGCAGAAAACGATTTGTTTTCCGTATTTTTATTATTTTTATTATTATTATTATTATTTAAGCCGATGAAGGAGCGGACCGCGTTGCGGAGCCTCGTCGCAGTCTCTGCTGCTAAGCAAGAACTGAGGCATGTTAAAGAGAGAGCGTGTTCGAACGGTCTTAAGCACGGAAGACTTTTTTTTCTGATTTTGGCAAATGCTTACGTTGATGATTTAGTTGTTTATGGGAGAAGTGAGAATACACGAAGATTAGAAGAATATAACGTGTCTTTATAAGTTTGTTAGAGGCGCAAAATTTTCGAATTTTGGTCTTGGGCGGATTCCCAACCACCATAATTTTCGTGCTTTCGAGCATTTTTTAACCTATTGGAATAGAAGAACGACAATTGACTTTGGTGTGCGTGTTTAGTGATGATTGAGTGTTGAAATGGCGCTCACCAGCCTCAAAAGAAATGGAATATAAACCATTGATCCGACAAATGTCGGAATGTGGGGCAGTGGTTTGGAACTCTCATCTAGTAGGACGGATTAAAAAGCTCGAGATGATGCAAAGAACGGCATCTTGATACACGTTGGGTAACTTGGAAAGGTGCGCGAATGTTACAGAAATGTTATATAACTTGGGTTTGGAGACATTGTAATCCTAGTAAATTTTTTATCGCGTCTTTAGATTTTTATTTATAATCGTATCAGCATTTTAATCATTATATTCAGTTCTTTATGGCACTATACATCGAACACTTTTTATGAATTTTCCCCCAATCTCCAAGTTAACGAAAAAGTTTGGCCCACGCGACTTAACGAAAATTGCGCGAGGAAGGCGTTCCAAACAGCTACCTTATAGTAATATTTACTCCTCGAATTTTGTTTTACGGCGTCTCTCATTTTATTTTGGGGCATCGAAACATCTCCTTAACAGAACTAGCGCAAAAGAAGTCGATACTTGGTAGATTCCTTCCACCGCTGTTTTTTTCTCCCGTTTATCGAGATAATAAAGACGTATGAGTAGTTAGTGGGTTCCTAAAGGTTGCAGATTCAGGAGCTGCAAAATTTATTATTTTATTTTTTCGATCGTAAATATCCCTGGCAACGTGACTGCCTAACCTCCCACGTTGCCTCGCACTTGAAATTGTGTCAATTGTCCGGCGTCGTCGCTTTATAAGCGATATAATACCGCCCGAAGACCCAAACAAGCCACGTTTATAAACTTATGGCTCCCCGCAGTACCGTCCTTACTCAGCCGATACTATCGATGTATGTTTATGGGTCGCGCACGCTCGCGCTACAGACGAAGGACTTTGTGTGTTACAGGGCGGGTCGTGCTGCAGAGAAATATTTCCCGAGCGAAAGATATGTCACGCCGTCGGCCTAGATCGGTACACGCGGCTATTCTATCTCGATCCTCCTCTCTCTTTCTCCCTCTCCGTTTCAGAGAGAGATGTCAATTTTTCTTTAGAATATTCACTCGGTTACATGTCTCCTTTCGCATCTTTAATCCATAAGGCTTATCCGCCAACTTACTCTTTAGAGCTTCTCCCTCTCTCTTCCCAAGGTTGTTAAAATTTCTTGTGTTGATTCGGAATAATTTTGGACCCCAAGGTGTAATGTTGTAGTCACGAAGTTACTTTCAGCTGATTAGAATTGCTCAAATATAATTTGCCATTTTATTCTCCGCGTACACCGTGTATGCCTTGTGCTCTTCGTGGGAGATCTTTCTTGAGTTTTAATAGCATAGGAGCAGATATTTGTCATTCTTTGGCGATTATGATGTCTTTTCCGGTATCACCTGAAATAGATTATAGAGCATTTATATAGTCTTAAAATATTTTAGATGAGAAATTCTAATTCCCATATTAGGTAGTTAATAATATATCAGCCCAGCAAATGAAGTTTTCTAAACGTTTTTCGCTTAACGTAAACATTGCAACGGTTATTATTCAACTTTACATTTATATCTTTGTCATGCTGTCAATTCAGCCGAAACTACATGAAAATTTTAACCGACATCTACAAATTTTTAATCGATTCCGATTAAATTTTTAAAAACCATCTTTCTCTTATTATTTTTCAGCCATAAGGCGGGCTTGATAATTCTTACTTGATTTATCGATTAATGAAAAAAAGACGAGGGGGTTTCCAATGACCCCAATCAGAAGGTTTGTCGTAACTTTCAGAGCATAAGGATTGGGAAGGTTAAGTAGCTAAAAAGGGCTCAACGATTATCAAATCGAGAAGCTTCCATGCAGAAGATGCTCCTCTAGAGATAATGCGAACAGTATTTTTTCCTTCTCCTCCTCCATCCCACCTCCTCCCCTCGCCCTCTCTTCCCCAATTCTCAACGTCCTCTTCCCATTTCTTCTCACGAAGGTAATGGTATGTACCGTGTCCCAGAAAATAACCTGGAGATTAATTCGGGACCATTTTCGCTTTATGAGGAGGCGGCAGCTTCTCTTCTTTTTTTCCCTCCCGTTTAATTTTTCGACGGTTTTCTTTCAATTATATTGCGTGCCCCGCATCCGAAGCGTGTTTTAAGCGCAGAACTTATTCAGAAACACGAATACCATACCCGCGGAGCGTGATTACTGCGGTGGTGGTTGGTTAGTTTTCCTTACGTCGGTCGGTGCATCATATGACGAAAAATTCTTAAAGGAAGATTTTTTTGGTGATGCAATGCCTCATTTTCTTATTTCCGTATCGCGCCTTATATAACGTGTTTAATCGACGGTACGAAACGGGCCGTGAAATTATTTAATTGGTTACTAAAAACTTTTTCATGGTGCAGGGAAGTAGGCTATCCTGCGAAGTGAGAATTAGTTTGCCTTGGTATAGCTTGGGAAATATGGAAACAGGTGAAAAATCTGCTATGATTAGAAATCGCATAAGCATCTTCGGATCAATCTTTCCCATCAATTGGTATAGCTTATTGGCAGAGCATCATCCCTACATTTCGAAGACCAGCGTTCTTTTCCCGGTGAAGATGTTATCTGATTTTCTCTCCTACAATTTTTATTCAAGTACTGTAGTATAATTTCTATGGCGTGGTAGATGTGTCCTTAAATGCCACGCTTAACAGAATCCGGGCTATTGGATGTCAAAGTTAAAATGTCAAATAAGCCCCCTAAACGGTCTATGAATGAATATACGTCAGTCAAGCCTTATAAACATCGTGTGTGTGAACCCGCGCTGTAGAGTGACTACATTTCTACGAGAAGCGAGTTTACATTTGAAAGATAAAGATGATATATACGCAATTCTCGACATTTTTTGTAACATAAAAAACTTCGAGACGCCTAGAGAGAAATGCATAGCATAAAAGCATAAATATCTTGGTAATTGGCTGTCTTTAAATAATATTAAAAGTTTTCACTGCTGTACCTTTTACATCGAATTTCGAGTAACCTACATAAAATTACTTAAGGTCAGAGTATAATGTACTAAGCCACACCTCCACACTATGAGGAAAAACCCGGCAAAAAACTTCGCCCGAGTTTCGTATGCATGCGGTTCGCCAATTCATCGGCAGTAAACTCTCATCTCTCTCATGTAACACTAAAGACATATCTCATCGGATTGTGAGACATTTATCGGCAAATTGGTAGTTCCGAAGACTGCGACGAACTAACTTTTTTATCGCTCCGAAAAACTTCCTCTTCTCCCAGCAGCATTTCCTCGCATTGCGTTAACCCCGATTCGCATCTCGAGCAATCCCTGTAATAAAGAGAGCCGCATAATATACCGAGCACTGGAGGTTTTTTTGCTTTATTCGATGGCAACGGAAAACGTCTTTTTTTTTTAAACCGTCCCCAATTGTGAGGTATTTACGCGTGGCGATTTTCGCATGTGGAATCGGGAAACTCTTCGGGATTTTTCGAGGGCTTGCATCGAAGAGGCGGTAGAAGTCGAAAATATCGACCGTGCGATTGCATTCTGTCAGATAACGTGCTCCGATATCGTGATATCGTGATTCAGCCAGTTTGCCATTCCGAATATGCGTCAATCGCGTAGGAATACGTTTGTGATTCGACTTGACGATTCAAAAAAATATATCTCCGAGTGTCACGGTCACGAGACAAAGTAGGCCACTTCTGAAAAATAAATTCCGTTCAAGTTTCGGACCCAAATTAGGGTCGCTAAACCGTTGGCGCGAGTTTAGAGCGAGTATTTTAAGCCTTTCGATAAATTTACGAAACGATCGTCTCTAGTAAATAGTTTTAAAACCACTTTATTTTGCGTAATTTTATTTTAGCGGTTCAATAGATGACCAGATATTGCGTAAAAATATCTTAAGGCAAATAAAAAATTTAAATTCCGTTTTCACTGCGAGTTTATTTCGGTTTATCGAGAACTTTGTCTGTACGTTTGTGTTTTTGTGTATTCATTAATGTACGTGTGTTTACATGCGTACGAGGAATGAATTCCACAGGAAGTGTAGTAACGAATACCGAATGCTATTAATTTCAAGACTAGGGCTTACAAAGTAACAATGATGTTTCTATAACTCTCCCGTACACACGTACACATACACATGCCTACACAAATAGATGCATATGTTCAAACACAGGATCCATGATAGGACGACAACCAGACGAACGTTTGTTCATCTACGCGATTTTCCTTTTAGTAAAAATTAAACTTTAAATAAAAATATATAGCGTTCTTGTTACAATTGTAAGCCATAGAGTGCGTGGCACCATCGCTCGGAGCTCAATTAAAAGAAACAAAAGCCAATCCCTTTCATCGGGATTAATTACAAATGGAAAATTCTTCGCTCTCGATTCTGACTAGAGTAGAAGTGCCACGATATAATTTCAAATGTCTCTTCCCTCTCCTCGGCAAAAACGGTGTTTCGCGCCACGCTCGTCTTTGTTATACAAAACCGGGCGTTCGAGATCTTTATATCATTTTAAATGAACCAGGAAAACATATCTCTTCTCATCGGCGCGGGAGGAGCGTGCATTCTTTTTTTTTACGCCCGTTCCGAAGCTGAAACTGAAGCTTAGCGGAGACGTGTTTCTGAAAAAGGTGGAGACAAAAGACGAAGGAAAAGATGGAACCACGAGGGATTAGCGCCGTGGAGAAGAGAAAAATTTTTTTTTTAGAAAATGGAGGGTTGGGGTGATTTATTTTATTTTTTTGGAAAAATGCACGTTGGGTTTCCCGTGCGGAGATTGAGTGGATGCACGAGGAGGTCTTGCTTTTAGTTTTCGAGAAATAGAAAAAAGGGCAGGATTGAATTAATTTTTCTATTTTTTATATTATGTGTATTTAGGGGTGAGGTTGGGTTGGGTTAGGAAGTAGAACGTGGGGTTAAGAGGTGGAGAAGGGTGAAATAAGGGGAAGGAGGTATAGAAGGAGGGAATAATGGAGGGAGGTGGAGATAGTGTAGAGGTAGTGGAGTTGAAAGAGGAGAAAAGAATGCGGGGAAGACGAAGTGCTCTGGTCTTGATTTGTGAGAGCGTGAATCATACAATCCGAACGATTCTCGCAAGCGTGCCAAGAAATACCCTTCCGTTTCTCTCTTCCTCTTTTCTCCCATTTCCCTCTCTCTCTCCCCCCCCCCTCCTCCTCCCTCCCAACCTTCTCTTTTTCTTTTAAGCGAAGGAAAAAAATCGCGAGAGTTCCCTTCTTCCTCTTTCCTCTTTTCTCCACATCCGATCTTACATTTTTTTCGAGATTCTTTTGTTTTTCTTCCTCCCCTTTCCTCCTCTTTTTTTTCGAAACCAGCTCCATTCCTCCCAGCACTCTTTTCTCTCTCCCTCTCTCTCTCTCTCTCTCTTGCGACATTTTGTTCTTTTTTTTATATAATTCCCTCCGCACCCCCTTCTCTTCCTACTACTCCGGTCTCTTTAAAATTTATGCCCAACCCTCTCTCCTCCACACTCCCGGAGATCCCAATTCCTTCTCCTAAGAGGGGGGAATGGGAGAAGTCCGTTAGTTCTTCCTACTTAATTCTCTCTCTCTATCCTTCCTGCCCTCCCGTTTCCACCCTTTTAATTCCTATCTACCCACCCTTTTGCCCTCCTCACCCTTACACACACACACCCACGCCTCGTACTGCGTTCTACTACTACTGGTATATCCGCCTTCTCTGATCCAGTACTTCCACATCCTCTCGATCCATATACAAATGCACATACACGCACTTGATGTAGGGTTAGGGCAAAGGCACAGAAATAGTCTTTGAAAAATTTCATGGACTATAGTCTGAAAATTTCATGGACTATAGTCTTTTAAAAATTTCATGGACTATAGTCTCTGAAAAATTTCATGGAGTATATAATATTTGAAAAATTTCTTTGAAAAATTTCGTGGACTATAGTACACATCATATGCATATGTGTTCGTATATAATAATTCAAACATTACGCGAATAATGATATACTCGAGGAATTTATTTAGGAGAATGTTTTAGTTGACAAGTTCTGTTTTTTTTTAATTGCTTCTACGTCGTAAGCGCGGACACCGTCCATAGCCTTCGCCCCACCGGCTTTCTAAACCCCCATCCTAACATAAGAACGCCTCCTTTCTTGCCTCCCTTCGCCCTCCTCGATGCCCCACACCGCCCCAGGCGCGCCCTCTCCTCCCCGGCTTCATCACTGGGCGATTCATTACTATTCCCCCATCTTTAGCAAAAGGTAGAGGAGTGGGGCGGAAAGAATCTCTGTTGGGGTTGAGGTATCATCTTTAAGGGGAAGGAAGGAATGGTTCAGGAAAAGAAGGTAACTTCTTCTTCCTTCTCTGCACCATCTCTCTCATCCTCGACCCCTCTTTTTTCTTTATCAGGATCTCTCTCTCTCTCTCTCATTTTTGGCTAGTGATTTTATTTTTAATCCCCGGGAGTCGTATCTCACTTTTTTACATCTCCGTTTTTTTTCATTTAATTTCAGATTTTCTCTCTCTCTCTCCATCTTCTTCGCATTTTCTTCGGAATCCATTCTGGTCTTTGTGCGATCCTCATTCAGGGGTCGATCTTTTTTTATCCTCCAATTCTTGTTTTTTTCTTCTTAGTTTTATTATTTCTCCGCCTACGTGCCAGAGCAAAAATTCTCTCGGTTCTCAATTTTACGAGGGCATCCTGCGTTCTTCGTATCTCCGTCGAAATTAATCGATTCAATAACCTTTGTAACGAAATTTCGAGAATGGGTCTTTTGGTAACTTTGTAGGTAACCCCAAAACGCTACGATGTTACTGAGGTTGCATAGGGTTAAAGCTATGCGGCGCATGTTTAAGATTAAGTGGGCGAAATTAATATTTTCGCGCTGGGTTTATTAATGGTTGATCGCATTTCGAAATGAAAAACTGAAATTGTTTTGAGGTGAAGCTGTCTAAAATAACGTTGGCGCTGAATTTTCCCTTTAATTCCTCCAAAAATTCTAAGGAAGGAAAAATGTTTCGTTCGTTTTTTGTTTTAATGTGATCTTTCGGTTTTTTTTAAAATGTGTCGCCGCGAGCAGCAGGACTCTCGTAGCTGCCGCATTCGTCTTCTGTTTGTTTGTTAGGGGGTGTAAAAATTTTCGACGTCGCGTTGATGCAGATGAATATGACGCCTTCCCGGTCTCAGAATTTTGGATAAAAGAAGTTTTTTTTACCGCCCACACCGTGCGAATGCTATTGGTCGCAAGAAAATTTCGCAATCGAGGAGGAAGAGTTTGAGAGGACGAATGTGTTGGTGTGTTTTGATATACGAGTGTGTATGTGTGAGGGCGGGAGAGAGAGAGGAGAGGGAATCGCCGACTACCCCTTCCTGCCCCTTCCTCTCCCAAACTCCCTTCTCTCTCTCTCTCTCTCTTTCCCCCTTCCCTTCTCACCCTCTTCTTACACAACCATCCATACACTTGCTGTCTCCGTCCCTCATTTCCTCCCCGAGATATTTTTAAAACTCGCGCTTTTTATTTTATTTTTTAACTTTTACGCATTTTCTTGGATTTCCAGCCGGATACGAGGCGACAATGGGAGTGTCTCTGATAAATAAAAAAAAATATTTCCTCCAGGGAAGCGTACCTATCTGCCATGCATTAATTCTCGGAATCGCGTATTTTTTTAAATTTTCGTGTCATTTGTTACGAGGCTCGGTCGGGATCTCGCCCGGTTCGTGATACTGCTAGAAACACCGCGTCCTGATGAAATTTTATCTTCGGCCTTTCCTTTTAGGAATAAATTTTCTAATTCTTTTTTTAAAAATCCTGTCCGAAACTGGACGTAATCAATGAAAGAGCTACTCTATCCGCTTTTTTTAAATATTGCACCTTTTGCCGTCATAGATTGTTCGTAGATGAAATAGGGGTTCCCTCTGTTTTTTCCCTTGCTCTCCTCTTCATTTCATATCTCCGTATCACTTATTTCTGTCTCTCGATTCCTCTCAAAATAGATGTTATTTCGCCTTATTCCACGATTCCGTTCTAATATCTCTCTCTGTCTCTCTCTTTTCCGCTCTCTTAATAGACATCTCTTCTCCATACTTCCATTCATCTCTCTTCCTTCTCCTCGTGTTGAATGAGACTATTCACGGCAGGCGTCCTTGTTTTGTCCCCGAAATCTCTTCTTCGCGCAAGGGAGGAGAGGGAGAAGATAGGGGAGAAGGAAATAGGTTTTACGTTTTTTTAAATGGAGAATGTTGTAGTTTTTTAATTGTTTATACTTTTGCATGCGTTTGACTTTTTCTTTTCCCAGTTCGCTTGGCAAATGACCCGAGTTTTCGGAATGATTTGAAGAATGCGCCGCGTCGCATTCGTTTTTTTTTGTCGATTCAATTATTTACTCGGAAGCGACAGCAATTACTCGCACCCGCTGACAAACACAAACTTGGAGGGAATTAATTTCTTCTAATAGTTGTCGGCGTCTACGATCTCAACAACATTGTCATAGAAGGCGGGACTAATTTATTTGATAGGTATTTCTGGGAGTAACACGAATATACTGGAGATTTTCTTTTCTTGCGTCTTTTTGGACCGTAAACAGTCACATGGTAGATAGATTATTTTTCAAAATATTTTTTATGCTTGACAATTTAAAATTCAGATCGCTTTAAATAGTACTGGGCACCATCTTCCATATGAAAAAGAATCATCATATGATGGAAGTTATGCGTCATTATTTTAAGCATTTTAAGATATCGATCGAAGCGAAAGAAGCCAAAGATGGAATTTCAGCCTCGAAAATAAACGCGCGTCGGATAAACCTTTTAAAAAATGAACGTAATTGATAATTCGGATAGCACGCATCAGTACGTCTTTTTTGGCATTATACATATGACGGGTAAGCAGGAAGGTGATGTTGCCAGAAAAACGATCTTCAGTTTTTTCTTGCGTCTTTTTTTTTTTGTAGCCTCGGATCCTTCGATAGGGCTCTTCTCCGTGGCTCTCTCCTTTCGACAGCGAATCCATTCAAGATGAGATGCCACACCCACTTCAAAAGCACTCATTCTCCTCAGTTCGCGATGCCAAAAATCTCCTCCTCCCTCCCGCCTCTCTCCCTTTTCTCCCTGTCCTCTTCCTCCTTACATTTTATCCTCTTTCCTTACTCTTCTGTGCTCTTCTTACTTTTTCATATTCTCTTTCCGCTGGGGCTATCGATCTTATCACGGCTAACCCTGAAACCCTTTCTCCCTATCTCTATTTAAAAGTAGAGAGAAATACCTTCGCAACGCGGATATTTATTACACGGATTCCGCGTAACTCGGGTCAAGTCATGTTACACGTTAAGAAAAAGAGGAAAGCAAAAGATCAGCTAAGTAATTTCGCGTTCAGAGCGACAAAACGATTTCGAACGTCATGGTCGGCATGGAACCATCACCAGTCGCATCAAAAGAAGATAAAAAATAAATAAACAACAAACGTTCGTTCAAGTACTTCAAAACGAAATTTATTTTATAATTATAATGTATTTAGGCGCGATATCCGCCGCGTAATAGGCTCATGAAATAATCCTCTCTTATTCCGATTCGCACGCTTTTGCATTCTCTTCCCTTCTGCATGAGCGCTTTGCAGTTTTCCTCCCATTCCCCTTTCCCCCACTCCCCCTCCTTCCCCCTCCTTCACCTCCCTCCCCCTCCTCCACCTCCCTCCCCAACTTAACTCCTCCTCCTACCCAGCGACGTACCACGCATCTCAAATTATAGCGCTCCGAGCGGAAAAATGTTTCAGAACGCTTCCAGATGCGTTCCAATGCTTTTTCGCATTAAGCTTCCTTGGGTATTCTGCAATCGTTCTTCTTCTCACGCAAATGCGCGCGTGACGGTGCGAACACGACGGCGCTCAAGAGCCGCTTTGATATATGCGTTCAAATTTTCTGACTCAGATTTAATCGTAATCTTTGACCGTCTCTTGTTTTTAATGCGAGAGAATGGTAGCGAGTGTTTTAATATAGTAATTTACGATTTCGGTCTCGAACATTTAACGTTGAGAAATCGTGGACTGTCACGAAAATTAACCAGAATCATCATCATCACCATAGGTAGTCTCTCGGTTGACAGGTCCGTGATTAATCATGGTTAAACTTGGTTCTCCATATACTCCTATTTTCCGCAGTTTTCTTCATTTCTTGATAGCACTCTTTCCCCTTCAAGTCGTCTATCAGCTGAAACCTTTTCTTACCTCTTTCTCTTTTTCCATCCAGTTTTCCTTCTAGCACTTCTTCAATCGCCTTCTTTTTGATAGTTTGTATAATCGTTCGCTTCTCCCCCCTTCTTCGTAGTGCTTCCTCGTTTTTCACCCTATCTGTCCTTTGATCTTCGGCAATCCTCTCCATGCCCACATTTCGATACCTTCCAAATATTTAATATAATTTTTCCTTAACGTCCATGTTTCTGCCCCATACAGAGCTATATTCCACAAATAGCATTTTATCAACTTCTTACGGATATCCTCATTTATATTCCCATTAGTAGGAGTTTCTTTCTTCAAAAACGGCTTTTGCTTTCGTTGTTCTAGTCCTGATTTCATCGATACATTTTGCTTCTCTCGTAATGATGCTTCCAAGATATTTATAACGTGAAACTTGTTCTAATGGCTTTCCTCGAATACTTATGTTAAAATTTTCTTGTTCTTTTCTTGATATTCGCATGGCCTTGAACTTTTCTGTATTTATTTCCATACCGTATTTTCTACTTGTTATCACTGGTCTATTTATCATTTTCTTAAGATCCCTTTCCTTTCTTGATCATCCGCGTATTTCACTGTTCTTATAACCCTTCCTCCAATTTTGAAATCTCCCTTGACTTCTAACGCTTCCTGCATTAGCCTCTCTCCATATATATTGAATAGGATCGGCGATAGACAACAGCCCTGTCTTACTCCTCTACCGATATTTACTCCGCTGGTGTCCGCATTCTCCAACCTGACCTTTACAGCTTGATTAACGTATAGATTCCTGATCAGTCTCCTGTCTTTCCAGTCTACACCTATATCCTTTTATATCCTCATCAGTAGTACACAATTTACTCTATCAAAGGCCTTCTGCCAGTCGACGAAACATACGCAGCAATCTTGGTTGTACTCTATTGCCTTTCTGTTATGATTCTCACTACACACATAGCATCTCTGGTTCCTCGTCCTTTTCTGAAGCCGAATTGATCTTCCCTAGCATTTCTTCGGCCTTTTTCTGTAGCATTTTATTCAAAATTCTCGTGATGATCTTCGAAGTGTGAGACAGTAGGCTTATCGTTCTGTAGTCTTTTCACTGCATTGCCTTTGGCTTCTTCTTTAGAGGGATCATTATTACATCTAAGAAATCCCGAGGCCACTCTCCCGAGTCGTAAATCTTGTTAATTAATTTCGTAATCACTTTTAATCCTTCCAAACCCATGACGTTAAGTAACTCTGCCGGTATTCCATCGCTGGCTGTAGCTTTTCCTTTCTTCAGTTCCAGTATCGCCTTTTCTACTTCGCTTTTCATAATACTTGGTCCCAAGTTGTCTTCTTCAATGTTATCCTCTTCTTCCAGTTGTATTTGTGCCGATCCTGCCTGCTTAATGTATTCTTCGTATAACTGTGCTACATTCTTTGGTTCTGCGACTATTTTTCCATTTGTATTCATAATTTCTGTACCACGAAGTCTATCTCCAGTGCCCTAGCGTACATAATATCGTACCGTCCTAACTTCTCCATCTGTTGTATTTCCTCACATTTTTCTTTTATCCAATTTTCCCTAGCTTTATCTGTTATCCTTCTCAACTCATTTTTTACATGTCTATAGTTGGCTCTACCTACTTCACTGTTAACGTTTTTCCATTTTCTTCTCTCATCCATTTTCTGCAGCATTTCCTTAGTGATCCATGGTTTTCCGATTTTCTTCTGTTGCCTTCCAATCTCTTTATCCAAGGTATCTTTGATACTGTTTTTAATTTTCTCCCATTCTGTATCCACGGTCTTCAGTTTGCTTTCCAAATTTCTATGACGATCTTCCAACTTCGTGCTGAATGCATCTTTCTTTTCTTTCAGTTTTTCTAGGTCCTACGTCTGTCTTTCTCTTCTCGTTTTCCGTATTTGTTTAATCTTTGTAGTTGCATCGACTATTAGAAGGATGTGATCTTAATCAATTTCTGCTCCTGGTAATGTCTTAGCATTTTTGATGCTGTTCCTGAATCTTTGTTTTACTAGGATTTAATCTATTTGGCATCTCATTCTATCTCCTGGGCTTTTCCATGTGTACGGCCTTCGTTTATGGTTTTTGAACCATGCATTAGTCACTACTAGGTCGTTATTAACGCAGAATTCTACCAGTTTTTCTCGTCCTCGGTTTCTTTTCCCAAGTCCGTATTGACCGACAACATTTTCTTCTTATCCTTCTCCAACGATGCTGTTCCAATATCCAATTATTCTGCAGTTTGCCTTTCCTCTTCGTAAATGTCGTTTAATTTGTTCATACATCTCCTCAATTTCTTCTTCTTCATGAGCGGACCTTGGCATATATATATCTGGATTATCAACATGTCCACTGGGACTGCTCTTACATTAGCTTTATTGCCATCAACCTATCGTTCGCTGTTATTATTTTTGTCACGCTCTTCATCATATCTTTCCTAAGTACCAGAGCAGCTCCCTTTGCCCCACTATTTCCTCCAGAGTAAACTACCGTGAATTCTTCCGAATCGAACTGCCCTTCTCCTTCCCATCTAGCTTCGCTCAGTCCTATGATGTCAATCCTATTTATTCTCATTTCTTCTTTGTTTCTCTAGCTTTCCTACCTTCCTCATGGTTTTTATATTCCATGTACCTATGCGAAAGTTACCATCGACAAATGCTTTCATCAAGGGTCGCCCGGAGATCCGATTGGGGGACTATTTTATCTCCGGAATGTTTTACCTCGAGAGAACTCATATTGTCCAACCATATAATCATTACAAGGGAATTGTAATGTGATAGTTTCCTTCTTGTTTTCCACATCGCAGTACCGTAGCCGATCACGCCTACAGCTCTATTGGGTATAGACTCAGCCAACATCATTCTTTTCGGCTCTATACCATACTGACAGTACTGCTGCCTACTGCCAGGCACCGATGATGGTTTTTAATTAATTAATTTTTTGTGAAAAAAACCCGTCACGGGGATCTAACCCCGGAACTTTGTAACGGGAAGCCGAAACGCTAACCACTACACCACCACTAACCAGAATATAAACTCCTATTTATTAAAACGGTACATACACTTCGAGCACGTTAATTGTATTGATTAACTTTGAGTGCGGTTGATTCGTTATAGTTTTTCTCCTTTTCTATGGTACTGCGATGGAGGGAAATTATTGCTTATTTCCTATGATTCGATATGTGAGTCCAATAGCCATTTAAAGACTGGAATGTTCCCTTGCTCAAATCGTCTACAAAGTAGCCGTCGTCCGCGGTGATTCCTCAAATATCGGTGAATCAATGGAACTTTATCGAGGGCCGGCAATAGGTGTCGGGGTGCCAACATCTAAGGAGAACTTTCGTTGCATAGGTACATAGCTGTGGAGTATATTAATATTGGCTAGCAATATATATCGCTGAAAAGACGGAACCGCAGAGGATTTCCTTCAGTTTTTCGTTGTCTTTGTTTAAATTTGTAAGAAGCTGTAAATAAATCAGAATCTAAGGCCAAATTACTTCTTGAAGTAATCCGAAGGAAGTGCCAAAATGTATCTATTCTCGCACGGGTCTTCAAAAACACCTCGGGTCTTTCCTGATTCTAGGTATTGGTGAAACTCGATAATTCGCTTTCGAATTGCCTTTTCCTCCTTTTTTCCGTTCTCTCTTCCATTTCCCTTCTCTTTTACCCCTCCTTTCGATCCCAGAGTCCCTTTCGCTCTTCCACTTTCACGTGCACTTGGATGCCTTTAGCATTCCCAAGTGACTTGGACACCACAGGAGGCTCCCTTCCTTCCCTCCACTTATATCCTCCTCACCTCTTCTTCCTTCCTCTCTTCCCCTTATCCTCATTCTAAACCCTTCTTCCCCTCTGCCTTTACCCTTTTTCTCCTACTTCCTCTCCTTTTTACTGCTACTTTCCCTATCTCCTCCCACTCCTCCTATCCGTTCTCCCTAGAAACTTATACCTCGGCTCACTTTCGCGCCTTATAAAAAAAACCAACCCAGCCAATCATCCCGAACGGAATTTAAAAATAAAAAAAAAGGAAATTCCACGCTTTGCAGCTCCTCGTTTCTCGAATCCCGTCCCATTTTTTTAAACCTCTTCTCTCGTTCAACCGATACGAAATAAATGAGAATGAAACTCGGATCGTTTTTATAATCCGCGAACTCGAGTGTAAATTTTTTGATTTTTTCCCCTTTTTTTTTTCGTAAATGATGGTGTGAGTGAAGATTTAGAATTTTTTTATCCTGACCCTTTCAATGCGGAATTCTCGGCAGGCCGGAAAATCGCGGATAAAGCGATGGATGATTTCGTATTTTTTTTTGTTGCTTACTTAGGGATTCGAATGCATGTTTTATAGTCTTGACGGGGTCGAGCACCAGGATGTTCTCGCAAAACCGTGCGATGAATGAGTTTTTTCATTTGCGAAAAAGAGGTGGATTTGCGCATTGCATTTCTCTCACGTCCCGTGCCTTTATCTAAATGCACTTTCTTTTGTTTTTTGCAGGTTGGTGTCCTTTTGTTTTCCCCGAGTACGTGGGTGATAAACTTTGTCTAGTTTTTGGTACGTATGAACAAAACGGCTAAAATTATATAATTGTTTTATTTAGAATGATTTAATCGGTACGTCGATGGATTTCTTTATAAAGGATGTCATCCAAAGAAGAAATATAACAATCTCAACAATTTGAATAATTTAATTTTTTTTAAGTTGAGATTCAAAGCATCCCATAGGTTGATTTATAAGGAAAGTCTTTAAATAGTTTAGGGGTGCCATGGACGACTTTCGCTGACTTATAGGAAATATAGTGTTTTTATAGAGAGTGAAAAGTAATCGTGAGATTAGAAATTACATAAATGTGGACGTAATATAATCCGTTTCTGATTTGGTTTCAAAGGAAAAATTTATGGATTTGTCAAAAGTTTTCACATTTTGTACCAAAAATAGAAAGAGTCACAGCTATTTTCATGGCATCGTGATCTATAAATTCAACATTTTACTAGGTAGGGTCTTAATACAGACTGTTACAGGAATGGTATTTCCATTATGTTGGTTGTATCTACCGTAGCATTGATCCATGTCTTTATAGATTTAACTATCTATGAATGGAGTGAGTTGCAGTAGCCATTATTTTGTTGTATTTTGAACATTCTTATGGATAAATTTGCCTATGATTTATAAACGCATTCTGAGACTGACTTTGTCTTATCGAGTTTATTGAAAGAGTTTATGAGTGCAAAATTTCACACTCGCCAGTTGTACTATAAATTGCTTAAAGCATACGGAGCATGGGTTGCCTATATGTAGCGTACATTTAGTGGATACTCATGTCTCGGGCGTCGTGGATACGTGCGTCGAAAATACGCCTTTCTTCCTTTCTATCCTGCTGCGCATGGGAAATAAGCGGATTCGGGATACGTTTTTTTTACACATCCCCCTAGCCCTTGCAAAGTTGGCCCTCACGCCCTTGCCAATCCATAACCTTTCAAAATTCTTAAAACCCTTCACTCTTGCCTTCTCCTCTCTCACCTCATCCTATCTATATCCGACCCCTTCTCCTCCCCCCCCCGCACACCTCACTCTCTTAATCCCCTTCAGCTCACCCTCCAAAACTCACTCTCCCTCATCTACACTCCACTTGCTGCGCGACCTCTACCTCCATCCGACCTCCTAAAGGACTTCCTCGTCCCACTCCTCGTTGTCGACGATTCTCCCGGCCAATTCCAAATCCCCATTCTCGTACGTGGGTGGGTCCCCTCTCCTAATGCCTGCTTCCCCTTTCCTCTCCCACCCACCTTTTGCTCCAATCCATCGCGTGGGTGAACCCACCCTCCAAACCTCTCTCTCTCTCCCTCCCTACTTCTTCTCTTTCTCTTCACATCTCTCCGGCAAAAAGGGTTGGCCTTATCCTCTTAGGACGAGCTGAGGCCATGGTGGTGATTCGACGCATGGAGATTGGGCAAGGGCTGAAGAGGTCGTGGGGGTGGGAGAAGATAGGAAAGGAGGTAGGAGGAGGAGGAGGAAAAAAGGGAGTATTTTAGCTGAAAGCGGAGTGAAGGGGGAAGAGGTGCGGTTTTTTTTGGGGGGGGGGGAAGAGAAAGGAGAGAGAGAGTGGGAGGAGGAAGCGGGGGGGGGAGAGAAGGGGGGGAGGGGGGAGGTGGTCGACCGGTAGGATAGAGGAACCTAATTAATCCCCTTCCTCATTCGTACAACATATTTCGCCTTCCGATTTTTCCCTCTCCCTCTCTCATCTCTTCATTTCCATCCTCCCTCACCTCTTTTTTAAAATTTGGTATTTTTTCCCATCTCTTAGTCTGTTCTCCCTCTCACCTTTTCTATTCCTCCCCAGCCCTCCTCTCTCTATCTCCACTCTCCATATTTTCAGGTTCATTTCAGATCGGCTCTCTCTCTCTCTCTCTCCTTAAAAACGATGTGAATTTTTTTTGCGTTCTTTTATTTTTCGCTAATATTCCGCTTCGGAGGAAAGGGTGCTTTTCGACGATTTATTCCTAAATTGGATTTTTCAAGATGCGTTCGTTTAAAAAAAAAAACTTCTCTCCGTATTGGTTTATATTTTTCGTTAATGTTTTAATTAAATCCCTAGATTTTATTTCTACGTATCTCTTTTTGATTTTGTGATAAATTCATTTTTGCGAGATCCGTTAGCAAATAATTGAGTGCGCCATTAAACCGTGTTTTTTATTAAAGCGACGCGTTTATTTCTAAAGCATATTTCGTCCTTAACGAACCGAATCGTTTAAAAAGATATTTTTCTGTTTTTTTTTTAAACTTCTACTCTGCCTTTATTTTTGCTTCTTTATTACTACTATAGCCTCCCAATGGAGTACAAATGATATCACTCGTTACTAATGCTTTTTAAATTGAAATTTAAGAATTTTTTTAATCGATCACCTTGCCAAAGTTGCTTTTAACTGGTGAATTCAGCTCGTTATATGCTGATGAATAACGACGTGGGGTATCGTAATTCCTGATTTCATAAAAATGGATGAAATTGGAACGCACTGTAAGAGCATCATATGTACTGAGAATTTGATAAAACTCGCAAGGGTGATTTTTATAAAAAAATCAGCATTGGAGTGGATTGAAAGTGTATAAAATCTGCGCACTAATATCCTGCTTACTTTAAAGTAATCCATTGCATACATTGTTTTTTTAGAGCTTATTTAAAAAAATCGGTTGTGTACTCGGTTTGTCTTGTGTGGGCAATATCTCTTGAATTCAACAACCCGTGGAAGTCACATTGTTAGAATAAGCCGGTCTCTATGAGAGTTAGACATTCTAGGATCTGCTGGGGAGTAGTAATTGGTGTCTACATCAGAACTTTAGCTTTTTTTTTGGGGAAAAAATCGTCCTATGCAATTTGATCTGCAATTCTTACCTCACTTGTTTTCTTTTTCTTTTTGAAGTTATTTCCCAGCAATCGCTCTATATTAATGCACACGTGTTGGTATGCGTGTGTAAGCACGTCCTAGCGTTCTTTTCGCGAACATCTATTTTCGCCGCTAACTAGCTCTTTACCCCTGAGTACTACGTAGCGTCGGAAATGGAAAACTCTGAAAGCGCTTCCTCCAAAAACGTTTCAAGCCCTCCGGATTTGGACGTGTGTACTCCTTCCCTCTTTACTTCGCCTCCTTATTCTCACTTCCTCTCCCTTCCCTCTCCTCTGTTACTCATTCCCTTCAGAGCAGATTAATCCGAGAAAAACGGCGAGCGTGGAGAGAGAAAGAGGAAGATTGAAGGAAAGAGCTACACGAGAGTGGGAGAATTGGATAGGAAGAGAGGGAGCGAGAAAAGTAAAGCGAATAAGACGTTCTCTTTCCTCCCCCTTCTATTCTACCCGTCGCCTCAATTGCCTACTCGGTGTCTGCCCTGACGACTAGCGCGCCTCCTCGCCTCATCAAGTGCCGAACACGCACTTTCGTTCTTCTCTTGTTTTTTTCTCTTTCTCTCTCTCTCTCTCCTTTTCATCCTTAAATTCCCCCTTTTCCTTCCGCACCTCTGTTGTGGCGGGTTTTTTTTTATCCTCGTTGCGCCGGTAAAAAGAGTGGGAAGGGGGATGAAAGGGGGTAAGCATCTCATTCTTTCTCCCCTCGCGTTCGCCTCCAGCGACATCGATCGCGCCGCGGATGTGGATGGAAAGAAAGAAGAGGAAAGATCTCTCGAAAAAGGAGGGGAAAGGGAGGTGGAGATGAATCGAGGGTGGAGGAAGAGGAAGAATGGCGTGGGAAGAAGAATGGAGTCTTTCAAGAGTCGATTCGTGCCGGCGTGAATTTTTTCGCGTCGTTTTTTTTTTATTCCGTCTCCTTCCTCTCCATGTTCTCTCTCTGTCTTCTTTTCTCCCTTCCCCTTTTCTTTTTCTCCCTCCCACGCCGCACGCAATCCTGGAAAAAAATAAGTTTACCCAATCCTTTTCTCCTCTCCGAAGATCGCCTCGGACTTCCCTGTTTTATTAAGCAAAAAAATCTTTGTCTCACCCTCCACCTACTATAATTCCTCTTGTGTATCTCTTTTTCCCTCCCTCTCTCTATTCCTTCCTCCCTCCAATCTCTCCCACTCTTTGTTTCACTCCTTCGCTCCCTCCTACTCTCCCTTCTCCTCTCTCCGTTCCTATTTTCTCTTCATCCTTTCCGTATCTCTCTCCATACTGTCCTTCCTTCTATTCTGCTACTTCTTTCCACCTCTTCACATTTGGAGAATCTTATCCCTCACGCCAGCAATCATCCCCCACCCCACCCCCTTCTCGCACGCGCGCACATACACACACACACGCAGACGCCCCCAACCGCTTTTCTCCCCCTGCTTTGCTCGGTCACAACAATCTTTACCAGCCGGGAGACAATTGCGTCCTTTTATTTTTCTCTGTGAGTGTGTCTCTCTCTCTCTCAACAGAGAAATTTCCCCGGCGGCCTTTTCTCCTCGCTTTTATTTTCCGAAAATCCTACTGTGCCCTTCCGGCGAAGTTATCATTATTCCACGTTTGCCATCATTTTGTTTTTGTTTTTTTTTCTTGTTTTTTTTTCCCTGTGTCGTTGGAATGGAGAAAATTCGTTTTTATTTAACGGAAACAAGAGAGACACGCAAACGTGTTCTTGGTGACGAGAGTTAAAATCGCGTTGTTTTGTTCTGTTGCGTTAACGGCGTCGTCGTTTCAGAAGAAAGCGGGGAAAAAAAATATATAAATGTATCGCCCGACCTAAATTTTTGTATACATAATGCGGAGTTTTGCGAGATGAGCGGAACGTGGTAATCGGCTTTTTAAATTGTCTGGAATTTTCGGGAAATTTTGTAACTTCATCATTATTGTAATAATTGTATTATTAGACTTGGAAATTCAGAGGCACGGAGTCATGAAAATTCGTATAGGAAATTATTAATATCGGTTTTTACTTAAGTATGTACTACTCTTTTATTTCGACACAATACACCTGTAAATTTATATTCACACAAAAATACGTACTTAAACATATTTGCATGCATGCATACATACATAATAAAATTCTTATTGAAATGAAACTAGATTATTATCAGTCCGTTGAAATACGGTCTAATTTTCGTGGCTTTGCTATAAAAAACACTGCAGGAAAAGAAAATGTTTCCTTGTAATGAAATTATCGACGCTCCAATCAGCTGGATCCTGACACCATTAACTTTTTAATGAGTCAGATTTTGAGATATGAGAGGCAGCTTGGAATATTTTTTCTGGTTTTCCGCTCGGCCTTATCTCTCGCCTCAAATCTCTTTTTTAGTTATTCTCGTGTCATTATGTCATCTTTTTTATTTTAGTTTTGTGGGCTATTACGTTGTATCCGGTTTTTTTATACTCTAAAAATTTTCTAAATTAACTCATTTTTTGTTTTACGTATTCATACATTCATCTTTGGTAATTTTACGCTTTAGCGATGCCTTTTCATGCTTTTTTATTCGTCATCAATTTTTATATAGTTTTTATTGGTTTTGCAGTGAATGCCACGATTTTCAGGTAATCGAAGTAGACAGAAAAACTCAGTCAATGCGCCTTTTTCTCAGTATGGTCAGAGTAGCGGTATTTTCGCTCACGAGTCATCGGCATAATTATTATGTACTGTGTTTGCTCAGTTATCTACACCTAGCGTGTTCCATTCCCCAAATTTCGAGGAGAAAATCAACGATATTATTTCAGCGTGGTTAGTTTTAATTTTTATATTAGTTATTCGAACTTATGCAGAAAGTATTAAAAAATAAACACTGTCATTATTTCCCCCTTGTTCGTAAATCTAACCAAGACTTAGAATTCACGCCTTGAATTTTACTTTTAGTTTAAAAATGGTCAACATAATTTTCAACTTTTTTTTTCTAGAGCTGAATATAATGGCAGATGGTCTGGAGATATTGTGCAAATGAAAACGGTATTTTCCTCTTTTGCGGATTGGTGGGTCTTTACAGTTGGTAATTTCATTCTGATACGTTTCTGCTCATATTCAGAATGTTATGAACTGCAAATTGGAAGAATTTACTACTTTGTTATGGCTATTGGAGATATCTTTGTACTACATAATGTTTCCAATTTTTGACGCTTTATGTACTCATTCTGGAATTTGGAAATCAGGAGAAGTTCGAACCAATTATACTGGACGTATCACACCCACGCTATCAAATCCCAGGGAAAAATGAACACTTGTGCTGTAAGCTAATCGTTTATCAGCCAGCTGTAACTCTTCAACGCCGCCATTTGTTTCTCTTTTTAAAACTACGTTTCCGGGAATCTGCCGCCTTCCTATTATCGCGAACGAAATCATGAGTACCTACGTATCGTTTTACCACTGCTCATTAAATGTTTTCGGAACCAGTTTTCTGAGGAGAAAAGGGATGATTCGTGACATTTCTCGAAGCGTGTAAAAGATGTAAAGATTTTACGGCACCTGGACTTTCTTAACCGGAACTCCTTTTTCTCTGTCTGTTTTTTTGGAATATTTGTGCAAAAAATAAAACGGTCCCGTGTTTTAATTTAATCTCTCCGTTGCGTGCAGACGAGGGTCGAAGGAAAACCAATGCGACGTCGCGAAAGTGCTTCATTTTCATCGTCGACGGGACCATTTCCACGGTAAACTAATTAATTTGTGTAACAACGGGAGGGTAGTAGGAAGAAGGGGGGGGAGTCTTCTGTCTTCCCCTTCACTCCCTCGCGTCGATGACGATTCCTATGGACGCGAATAGAAGGGGAAAATGTTTAGTCTATCTTCCGAAAAACCTATGGAAAAAATTCCCTCACCAATTGCTACCCCCTTATTTTACACTCCCCGCAGATAGACACTTCATCTTCTCTTCCATTTTATCCGTTTTTTCTTCTCTCGTGGCATAAGCAGAAGCATCGCCGCTTTCCCTTTCCTTCCCCCTCCCTCCTCTCCCCCTCCCCACTCCTCCGTTTCAGCAACGCAAACCGTATTTCCCCCGTTCCGAACTCCACCCACTCACATCCTCTCCCCCACGTCCCCTCATAGCCCTATCCGAAGCATAACGCTGACTAATCCACTCTCATTTTCATCACAATAGAGAAGCCTCCAGAGAGGGTTAGAAAGGGGGTGGGGAGAGAGAGAGAGGGAGGAGGAGGAAGATGGGTGGGGTGGGTGGGGGATGAGGTGGAAGAGAGGGATCCGAGAAAGAGGGAAAGGTTTTTTGAAGGGCGTAATGAGAAGAGGTTTGAGAGTGTGGGTAGCGCGTTAGATAAGCAGTGTGGAGTGGAGTAATGGACGGGGATTTTACTATATAAGGGGGGGGGAAGGGGAGATATAATGGAATAACGAGAGAGGAAAGGAGAGTGGGTGAAGGGGTGGGTGCAAAAAAGAGGAGTCGAAAAGTGAAAGTGCGTAAGGGATAAGGATGGGGCGTGAGGAGAGGAGAGGAAGGACGAGGAAGGGATTTTGATCGGTAGGAAAAGTACCGAGTACGAGGATATATATATATATATATAGAGAGAGAGAGAGAGGTGGAAAATATCGGGGAAGGAAAAAGGAAAATGGGAGGTAGAAAACACGGTGAGAAGCTGTAGGATGAGAATGTCGAAGGGAAGGTAAGCTCGGGAGTTAATCGGAGAGAGAGGGGCGAGGGGAGAGAGGGAAAGCGAATGGGTCGGCGGCTTTAAATAAGCAGCATTAGCACGGAAGTAGATGTAAAGAGAGATACGGAGGAGAGAATGAGAGATGGGAGATGTTTAAGATTAAAAGGGGGATGAAGAGAAGTAATAAGGATGCAAATATAATCCACACACACACTCATGTAGAAGCAGTGTGGGGATGTGGCTGTGATGAAGGGGGTGGATATGGCAGAAGGGTTTGAGAGGTATAAAGAGGAGCTTCGAGAGGAAGGAAGATGGAGAGAAGGAGAGGAGAGAGAGAGAGAGAAAGAGGGAGGGAGAGAGAGAGAGGAGAGGGATAGAGAGGAGAGGGATATAGAGGAAAGGGAGAGAGAAGAGAGAGGGAGAGAGATGCAGGAAGATGACTGAAGGTGAAAGGGGGGGAGTAGGGAGTGAAAAAAGGAGACTCGCACCAGATTGGCTCCCGTCAGATTGCTGCGATGACTTCTGCGAAACGACGACAAATTGACGCCTTAACCAACTCTTCAGTCCCGTAATTTTCCGGCCGTCGTATCAGTTAAGCGCTTGTTTGAAGACGCGGAGCGGTGAGAAACATTCGATCGGTTATTTTTTTTTCTCCTCTGCCGAAATGGTTTTTCTCGGCGTCTTTCGGAATGTATGTAAATCCTTGTAAAGCCGTTGAGATGGTTGCTCCGATTTCGATGTAATGGAATGGCGAGAAAGTGCGTCGCGATTCAGTTTTATCCACTTAATTTATCTCCAGACTCTTGTGTGTACTGATTGCATCTTCCTTCATTTTCTCTCTTCCCCATTTTCATACGAAAGTGGGAAGTTTAATTAAGCACGGCGAAGTTGTTTATTCACAAGAACTAGAGCTGGTGGCTTTTTTAATTGACTTTCCGGAATAAGGAATAAAAATGTATTTTAAATTAAAATACAGAGTACTGATCCTATTAATTTTTCTCAAAAAGTAAAACTCTGATAAAAGTTTTTTAATTTTGTATTTTTTCATTTTGACACCTTTCATTTGGGGAGGCGACATTTATTTATAGCCATCCTTCCTTTCTTATTAATCTTGTCTAATTTTTATTTTACCCTCCCATTTGAATTCTTTTTATCTTTTACCGCTATTCGATTTGTGCATCGACACTTTCAATAAGATGACCCGGAGCTACCGCGCTATCGCTTAATGGTGATATATCGCCAGCACCGAGGAAAAGTGAAAGAATGGTAAACATATCAATCGCGGTTATTTAGTATGGTTTCTTTGGACGTGGGCCGACACGCAACCGCGGTTAACTCGGTCCACCCTCCTCCCAGAAGGGGTTTCCACACGCTCGCACTGGCGTCGTTTCTCGTCCAGAGGTTTGCGTAAGAAGAAAAGCGTCGAAAGAGTGATCGGTCGAATACGTTCGTGAGGGCGGAGGGTTAAATGTTCGTCGTCGGCCTCTTAGCAACCGTCGTTTAAACGCGCCTTCCTCACGGTCAAGCGTTAAAATATGCTAGTGGTGCGCAGCGATAATATTTTTCCTTTAGGCGATTTGTCTTCCACCCCATAAGTTATTGCATTCTTCGATATTATCGGCAGTCGGTCACTCTTTTTTGTAAACTAATAATTTCACTTTGTTTTATTTATGACTAGTGCATTAACAGAATAAAATATGCAGATACATCGTAACTTTATGCTTTTAACTATAAACATTAATTTGAGTGCAACCTTCTCTCCTACTGTGCCTGTGTTTGGTTGTTGCATGATATAATTGCATATTTTTCGCGGAAGCAACTTTTATGCGGACATGATTAGTTCTAGTTCCAGCATACATAATTGAAGTCAAGCTGGAAACTACTGTCTCTGGATAAAATGACGCGGTGTTGTGGTTGTGAATTCCTTTTAGCACTCTCATGCGGGAATTCTTGATTAATAAATGGGTTTAATTCTTCTGCGCGTTTCGAGATAATTGTTCTTTTTACCAGTGACAATGAGAAGGAAAGATAATTAACGAGGAAAGGAAATGGACGACTGGATGTGAGGAGAGGAAGGGGGGAGGAAGTTGTTTTAAGAGGCTATCCGTAATGGTAGCACTTGGTAGGAGATCACGTGTTGTGTGCGCGAGTTTGTTTGCAAGATGGAGGGGGTAGAAAGAGAGAGAGAGGGAAGGGGGAGAGTAGAGAAAGAGAAATCCAAAAAGGAAAAAAGAGAAGGGTCTGAAGAATGATTTAGGAGTGACAGATAGTGGGGTGTGATTGGATTTCGTTTGACCGATGGAATAAGGCGGCACTGTAAGGTGGATGGTTTGTCATTACACGTACAAGCGGATCCCAAACACTACAAAAGGGGCGTCCTTAATGGTGTTTTGCGTGTGTGTGTTGGCAGGGGGGGGGGAAGGGTGGGGATAGGAGTGGGAGGAGAGAGAGGGTCATGCATGAGCGTTCGGTGGAAGTAATTGCGACGATTGTTTGAGCGATTTGAGCGCCGTAGGTGGACGGGACGTGAAGGAGTACACCGTGGATAATCAACCCCCTCCTCCCCTTTTCCCCTTCAGCGAGGAGGCCTCAGCGGGCCGCGTAGTTAGTTAACCACCCTGGTGCCCGGGACTGCAATTCGACTCGTCGGGTGAACTCCGACAGGAGAGAACATCTGCGCGATCCAGTTAAGGGCGTTATCTCCTTTTATTCCTGTCCCGAATTTCGTAACGCCCGTCTCTAGCGATTTGCATTTTATTTTTCGTCTCCGAAGGGTCGCTTTAAAACCATTACGCGGAACGACTTTCTGTTTTTTTCCATTTCATTCTTCCTTCGACTCGCGCGCACAGCTTTGCGATTTATTAAAGTTTTAACGAAACTTGTCTGCTACGCTCCATAATCTCTCTCTTTCTCTTTCTCTCCATTATATTTACGGCAGTCGTGTTTAGCGTTCGTTTGTATTCGTTGGTAATATTTTATTGCGTATACTCGCCGTGACTCGTAAATATAGAGTAATATATTAGGGTGGCCATTTTTACAACGGAATGCACCCAAATAAAGGGAAGGAAATATTTAATTTATACCGCGACACCTTTCGTTGCAGTGGGACGTTCACGGTAAGATATTTTTCTTGGAGGATGGAGCGAGTATAAAATGGACGCACAAATAATTATAATTTTTGTACTTTTTCACACGAACAATCTGTGTTTAGAATAAGTACGTTTTTATTAAAACGCCCGTTTTATTTTATTGAACATACGCTACCGCTATTAGCTTTTTATATTCAGTGAAAACTATTTTAATTCTTAATTCAGTAAATTAGGCCGATTTGATTACGAAATATATGTAAATGCATTTGACGGGTTTCTGGACATTTTCATTATACATTATGTATCTCTATCGAGATATTTGAAGTAATGAAACATTTTACAAAGTAAAGTTAGGTTTCAATAGACTTCCTAAGTGGTGCGATGTAAGCAATATTGAAATTTGCCATCAAATGACCATTAACTCAAATTTTATCGAAAGCTGCAACGTTAATGCAGCGCTGATCAACATGGTAACGCTAGGTTGTTAGACGTAAAGTAACGCCGCATTATATTGACTGCGGCTTTGTGCTTCTTACTTTTCGTTTATTGTACTAACGTTTGGAGTAATTCGTGTAGCTGTAATGTTCTTTAGGATTTTATCGGTATACATTTAAATATTCAATCCAAACGATCGGTTTTAAATTAAGGCGCCTTATAGTACTATATTCGACTGCCTCTTAAAAGCACGTGTACGCCGTTTGACGACTTCACCTCACTAGATGGCAGCAGAGAGGGGCGGCGTCACATGCAACGCGACCATAAATTCTTACGCGTCCCTTCCGATGCAAATGGATCGTGGTCTTCGTTTGGGGTCGCGCTAAAAAAATAATAAACCTCCCGGAACCACAACTCGACGATTTTTTCCATACGCACCAAGAAAGAAAATGTTTTCCCAGTTTAATTTCCCCACCCGCGGCGAGATGCGTGATTTATTGAGAGAGGGAGAGGAGGGGGGGAACTAACTTCAGGACTAAAAAGAAAAACTTCTACCATTCGAATGATAATAAAAAAACTCAATATTTCAATACTCGAAACGACTTTGAGAGAGAGAGAGAGACAGCCGTAAAAAAAATCGAATGAAACTGTCTGAGTTGTTGCCCCCGCACCCCTTCCTGATATATCCCTCTCCGTCCTGCCGTACACCCTCTTCCACCGCACCACCCTCCCCGCCGTGTGAAAATCACCCCAATAAGCCATGTGGGACGAAGGATTTTCAATATTGTGCAGCCAAGGGAGTGAATGGAGGAGGGGGTGAGTCACATATTAAACCCTTGTGCCTGTTGAAGGGTGCGCGAAGTCTGGGACGTGGCTGGGAGGAGGGAGGGAGGGAGCGAGAGTGGAGATGAACGAGGGAAAGGAGGAAGCGGAATGCGGGATCGAGATAGGAAACTGATTAAAGAATATGGCGAAAGGGACGGGTTGCTGGCAGGCCACCCTTAAAGGGCACGGATGAGACGTCGCGTCATCCTCTTTGAGGGTGGGTTAAGGGGGTAGAGGGGTAAGCCCCGTGGGCGAAGAGAAATTGATCGAAAACAAGAGTTCTTCCCATCCACCCCACTGGAGTAGCAAGAAGGATTTGGGTCACATGATTACCACTCTCGGAAAAGAAAAGGACGGGGTTCTCCTCTTTTCTCTCTCGTGTCTGTGTCGGCACCGTTTTTATGCCGGGCTCGAGAGGCAGCGTTGCGCGCGCCAGCCATGTTACCCGCACGCCCAATCTCGGGGAAAAAAAGGCCAAAATCTCAATCTCCCTCGCTGGAGTGGTCGTAATGTCACCACGTCCCCCCCTCTTCACCCCGCCCAGTCGAACAGCCGCTCCGCACCCCCGGGCGTTTTGTCAACCCCTTTAACCTCCTTTCTCCCTCCCTCCTCCCACTCCCCGGACCCCTTTTCCCTCCCTATGCGTTTCTCTACGACAGACGAGGCGGAGACCCGCCCCCTTTGGGGACACCCATATATGGCTCACACGAGGAGGGTTTTGGGGGAGAGGGAGGGGGAGGAATGAGGGGTTGGAGTCGAGGAGTGTGAGATTAAGGGAGTGAGGAATGGGACCCTTTGTCGAACTGATTCCAACTCCGAAGGCCTTCGGGGCGTGAAATAGGTTTTCAGATGTGGTCTTAGCGTTTAAAAAGGGTACTGTCTCTCTCTCTCTCCCTTTCTCTCTCTCTGTCTCTCTCTTTCTTTCTATCTCTCCAGCCGACCTAATCCCGCAGGCGACGCACAAGTTTTAGTTTATTTTTTTTGAGGTACAGATTGGAAATCGGAAGCCGTGAGAGTGGGGTTGGTTTTTGGGGGTTGTTTTTTTGTGACCCACCCTTTCATTCCGTAGATTCCGCGCGAATGCTGACGTCGAAACGTCGTCGGGGACATTTTTTTCGCCCTCCACTGCGATTCGAGAGTTTTCCCTCGGAATATTTTCGCCGCCGCGAAATTTTATTTTTCAAATCGGAACATGCCGATGTTTTATATGTTTATTTTTATCTTGCCGGCGTTTTATGTTTTCTCCATCTCGGATCGAGAGATGATATTGAAGCTGAGGACGTGGTTTGCGCTTCGAGGCGTTGGTTGCCGCGTGTGATTCCACGGAGACGATTTTCTTCCCTTTTGAGCCGTTCGCGCTTTATCAACCGAAATTTCGTGTTTTTTCCATCTTATTCTTTCGAGTTCTATTCCCCTTTTGATGTTTTATCGACTTGGAATTTTTACTTTTACGTGTGAAAATGCAGGCGATAGAAATTACTGCAAGAGTTTCGTGAGATGACGGGTCATCGTTATAATTAAAGAATGTTTGCAGTTTATTCGTAGTTTTAAAAAAGTCGATTATGACCTGCTTTAATTTATTTGTGCCAGATTTTTATTAATGCCGTTGAGCTGATGAAGGTGATTACTGCTCCCTATTATTAGCGCCTTTTATATAATGTACGATCTTATGTATGATTTCGCCCTGTCTGTCCGTCCGTCTGTGCAGTCAAATTAAAATAGTAAGTAAGCGGTAAGAGATATAAGGCTGAATTTTACAGGTTGTATGTGATCCACCATGCCATTAATTACGCTGCCAAAGAAATCTGTTGGAGATACAGGAGTGTGTCAGGAGAGCGCTTTTTAATAATGAAACAAGAAAAAATTTAAAAAATTAAGTTGATATGGATATATCCATTTAGAAGAAATTTATATCTTATTTGAGAATTTGCACCAGGCTGGGGTTATGAAATAACCGAATTAGAAATTTCGCCCCTATAATTACGAGGACTCTAATTTATTCTTCGTTCAGTAGGTTTTTTTGCGACCTATTTCGGAATTTTGCTATTTTGAGTCGATTACAGCTTTCATAGCAAGCTTTGGATGGTTTGCCAGCGATCGATTGAGGGGAGTAGTCATTGCCAAACGCTGCTGCCCATTGTGGAAAAAATAAATGTTCTTTAAAGTAATCCGAGGTTAAGCTTTCTCTTAGGTCAACCGATAACGAGTTTAGCCGTTGAAGCGGAGTTTAACATTGCTTTTAGTTTTACATTCAGTTAGATCGATGAGCAAGAGAACTCCTAGCAAAAGGGAATTTTTAGAATAGTGGGTCAGCGAATCGCAGTTGTTTTAGTATGGTCAGTTACGTGATTGGCTTTTATGATAAAATAGGTGGAATTTTCTCCACTGAGGACGGCTGCATCGTGGCCAAAAATTTCATTCCTTCCCAGCGCCATTATTTCTTTTGTCAGTTTTGTTCGTTTGAGAAATGCATTGCAGCTCTAAGTAAGATATGCTTGATATTTCATTTTTTGAATTTTATATTCTTTAATGCTTTATCTTGTTTTTGTTTTTCGATATTTATTTTTAGAAATTAATAACAGGTTTCTGTAGACTTTATCGTTTCACTTCCATCGAAACTGTATATTTCGTTTATTTTAGTAACGCATAAAAAGCATTTCCATTAATGCAGTTTCGCTAGACTTATCTTAAGTTGCCTCCGGAAAATACGGGTTTCTCATTGCTCAGTGCATGACTAATAACCTGAGAGACAAGAATTTGTGTCGCTTGATAAATCATCGGATAGCTTCTCGTTTTTAAAGCTTTTTTCGATAGTAGGCCACGTTTTGCTTGCCCTTTTATTTATTAAAGAAAAAAAGGAGAAGTTTTCTTCACGTCGAGATCTATTTCTTCTTATCTCCCTCGATTTATATAGAGGAAGAAAAACAAAAATCTAAAAAAACTGAACCTTTCTATACTCAGGCTTTATTATTCGGCTCGATCTTTAAGCATGAAGCTCTGATAAAATGTTTTTGCTCTTCTCGAAACGACGGTGGCAAACACGGCCTGTGTATCATTAAGGCATATTATGGCGATTTTTTTTGCGACGTTAATGATGGTCCACGTCGATATTCGGTCGGGAAACGTTACCTATATATATACATATATCATTCAATCTTTCTGCTATGCTCGGGCCAGCGCTTAAAACTCATCAAGTGGCAATTAGCGAATGTTTAAGGTTTATAATTAGCGATCTCTATCGAAATATTTTAACGTACGAGTCCACGGACCGCTTCCTCCCCCTTATCAAGATATGTTCGAAAAAATTTCCTCCGAATTCCTCTGTTTGGACAGAGGAAAACGTGGAAACGCTATCGTACCACTTCCCGCTTATTTGCCGAAACTATCGACGCGTTTTGTGGTCACAGCGTCGTTATCTTTCCGAAGTCGTTCCTTTTTTTGATTGTGTGTTAATTCCTCTCGTGTTTTATAAATACTCGCAGTAATAAAACCTTAGCTTCGGAGTTGTTCTTTTATTTTTTGCTCTACCTAGCAATTAAAATACTAAATTAATTGAGCGTAAAGTCGAGGAAGATCCCTTAAAACTCGCGGACGGCGTTATCTGGAATCAATTAAAAGCGGGCGGAATAAGAAAGAAAATAATATGTAAATTTTTATGCACCTGCTGAGTTTTTTTTTTTTTTACCGGATCTAGGAATGCGGATTCAGAGATTCTCTCACAAAAAAATAACTTATCGAGATGGAGTAAAGAAAAAAAAACTTTCCGAAAGAAAACATCGGAGGGCTTATAAACACGGCGTGGAAGTGGCAATTGGAATTCTAATTGGAATGGGACTGCGAGGGAAAAAATCGAGCGGCTTAAAAAAAAAAAAAACTAGGGATGAGTCGGCAGCGTACGCGGTGAGTAGCAGAAACGGTAGGCGGGGAGTAATTAGATGGAGCGATAAACATGCTTCACGAAGCGAAGAAGAATGAGACTGGAGGAGCAGCAGCTTAAAGGATATAAAAGTTGAAGGAAGTGCGAGCGATGATAGTTAAGTGAAAGTTGAAAAAGAAACCGACGTAACTTATTCATATAGGCGAATAAATTAACCATGTCCCTCTGCTTTTTCAGACTTGCTTCATAAACAAGTGTTTTCTTAGCTGCTTAATTTCGAGTTTTTATCATTATAAAACTCTCCGAGACGTGAGAATAACTACCAAGGAATGGTGGAAATTCTTGCTATTGATATTACACAGACTTAGCAGATTAATTCAACAGAGAATTACTTTGTTGCGGCTATTGGAGATACTTGAGACAAGTACTCTTGTGTTTCTTTTTTTTGGAACTAGAAGTAATACATATGTAATTTTTAATAGTTTGTGGTAAGCGCATGTAGAAGGCGGTGAAGCATTCGGATAAAGTGAAGTACAAAAGATAAATAAAACGTAAGGAAGAAACAAGATGAGGGGGATGATGATTGGGGAAGAACAAAGAGGCCGGAGGGAGAGAAGGGGAGCGGGAATAGATGGTGGGATGGGGGTGGGAAAGAGGAGGGAGGGAGGGAGATGAGGAAGAAGATATGATTAGGGGTTGTGCTTTTGAGGGTTAGAGCCCTGCAGAGGAAGAAGAAGAAACGAGAGACGTGTGTCAGGGTCGGGTTTGGAAGGGAGGGGGCGTCTGGATCCGAGGTCTTAAGGGAAGGCTGCGTAAGTCTCGTTGCAGCTAACGAAGTTGGGGAGGGAATTAGAGGAGAGTGGATGTGACAATGAAAGTGATAAAAAGGAGTTTCTTCCTATTCTGAGGAGAAGTTGGAGAACGGGGAAGGTGAGAAGGAAGATGGCGAGGAAGTGAGAGAGAGAGATTAAACAGAACTGTCCTTAATATATTTATTTATTTAGCCTTCCTTGTCGCAGTTAGGCTATAGCCAGGTGGCGAAGAGTGCCACAAAATCTTAACAATACCTTTGTTTAAACATACATGAATAAAAATTCTAAAATTATACACAGTTATATAATATACACAATAATAAATAATTTATCAATAAAAAATACAGTAATATATCATTTATAACTTATTCAATTCAATTATTACCTATTTTTATGGAGTTTAGAGTTTTCCAGGTTCGTGATGGGCCTTCACGGCTACCGTAGCGGTTAAGGGGCTCACATCAGGTCCTCACCGTACTTCACCCCATCAAGCGTTCCTTTACTTCCTCCAACTCTATCTTCATCTGTTACAATTTACAAGATTCTCTACTGTTAAACCAACTTTATTCTTAGATATTTCAACATTTTTTGGTAAGGGTTTAATCGAAGAAAATTAGAATTATAATTCGTTGAGTTATATGAAAGGGTGCAATTTTGTTTCGTTAATCTTTGACGGTGCTGACGGCGACTGATTCGTGCAGAGTTATCTGCATTATTTCTTAAGAACATTTTCGTCGAAATCGAATTTTAAAAGGGATAGTTTAGCATGAGTCTCCCATCAGATGAATGATATTAAATGTTATTATACCGGTGGTTGCAGGCTCATTGCATTACCACGACCGGAAACTGTATCGCAGTTGATACTGGATTTGGTTTTCTCAACTCTTTATACAATAGTTCTGAGGAATTAAAAAGTCAAATACGAAGATTTTATCAGCAGAGATGAAAATATCCTGGCGTATTTCCTCCTCCTTTGCCTAGTTCATCAAACGAGCGAATAGCCACTCCAGCGTTAGTCTCCCCGTATTCTGAAAAAAAATCTTAGGATGCCAACTCTTGGAATGTTTTCCCTCATAAAATTGTCTCTGAAAGGAAAGTAAGGATTCCAAAAAATCCCGTCCGCGAATCATTTTCTTGCGATGTTTTTTTTTCATACGGTTGGGTGGGAAGATGCATAGAAAAGGCGGGAATTAAGAATTACGACCGCCTTTCGAAAAAAGGAGGGGAATGGTAAGGTTGGAACGGAGAGAGGGGGTCAGGAGTTAAAAGAGGCAGAATTGGAAGAATTCTATGGGGGGAGATGAAAAGGGGAGAGCGGAGATAGGAGGGAGCGAATTAGAGTAAAAGGCGGGAGAGAGGAATGGACTAAGCGGAGTGGACAAGAAATTAACGTGAATAATTGAGAACGGAGGGGGGAAGAGAGAGAGATAATCGACGGAAGAAGAATCGGAAAGGCAAAAGCGTTAAGGAAGACGAAAGATGAAAGTTTCGGGCGGGGGGACTGGAAATATAATATTGTTAGAAGAGTTAAGAAAGGCGAAAGACGATACGGAAACGAAGGGAACGGAAAACAGTAAAAGATAGGAAGAGCAAGGAGGAGGAGAATGATGAATAAGGGACCAAAGCGAAAGAAGTATATAAGGAATTCGAGGATGGAATCCTGGAGCATGAAAATTGGAAGGTTGGAAAAAACACAAACGTCGCCATAAGAAAAGATAAAAAAGAGAGATATGCAGAGAGGGGAAGTGTGATGAAGGAAAGGAATCGAGAGGGATTATAGAAGAGGGAGAGGATAGAAAGATTGGAAGAGAGGAGGAAGAGAGAAGAAGAAATAGAAGAGGAGACTGGGAAGAAAGAAAGGAAATTGTCGTTATTGCGAGGTTGAGGCTAACCACCTAACAATACATAGTCGAGAATGCTTTTGAATATACAGCATGAAGTTGCATAAACTACAGGTAAATTAGTAAAAAAAAAATAATGATAAATACAAAGAATATTAAGCAGTACAAGGGTAAATAAAATTTACAACTGCATAAGAATTGCAATATTGTACAATGACTGATGGTCACCGTTATATGACAGTGATTATATACATGAATTTCGTATAGTACGTACAGTAAATATTTTACAGTAATGATTTACGGAGGAAGAAGAAAGGGTGTAGCGATCAAGGAGACGGAGAGAGAGAGGAGTGGAAAAGAAGGGGGATGCAGAGGACTAGAGAAGATGGAGGGAGGGAGAAGAGGGAGGGGGAGAAGGAAGGTGAGAAATAGGAAGGTTCGTAATGATGGAGAGAGAGAGAGAATAAGAGGGCCATGGGGGATAGAAGTGGAGGAGGAGAGGAAAGAATTGTCTTCTGATGAGGAGGCCGTTGTAATTGCATCTTATTAAGCACGCAAGAGGCTCGGACGAAGGGAAGGCGAAGGTAGAGGGAGGGAGGAGGGAGCGAAGAGGGTGTCACGTGGCTGCGTGGAAGGTAGCAGGAGCGAGGTGCAGGAGGAGGAGAGTAACTATGTTTTGTGCGTGGAAATCAGCGGGGGAGGGAGGGAGGAGGGGGGTGTTGTTAGTCTCCATTGTGGGTATGGAGAGGGGGGTTTAGGGGAAATGATGTCCAATGTAAAAGCAAGGGAAAGAAAGGAAGGTGTAAAGAGGAATACGTATACTATAAGGAAAGGGAGGAGAAGGAGAGAAGATGGGAATTTTGGAAAGAATGTGAGATCGAAAGAAAGAGGGCGAAAAAGAGAGAGAGAGAGGTGAGTGGACGAAATGAGATTAGAAGAGAAGCGGTTTCTTTTTTTTTCTCCACTCCTATAGAGGGAGGGGATTAGAGAGGGAGAGATGAGGGAAAAGAATGCGTCCGAAAGGAGGGAAGAATGCGGAGGGAAATGGTGTATCTGGAAGAAAGAAGGGACAAGAGAGGGGTAGGGAGAAAGGAGAAAAAGGGAGGGAGAGACACAATGATGTCAGAGAAGGAGAAAGAGATGATGGAGAGGGAGGGAGGGGAAGAGAGGGTGTGGAATGGAAGAAGGATAAGAAACGACGAATGTTTGGGATAAGGCGGTTTTTAAGGGGATGAGGAGATCGACGTTGATACCGGAGTTGTAGAATAGGGGGGGGTGGGGAGTGGAGGGCGGAAACGGGCGAGAGGAGGGTATTTATTCCCTTAAAGCGAAGCATGCATGAGTAACGTTGGCGAGGGCGAAGAAATATCGATAAAAGAAAGACTAATATGTGTAAAAAAATGTTCTAGAAATATTTCGAAGGAATGTAAATACAAAAGGGAAAAAACAATTTTCGCATGATGACGCAGGGTGAGGGTGTAGTGTGTGAGATGGGAAGCGTGACGGACTGATAGACACAAGATTGAAAAGGAGATTCGGAGGGACGAAGAAGTATCGACTAAAACCACGATTGAGAGGGAAGATGAAAAACATTAGTATTTAAATTTGATAACTTTCCGAAAATCCTCCATCGCAAAGCACCTACAATACGTTTGCTGGAGAGACCCTTTAGACTCAAATTTGTCTGAAGTCCGATTGCAGTACCACTCCTTTGCTTGTTTATTCATTTTTACAAACATCTAACCTCGGAAAGTTTAAAAAATGTTTTAATATGTATATTTTTATGAATTAAACAATAGGAAGGTTATATAGAAATCAAAAAGACTTCCTGGCAAAATTGTCAATTTTACCAGGGAGGACCTTCTTAATTTCTTTTACAATACTCTTTTTTTCAGGCAACTTCGTTCGTTTAAATGTATAAATAAACGATTATTATGCGTCAAATCTGTTACATTTCCCTGCTAGTAGCATGTATGTGCGCATTCTAAACATGCGCAAGCAGATCGTTAAAGTCCATGGAAAGTTTTTGTGTAAGATATCAAGTGAAGTTTGCTGAACGTTCCTCGGAAAATGTACTTCGACCTGCTGTTTATGAATTAATGCATATGTTTATATTCGTGCGATTCCCAGAGGTAACGCCAAGAAGAAACTCTCTCTCTCCTCGCAGGAAAGAATGCGATACTCATTAAGAGTGGGCGGGGTCTCCCCCAATTTTAAAGGGAGAGCGGGAAACGCGGTTTTTTTTTTGGGGGGGAAAGGGTTGAAACAGACAATAAGGATAAATTGGGAAGGAGGGGAGGGGAGGGACTAATTTGGTACGAAGTTAGGTGGGAAAGGAGAGATGGAATTGTAGGGAGAGAGCGATTGAGCGTTTGCTCGGAGCGAGTGAGAAAGGGGGAGGATAGGAGAGGAGGTGGAGAGAGAGAGGGAGAGAGAATGAACGAGGGACTTGTATTAGGGTCGAGGTTGATCGAGTAGCATTGATTTTTCAGTCTCGCTCGGATCGCGGAATGAGAAATGATTCTTCTGCAGGCCGTAGGCGGAGTAATTACCCAGCAATGAAAAAAAAAAGGAATTGGTATTTTTCAGCGTCGGATCATATTGTTCCTCTTTTTTCGCCCGTCGTTTTATTTTTTCTTCCCCGTCGATTTTTTTCCCATCTGCGCGAGCTGGTGTGTGTTCCTGCTAAGTTCTTCGCGAAAAGTAAATGGTGTTATCGGGCAACAATGGACCCCCTCCGTGCGAGGGAGAATTATAGGGGTGCGTGATCAATCGGAAATTCACACTTTTTTTATATTGGATGTGTTTTTACATGCACGTGTCTGCGTCGTTTTTTATTTTCTTTGGGAGTCGGGGAGGTTTTCTGCGTTGACAACTGACCTCGAAGTTTCTGCTAGGAACAGGAAGTCGTTAATTTCCTTTTGTTTCTTTTGTCCTCCGAAGTCAGTTTAAGTCTCTGGATGCTCGTTGGAATTTATTCGATCGGAGATACCGGAAATTTTTGCGACGGATTGCTTTCGTTCCTCAACACGTGTCGAGAGCCAAACCCTCGTTCTAATCTCCAATGCGTACTTAAAATATTCATGGATCCCGTAGTTATTAGTTTTTTTTAATACTTACTGTCTGTGGCTCACTTGTCTAAAACTTAATTAGTGTCACCTGATTTCCCGAATGTTTTTTTTTTGTGGGAAAAACATCGACGAAACGACTAAAATATAAGCGAATGCAGTTTGCCGGTTTAAATTGATCCGAATCACTTACTATTTTTTTCGTTTTATATGCGTATATTCCGATATTAATGCAAAATTTTACCGTTTGACTCGAGAAGGAAATGTTTCTGAATGCTAATTACCGCATACACGATATTTGGGTTCCGTTTTGGACGTTTGCGGAGTTGAGAATACATTTTTCGTGGGTTGACATCGGTATCAGTCACTTTTCGGGAATGTTGTAAAATATTTCGCTCCTACCTATAGTTTTTTTTATCCTTTGGGTTACACCAATCCGCAAATAAAACAAAAAAATGTTTTCATACAAAAATTCAATTAACGAACTTTAATATTCGCAATTTAATTTAAAAAATTCTAAAACAAACACTAAATAACGCGAAAGTTGCATAAAAAAATAAAATGCCCAGAATTTTATGTTCTGCAGGAATTTTGCGGGCGAGCCGTTTCCTTCCCCCGCGTACGATCGTGGACGTAAAGCGAAAATGGCGCAACAAAACGCGGCGTTTAGGCGAAAATTTGTTCTTGGCGGATTCCATAGCGAAAGGGGAGAGAATAGATTACCAAACCAAGCGGGTTAAATTGGGGAAACACGGAATGCAATGGATGAGGGGCTGATTTAGTGCATATCCACGGCAAACCCGACCTCCCACTCCTCAACCCCCCCCTCCCCCACTCCTCCCCCACATCTGTAGACACTGCCTTTGGAACGCAGAATCGAGAAAGGGAATGTAATGCTGGGAGGTTTTAATGGAGATGGGATGGTTCCAAATGCACTCTCCCTCTCTCTCCCCCCCCCCCCCTTCTCTATGGGGAGGGATGAAGTGAGAAGGAAGTGTGGAGAGATGGGAAGGAATAGAGGAGGGTGGAATACAGAGAGATGGGGAGAGCGGAGAGAAATGAGGGTAGAGTTAATAGGAAAACGTTAGCCGTAGGAGTTAACCCTTGGCATCTATGTAAATATGCCCAACAATCGGAATTCCCCGGCGCCAAGGGAGTGCATTGTTGTCATCCGTAATGATCCCATTACGCGTAGAAACCTCTTCGGAGTCTTGGATGTGTTCATAGGGCGTGTGGTATACTTTTAATTTCGAAGAAAGGGGTTTATTTGCGTAATATTCCTACGAGGTTAAAAGAGGAATCCGATTCGAATGGATGATTTGAAAAATCTTGTCAGGGTGAATTAATATTTTTCTATGGAAATTTTAACTCCATTTTAACTCGTTACAATGGGTGCTATATCGTAAAAATATGCTACTGAATTTCTTTTAAAATATTTAGATCCCATTAGTGATTATGTATGATTTTTATGGGCACCGAGCTGTTCCAGTTATTTATTGCACTCCAAGACATAAATCAAATCCGGTTCACGCTGCATTTACGCCTCGCTTTAGAACGCCTCGTTTCAACGTGTTCTTTGCGACGAATGCGTTTCCTCGAGACGACGCAAGAGCGGGAAATTAGTCGAATAGCTGGCGGGGATTGCCATTGACGTGTATTCCCTTAATGCCGTTGAAAGGTTTCGGTAATTACCGCGATCGCTCTTGGAGTTCCCTTCTAAAAACGCAAAATAAAACAACCGGTTCTGCTTCTCTCTTCCGGTCTTCCCGTTTAAGGCGATTCCCATCTCCAACCCTGTGTGATTGAGATACGCACGCCCGTTGAAATATCAGAACAGTCTGAATCCGAGCGAGATATCATTTTTGCTTGTTTCCGCACGACAGGATGACGGCCGTATATCATTGTTTTCCGCCGGGTCAATCTCTTCTTTAGGGATTAGCAAACTTAATCAGCTCTAAAACATTTCTTGGCGTCTCCGTGATGCGAGTCCCGTGGGAGGAGAGATTGCGTGGGAGTTAACGGGGAGAGAGAGAGAGGAGTAGGAGTAGGAGGAGTGGGTAGGGAAGAAGAAAATCCTAGCCCATCAATCCTCTCGTGTTCCGCTATGTCTTTTATCCTTCATATTTATCGGTTCTTCAGTTCCGGGCCAAAGTTTAATCCAAATCCCTCACTAATTTCGTTGAGTCATCAGCGTGGGCTCCTCCTTTTCGCTCTCCCCCCCCCCCTCCCTCTCTCTCTCTCCCCCCTCCCTCCCTCCCTCCTGCCCTTCAACCTCCATCCTCCATTTGTCTTTCGTTCCGAATTTAGAGATCCACTTGTCTGACTCGTTCTCCTCCGCCATCTTTCTTCCTTAAGGGTTGATGGAATAGAGAGGAAGGAGGAGGGGGAAAAAAGAGGAGGAAGAGGGTGTTTTCTTTTCTGTAAATTACTTAACCCACCCTCTCTCTCTCTCTCTTTTTTCCTTGCATCCTCTCTCTCTCTTCAATCTCCTGGAACTCTTTATCCCATTCGGAGGTGGTTGCGTCTTCACCCACGAAGACTCTTATTCCCTCCCACTCTCTCTCCCTCCCACTCTCTCACTCTCTCCCTCCCTTCTCGTGCGTCTTGCGCTGAAATACCCACTCCACCCTTTAATCCAACCCCGTCCTCTTCTTGATGTCTCTTCCTCCCCTCCCCTCTATTCGGGTCGATCTCCCTCCCCTCGCCTCGCGTTTTTCTTTTGTTTGTTGCACGCGGTAATCCATCTTCATCATGCCATCCTCAACTATTTCGTCAGTCATCTTCTTTTCTTCCTCTTTCTTCCCTGTGTTCCTTTTTTCCCTTTTACTCCGATGCGTTTCTCTCTCGCTCTCTCTCTGTTTGTTGCTTCGTAATCCATCCTTACTACGAACGTTGCGTGCGTGCGTGATTGTGCCGGTGCGTGCTTGACCGCCGTGTGTTTTTTTTTTGTCCTTTCTGTTTGCTTTAAGCTTTTCCTGCGAAATCTCACCGACGTATTTTCTCAGGTAACTTTTTTTTACGTTTGTGTGCTTAGCTGTTTGGTTTGTTCGTGGTTAGATGTTTTTTTTAGCTCTAATTTTTATACGAGAATGAATTTTTCATATAAAAAGCTTTACATTTACTTACCCTGGCGTTCGAGCATGTTTTTTGCATGGCTTTGTAAATCAAAGTATAAATGTGTCGTGTGGATCTTGGCATATGATAGAAGATGGATGATGGAACAAGGTGAATTTTAGTTTTTAGAATGGTGGAGAGGATGGAGAAAGCTTAATTTTAACCAATGCACTCTGTAACTTGTTTGGGTTAATATTTATTTTTTTGTCTTTGACTTTTAAAACTTAATACTTATCCTGATGGATATTTTGTCTCCATCTTGTTTTTCCCTCTTTTTTGTTCCTCTCTTTATATCTGCCTCTTTTCTAAACGCCCTTTACCGAGCCATCCTGCTTTTTATGCTCTAGCGATGTCTCTCTCCGCCCACTTGCCAACTTCATTTTTTGTGCGTTCTTCTTTTTAAATCCTGGATTTCCATGATTTGTAGTCGCGGCTTTCCCCCTTAAAATTGTGTGAGAGAGATTTTCCATCCCAAAAACAAGACGAATCGGTCACATATGCCGTCACTTCTGGGCCTAATGGAATGAACGGATTAATAAAAATAAAATTCCCTCTTTTTTAATGTTGACATCAACCTGCGACGAAGCAGCTGTAGACTTCATGAATCATACGTCAGTAAGAAAATAGATGTGTAATTATTTTTACTGATTAATGATTGTGCGACTTGTTAATTTCTACTGATCGAGTTTTACCGTTTGAATCGATTATATCGCAGTCAACCCTGATGAAGTCGACAAAATCTGATTTCGATAAACTTTTTGTCTTCGCGAATTCTGCTTGCGACGAACCATAATGAAACCCGAAATAAAGATTTCATTCGAACTTTTTTTTCCTCCGAACTTTCGGAGTTTCGATGTCCTATTGTTCGTTTCTCGCCAAAACATGGTCGTCTGGCTAAAAAAATAATGATAATTCGTCTGCTAACACTTTTTTTTATTCGATTCGATGCCCACGTCTCTCCGATAAAGTTTCCCTCCTTGCGACGCGCGAATTCGACTAATTAACACGGGCGCCGGCATTTATCCGCTGGAGGGTGGGGGATATGCGGGAGGCGGTGTCGTGTGGCGTGCGTGTCGTTCCGGTGCGGGAAGATCCCGTCACCCGAGCCGACCCTTGGAGAGAATCTCGACCGTGACGTTCACGAATTCGATCCATGACGACGCCCAGTCAGCGCCTGCTAAGCACCAGTCGATACGTGATGCAGGCCCTCCGGAATAAAAAAAACGCCTTTTCCATTGTCTCGAGGTTGACACCCCCGTACCCGCCGCCCTCGCGCTAATGAGGTATGCGCGGTTGCTATAGTTGCGGTTACGCGAGGAGCAATAAAAAAAAGAAGACGTCGACGTTGAAAAATCACGGAGAGTTTAATTTTTCATGCCCTTACGTAATGGATATAATTTTCGAATATTAGTAAATTAAAAACTACACATGTATTTGAATATAATTTTCCGTGTGTTTCCTTTTCCGTAATAATTGACCAGAAAGGAAACTGCGAAATTGATAGAAAAAAGGATTGGTTCGAGGAACAATGTTCTTATTTGTCAGAATCTGATGATAATTTATAAATAACATTATAGAGATTGAATTCCTATATTAATTTTGTCTCGTTTTGTCTTGTTAATTACTCGTATATATGATCGCAAGGTGAAGCCTCGGACTGGTTTTTCACGAGAACTGTATGAATTCTGTTCGGTTATAATTCTTAAAGATTTTTTCCGCCGTTATTCACATTTCTATTGGACGAAATTAAAATACCAGTAAGCGGGTTTTGCTGTTCGAGCCAATTACGCGTTTTTTTTTTAATCTGTAGGTTGATGTCAGGGCTGGCGGGAATTAAATAGTAGGTTTCATTTCGTCCGTAGCGAATGAATTTCTTTCTCTTTCTTTTTTATTTTTCGCGACTGTTACTCCGGAAAATTATTGTGGACGGGACTTCGGGTTCACGTCTCGTCTGCCTGAAAATCGGGAATTATTTTGTTTTTTCCCTCTCTCTTTCTCTCTCTGCGCCCGAATTCATTCGTCATCACTTGTTATCGCAGCGCGTTGCCACCTCTGCCACGCATGCCCTTTGTCCTCGTCCCGTCTGGGAGAGAAGGGGGGGAGGCCATTATTATTATTATTTAAAAAAAAAAAGCACCCACGAACAAATAAACAGGCGATTCACGCGCCCGACGGTTTGGCCTTCCTCCCCCTTCCGTAATTTCCCCTCTCTTCATCCCCTCCCCTCTCTTCCCCGCCCATCTTTTTATTTCGTTTCTCCCCCGCCCCTTCCGCCTCCCCTCAATCCCAATTACGCTTTTTGCTCCCTCGCACTCCCCCTCCCTTCCCCCCTCCCCAACTCTCTTCTCGCCATTGTGTGTCACGTGAAAAACTCCATCCTCCGCTCTCCCCACCCTCATTTCCCAACCCTCTGAAAAAAAAATATCCGCTGTTATTTAATTAACGGTCTCGGCGGAGGTCAAGGGGGAGGGGGAACATCGAGGGCGGGTCAGGAAATATTTTTGTCCCTCACCCCTTTCCTCCTCCTCCATACTCCTTTTCCTCATCAGCTTCATCCCGAACTCTACGTCATTCCGCACACCCCATCGCAACCATCTCCCTGATCTGCACTGTAGCGTCAACGACCACGGAGACGCCCTCTCCTCCACCCCTTCCTGCCGCCCCCTCCCCCCACCCCCACCTTCCCTTTTACCTGCAACCCCTTCGTTTTAACCGCCCCACATTTCTCTCCCACCCCCTTCATATACCCTTTGCGCGCACTCATCCTGGATGAATGTAGGTAGAGTCCTCTGGGAGGGAGAAAAATAAACTAGCCTCGGCCCTCTCCCTTTCCCTTCATCTCCCTTTCAACCCCTTTCTCTCTCTCTCTCTTGCCCTTTCACTTCTGCCACTCCTTTTATCATCCGTTTCTCTTATCTTTATCTCCCACTCTCTTTCTTTCATTTTCTCCTGAGCATGCGCGCTACCTCTCTCATTCTCTCTTTCCCTTTACCCTCCCTATTCCTTTCGCATTCTCCCTGTATCTCGACGCACCCCGACGCATTCCTGGCGCAATTTCCCGCCTCGACGCTCTTTTTTTCTCTGCATGCCTTCTGCGCGTGATATTGCCACGCTCTTCCCTTGCTGATGCGGCCGTCTTCGCCTCAGATTCCTTTCTCTCTCTCTCTCTCTAGCTCGGTGAAGACCTGGGCGTAGGATGAGAGAGGGTGGAAAAAAGCAAAGGGAAGGTGGGAAGGATCGGGTGTGGTGGCCCCACTGTCTGTATCATTTAGGCGGAATTGTTTTGAAAGCCTTGTGAGAGAATCGCCGCGATAGTGCCGCATTCTACCATTCGCGCGTAAAATGAATGTTGAGTTTAGTTAAAAGGCGTATGTCTGTATCCAGCTTCATTGTCTTGGCAACAGTGATCTACTCATCCAAAAGAGGGTCAGTCAGTAGGAGGCTGCATTATGAGATTGTTTATTTATGGATGACGATATATATATTATAACCTCTATGCCTTCAGCATTTCCGGCAGTTTTCGGAGGAATTTAAATTATCGAATGAAATAGATCCCCTCCCCTTTATAATCATGATACCATGCGATTTAACAAAAGGTGTCATTATTTACCGGTATACCTTTTAAGGAAAAGCGAGAGGCACACAGAAAATATCCTTACTGTTTGCTTCTCTTCCTCTCACATCCTTCGCCCCTACAAGTACTTCAACACTCGGAGATATTAGGCGTTCGCCAGTAACCACCGTTGAGGAAAGTTTAGAGGGTGTTTCCGCAAGCTAGGTCGCGTGTTCGGGTTGGTTTCGCAGCTGTGCGGTTTTCGCCAGTTCTGTAGAATTTCCGTCATCGCCAATTAGCACTGGGGGTCGGTAGGAATGCTGGGTGCTTGCGGGTAGATCTTTCTCTCCTCTCTTAGCATTAACTAGTTTTAAAACGTTTCTTACCGGGTTTGTTTTCATAAATTAAACCACCTGCATCGGAAAATACAAGGGCGAAGGACGATGCCTCTCTCAGCATCTAGATGTTTACTTGATTCCAATGATTCAATTAGAAATTATTATCGGGATATTATAATTTTGTTTGTCTGAAACATGTTCGGTTATTTTATTTCAAAGGTAATCCTTCCGAAGAATTACTGAAATTGCAAATTACAAAATGTCAAATGTTTATATTTCAGTCGATCGCTGTAGTTCTGGTCACGTGAGATAATCGATTTTGTTTTATTAAAGTTTGCCTGTATTGTTCGGGATTTTTACAAAATTTTCGCCTCCCCTCCGATTAGATTAAAAACGCTACATTTCCATCGCCGGTGCCGGAAATTTTTATTATAAAATTATCTCAAAGCGATCCTTTTGTAGCGAATTCCCAAACCTATTATCATCTCGCCATCTCTTGCACGACAAAGAAATATTTGTTTTATAACGAATGGATCAACGGAGAGAAAGATAAATTCCCGAACAAAATATTAAATAAAAAGAACCTTATCGGCCGCCGGAACAATAAAAAAGGAACAAATTTTTTAAAAAATCGGATGGATCAAATAGTAATAATTTTTCCCTTCCTTCTCTCTCTCTCTCTCTCTCTTCGTCTCCTCTGGGAAAGGGTCTGGAAAAAATATCCAGTACACCGATGCCATTTTTCTATTTCGCGAGAGAGAGAGAGAAAGAATTTTCGCACGCTGATCTCCCCTTTCCTGTACCTATTCGTACACTCTCTCTCTCTCTCTCTCTCACGCCCCGTTTTTCCCATTCCTCTCTCTCTACGCATCCCAAGGGTACCGTTAATTTTCGCGAAACTTTTTAATTTTCAATTTCCCTCTTTCCTATCTCTTAAAATCGCATAAATATCTCTTCTTTTTTTTCGGTTCGGTCTTTCCGGTCGTTTCGCGATCGGCGCTTTTTTTATTCTTTTTATCATTCGTTATTGGTCCCTCTTTCCCCCTCCATCTCCCCTTCTCCCGTGCAATTAAGGAGTCCCTAGGGAGTCGATTGGGTTGGAAAGAAAGGGGGAGAGGAGGGAAGATGGATTGTTTTTTTGCGGGGTAAGGAGATGCTGCGGATGGGATAGGTAGAAATTTGCGGGCGGAAGAAGAGTCTGGGTGGTGTGGAGGAGGAGTGTGAAGTGACAAATGAAAGGCGTAAAACTGCGGGAAATTTTGGCTGCGAATGCGTCAAATAAAGGATTGGATTCTATCTGTTTTGGCCATCCAGATAATTTTTTAGTATATCTTCTGTGTTTTTAAAGCCTTTTACATTTTATGAATTCTGCTGCACCACCGCATCTAAAAGGAGCAGTCTTGTTCTTTGCGGTGAAGGATGTCGAATTTTTCTTTTCTCGTTCGTGTATCGGATGTGTGACGGAGTTCCGTATCCCGTTGCACTTTAAAACTTTATTTGTTCGGAGTTACGTGGTAAAGAGGGAGGGCGAGGAGAGGGGAGGTCAGTTGCCCACGCTTCTGCTGACCTCTTCCGTACTCTATTTTTTATGCGACCGCCTGTTTTACTGTTACCGCAGCCGAAGCCGTCGCCACCAAATGTGGGTACAACCTACGCGACCGGGAGAATATCGAATATTTATGCCCGTGAATCTAGAAGGAAGTTTAATTCTCGAGAAAAAATTATTAAAATATATATTTAAGAAAATATTTTAGCACACAATTCAGTTATTTCGTCATCGTCATCGTGAGAATGTTGCTTTACTTTTGCTTCGTTGTCACAGTACACACATAATATCAAAATTAGAGTTTTTCAAGGCTTTAAGTTAAATTAAGAGAAGGAAACGCTCAGGAACTCTTTTAATATTGGCGAAAGATATTAAGTAATTTTGCTGAACTTTTTTAGTTAGAAGAGTAATATTTTATTCTTAAAAACTTCAACTTCAGGACTCGATAAAAAAATAACACGCCACGATTTATTGATTAAGTCAAAGGTGTTCTATCTGTCCGGTAGAAATACATTTCTCCTTCGCCGCCGCGCACTTATTGAAAGTCAATTGATCCTTCCCAACGAGTCGACTAACCAATTAAATGCCGCGAATCTAGACAGGAATACAGGGACCGCTCCCGCGTCGAATTAAGAAAACGTCAGTTAGTATTTCTCGGGGCATCCGTAATTTTTTAAACGCCAGACACTTTTATTGATGTTTCGGGAGCGAGAGTCGCGCGCTGCACGCGTCTTTGTATCTAAAGATGGGATCTTGAGGGAGAAAAAAAAAGGAAAAAGGAGCAGGAGAAGCGAGGGAGGGAAGGAAGGAAGGAGTGAAGCCGAAGAGTGGAACGGGGCCCATTGGATCGTAAGAGGGAGTTTGTTAATCCCCCTAACCACTCATAAATCCCCATTCGTTGCGCCGCTAGTTACTTATCGACGCGATAACGTTATGGCGGTTAATTTAGAACGGGGATGGGGCGGCGTGGGATCGGGTCGGGAACGCGTGAAGCGAATCGGTGGGATTTGCAAAAGGGTAGTTATTCGGTTGTCTGAGAAAGAAAGAGAGAGAGGGAGAGAAAGAGAGAGTTAGAGAGAGAGAGAAAAAGGTGGGACGCAAAGACGAGCGCACAAACGGATTCTCTTAGCGTAGCGACGTGTACCAGGTCGGTGATGTGGAATTGGGAGAGAGAGAGAGGAAGGGAGATGGAAAGACAAGGGAGAGGGAGAGAAGAACGAGACGAGAGAGACGGAAGGGTGAGAGGAAAAAGAGAGAGAGAGGCTGCGAAAGGAAGAGGAGGGGAAGGATGTAGGGTCAGAAAAAATGGAGGGTGAATAAGTAGGGGAAGAATAAACGTCTTTATTCTGTCGAAATACAAAATGTCTCGCATCAAGTCAAAAGTTTGCACGGATGAAAAAGTGAGTAAACCCGAAAAGGTTGTCGCGGAAAAAAATACGCGAAAGAAAAGAGAAGGGTGCGTGTTAACAAAAAAACCTGAAAAAAACGCTGCACGTGTTCGGAAAAGATACAGATATAATATGGGGCTGGAGTGTTGGTAGAAGTGAAGAAAAATGATAGGGTGATGTGGAGTTTTTTGGTTTTAGATAGAGGGGAAGTTTGGAGAGAATGATATAGGAGAATGGGAGAAAAAGGAAGAGGATGAGGCGGAGAAGGAGATAAAAATGAGGGGGGGGGAAGAAGAAGAAGAGAGATAGAGGGCAGAAGAGGGTAGAGGTCGTAGGAGAAAGTGGATTAAGTGGAAAAAGACATGGCGGGGTTGGGGGAAGGGTAAGAAGGAGAGAGAGTTAGGGAGAAGGAAGAGAGATGAAATGAGGGGGAGAGAGGGTTGAAAAATGTTCCGGGTAATGAGAGGAGAGGAGAGGGAGAGAGATAGAGCCGAGAAAGAGGGAGGAGAGCTTGAATGAGGGAAGATGAACGGCCGAAAGGAAGGCGGCAGGTGAGGATCGGCTGAATTAGTGGCATGGGTTGGGTTGGAAGCCGTTTGAGGAGTGGGCGGAGGAGGCGTTGCTAGGTGAGAGGGAGTTTCCAGGAGGGAGGGTTTTGATAAAGGGGATGAAGAGGATGGCGAAGAAGGGAAGGAGTGGAGAGAGGCGTCAAGAATTGGTGGGAGAGAGAGAGAGAGGGGATGGAAAAATTCCCGATGACGCCCTCCGTCTGATGGATGTTCGCTTGTTTTCTGTTTACAGTGAGCATTTAAAGCGAGCCTGGTGCTTTACGCAGCGCGGGTGAAAAGTAGTTCCCTATTAATAGGAAGACTGGGGACTATCCTTTAATTACCCGCGGAGTAGTACGTCCGAGGCGCTAGGAGAATTTGTAAGTCTCGTGGAGAGATGGAGATAGCGAGAGGGATATTTTTCGCTCGCGTTTTTTTTTTGTTGGCTCACTTCCCTATCGCTACGTCGCCCTAATGCCGAGATTTTTGTAAACACGGCCTATCTCCATGGCTGTTTATCCCACACTTTCTCTAGCCGTGGTGGAAAGGCCCAGACGTTGATTCAGTGGCGGTTAAGCGGCGTTAATCTGGGCCGCGGCGGGTACGGAGATGTTTTTTTTTTATATAAAGCGGGATTTTCTTTGGCGGACGAGGGTATTTTTGGCGGTGACTCTTGGTTTTTTTTTAATAAGTTTTATGGTTGTTTTGTCATACGCGACCGAAAAAAAGAGGCCATTGCAGATTGTCGTCGAATTTAGACTTCTTTTTTTTTATTTCCTCGTTCCGTTTCGCAATCCGACGGAGTTCCTAAGCTGATGAAGAGGAGGTCGTTATGTCCGTTATAGAGTCAGGACGTGTTGTTTTAGAAATAATTTCAAGAGTTTATAAAAGCTTCCGAGTGGTGAAATTGACTCTGTCTTGTTTCGGAAGGCGCCTATTTCTATTGGTCGCGTCAGTTTTTTAGGCGATATATCTTATATTCGTGTGAAGATTTGAACGGTAACTATAATAAGTTCGATCTAATTCTAGAATTGTATGCTGGGGTCTTTTCAACCCCACACTATTTCTTGCTTTTTTTCTCTCGTTAACATTAGATTTTTTATGCATTGGTTGCTCAAAATAGTAAATAACGCACAATATATTATCTTTAAGAAGAGTATCCATCTTGATTATCAATATATCAGGTGTTCTTCCTCGAAACATTTAAACATATTGCCTTAATGTCGAAAGGAGTATTAAGTCAGGGTTAATCAGATACGCTAGTAATAGTTCCGATAATCTTCCTTTCCGCCATTTCAGCAATTAAAATAATTAAGATGCATGAGAATTTTCTCAATGATATTTTTACATGTATCAGAAATGCGTTATAGAATGATCGTCGAAGAGGCTCCTATTACGTTAGCGAAATAATGTTGAATTTTATGAAAATCCCGAAATGAGATCTGGCATCGTTTCCTTGAACTCTCCTTTACTTGACAAAGCTCCCATTTCGAAAAATCTCCTACAATTTACAAATCCAGAGCTACCTCCACCGTTGAGGTGACTAAACTTTATCCTTCGGGTTATGATTGACAAATACAGGTGTGCATCTGTAGGAGTATTTACTTCTTTCCGCGCCACAGGATATTCCAACACATAATCTCTGTGATTTACTGCGGGGATCTTGGCGGCCGAAAAAAAGGTCGTCTTTCCGGTTATTTTCTTTCATTGCCGTAGAGTTGAGAAGACGTTAGGGGTTTTTCCCCGTCGCTCTTGCCCAAATGACTGGACCTGAAATGGCGGCACTAGTGGATTTTTATCTGTATAATTTCGCTCCTCTCGAATTATTGTAGTCTATCGCCAGTAATCGTGCGAAGATAAACTTGTTTGGAGAGTTCGTTAATTTTGTCACGTGTGTTCCTTTATGCTCTTACCGTGGAGGTCGTCTGAAATTGGTGACTCTAGGAAGGAAGGAAGGAAGGAAGGAGGGGAGAGATAGGGAGAGAGGGTTCGAATAAGACGTTGAAAGAAAAATAAGTGAGATATATAAATTGTACGACTCTAAGAATTCTCGTCGTTAGTATCGAAACTGGAAGCATTCCAAAGAATTCCACGCCTCCCTTCTGTAACCCCTATGAACGTTCAGCCGTAATTTTTATTAGGTTCATTACATTTCACGCAGTAATTATAGTATGCGGTGTATTTTTTAAAGTGTCTGGATGCTTAGGACACGAAATAATTTGGCAAAGCATTCCTCTCTCTTTTTATCTATTTTCTTTTTAATTTGCCCGCTTCTTGTCTCGAAGGTCCTTATCTTTCAATTTATCTCAACACTTGAAGCGTGTTATGTCCTTCGTAACGTCCGTCGCTGGTATTTACGTTTGTGGAAATAAATTTTCCCTCTCCAATTACCAGTAGCTTCTTCGGAAAGTGTCATAAATCTCTCTCTCTCTCCCTCCCTCTTATCGATCTCAAATAGATCTTTGAGCTGGAAATATGTTACCCATATTTCAACGTCCGCGTTTTCCTCTTGTCTGCGGCACACATCCACAGCCTTGATTTAATTTACCTATATTTTTCTCTTGGATATCCATCATTTCGGTCGCTTATTAACGTTGGATGGCTAGCTGCGTTTCTTCTTTCTATCTCTGTTTCTCTTCTTCTCTTATAGATTTTGCAATTTGTCGCTTCGATGACTTTGTAAAGGGAACGTGGAATTGTTTCCTATTGATGTGTTGAGTTTGAAAAACAAGTGTTTTTCGAACTTTTTCTGAAGACAACGCCATAGGACACACCAAAATTCCCTCCGGGTTGCCGACCTCTGGGTTAACGCGTTATAACATAAATTTTATAATATTATTTATTTAAGTATTTATTTATTTATTATTCATCTAAAAACAGCACGAAGTCTTTTACATCAGAGCGGTAACGCAATAAATTGTCTTAAAACATAAAATAACATGAAGGTTATACAATTGCTCAGTAATATAACCAATTGTATAACCAAAGACTTTTGTTTATATTATAATCGGAATTTATTTATTTATTGAGTTTTATCGTTACCTACGGTCATAGATATTTATATATTTTCCGGTTTACTTTTTTTTATCGAAAGAGTTATAATTAACATTACAAATTTATTGATATACTCTGAGAATGTCTCGCGACACGCACTGTCTTAAATCAATGTCCTTTGGCGTTATTTTTTGTCCTCTAGCTCCTTTGAACATTTAATTTTAACAGTCCTGTACCTCACGGTGTATTTTAATATTACATGGAAGTGAAATTGCGGAATAAAGTATCATCATCATCATCATAGGTAGTCTGTCCGTAGACAGGTCCGTGATTATTCATGGTTAAACTTGGTTCTCCGTATACTCCTATTTTCCGCAGTTTTCTTCATATGTTGATAGCACTCTTTCCCCTTCAAGTCGTCTATCAGCTGAAATCTTTTCCTACCTCTTTCTCTTTTTCCATCCAGTTTTCCTTCTAGCACTTCTTTAATCTTCTCAGTTAATGTCCAACCCAGTTCGTCTTCCTCTTTTTGATAGTCTGTATAATCGTAGTACTTCCTTGTTTTTCACCCTATCTTCAGCATTCTTCACCATATCCACATTTCAAAGATTTCCAAGTATTTAATACCATTTTTCCTTAACGTCCATGTTTCTGCCCCATACAAAACTATACTCCACACATAGCATTTTATCAACTTCTTACGGATATCCTCCTCTATATTCCCGTTAGTAGGAGTTTCTTTCTTCAAAAACGGCTTTTGCTTTCGTTGTTCTAGTCCTGATTTCATCGATACATTTTGCTTCTCTCGTAATGATGCTTCCAAGATATTTATAACGTGAAACTTGTTCTAATGACTTTCCTCGAATACTAATGTTCAGCTTTTCTTCTTCTTGATATTCGCATGGCCTCGGACTTTTCTGTATTTATTTACCATATTTTCTGCTTGTTATCACTAGTCTATCATTTTCTTGAGTTCCCTTTCCTTTCATGCTGGAAGTACTTGATCATCCGCGTATTTCACTGTTCTTATAACCCTTCCTCCAATTTTGAAATCTCCCTTGACTTCTAACGCTTCCTGCATTAGCCTCTTTCATATATATTGAATAGGATCGGCGATAGACAACAGCCCTGTCTTACTCCTCTACCGATATTTACTCCGCTGGTGCCCGCATTCTCCAACCTGACCTTTACAACTTGATTCACGTATATATTCCTGATCAGTCTCTTGTCTTTCCAGTTTGCACCTATATCATTTAATATCCTAATCAGCAGTACCCAATTTACTCTATCAAAGGCCTTCTGCCAGTCGACGAAACATACGCAGCAATCTTGGTAGTACTCTATTGCCTTTCTGATATGATTCTCACTACACACATAGCATCTCTGGTTCCTCGTCCTTTTCTGAAGCCGAATTGATCTTCCCTAGCATTTCTTCGGCCTTTTTCTGTAGCATTTTATTCAAAATTCTCGTGATGATCTTCGAAGTGTGAGACAGTAGGCTTATCGTTCTGTAATCTTTTCACTGCATTGCCTTTGGCTTCTTCTTTAGAGGGATCATTATTACATCTAAGAAATCCCGAGGCCACTCTCCCGAGTCGTAAATCTTGTTAATTAATTTCGTAATCACTTTTAATCCTTCCAATCCCATGACGTTAAGTAACTCTGCCGGTATTCCATCGCTGGCTATAGCTTTTCCTTTCTTCAGTTCCAGTATCGCCTTTTCTACTTCGCTTTTCATAATACTTGGTCCCAAGTTGTCTTCTTCAATGTTATCCTCTTCTTCCAGTTCTATTTGTGCCGATCCTGCCTGCTTTTTGTGTTGTTCCGTAGTATAGTCGTACCATACCTGTGATACATCCTTTGGTTCTGCGACTATTTTTCCATCTGTATTCATAATTCCTTTACCACGAATTCCATTAGTCTTCTTATCTTCTATCTCCAGTGCCCTAGCGTACATAATGTCGTACTTTCCTAACTTCTCCATCTGTTGTATTTCCTCACATTTTTCTTTTATCCAATTTTCCCTAACTTTATCTGTTACCCTTCTCAACTCATTGTTTATGCGTCTATAGCTGGCTCTGCCTTCTTCACAGTTAACGTTTTTCCATTTTGTTCTCTCATCCATTTTCTCCAGCATTTCCTTAGTGATCCATGGTTTTCTGATTTTCTTCTCGTCTTCCAATCTCTTTATTCAAGGTATCTTTGATACTGTTTATAATTTCCTCCCATTCTCTCTCTGGACTCTCGAATTTTTAATTTCCAAAACTTTAACCCGTAATAATGTGTTCTCGCCGAATTTTTTTGAGGAAAATTTTGTCCTCTCTCCGGATAAATTTTCAACTATTACCGTTAAAATCATAGCTAGGGAGAGGAAAGTGTTGTTCGTCGGAGAAACTCTTAAGAAAATATACTTTTAAAACTCTATTTTCTAAAATATTTTAAAGGCGGTGTTTTTAATTTAACACAACTTTGTCGTAATAAAATATCAACTTCTCTGTTTCGGACATCAAAGTCACTCATTAACCTTTAAAGGCGATGGAAATCTGTCTTTTAAAACTTTCACTTACTCGTTTAAAAACTCTTAATTGTACCCATAGGGATATGCGCACCCTTGGTTGTTTACCATTTGCTTAATGACTATTTCCAAAAATTGCTAAATTTCGAACTTGTAAATTTTCTACTGGAATAGCCACTAGGCAGAGAATCTCTTTTCCTCCCTTGAGAAATCCGTATAAAATTGCGAAGCTCGTTTGAATTGCAAAATAAAAATATATTGAAAGCTTTCAAATCGTGACACTTATTTATTTATTTATTTTCCAATAAAATTGTACTAATCGACCATGCTAACCAGGAAATGGCTCCATCGAGAGGAAGTTAACTCTGCCAAACCAATTTCACCGCCGCATCCGAATAGCGAATTCTCGTCCCATCAAGCGTGGGTGAGAGGGGTAATATTTGATAACATTTCGAAGGCTATTCCACGGTTTTAATTATATCCGTAAATTTGTTTAGCAGCGGAGAGAGATTGGGAATTTTTGTAGATAAAAAACTTCGAACAAATTCTCTTTCTCTCGAGTCGTGTGAAATGAAACGTTCTTTGGGAAACAAATAGTCCTTTTTTCGGATCCGACGAGTAATGACGCCGACCATTTTTTTTTTCGACGCGCTCAGAAACGACGAGGCCGACGATAATTCTCGTCGGACGCTGTAACTGTCGGCTCATTTAATTTTTGCCGGATAGATGAGGCCGGTTGAGTAGGAAATAAATGCCGATTAAACGCCATTTTCCTGCAGCAAATTATTCGATTATTTAACCCGCCCTCGATAACCGAACCGTTCGCGTTTTTCCCCGCGGCCTTTCACTCCAATCTCGCCCACAAATTATTCATCCGTTGCGCTTGATGAGTTCGGCGGAGTAATGAAATTCGATGCGTCTTTTTTTTATTATTTCGTTTTTCTCTCTCCGTCTACATCACTCTCTCTCTAAAAAATCAATCGGTCCGTCGGAAAATCGTTTTGCGAAATTTTCCCGATATGGGTCGCTAGGGGATGCCCTCGGGTGCTATTCCGCGCGAAAGTGAAAGGGCGCGCCGGGTCACGGGGATCGGACTTTTTTGTTTTAATTTTTTTAATTCTGCGATGTCTCCCGCAATGAAAGTTCTCTTTTGATTCTTCATTGCCGCGTGATTAATTTATTCACGATGTCGAAGCCGGAGTGGTTGATAGACAGCGAAAGGGAATAATTTTCTCTCCTGTTTTCAAATTTTAATCAGTAGGTAATACTCCCTATCTCCATAACATGCATTTTTTTTGTAAACTCGATATATTATTAGAAACACAGCCATATATGCCTGCTTACGCGCTATGTATTCCTTTTAATGTTCTTTTATAATATGGAGTTTATCCATAACTTTGCCCAATTGATGACTCTCGAATTATCTTTGGGAACCTCAGCTGTCAAAAAAACGGAAAACAGTCGCGCTAATAATGTAATAATCTTAGTGATTAGATAAAAAATCTTTTTTATTGATTTGTAAAATTTTATTTATATTAAAAAAGTTCATGAGATTCTTGGAGAGGTGACCTTTCTGGGTGAGACACTGTCTGATAAAGGAATTTTGTTGGAGAATGTTTCTTTATGTTTTTCTTTCTGCTTCCTCCCTACGATTTCATTAAAGTGTACCGTACGTGACTGCTGAATGATATGGTGACCGATTAAAATCTTCATAGACTATATTTCAAACCGTAATATACCCATTTGTGTTACAAATGAATGATTGTTACAAAAATGGGACATTTAGAGAATAAAACTAAAGTTTCAATTGTTTATTTAGGAATTTTACTATGAATCGATGATTGTTACAAAAAATGCAGAAGAAAAGTTTATATTGCTATGTTTCTGTTTGAATTATTTTATACGGAAATAACAAGGCGTCAGATAAAATTTGAAAGGAGATTGCTTTCAAGCGAACCGTGAGACAAATCGCTTATAGTTTTAACAGAATAAAACAGACTGGGTTCGTTTCGATTCCGCCTCGATTAGCTCCAAAATCGAATTCCGTTCGACCCATCGATTTTTATGCAATCGGCATAAAATGTAGAAAGTTTTGTTGTATGTATGGCGAAAACGAGATTTCAACTCAGGGTCACACGTATAGAGACATACACACAAACATTCTTCCTCCTCCTAATTTCTTTTCTTTGCAGTCCTCGCTTTGGTATTTTTTATAACAACTCGATAAATCCTTTCTTTTACTTTACCTAAAGCGTTCTAATAGACAGGACCGAGATAAAATGAAACAAGTTAGGAAAGTGTACAGCGTATCACAAATGGGCGCGTTTCGTGCAGTGGAGTATTAGAAAGAAATTATATACCTGTACGTAAGGGAAATAGCGTTTTAAAGTTCTTTTCTTCAACATAAATAATCCATTTTCTTCCTATTTAATAATATTACATGCACACGTAAGGAAATTAAACGTTTGTTTGGGAGATTGTTTACGTTAGCAACAATGAAGTAACCATGCAAGAAATTTTCTAAGTTAACTCGATATAAGACTTTCTTGTTTTATTTTCTGGATAACGGCTACTCCTACGATAAAAATATATAGGAAAAGAAATACTCTAATTTAATAGTTCTACAAGTTTTATTCGAAAAATATTTTGATATGAGCAATACTTTACGAGATATGACAAAAATTTAATTTTTTGTCCTCAGTAAAGTGGTACCCCTTACTCATTTATGCGATTTTCTTATTATATTTGATTGAAAGTCCTTAATATCAAATTTCATGAAAATCCGTTCAGTAGAAGCCGAGAACGAACATGCGGACGGACGGACAGACGGACCGACCGACGATAATAGGCGCTCACGCTGCAAGCGAAACGCGCCTAAAAATGACCGACGACCAAAAAAAAAAACAACCCGAACGTTCGAGAAACAATCGGCACGGAAAGTAACGCTAGGTGCGAAATAAAAAAATATCTTCGCAGCGTAACGAGTGAAAACCGTGTAATAAAACGACGGAATTGTGTTCTTATTTTAGTCGCGGGCCAAAAGACGCCGTTTCGGAAGGTGGGAAATGGGGTGGGATGAATGAGGGGAAGCGGAGAGGGGGGAGTGTGGAGATGGAGGGAGGAGGGGAGGTCCGGTTCGCAAACAACAAAAATCGTCGTTGCACGGATGTTTTCTCTCCCTCGAAGCCCGGAGACAGGTATTGGTTTTGAAAAAGTTTATGGTTCGAAAGGAATTGGAAAGGCGTACTACCGAGTCGATGCCGCGATTCGAAATTCCGTTGTAGAATAAGGTAAGTGGGAGGAATTACTCCACCTCTTTCCCTCTCTCCCGAGTTGTCTTTTTTTATGGTTTGTACGGTCGGCGAATAGGAGGAGACGTGTGGAAAGGCGGGTGGGAAGGAAGGAGGGTTTGCAAGTCGGGGGGAAAAAGGTTTCGACTCACTTCCGAACCCGTAAAATGGAGGAAAAAAGAGTCGGAGAGATAAAAAAATTGAAGAGATGAGGGAAGGCGGTCCCCCTTCCCACTTGTTGGAGTGATTCGGACATTCTTGCGGTAAGAAGCGGGAGGGAGAGAGTGTGTGTGTGTGTGTTCTCGAGAGCAGAAAGGGATTTTAAGAGAGGGAAGCGATTGAAAAATCGAGGGAAAAAAATACCCGAAAGAAAGCGGGCGAAATGGTAGACGATCTGCTATTGGTTAATGTGAGGAGGAAGGGTACTTTTTTTTTTAGAGAAAACGGTACAAATAGGGAATGGATTTAAGCAAGGCTTCGAACCGGAACCGAATCGAAAAAAACCGATATTTTCGGTCGTAGTGGAACCGAACCCGAACCGAAAAAACTTAATGTGTTGAACCCGAACCGAAATCGAAAACCGATATTTATTTCACTCCTTTATTTCGGTTCGCATAAACAGTGTAAGCGAAAGGCGGAATTTTTCCACCGCTCAGTAACCTTCAAATGGTCATCGCTTTCCAGCGCGAATGGAGGAGCTATTATTTGTTGACATAGTTATTTCTGTTGTTCAATGCGTTTTATTAATTGTGAAATTGTTTTTGTTCCGTTCATAAGCGTTGAGTTTATTGAATGAAGTTAGTAATTTATTTTTCGAAAAACGGGGCGAATAATCCACAAGAGGCAAGCATTCTTTCGTCCAATGTTCATTTATCTAAGTTCGCAGTACTACAAATTTACGATCACAAGATTTACATAGGCATAATGAAAAGAAGAGGCTACGAACTTCGGATCACGTATTTGGACGAAATTTGGATCGTGCGATTCTACGTAGAAATAAGTTTCTCACGCGCACACACACACACACTTGTCCGAGTTTATGTGGGTTTTCGGGAAGTCAGCGTCAAAAATATGCAAAACATCGTATGTCTTTTATAATAATTACTAGTGTACTAGGACGGGGATTTTTTTAAAATGAATGCGTAGGTTATGTGTAAAATTAAAAACAAAACTGCCCAAAAATTGATTTGTAAACTTTCCTCACCATATCAATAAAAATTCGCATACGAAAAAGTCTGCGACGAAAGCATTAAAATGTGGTAAAAAGTTTATCAGGAACACAGTAAAAAAGCTAATAAAAACAAATATTGCTTTCTCAAAGTAAAATTTGCATTGACTTTATTAATTTCAGTTAAGATCTTATTTTAGCCGTTATTATACAAACACCACAATTTTTGCACAAATAATGTTCCGATACTTTTCTATTAAAAATTAAATTTGAATTTAAATTTGGCTTCTTAAAATTTGTTAAGCTGCGGGCTTCTTCCGCATAAATATTTTAAACATTTTTTCATGAATTTATGTGATCTTTAAATGAAAAAATTAAGCCGTGCATTTAGTTTTTATTATAATACATGCAGCGGACGTGATCCACAAGTTGTTAATGACAGTAACGTAATATCTTAATCATCTTACTGGCACTATTGAGACAACGCGATCTCTTATTTTGCCACACGATTTGTAAATAAAAATATTAATAATAATTCGTTATTAGGCATTCCAGCTTTAGCGCATATTAGCTTTGGTCTGTCCGTTCTTCTATTCGGATGCAATTCTTCGTAGCTATTCAGCGGATTTTAATGAAACTTAGTACTAAAGTAAATTAGAAAATGGGATGGTTTGCATAACATAATAAGTTTAAATACGCTACCGCATGAAACGTGCCTATTTGTAATTTACTTGACATTTCCCTAACCTGTTGAAATCGTTTGCGACGCATGTATGGTTTGTAAATATTCAATTCTAAATACAATCTTAAATAAATAAAATATATACTAAACATTCGCATTTAAATAATTTATTTTCGTGTTTTGATATTTAGTTTCTAAATATCACTATTGTTATAGTGAAGATGTATTTGATTTAATTAGAAAATTACGTGAATTAGTAAATCAGTTCTTGAAAGTTTCCTAAAAATATTTTAAGGTCGGAGCGAAAAAAACCGGTTCGAACCGGTTCACTGATGATTGCCGGAGCGGAACCGAACCGAAATTTTGTTTTGAGTGAACCGGAACGAAAACCGGAGCGAAAAAATTACGTTTCGATGCCCTGGATTTAAGCGGTAAGTGGAGGTGAAAGGGGATGCATTAGAGGCGAACAGGAGGGAAAGCAGTTGAATGGGGATTGCGAAAGAAATAAAAGGGAAAGAAGTGGTACAAAGGGACTAAGTAGGAAGGACAGACAGGAGATAATAGGAAAAAAGAATGGGAGAGAGGAGGAGAAAGAATGAAGGAATGAAAATGGGGTGAATTTGGATGGAAAGGGAGTTGCGAGGTAAAGAGAGAGGGGAAGTTTAAAGAGAGGTAATTGGAAGTGAAGGAGGAAAGCTGGTTGGGAAGGAGGATGGGAGGGAGAGGGCTTACGAGTGGGAGAGAGAGGGAGGAGGGAGAGAAGACGCGATGGAGGAGGGAGAGAGAGAGGGTGAAGGAGGCCTACTCGGAGATCGGATGAGAGAGAGAGAGGCTGTAGAGGTGAAGGTAGCAATATTTAATGAGGTGGCTGGGTGCAAATGGAAAGGGACTGAGAGAGAGAGAGTGGTAGAAAGGAGAGAGAGAGCTACCAGTGATTTCGATCTCCTGATTGGAAAAGGTCCTGTGAAGTCTGCTGCTTCATTTTTTTCAAACTCCTTTTTTCGAATTTCAATTCTCGCCGGGTTTTGAAGTGGGTTTTCGTTCCTCTTTTTTTCTGCTTCACCCCTATCACCTTTTTTACCTTCTCCTTTTCCTTCGGCTGTCCTTCGTCCCGTCGTCTCATATTTTTTTGCCAATATTCGGATATTTTTACGACTCGAGATGTTTTTCTTCCACGGCTCCGACGACAGGTTTCGATGTATTCGACTTGTGTCTGCGCGTCCTTCCAAATCGCCAGCCTTCCGCCGCCTTCTTTGTATGTATTCTTAGTTCGCCAACAGGCGGATGTTACTCGCACGTTTTTTTATCGACTTTCCTTTGTCTGTATCCGTCGTTTATTTTCGCATAATCGAAAATTTTCTTCTCTATACTTTCATGTATGTACGGTTTATTCCTGCGTATTTTCGTCTTTCGGTTTTTTTTAAACCTCTTTTTTAAACGAATTTTTCTGTCATCCGGGGGACGTTTACGCGTGTGAGAAATGGTGTATGGATTTTTTGCAAGCGTTCACTTATTGTGTACACATTTTCGCAGTCAATCAAGATTTGAGTCGGAAATTTTATAGTCGTTCACGCATCGTAAATTCAAGTTTAATTTGAATATATGTTTTATCGCGTTCGTCTTTCATCCTCTCCGTCCGCTCATTCGCTCCCCTTCCACCTCTTGTAGTACGTCTTTCCTTTCATTTCACTTCACCAAACTGAAATATGTGTCCCATTCGCAAAGCCAGTTCTTGCGGCGACGACTGCTATCCGTCGAGCATTGATACGGATTATCGCATTCTAAAGTGAGACGGATTGAGCGAGTGTCAGCGTTCGTTAGGAGGTAATTAAGAACACTAAATGAAGAGGATAATCGGATAGTTAATCGGATTTATTTCGGGCGAAATGCGGGCTTATGTGCTCCGTATTAAAGTTTCTCCCATTCACATAGCAATTAACGGCATTAAACAGAGAGGAGAGAGCAGGTATTTTGAACGGAAGGATTCACGCGCAGTAACTTACTAGTAACGGCGTATGGATAGTATAATTAATCTAAGAAAACAATTGGGAATTTATACGAGATTGATGTCCAATGAATTGTGATTTAAAATGGAAAAATCGTAAGCATATAATTTAAGGGATTTACAAATGTTGTTTGACGAGCGTGTAAAAATCATCAGGTGTACGTGGCTTGTGTGTAGTCTTAACAAGTTGCAATTTAACCAAAAAAAATATCCGCGTTATGATCTTGCTTTTCGCCAACTATCTTTAAGATTTCATAAGTCAGTATTCAATATGCCATTATTTATATATAAAATTTAAGTGATGAGATTCTAATTTCAAGTCATAGTGAAACCATTGCCGCCTAAGATTGGATTCTTAATAACAGAGAAAATGGAAAAATTTCATGCCTATATAGCGCAATCTTTTGGATCATCATGCAGCTGGATATATATGGTTTAACTCGAAATTTTCGTCTGTTTGGGTCCGTTCACAGCTTGCATTTCTTCCTCTCTCTCACACACACACACACACAGACACTCCCACAATATTTCTCTCTCACTGTCTCTCCCTCCATCTCTTTCTCCATCTCTCTCCGCCCTAACACCCTTACATCCCCGACACCTCGTTACTCTCGCCATTCAAATGAACCGGGTCCCAACACTATCAATTCCTTGGATCTCGTCCGCTCAAGTGAACGCCTGTCTCTTAGCAATGGTAATTGAGGGGCGTTTTATACGGGCGCGGGTCACGTGATATGCTCATTAAGGAGACGTGTTCCCCCTCTTCCGCACTCCCACCCCCTTCACCTACTACCCCTCTCGTTCTCCTCCTTTTCTCCTTCCTATATATATATATATATATATATATATATATATATATATATATATATATATATATATATATATATATATATATCCATCTCTCCTTTTATATCATACATCTCATGCGTCTGTCATTCCATTTTACGTAGTCTCATCCTCGTACTCTTCCTTTCCTCATTTCTACCCCTCCTTTCCATGTAACCGCAAGTCAATATTTATGTTTAAACGCATTAAAGGTTTATGAAAAGGTCACATTCCTTGAAGGTCGATTACCTGTAATTTCCTTCGAATTCCTTCTCAGTTGACGTAGCTAATTCTGCATGCTTGGTTTCTACACCTTTGAAATTTCGTCCATTACCGGTATCATGACTAGTAATTTACCATTTTCATTACTTCTACATAATAGATAGGTTTTTATAATCTGTGTGAAACTTTAGGAATAACTTTATGTAACTTGCATTATTATTATTATTGTTTTCGAAATATATTTCATCCAAACTTTTTCCTTAACATTTATTTTCGTTCTTCTCCATTCTTTGCGGGTCTTATCTCACACTGATTTTTACACTTTAGTGAGTCGGAATTACGCATATTTTTGCGTTAAGCAAACATTTAATTAAATACTTTTTCTTAATCATTTACGTTGTTAGCGTTTCTGATTTTCACGATTTTTAATTGGCTGTACTTGGTTTACATCGACATTCAAGGTTGGTTGTGTTGAGTTGAGCAAAAGTTCACAGGGGTATAATCTTATCTTTGAAGTCATAAATTTCCTTCCACTTGCTTCCCTCTCTACGTCGCCACTCCAAAGACAGACGGACCGGAATTTCCGTGTTTCCGGCCGATCAGTTTCCGGTGACGAATGCGAAAACTGAAAAAGTGATCGAAATTGGAAGGGGTTTGCAAGATGGCGGAGCCATGAATGGCGCCGCGGTTCGCTCTCGGGAAGTAAATTGGGGAAATGCCGGAATGTAGAATTGTATGCGCGGAAGAGATAGAAATGAGACGAGGGGCGAGGAAGGGAGGAAATATATTTTTAAAAAATGAAAAACATTCTCATCTTCAGCTCCCTATCAACCGGACCTGATCGTCCTCCAGGAAAAAAAGGAGAATCGCGCGCGCCGATATAAAATGGAATGTTTATGAATCGTTCTGTCTTCTCTCCTTTTTTTTTAGTTCTCTCTCGGATCGTTCTGCTTCGTCTGTTCGGATTGCCCTCTTCTGATTGGTTTTTTATATATTCGTCCGATCGAACGAGCGAAACTGCCTTGTTTATTTTTTTTCTCTCTCCCCGACCGTGCGGAGGAGTTAGGAAGGGGGTGATACACGAAAGGTTCTGGTTTAATATGCCAAAAAATAAGAGGAGTTGAGGTCGTTATTTCGGAGTCGTTTACTCCTGTGCCTACGTGATTGCCCAGAACGGTGGAGTATAGGAAATCCATTTCTATATTTGTATACGTATGCATATATGTGTGTGTGTGTGTATACGTGTGAGCACGTATACATGTATATATAGTATACACAAAAATCGTCCCCTTATTATCTGCAGCGAAAAGTAATAGAGCTATGTTGAAATACGTGAAGATAAGCTTGTCGTTGAAGTAAGCAATTACTCGAGTGGTGAACATCGGATCTTCAAAACTATTTGAGGGTCTTAAAATCTATGTTACGTAATTTCCTTACATAGAATTATAACTACGAGATTTTACGCCAATTTCACCAATAATCCATAAGATAAATATGCAGTTTAAGCCGGAAATTATATTTTTTACAAGTGTAATTTGGTCTCCACCCATTCCTTATATAAACGACATTTTCTGTGTCACAAGGTATATATTTATATAATTTTCGCACTTAGGTATGTAGACGAATATTGTTACCGATTTCGGATTTCGTCGCGTTACCTTTACCCTTATGTAAAAATCGATGCATGAATTCGCCCTGCCGGTTTGCCTTTTCGTCATTTATGAGGAGCTTCGAGCTTTCAATTTGTCACCGAATTCAGGAAGTCTTTATAGGGTAATGGCTATAGTTATTGGTACTACCAATAGATAATGTCTTGATATGCCAAAAAATGCCCAATGTGCCATTAACTATATACTGTGAAAAGAAAAGTTTTTTTAGGTATTGAGTTAATTAATGCGGGTACGTTTGAAATTAAATGCTGTATTTAAAAATAAAGACACTATGCCAAATATCTGATTTGTTCATGTTTTGGTGGGCAGTTATTGGGCACCCTCTTATAAATGTGATTTATACAAAATAAAGAATAAATAAAGGTTTATGTGAATAAATAACATTAAACAAAATATATAATAAAACTCATAGATATAAAATTTCAATCGATTGTCGAAATTAGCACCGATTACAAAATCTCTTATCCAAATCACAAGCATAACAGCGACACGGCGTATTTGTCAAACATGATGCAATATTTTATTTTTTTCAACGACATACTGACATATAGCTTGGAAAGTAATTAACTTTACTGAAGATTTGACATGTATCAATGGTTAAAACATAAATCTACTTGACTTTTGTCGATGCGTCAGTTATTTTCTGCACTTTTTAATAAGGGTGTCAAATAACTGGGTAGTGCAATCAACTTTAGCCATACCCCTACGTAAAAAAAACCTTTCCTCTATGTTGCTACAAGATCGGGAAAAAACTTTTCTTTCAAGATAAATCAATGCTAAAAGCGAGAGTCCAAACGCTGAGGAATGTAGTTAATCTCCGACACTCGCGTCCACGTTGATTAGGTTACTATGGCAATCATTTCGAAGGTAAATCCCACCGTTCCTTCAGCACTATAATCCGTGATACACTCGACAGTTTTTGTTGCCGCTGGTCTTATTTCTAATCTTCGTCTTATGAGAAAACGCTTTTTATCTTGTACCAATATGCATATAAAAAAACAAGGAAAGTCTTAAAACGCGGCATTTCTCCGAATTGACGGATTCCCTAAATCTTCGTAATGATGTTCGCGGAATAAAAATTTGACGACGCGACGTCAAGGAAAAAAAAAGAGGAACGGTGTAAAAAAACGTTTTCGAACAGGTAAGACGCTATCCTTTTCGCTTTTTATTGCACACCAGCCCCGTTCTTCCGGGTAATACTCGGAAAATTCCGGCTTAATCGCTCGTCACGTCCCATATCGATGATTGGCGCCGTTTTTTTTTCTTTTTTTTCTTATCCTCCTCCTCCGCACGGGTTCTTAGAGGCGTTAAAAGAGAAAAAAACAGTCGAACGGAACGACTCGGACCTTCTCAAATGAAGGGGTTTTACACACGAGAATACAAGAGGTAGGAAGGGAAAAAGGCGTTTAAAAAATCGAAGCGATTACTCGGTTAGTGGGGGAGTTATAAACGAGCCATTCTCTCGGATCATGCCGTTGTTAAAACATTAAGACAACCTAAGAGAAGCGGGATTCTCGAGTTTATTTTGTTTCCTTCCTGAAACCTCTCTCGCTTTTCTCTCTCTCATCACCTTAAAGAATCGTAACCCGGTTTATTATTATTTTTTTGCTTACCTTCTTTACCGGCCCTCAGAAAGATACTCCTCGCCCTTAATTATTCCTTTTTGTTGTTCCAGGGGGAAGGATGGTTCCCCCCTCCCCTCCCATTATCCCGAGGCGCGCGAGTTTCCAGGAGGGAGAGTGTATCCTCCTCCTTCCCTTGAGGCGATAGGGAAGGGGGATAAAAACTCTCCCCGCAAAATTTCTAACGTCGTTTATATTCGTTCTTCGGGTAAAGGATAAGAAGGTTAAGTTTGAAGGTGGGGGGAGGATGGAGGTCTTGCTCGGGAATATATTGAAGGTAACCGTGCTCCACTCCCCTCTCCCTCTCTCTCTCTCTCCCTATACGCCTCACCCTCTCCACTGCACCCCTTTCCACTATAATCCCGTGTCCCGTAAAATAGAATGACCCTGCACCTTTTCCATCGCATTTTACGACCCCCTTTTGGAAGATCCGAAAAAAAACCCCACTCTTTATGAGTTGGGAGGTGTGTTTGTGTACCACTCCTCCCTCTGTTCTCCGTCCACCTCCCGCTCCCTCTCTCTCTCTCTCTCTCTCTCTCTCTCTTTTCACGGTTAGGGAGTGTAGGATGGGAGGGAAAACTGTTTTTCTCTTCCTCTGCCTGCGTTACATACTATTCCCCTTTACCCCTCCGATTCCCCAACCTTTCATGGTTCCATCTCCCTCCCCTCTCCCCTTCTATATGCCCCTCCCTCCTCCTTCCTCCCCTCCCCCTCTACCCCTCTCCTCTCTCGCTACGCTCTTTCACATCGCCTTTTTTTAATGAGGCATTGGAAGGAGAAGGTTAGGTGTGATGAAGGCGGTCCTCTTTCCCGTGTTTTATTACCATCTTTGCCCTCTCTAACATTCCCTCCCCCCTCTCTCTCACTCTCTCTCTAACTCTCTCTCACTCTCTCACACTCACTCTCTCTCTCTCACTCACTCTTTCTCACTCTCCCTCTCTCTCCCTCTCTCTCCCTCTCCCTCTCCCTCTCTCTCCCTCTCTCTCCCTCTCTCTCCCTCTCTCTCTCACTCACTCTTTCTCACTCTCCCTCTCTCTCTCTCCCTCTCTCTCCTTCTCTCTCTCCCTCTCTCTCTCCCTCTCTCTCTCCCTCTCCCTCTCTCTCTCTCCCTCTCCCTCTCTCTCTCCCTCTCTCACTCCCTCTCTCTCTCTCTCTCCCTCCCTCTCTCTCCCTCCCTCTCTCTCCCTCTGTCTCCCTCTCTCTCTCACTCTCTCTCTCACTCTCTCTCTCTCACTCTCTCTCTCACTCTCTCTCACTCTCTCTCTCACTCTCTCTCTCTCTCTCTCTCTCACTCTCTCTCACTCTCTCTCCCTCTCTCTCCCCCTGTCTCTCTCCCACTCCTCTTCACGCTCTGACTCCTTATTTCTACCTTTATCCATCCTTTCCTTACGTTTTCTACTTTCCACTCATTTTTCTCTTGTTCCATTTCATAACACATCTCTTCACATTGGTCTCTTGGTTTCTGTTCGTTTTCTGTTTCGTTTTTCTTCTTCTTCCTACAATGGTTCCTCTTCCCATGTTGTTTTTCATCGGAATTATTTTTCTTCTTTTGACCGCCATTTATCGTGTTATTTTTTTATTTTCTTTTCTGTCACTCTTCTCATCTAATTCTGTTTTCCTTCTAAAATCCCAAGGTTCGTTCTTCGTCTTCCTAATTGCCCCTTCGTCGATCGTTTTCTTCTCTTTTCTCTTCGTCACTTCCTTTATTGGTTTCCTCTTCCCCTAGCTTTCAATTCATCTCTTTTTTTCAATCATCCTACACTTTTTTTTAATTATTCTCCTCCTCAGTTTCATTTTTTCTCTGCGTTTCTTACTTGTCGCCTTTCACACATAAAAACATTTCTCATTTCCTCATTTTCCCATTTACGTTTCTTAATCTCAACTTCATTCCTATTCTTTCTATCATTTTTAGATGTCCTTTTATCCCATCTCCTACACTTCTTCGTCTCCATTTTTACTCTCTCGTTTCCTCTTTCTCATTCGCCTTTTTCCTTTTCTAAATAACCAGTTCTATCCGTTTCTTACTCTTCCTCCCTTTTTCGCCCAATTCTTCATCGTCCTCTGTCCCGATCTCCAATTTCCGTTCACAATTTTTTTCCAATTTCCATTTTTGCTGTATATACGACCTCTCTTCTCCTTTGCCCATCGATGCTAATAGTCTTCCTCTCTCCCCTTCCACCTCCATTTTTCCTCTTCCCCTCTCTTATACTTCATCCCTCCCCCCTCCTTTTTACCGACACCGACCATTTACCCCCTCCCCCAGTCCTGCATACTCCCCTCTCCTTTCTAACTATGCTGGCAGTTTCCCGAGAAACCTAACAAAGGAATGGAGGCATGCCACGTTGATAATGATATTGCTGCGTCGGAAAGGCTTTGATTGGTGGAGCCCTAGAGTGGCGAGGGGGCTTAGTAATGGCGTTTCAGGAGGTGGAGTGAGTAGGAGGGAGACTAGGACGAAAGAGGAGGGAAATTTCTTTCAAGGAAGGCAGTGGAGGACCCTGGAGACTGGTTTGGAAGGATAGGGGCGGAATAGATAAATTGATAGGAGGATGACTAGTCCGGTTGTTCTGTTGATTTTATTGCATTTTTTCTGTACGAGGATGCCTTCGTCCCTGCCTGGTTAGGAATCCGTCATGCTCGCAAAGATATGATTGATTTTTTTTTTCGTCCTGGTAACTTTTCCTTTCCAACGGAAACTGTTTTGATCGTCGTTTTTAAATGCTCTCGCTGCCGCAGTAAATGATTTTCTTTTGCAGTTTTACTGGGACAGCTTCGCCGTTAAGAACGTATTCGTTAATATGCATGACAATTAAGAACTTAATTTTCCTCGCTGTTTGTCATTAAAATTCGTAAATACTACAGCGACACAATGAAAAACAATTCGGTTGTAAATCCGATAGAGGGCCGTATTTTACATCGACCCGCGCGGAAAAAACTTTTTTTCGGCGAGTCGTATCTACGCTGGCAACGTTATTCGAAGCGCTTACTTTGTCTTCATCCCTAAAAAAAAGAAAGAAATTCTCTCTCGAGGCGCAAGAATTTTCACGTCTCTAAAGCGGAGGGGAGAACGAGAGCTTCAGCCGTTTCAGAGGTTTTTTAAAATGAAATGGGCAACTAAAATTCCGCCGGAATTGTTTCGACTCGTACGCCTGGTTCCCGATCTTTTTACGAGCTTAAGATAAAATGGCGCTGCCCCTTTGCGCTCGGGTTCTAGAATAATATCCGCGGGTTTTTAGTCTTATCGAACTGTTTTTTAAAAAGTTAATTGCGAATGTAAATTTTCCTGAGTGCTGTTGATACGCCCTCAGATAAATACAGGTCAAAATGATAGAGAGATTGGATTGTAGAAAGCTAAAAGCGTTGCTCGGAATAATATTCCGCGTTTCCTCGTCTGAACGATCGATCGATGATCGATGGCGTTTTGTCATTTCATCCGCCTCCGCTTCTTCTCCTATCCTCCCCTCCCACCCTCCCCTACCACCCCAACCCCTCCATCCCAATATGTCAGTTTAGTGTCTCCCCGCCCATCCATTCTCTCCCGTCCCGTTCCATTCTCACAGTCCTCTACGCATTCGAAATGGTTTTATTGGTCGAGTTTCTTCGTGCACTCTTAAAGGTGTGGCTATCGACAGCGCCAGATGAAAGGGTGGCGGGGTGCGGTCGAACTACGGAGGAATGTGTGGGAGGAGGAGGGAGGGGAAGGAATAGAGAATGAAGGGGTGTGGATGGGTGGGGGGGCAGGGGGAGAGGGGAGTTGGAAGGAGAGGTGCATAGAGAGGAGGGAGAAGAAGGAAAACGTAGATTGGAGCTGGTTCGTAGCAAGTCATGCCGCGAAGGTTCTTGAGGTACCAAGGGGGGTTGAGGGGAATAAGAGGAGGAGAATGGATATCGCGGGTCGAACTGTCACTTTGGGAATTCTCGTCGTTCTTTTATTTTTTCTTTTCTCTCACCCTCCCCGTCTCCGGATTCGGCAGATGTCGAGATTTTTTTCTCCTTCGTAAAGTGCTTATACGCCACTTTGGGATGTTTTTGGGCGTTCACGATTTTTAATGTAAACTCGCTTGTAAAAGTTGTTGTTGCTCTCTCCTTCATCTCTCTGTAGTTCTCTCTCTTCTCTTTTTATTTGAAGCGGGTTGGGTGGGAGGGAGGAAGAAGGACGTGTGTTGGAATAAGTTTTTATTCGAATGCTGTGTCAAGATATCCGTACAGGTATTTTTTTTTGGGAGTTTGGAATGCGTTCATTTGTTGGATTCCCGTTCATTGGATGTTAAAGAGGAAATGATTACAAATTTAAGTACAGAACGTTGTTGTCCTAATGGTATTCTTAATATTATATCACGTTATGTGATCAGATAGGAAGCTTTTATGTAATTGTTCACGGTAAATGTTGAGAAATTGACCTATTTTTGTTTATAACAAATGAAAGGACTTTAGTATTTCACAGAACTTAACATGTATTTTAGCCACTCTCACAAACGTGTAATAACACAAACGCAAGAGGAGCACCTTGTTAATCTTTCAAAGTGAATTTTCCCGTAAAGTGCCTACATAATTAAATTTATAGTTCTAATAAAAATTCCTTCGTCAAAGCATATTTGGCGGGCGCACTTATCCGTTTCGCATGAATAACTCTTTGTTCGCTGATATCAGGTAAAGTAAACAGGACTCGAGCTGTAAAGATAAGATTGAAGGGGAAAAAACCATAAATTCAGCTCATAAAGGTTCAACCTCGTTATAAAAGTATTATCTCGCAAGTAAACTAATGTTTGGAGAGTTAGGATAGGTTGTTTCTTTCTTTGAGGATGAGAGAATAAGACACGTTTCCGTACTTAAATAAGGCGTCGACCAAATCTCAACGTGGAGTTCTTCAAACGATAGTAACCTTTGATGGCACGTCTTATCCGTAAGGAGCCTTAAGAATTTTGTCCATTCGTAGCACTAACGAAATTGACTCGATGAGCATTTATATTTACTGTACATGTTTAATTATATAATATAGAAATATAAATTAAGTGCTTTATCGCATTTTTATAAATTCTTTCATAAATTACATCTTCTTTGAGTTTAGACACTCAAAGTTTTCTATTCTTAACAAATTTCCACTTCACCTTTTATTCAGATGTTCCATTATTTACACCCGAATACATGATGTACTTACGTCGTTCAATTATTTTTCTGATTTCAGTTTCTTAGGCATAATTGCACCTCCTATCTTGCGCATTTTTGTTATTGTATACATTTTAGTAGTTTCTTATTTGATCACATTGATAGGTGTAAACCTTTGCTCCAAACATGAATTCTCGTAAAGGAATAAGTAGGCTATGAAGGCTGAATTTAAACGCCTTAAGACATTGTCGCAAAATTTACACTCGGAATCCTTGTCTTATTAAAGTGAGGCTTTCGAGAAAATTTTAAATATATTCTCAGATTTTAAAAAAATCCCATTTAAGCCCATAAAGGTAAAAAACTTTCGTATCCTCTCAACGTAGGAAGAACAGTTGTTTTTTCTGCTTACCCTTCACTTGTAAAAAAAAAAGGAAGCGAGTTACTTTTTAGTGTAAATCCGTTTCGATCATTTGCGTTGTCGAGGGAAAAACCCAACATGCTTTGTGTGGTGCCTGTCTGCGTTCGTGCGTGTATACAGCAAGAGTTTCATTTTTTATATTTTTTCCAGCCAGGGGGCATCAGTATCTCTCGAATAGGTTAGGAGAGTTTCACATGGCTTTTAATGAGGTGATATGGGGCTTCTAATGTCACTTCTCCGGGAGTATGGGAATCGGATGTGGAGGCGACAGAGCCAATTGCGATGCTTCCAACTCCACTTTTTCACCCATTTCTAACTGGTAAACACCAAGAATGCGGGGCTTCTCCGATCCCTCTTGCAAAGTACATTTCTCCCCCAATCCAATAAAAGCGGAAGATCGATGAAAATTATAGGTGCCACTCCGTGTCGAAATGGCTTCTTTCCGTTGTTTTTCTCCTCTCATTTCGTTTCGCCTCGTTCTTCCAAATCTCCCCTCCCCCCCGCAGCCTGCGTGTTAGTCCGTATCCTACACCTAAAGGTGGAGCAATGAGCTTACAAGGCTTCCGTGGTGTTGTGATTGCAGCACTGCGGTGTATTCCTCCTTGGCTACTTTCCATCCCTAATCTGTTGTCTGGAGCTTGGTTTCGTCTGGCGTCGCGTGTTTGTGCGCGATCCGATTGAGAAGTTTTTCCTCAAGCTGTCGCATTCTGTCGGGATCGTGGAATTGCGTCGACTACCGCGGAGAGTGCTCACGAATTGATCCTTTCGATAAAGTTATGGATTCATACGGTCTGTTCTTATCCTATTAATTTTACGAGTTGGATTTGTATTTATTTTTCCCTTTCGGGAAAATTGATTTTGAGTACTTCGAGTCGTTCATTGTTTCAGCCCAAATCCCTTCCAGTCTTGAATACTTTGCCTTTCGAATATCGACGTAGCATTCGCTCAAATTAGTTTGTTAACCTTATGATTAAAATTGATTTACATCTCGGTAATTGATTCCATATAAATTTGGTGATAATAATTTATAAGGTTGCCTTTAACAAATTTCAAGTTTATTAATTTGTCTCGGTATTAGTTTTCTGTTATTAATACGTCGTTTACCCCTCAGTGTGATTCATTATCGACCATTGTGAATCGGATATTTATGGGTAAATGCATATGCATGACTCTTAATTTAGTGGGATGAGAAATTAATTAACTGCTGCTATGGATATCGCGATAAATGAGAATGAGTGACGTGCAACGCTTTTGCGTTCTATGAAGTCGCACCGAGCGTGGGTAAAAATCAGAGATTTCTCTCGGACGAAACATTCCTAATGGTTTGCACAAGTAAACATGATGCTGTTATTTTAATCATCACAACAACACTTATGGATATCGAAAAGATCTATTTTATATATAAGTATACAAGCAATAAGTAAGTCAGTAATCTTGTTTGTAAAACTCGGTTACACGTTTTACGTCGTTTATATTCAAGCAAAACGCTTTGTAAACGTCATTTAATGCATTCCCTTCCTCTATTTTACCGAGAGCCGTAGAGAATGAATGATCACGAGCCAATCCACATCCATAAATTATAGCGAAGCGCCTCATATCATTCATCGCCACGAGCAACCACTCCAAACGACGTTGAACGCACCTCCAAAAAAATCAATCGATCCAAACGAACAATCGACGTATCGCGATATAATCACCCTTCTTTAACCACACCTGGAAGATTTCCCAGGTGACTTGTAAAATACGGAATTTTCAAGATACGTTAACACTCTTCGGAAGCATCTGTGCTAGTTTACGCGAAAAAAACTCGATACTGCAGCGTTTCTTTTAATATTGCATTTTCGCCCGAACCCTTTCTTCCTCGAGTTTGTTAAGGGCTTCTCAATGGTATACCCTTCTAACGCGAACATTTTGTTATGCATCAAAGGTCAGCGGACTGTATCGTCGGGGTCCTTCTCTCTTTCTCTCGGTTTCTTACGGCACCAGCTGAATAAACGAAAAAGAACCGTTTATTCCGTCGTGCAGGTAACCATCCATCCCCGTGGCTCGCTTCATTCCTTGCAATCAAAACTCGTATTCTCAGGTGATTAATCGATTTTCCTCCAGAGGTCCGACTTTTTCCCGTCCTCCTCCATTCTTCCATGTTAGACGCGCGCCCATTTTCGGTTAGTGGAGGAGGCTTTCTCCTACGAGGGATTCGTAAAAACCTCCCTTTTCACCTTCCCTCGCTCCCTCTCCTCTCCGGTTGCCCCCGACACGTCGGGAAAAGGGTCGCCAAACACAAATATTTCGACAATACATCTCGTCCTCCCATTAGCTCCGTCCATTCAATGTCGACTTCAACCATCATCAAGCCACCATTCTACATTTATGACGCAATCGCTTTTATCGATTCCGCTCATTTTTCCTATCTCTCTCTGTCCCTTTTTTTCGTTTATTCATCCCGAGCGAGTACCGCGCGTACTTCTTTTGTGATTCCTCCGATCGGCGTCTGTGACGCTGACGTTCGATCTTTTTCTTCTCTCGATCGCCATTAGGTGGCGTTTATCGAATGGAGAGGGTGCGAAGGAAGGGAGAAGGCGTGACAGGCACGCAGGTTTAACGATGGATTTACTTTAGATGTATCTTTCGATAGAAGAATTTCTCCCGTTCTGTTTAAGTAACAGCGACGATTGAAAATGTCAATGAAAGGGCGGCATTTAAAGGGACTTGAACAGTTTTCTATTTCAGATTCAATTTTAGGCATAGTCTTTATTAGTTAAATGATATTTTTGCCCACTCTTTTCTTTATACTAATTTTTCTTTCTCTTTTTACAGGTAAGAGTCCAGACCACCGTTTCCACGCTGTTTTTCTTCATCGTTAACCGTATGTATCCATATTTTCTACTTTAAGAAAACTATGTCCGATTCCCTTATGGGTAGAGCCGAACCACACGATGCTCACAACAAAATACCCTTCCAAAACCGTTATTACACCGAGATTATCCCTTTTAAAATTCGAACGCCGTTTAAGGATGTTAACACCGCCACGAGTACCCGCCGCGGCAGGCAATTAATCTCATTTCAAGTCGGATTCAAATAACCTTCATGCCCTTCTACGTGATTCACGCGTGAGATACGGCGGAGAAAAGGAGCAAAGGATAACGAGTGATAAACTCCTCGGTATTCAATCCCTTCGATCAATCTCTTGACCTTACCCACCTGTGAAGAAGGAAGGTCGCTACTTTTATACCGGGAAATTTTCAACGTTCTCGCAGCGCGTGGTGGAGAGCATGGCGTTCACGCTCACCACGAAAAACCTCTTTAGGAGAGAGTGGTTGAGGAGGGGCGTAGCGTCATTAGGCGAGATGGTAACCCCGGTCGAGTGAATCGTCACATTTTTTTATCTTCCAAAAGCGCCCCGTAGCAATGGTTTATTGGGGTCGCCAGACGTCGAACAAGGTTTCTGCCCCCCTCCCCCCCCCCACCCGCCCTCCTCATCCCACAGAAACCTCTATCTCCCAAATCCGGAACCTTTCCCCCTAGGTCACGGAAAAAGGATGACCTCAAACGGCGTATTGGGCGGCTTGGAATATATGGGTGGTGTTTTCGAGGCAGGGATTTTTTTTTTGGTGGGGGGGGGGAGGAGGAGGAGGAGATGGGAGGAAGTGGAATGGGGGGAGGTCGCGGGGCGGGTTTCGGATGTGTGGGCTCCGCAGGTCCGTGGCTGAAGTTTTTGACAGGTTTTGGGTGGGGCGCGGCAAGATGAGAAATGCCTTGTGAACAAGGGTCCGATGTCTTGCGGTCAAGAAGTCTTCACTAGAGTTCCCGAGTTCTTCCTCTCCCGGTTTCCCTCCCCCCTCCCTCCCCCTCTCTCTTTCTCACTTACTCCGATTCTTTTTGGAATTCTTTGTTGCCGTCGAGAGAAATGGGATCTATCGTATATTCTAAACCGCATGGAAACAATGCACGGGTTTTCTTCTCCAGACTTTTTCGACCGACTCATTTCGAAACGAAACGTATGAGAGGAGGTTGTCTTAAATTTACTGCGGAAAGAATTCTGGATTTATTTTTCGTCTGTGAGGTATTTTAAACGATATTTTCCGCTTTTAATTATCTACGCCGTTGATTAAGATAGTCCCTTTAAATTTTCTGTTAATAAAGAAGATACGTGGTTAAAATAATGAATTCTTTTGAATTTACTCCTACCCGAGGCCGTATATAGATGGCTGATTAGCAATAATAATTAGGCAGCCGTTCAGATAAAGAGTAATGACTCCTGTATTGTCGGAAAAAGTTATTTGAATCCTATTTATCCTGCGCAGATATCGACTTTTCAGGAAAAAATACGTTCATATTTTCGCTTGTATACTTTCTCTCAAATGTACGATAATGAATTTTTAATAAGTTTATTTCACGGAAATTCATACCGAGGCGTAAAATTCCGCATTGCAAACAAGCAGACAACATTTTCTCCCTCCCATCGCCTATTTGACGAAATATCTCTTCATTTAGTTAGTTTCTCTGCGAATCGCTGAAAAAAAACCGCTGTGGACATATTAGATCTAATTTTTTTAAAAACTGAGGAGGCGGAGAGGATGAAAATAAAGAAGAGAACTACGTAAAATTAGAGTCAAGGGATGTTGTTATTTTATTTTATATTAATTATTTTCGCGTCCTTTTTCAGTCGAACCGACCATGGTATTTATTCCATTTCAGTTAAAAGAACCTTTTTCATAGCGAAAGAAAGCGTTGGTCTGAAAGAATAGTCGTTTGAATTTTAACGCAAAAAACATTTTTTAGTGCAATCCATTTCTCCTGCCATGAACGAGGCAGCGGGATATATTTTTCTAAAACTTACGCATACGTGAGAAGAAATAAAACGAAGAAATGGGAACATTTCCGTTCGATTCAACGTTGACATTTTTCCATATTTTTATTCATTCAAGGTTATTACGTATTAGGTATACCTACATAGAATTTTACATTGCGATATAGTGGGTAAAATCTTATTCAGCTATTTTTAAAAAAATTACTGCGGAAAATATCTCTTATAATAGCTGAAAGAGGATGAAAATGTATGTGTGCGTTGGAAATTTAACGTATACATATATTCACGAGTATATGCCTCATATTACCATCCGTGACGTGATGAAAATAAGAGCATGGCGTTTCGTTCTCGTTTTTGCTCGATTTAAAATTAGTGAAATAGTATAGAGTTAGAAAAGTGTCAACGAGCTTACACAATTTTATGTCGCATCGCTACCCGCGTATGAAAATAAAAATAATAACCGGTTATTTCACAACGCGTCCGATTTCGGATCGGTAGAAAAGGAACGAAAAATAATATTTTTTATCGCTTATTCTTTTCACTCCTTGTGGAGTATGCTCAAATAGTCTCCCCCAGGCACGGTTGTCGCTGTTTTTTTTTCCTCGGCGCTCATAAAATGCCGCTCTGATGTTTTTTTTCTTATATCTCCCTCCTCTTGCTCGGGCGACAGCGGAATGCTGAGAGGAAAGGAGCCAAGGATATATACACGACGTTCTAATGTTTCCGTATGGCTTTCCTTGTTTTCGCGATTGCGACGACAGCAGAATGAACGAGAAAAAAATGTAGGCCCGATCGCGGTTTATCACGCGTGTCGGAGGAGACTCCGTATTGTCGGATGAAACGAAAAAAAATGAGAATCGGGTTTCGGTTGACTTTTTTAAAATAACAATAATGCTTTGTCTTTTCTTTCCTCCCGCGATCGAGCAAATCTATTCATTGTTTGTCTACTGGCAGCGGTGTTCTTTTTTAATATTTCCCAAAATCGAGGCGACGCGTCGCGACGGTTCAAGCCGGGGTTTTTTTTATCGAGGCAAAAGTACGGCATTTTAAGCAAATTGTCGGCGGATTATGCGAAATCTCTTAAGCAAGTCGGGCGCATTGCGTTTTTTTTCTATCTCATAAACTTCTTTGTGTTTTTTTGTATCGAGTCTCTTTCAGGTGCATTTTATTCGAGTGTCAAGTATGAGAAACGAGTGTACGGTCAAATTTTTTGTTTTATTATTTTTTAAATTGTTATTTTCAAGTCATTTACGTCAGTGAGGGGCTCGATGCGGTAAGATGTATACATAAAATGTATGTCTACTTGATCGCTCAGAAGCTAAAAGTAATTTCTTGAGTTTGTCGTCATTTATAATGACACCACCGTAAGTCTGTGAGTTCACGACGCTAAAATTAGGCATACCTAAAGAGTTACTCGACCCATCAAAACTTTTGGATATTGTTGCGGAAATTTGTAGCTTAGCAGCTGTAATGTTACCGTATACGTCTCTTACATTCCAACTCCTTAAGAGTACAAGAAAGAGGAATATCGCCCTAAATAAGAGGCTTCGGATAGTTACCGTTTTAAACGAATTAGTTAAAATATTTGAAGTATTTACAGTAGTCTTTTCGGTGCTGCTGTTGTGCAAGAGTGAAATATTTTTTAAATGCCTTTATTGGGTTTTTCTCCCTATTGGGAAGAAATATGCCAAGGTTGGACAGTTAAATCGTGGAGTTCAAACATTGAAAGAACACGAGAATAACAATTTTTTCCTACGAATGTCGGATTTATTTCGACAGTTGTCCGTCCTTAATACGCGGACGAATATCGAGAGATTCGAAACGTCTTTGCACTTATTACAATTCCTCCGTCCTTCATGCGCGACAATTTCAACGAATAAAGGGCACTTTAAACTCTTAACCATCGTAAATAGATAATAATGGGAGAAATAACCAACGGCAGCGTTCCTTCAGTGCCAGGTCTCGAAGAGGATAACATTATTACAACATGCTCCTATGATTTCCTTCCTCGGAAATGTTGATAGGTTGTCAGAAAAAGTCCAATTTCCCGATTTTTTTTATCCAATCCGATAATCCGATATCGGCTCTTATTACGCGGTATCCGCTTGGGCGGTTCCTGATTCGTTTCCTTCTGTTAGTTTATTTTTTCAATCGATTCCCACGCCATCTTGTGACGGAATCTGTCGATGGCACTTGCACGCGGATTTTGAAATATGCCAGGGACTTAGAGGCTGTCCGTGATTAGCCTAGACAATATACAGTTGCCAGGTCGAGCTGACTTTATTATTTTTTTGTTGTCATGGAAGATAAAAAGCGTAGCGTATCGGTGTGGAATTTGAATCTTAGTAATGTTACGCATTCACACTCACACATACATATATACTTACATATTTATTTATTCCGTTGACAGATTAAGGGAATTCTTCGGATGTAATTTATTAAATCGTACCCTACTTCGCAATACATTTTGACTAAAAGTCGTCATGCACCGTATATTAGTTTTCTGGCATTTATTTTTCCAGTGTCGGTGAAGTTGTCGTTTCAGAAACGTTCAGCTTGTAGATTCTCGGTCAAAGTAAAAAAAAAAAAACATTCGAAGGTTTACTTAAACGCCACTTCAAAGGATTTCCTGTTCTTATCCCCTGATCCCATGTTTATCGTTCGAAAGCAATTGAGAAATAAGAGTCAACCGCGATGTCAATTTGGAAATCCGAGAAAATTGTCCGTGGCCTACATCCAGGACATCGTAAATCGCGTTGGATTTTTATTTTCTTGGAACCAATCATGCGAATGATGTAAGTAGTTTAAATAGGTTGACATTTCATGAATAAAATTGAGAGGGAAAAACTAATAGGAAGTTGAAAGGCAAATTTGTCTTTTTCTATTATTTTTCGGCGTGATTCGAATTACGGCCATCAAAATCATTATTTTTAATTAAAATTTAAACAGTATATTTAATTCGTAAAGATGAGCTGCCGAGTACTATAAGAATCGAAAGCAAAAAGTTGAGATTATTGAGTTAGCACAGTGAAAATTTTACAGCAGAATAATCGATACTTCAAAGTACATAACTTGAATACTGTGCTATACCATACGCAAAGCCATTTCAGCAGTGCTTAAGCCTTTGAACGTAATAAAATTCTAAGGAAATGAGAACTTGCTCCGCAATTCATCCTATTTTAAACTCACATTTGTTTTATCCGTTTTATCTAGTTGAATGCGCGACAACCCGTGTTTATTCGTGTATCTTCGCACGCTTCCCCATTCCTCTTTCATGTCGCCTTTCAATTCCCTCTCCGACGCGTTTTGATTTATTTATCATCGTGTTTCTTTGTTTTCCGTCCATAAAATTTAAATTTGATTCCCTTTTCAAATTTTCTCAATTTCAATTCATTTTTTTGCATTCGCCCGCTTTCGCCGTACATAATGCATTTTGACATCCGGTGTCATTTGTTGTTTTCCGACGCGTTTTGTTTCGGAAAATTAAATTTGTTCTTTTTTTCAAAATTCGTTATCGACTTTTTCCCCACACTCATATTCGCTGTCGTATTTTCCTTTCGTTTGCTTTTTAATTCGTTATTATTTTTGCTCGGGCTCGCTTGTTTTACTTTTCGCCCCCATTATGCGCAGTTATTTTTTCCTGCGCGTCGTTCCACCATTTTGTTTCGCTCGGTCTTTGTTTTTATTTTTCAGAACTCTTGTTTTGTTTGCCGCTGTTCTTTTATTTTTGTTCCGCCTGCGGATTTTTTCAAGAAAAAAAAAAGTTGACGCGAACAATTTAACTCGTATGTATGTTTCGCCAAATAGGAGAAAAGCGTGCTGGGTGAGTTTTTTCCCCCGGCAAGCAGTGGAAGAGAGAGAATCGTTTGAAGGCGTAATATCCTATTGACGGTATTTTCAAGGGGAAGACGGTTTCGCAAAAGGAGACTGAAAAGGATATTTATATATGGAGGATATGGTATGTTGTGTAGGGTTTTTTGCGGTCTCCATCCTTTCTTCTCCATCTCCGTTTTCCCCGACGTTATTCAACAGCCTCACGGTTATACGCGGCTATATGCTCTTCTGGCGTATCCAGTTATCTGAGCGAGCGCATCTTTTCACTCACATTTCCGAATGATTGGTGCAGAAGAGAAGGAAGAATGTAGAGAGGGAGAGAGAGAGGCTTTCTTTCAGTTTTTCCAGACCCTCGCGCTATCACGTGATATGACGTATACCTTCCTCCGAAGTGGAATTCTCGGGAGTTTATGGCAGTGATTTGTAGCTCTCTTTTCCTCCCTTTCTTCCTCCCTCTCTTACCCCCTCTCCCCCCCCTTCCATCTCTCCCCTCCTTATTCCCCTTATTTCTTCCCTTCTCCCCAACGATGTCTTTGCACATCCGGAGTGGGGACTCTACAACACGCGAAGATTCCTCGCCTTATTAAAAATATGAGCAAAAGTTTGAGAATTAAAAAAAAAAGTCGAATTACAAATGAATAAAATTCCTCATAAGAGAAATTTAAAAACTTCTCAGGCGATGAAAAGTATTTACTGCGTTGCTGCGAATGGTTCGTTAAGTGGAAGGTTTTCTATTATACAAAATTCCTTCTAATTTTTCTTTCCTTTGATTATACAGTAAAATCCCGCTATACGTTGTTTCGCACATACGTCGCCAATCAGTTAAGGAACATGTTTCGTTATAAGTTGTGTCGCTTCGCATATACGTCGTTTGTGAAATACTAAAAGCAGAATTTCAGAAATTCAAATTGCGGTGCATAAATTATAACTATAACAGTAAAAACCCTCTATTCGGCTTTTATAGACAATTATTTTCGGTGATTTCTGAATTTATTATTGCAATCGGTTACTGGTTGTTAGGATTAAGTGTATATTAAACCCTAGTAGCAATGATGGTAAACACATAGTGGTAACACTCTATCGATATGTATTATTTGGGAAACAAATGTGTCACAAAATATCCGCCAGGATCGTAACCCCTAACTTTTATCATAGTTCTTATGGTGATCTTTGTTTCGCTATACGTTGTGTAGCGGTGTATTACTGTAGCTTCCTTTGGTCTTCCTATGTGCTTCTTTACGTCTTATGTGCACTTCTATATCCCTCTTCTGTTCCTCCTCTTCCACTACTATCCTCTTCCCTTCTATTCTCTCCCCGTCTATATTTTCTCTTCCTCTCTCCCTTTCACTTTCCTCTCACTTTCCCTTTCTTCCCCCTTTCTTTCCCCCCTCCCTTCTCCTTTTTCTCCATTGTTCATGCTATCTCCACCAGCTTCCCACTCAATCGTATCTTCTCTCTACCATTTGTTCCTGTCTCTCCCCTCTCCTCCTCGTCTTCCCCATATCTCTTCCTCATTTTCCCCCCGTATCTTCCGTATTCCACAGTTTTTCTCTTGTTTTTTTCTTTATTTCGAAGTTTTCCCCCCCGCATTTCGCATCCCTTTCATCACCAGAACGTTCCCACAATCGTTCCGGTGCTACTTGTTGATGTATCGTGTTTTTGTTTACTTTTTTCTTATTTTATTTTTGGCTCATCCGGGATTTATTTGTGAAAGTTCTGATGCTTTTGTTTGTGTGTGTGTGTGCTTCTCTCTTTCTTTCTCTACGTTTCCTTTTGATTTGGTTTTTGCCCTTTCTTCCGTGACGTCTCCTGGAAACGCATGGCTTTTTCTTTCCGCGCTTGACTCTCGGAAGGGAGTCGGGGTCTGAGTGCTCCGTCCCTGGAAATATTACTGGCGCGCCTCTTTGCATGCCTTTGTTATTCACCCGTCGTCCCGATGTTCTTTTTCGAGCACTCTTCAGATTTTTCGAGCAAATAAAAAGGGAACGCGACAGATCAAATGACATTTAAGTTAATCCGTCGGTTTTAGTTCAAATTCGCGGCGACTGTACCGAGCTCTGGTCTGTCTCGTGCGAACTGCGACGAAGTTTTATTTTTTTATGTATAAAACTACAATATTTTACCGCGACTCAAACGCGAAAATGCGGCGTTTTTATGGTCAGATGCATGGTAAAGATTTGTGTGTGTGCGTCGTCGCGGTGTTTCTCAAATAGGAAAGTGCACTCAGGCGTACATATAACAAGTTAGGAAAGTGTACAACGTATCACAAATGGGCGCGTTTCGTGCAATGGAGTATCAGAAGGAAATTACATACCTGTACGTAAGGGAAATAGCGTTTTATAGTTATTTCCTTCGTCATAAACAATCCATTTTCTTCCTATTTAAAAATAGTGCATGCACACTTAAGGAAATTAAACGTCTGTTTGTGAGATTGTTTATGTTAGCAACAATGTAGAAGTAACCATGCAAGAAATTTCAACTCGATTTAAGAATTTCTTGTTCGATTTTAAGAATAACAGCTACTCCTACAATAAAAATGTATAGGAAAATAAATAACCTAATTTATTAGTTCTACAAGTTTTATTTGAGAAATATTTTGATATGAGCAATACTTTACGGGATATGGCGAAAATTTAATTTTTTGTCACCAGTAAAGTGGTACTCCTGATTGACTTACGTGATTCATTTTTGCGATTTTCTTATTATATTTTATTATAAGTCCTTAATATCAAATTTCATGAAAATCCGTTCTGTAGAAGCCGAAAACGAACATGCGGACGGACGGACGGACGGACAAACCGACGATAATAGGTGCTCACGCCGGAAGCGAAACGCGCCTAAAAAGGGGAGTTACGCGAGCGACTGAACGATCTCAATATGGCGATGACAAATGAAAGGCGAATTACGGGAGAGAGAGAGAGCAAAAAAGGAGTCATTAGACAGGGAGAGATGGGAGTAAAAATAGGATTTAAGAATATAAATCAAACTTATAGGTACTCTCGAGTTAACCATGGGAAAAGAAAGGAGACTGCAAGAAGCGAGGTTTCTTTCGCGAGATCCCGACGAAAGGCTTATACGATTTCTAGATGGGTGTGTGTACTATATATGTATGCGTATAATATATATGTATGCGTATATGTAGGTGTATATACGTATACATATATTATACGTTGTCTCATATACGCAGTATAGTTTATTTTATATTTTTTACCTTTAAAATACAAATATAAATAATTTTATAAGTGGAAGACTATAAGTGTACGTATATATATACGTATACATATATATTATACGTTGTCTCATATACGCACTATAGTTTATTTTATATTTTTTATCTTTAAAATGCAAATTTAAATAATTTTATAAGTGGAAGACTTTATATGTTGCGACCTGAACGCCGCCCCTCAGAAGCCCGCGCACGAGTATGACAGCACATGCCTGTGGCCGACCCTATTTGTTGGTATATACTATATACACAAAAAAGTATATTTATAATGCGCCTGTATATCGTCTCCGAAACTTGTATTTGGAATCATGTAGGATATTGTAAGCCCGATCAAATGTAGACACTCTGTTGTAGTGGTTTCACACATTTAGTCGAAGAGAAACAAGCGCTGGTATTATTGCGTGTGTAACGTGTCAAGATTTTATGCGTGTCAATGCGTGGAGGATATCGTCGGACGGGTTATGGGGAGAGAAATAGAGGGAGGCGAGGTGAAAAAATGAGAGGGAGTAAGAGAGAGAGAGAGGGATGAAGGGTGGACGAGTACACGTACCTATAATGGGAGAGGATGGAAGAGAAAATGGACGAGGAAGGAATGACACGCGGAGGAATAAGGGGGAAGCGTTCCCTCTTCCATTTCTCCGTCTCTTCCCCCCGAGGAGGAATCGGGCGAGCTGTCACGCGAGGCAATGATTTGTCGTTTTCCTTTGTCGCAATGAGGCGGCCTCCGAGATGGAAGGAGAAAATTGGAGGAGAGAAAAAGGGAGAGAGGTCGGTGGCATGATTGGAGGGAAGGAAGGTTTTTGGAGTGTTTGGTAGGTTTGCCGCGGAGGAAAATGAAATAGAACATCTGGTTGGGTTTTGGGTGGGGTGGTGTGAAATGACCTGCAACAAGGGTCATAAAAAAAGGGAGGTAGATCACGGCGGCGCTGCATTAAGGCAGAAAAATGTATGACGGGGAATGGTTGTTTCTAAATTATAAGTTTTTAAAATAAATGATTGCCATTAGCTCTCAAATCCTTTTTTACTTTCCCCATACGTAGTAATGGGAAAGTATTGTATTCATGAAAAAAATCGACTTCGAGATTTCAACGGAAATACATGTTTTGAGGTCCCTAGAACACGTTTAGACTATTTTCGGAATGATGTCTGTGTGTGTGTGTGTGTGTGTGTGTGTATGTTAGTGTGGGCGCTCTAACTCAAAAAGTACATACCATATCGTTACCAAACTTCATATATAACACTTTAACATGAGCACAAAGAACTGATTAGTTTTTGGACAATAACGGATAACCGGAAGTCGCGGTTTATTCGAAACCCGATTCGGTTTTTGCGATATTTCTTTGTTAAAACATCATTATTGTATATACAATTCTAAACAAAAGTTACAGAGAATGTAATTTCCTACAGTTTTCATTTGAAACAATTTTCTATAGGAGTTATTGTTTAGGAGTTATTTATAAATAACCGGTTTTTCGGTTTCCGTTAGATATCTCCTTAAAAACATCGTTATTGGTAATCGTCGTAAGGACCAAAGTTGTAGAGAATAATATTTCTTCAAAGTTTTGTTTGAAACTAATTTTCGTAGAACCATCCATTTCGGATATATTTCGCTTTTTCTTAATACCAGCCTACAGCGCCAACACCATGTAGCGGTGAATTCTGTAAACATTCAAAATATACGTAATTTACGGCAACGACGTGTCTTCTTTTACGATACGAAATAATAATTTTGCCTTATAATGCTACTCATAATAATTTAAATATCTATACCCCAAATATGGAGAAAGTCATGTGTTGGCCACATCAGATTTTTTTATAATTCTAATTTTGATTTCTTCCCTAGTATAATCGACTAGTAATATAAAAACGAATAAGAATATTATAAGGACCTTTACATTGTGAAATTTCATCTTTAACAAATTTATGTGACGAAAACGTATAACAATATTTTCACATGGAATGCTTAACCTAAATTGATTAAATCGTGTGTTAAAGTAACTGATGAAGAATGAGTCTTCGAGGGAAAAAAATCAGGAGGCAAGTGAAGAAACGTGCTTAAGAGGAGCAGAGAACTTAATGAAAGAAATGGCGGAAGATGAGAGCAAATAACGCTAAAGTAGTATAGATGTTGGAGTGTTGGGGACAGATCAATTTACTGGGACAGCGAATGAGAATAGAGGAAGGATATGTGGGAAGAAGAGAGGGTTAATACCGATAAATATATCACACTGAAGGAGAGAGAGAGAGAGAGAGAGAGAGAGAGTGGGCGTCTAAGAGGAGAGAAATGATTCGGAAGTAGTCGAAGTAGTCGAAAGGGGTAATTGATAAAATGGGACGCAGATGAGGTACGTGAAAAGGAGATGTGATAAAATAGAAGGGAAGGGAGACGAAGGAGAAGCGAGGTAATAGGTCTGAAAAGAGAAATAGTTATCTAAAACGGATGCCGCATTCACCAGTCAGTTGCAGAAATGCGGCCCTCTCATTGCTCAGGATCTACCGTAAGTGGGTGCAAGGTAAAGTGATAATGGACGAGAACGGAGTGACTTTGAGATACGGAACGCTATTCAAAATCTTTTATCCAAATAGCTTAAATACTGCATAAAGATACACGCTATTATTGGTGATTCTTGAAAAAGAGTTTTAAAAAAACATTTAGGCTCACCATTGTAAGATGCGGCCGACCACGTATTTCAGATTCATCTGTTTGGCCACCGTGCAATTTGAGATCCCTTCCGCATGGGGAAGGAAAGGGTTGGTATATTAGGAGAGTGATAAAGGAAGAGATGGTTTGAGGTGTCTCTATGCGAGGGCGTGGTCGCCCTCTTTTCCCTCTTATTCTCTCTCTCTCTCTTGGAATTACCCCTCTTGATGACTCCTTTGAGCGTGGAGTTAGGCGGGGCGTGCGTGGGTCGTTGGCACAGAGATGAAGAGGGAGAGATGGAGTTAGAAAGAGGCGTGGTCGTGTTTGGGTCTCGCGAAAAGGGCGATGAGCAAAAACTAAGGTATGGGATTTGGCAATTAGCATTCTATTGTTGCTGCTTCCCCTTTACGGTGCGAGGCAGTGGTTTGTGTTTTCGGTTGCGTCGTTTTCCCACTCTCGTTCTCTCCCCGTGTCGGGCGGAGGCTGCTTTATGAAGGCGGAAATCCCTAACAAATGATCAGGGAAGGTTGATTGGTATTTGTAGAGATAATCTGTTTCTCGTACGGTGGAAGGTGGTTTATAAAGCAGAAGGAGAAAAAGATGTGGTTTATGTGAGTTTTGGCATACGTCGATATCGTTATTTATCTAAACAACGAGTACGAAGTATTGAGATTAATTATCGATTTAAGCGGAAAGGGGAAAAACTTTGGAATCTCCGTTTGCGAATCATCCGAGAGAGAAGTGAGCGATAAAGCTTTCAGCTCGAGTCGTTTGCTTCGCAGTAGAAATACTTCGATGTTTATGAGAGCGACAGAATAAATTACTTATAAATCGAACAGTATCGCATCTATTATATTAGATGATGAAGATTTGGAAAAACGTGAGAGGTACAGTTGTGTAAGGATATATTAACCAAATTCGGAGAAAAATTCCTTCGTGTGGTGTCTTTACTTTCCGAAAGTTAATGCACGAATTAAAAGAAACCTTTTCTTCCTGCAATCGAGTCAGATTTATCAAATATCAGTTTATTTCACAAAGATAAGCGAAGTTTTTTTGTTAAAGGAAAAATTACGTCTTATTGAACATATTGTCTTTCTCCATGCTCGTCAGAGCGTGGCACAGAACGCTGATGCAACCAGCGGACGGTTTATCGAGACATGAATGAGCGATTGTAATGCCTTATTTTCTCTTTTAAATCAAAAGGAAGGAATAAAAAAAAGATAATGTTTCCCCAACGCAGCGTCGCATTAATTAAGGCGAGTTATTTCCCCGAAATTAAAAAAAAAAAGAATAATTATCATCCTTTCGTTGTGCGTCCATCATCTCTCATCATGCACCAATTATGGAAGAGTGGTTTTTACATAAAAGAGTCGCGAGGGCGCGCGTGCGTGCGTGTGTGTGTGTGCTCTCGCGAGAGGGGGGGGAGGGGGGGGGAGGGTACGAGTGGGAGGTATCTGCATCGAGCGATCTTTCACCTGCAAGGACGCCGCGGTGACTCACGGGAAGTCGGAGGAGGCATTGTGAAGAGATGTATTCAGTTGAGGGGGAGGGAGGGAGGGAAGGGGATGACCTCTCGGTCGCCTAGTGTGGGAGGAAGGAGGGAATCTCACCCACCCACGCTGCCTCCCTCACTCTGCTAAGAGGACCTCACAATGAGATTTCATTAGCGGCACGCCCACATTGCATCCCGAAGGATGGAGAAAGGAGTCGGGGAAAGAGGAGGAGGGAGGTTCTCTGCCGAGGTATTATGGGAGATACGAAGACGAGGATAGGTTGGTGACGCTGAGGCAGACAGACACTATGGCCTTTTTTTTCCTGCGGCGCGCGGTAATTGATGAAAGGGGGAAAAACATTATTTCGCGAGTTACGAAAACTTTTTTTCCATCGCTTTCTACTCTCATGTTTCTCCGTCGCCATATAAAGAGAGCCAATCACGGCCGCTATCAACAAGCTCAACAATGCAGCCAAATTATACTCCATTGTGAGAGGTTTTTTGTTTAGGGGGATAAAGAAGATAATGAAAGGCTTTTATTTCCCGTCGATGGAGAGAGAGAGATAAAAAGGACGATGGACGTAGATGGGAATTAAGAATCTATAATCCGAACGATCTGGGAAATATTTTCTGCGGTTTTAACCCTTTTATTCCCAGCGGAGGGAAAAATCGAGGATTCCCTTCGCGATCGCTATCAGGACGGCGTTGAAATTCGCTGCCGAGATAATGGTCGTGTTAAATCGGAAAGTACGTGCGAAGTTACATGGAATGGATCCCGTATCGATTATTATTTCCGCGAGATGAAAGGGAGAAGACAAAGCCGTAAACATGCGGGCGTTTTATTAAACGAAGGCGCGGTGAATAGGAAGGGCTGCGTGCGGGGTAAAATTACTGAGCAGGGAAGGATTTCCTCACCAGATGGCAGTCGCGTAGGCGATGTAAAACGAGGGCTTAGCGGCGTTGATTCACCGCTTGCTACAATTCTGACTGCAGTCGCGAATTCAACGGAGGAACGCAAGAGGATTACATTCCGGACGAATTTATAACCGAGAAAACGCGGGGGAAGATATAAAACAAAACGAACGCTAATTGTCTGTCCGTTGGTTTCTTTTTTTAATGGATGAGAATCATTGTCGGATGTTAGATCGCTAATCGGACGGTACTCCGCCCACGTTTCCGCTTTTGGAATCGTAATGCGATGGAATTCTGGTATTTAAAAAAATCTTAAAGATTATCGGGTTGATGGGAATACTTGGCGGTCATTTTTACAATGCTCTTTTTTTCCTCTTGGCGGCAACTTTAATTTGCGAAGGTTGCTTAGTAAAAATAAAAGAGAGACGTGTTATTAATGCTCGCTTTATTAGATTTTTTCCTTATTTCTTAAGAGGATAGATGAAATGGGTTTCAAAATAAAATGTTTTAGATTCGAGCTAAAAGGAAAGGTCGTGTTCTCGGAAGAAAGTAAAACTTACGTCGAAAAAATAAAAGGTTTCGGAAACTGCCGGGTAAACATTTATTCTTCTCCCTGCGGTCATAAATTTTTATTTTAATTTTTATCCCCTCTTATATATTTATTTATACGTATTTTGTGCGCCACTTTTTTACCGGAGCTTCCAGTTTTTAAGGCAGCTCGTATCCATCACGTGACCCCTAATAGCCGCTTTCATTTGTTGTCTCTCTTTTTGGCCTCGGTTTAATGTCCTTTCACTTTCTGTCCCTTAATCTTCCCTCTCGTGTTTACCCTAGCCTTTCGTCTCTCTCCATCTCCCCTACCCTCCCCTCCCCCATCTCCTGTCTCTCTCTCTCTCTCCCTCCCCCCTCCTCTCTCTCTCTCTCACTACGTTTTCTTTTATTCTTCCTCCGCCTTTTTTTTATACTTCTCTCTTACTGTCACGATCCCGCCCTACGCGTAATAAAGCTGTTAAGATGACGCTAAAGATTGCCACTTTTGCCGAAGAAAAACTATGCGTCTGAAGGAATATCTCCCTTTGGTAATCTTTATTGTCTTTACCTCTTTCTTATACGTCTTTCTTTCCTCCCTCTTTCACCATTTCTGCTTTTCCTTATTTGACAGTTTTCATCTTTTCCCCCATCCTTTCTCTCCTAAAGTACCGAATATTCGCGTGTTTCCTAGGGTTCGTCTTTCTTCATCGTCTCGTGTCTTGTTTTTATTTTCCTTTTCCTTTCCCTGCCATTATTATTCTCTCTCTTTTGTCGTCTCGTGAATATTTGTTCGAGGGATGAGACGATTCGTGCTATCATTCTTTATGGGAAGACTTAATTCCAGTTTGCTTTGATCTTCGTAAAACGAATTCTTCGCCCTCCCCCAATAAGGGTCTATTAGAGTGACTCAAACACAAAGACGCACTAATTTTCGATTTCTCCATTTCACGGAATAGTTAGGAAATCTTTTGATCGTAAGGCTACTTTTTTTGCTAAAGTCGCAAATCAGCGTAGTTTCTCAAAACAAACAACTTTTAAAATGTTCATTAATTAGATGTTCTCATTGATTTGCGCATTTGATGAGCCATAGAAGTTAATTACATTCCCCTTTGGATAGCGACAGTTTTTATCCGTGCGGCTCAATCCATATGTCACGCATAGATATTATACGGAAGAATCATATTATAATTTCATGATTTCTTTTTCGCTTTTTAGGTGTTTGATTGACATTATGTGTAATTTTCAATAAAATTCAAAGATTCATACCTTAATCCAACGGAAAAATACGTATTGTTACGTAGGTGTGTATAAGACCGTAGGGAATTTGATGTACCGTCTTTCAAAATGTTACACGAACTGAAAATTGAGCGAAAAAATTCTTCTCATTAGCACCACTGAAGAAATAATTTTTCAAAAATAATATTTAAGGTATAACTTACTTTGCAGCAATATCCTGCTTTATCTTGACTCCGTCTCTTTTTTTCACGAAGGTCATCATGGCTAGCTCTCTCCGTCTAAAAAGGGATTTTTAAATAAACAAAGGAAAATATTTATATACGCAGAGCTAGCGTGAGAGAGAGAGAGAGAGATCGACATGTCCTCAAAAGTTTTTTTCCCGCCCGATTCTCCAGTTCGCGGAAAAGCGTCTCTCTTATCCCTCATTTTTTTTTTAAATAATACGGGTGAAACCCAAAACACTCCGTCAACAACAATCGCTCCGGAAAATGCGAGTCGAAGGGTCTAGTCAAAATAGATCCGACCGCATTCTTTTTTCTTTTTTAACGGCCTTAGGATTTTTTACTCCTCTTTTCTTTCCAAAGCGGATCTTACGAATGAAAACACCCCGACCATGTCGAGGGAAAAAATCTTCTCCATCCATTATCTACCACACGCAATACACACTTTCTCCGCTCCAGGTAAGAGCCGATGGAGAAGGGTGGTGATGGGGGATGAGGCCGAGGCAGGGAGGAGGTCGAAGCAGGGAGGAGGCGGAGGCATCGCAGAGGTTGAGGGAGAAGTGGGAGGTTAGAGGCCCGCAAAAGAAAAAATTGTCAATCGAAACTGGATACGCCGTCCGTAACCTGACACGTGGTCGGGAGAAAGGAATTTCATTTTTTTATTCAGCCTTTCCCGGGCTGATGCGCAAACCAGAGGTGTGGGTGGGTACCTGCGGTGGCTTTGGAGGCGGTGGAGGAAAGGAGTGGGTGGGAGGTAAAAAAGGTTGCGGAAAGGTAGGGGTTCGGGAGGTAGGGTTATAGGAGGAAGGAAATACGCCAGGGAGTTGAGTTCGGGAGCAGGAGGAAAGTGGTTTTGTTGATGTTTTTTGGATGGAAGTATTTGTGCTTCCGTGCTCGGGAGAATGGAATTATGGGTAACCGTAGAAGCCGTATTTATTTCCCACCTCGCTTTCTGCCCATCCATCCCTCTCGGGACCTCCCCCTCCTCCATCCCCTCCCCACGGCGCCTGCCCCCCTCCCCCTTTCCCGTTCCCTTCTTTCCATCCCCTTTCGCATTCTTCCACCCCCCCCCTCCCCACCCTTACCCTCCCCGCGACCCACCCTGCGCAGTTTCACCTTTTCAACCAGAAGGGGTGCTTCCCTTCGTTCGCCATCGCTTCGGTCGGCTCATTTGTTTTTTTTATGACTCGTCTGGTTAATGAACCCTAACTCGCGTTTAAAAAAAAACAGCGGTTATGTTCTCCTTCGTGTTCATTTTTTCGAAGGGGTGGTTGCGGTCGATGTATTTTTTATAATCTTGGTTAATTTTAGTTTTTTTATTAATCCTGCGCGTAATCGTCCGTGCGTTTCTCATTCCCGGTTGGGAGGTTTTCGCCTCCCTTGTTTTTTACCTCGTGCGTTGCGAGCTTCTTTTGTTTTATTTTTTTCCCAGTTTTTTCTCGGATTATGACATAGTTCACGGTTTAACTTGGCTTCTAAGTTGTAAGTAAACCTAAAAGCCTATATAAGAATAAAAATGGCAGTGGAATGCTAAAATGTAAATCTGGAGTCAATCACGGCTTAATGCCCCGTGGAATGCCTCTTACGAAACGCCACCTTAAAACCACAAACCGCATAATTAAATGAGGAATTGTTAATCCTAGTTAACAGCATATAGTCAGAGCGGGTATTTAGACTTTGCTGGTGCGGTTAAGTTCGAAATTAAAATCCAGGTTTGTTTACTCATGTAGTTAGCCTTTTTAGTAGTGCTACTATTATTTACTTATGTTTTGGCACTTACTGGATTTGAGAATCATCGAGCTTTAAAAGAAATTAACACCTAAGAATCAAAACATGAAAATATTGAGCCATAAACAAGGTTTTGAAAAGTCAGGCGCTCATCTCGTCTACAATGCAGCCGTCTTCGGTGGAGATTCACAGAAAAAATGTACATTCTAAAAAAATAACTAGTGCTGCGGAATTTTTTTTTTAATACGAGTGATGCAGCGTTAACATGGGTTCCGTACTTAATTTTTGGTAAGGCTCCTAATGAACCACATAATTTGTAGATGTGAAAAACTACCTAAATATATCCAAAACATCGAAAATTATCTAATAGTATGTATTCAGGAAAATATAGTCTATATTGTGACGTAAGGACCGTTAATAGGATTTAATCGACTAATCTATTTTAGCACGTTTCGTAAAATGACACGTGATAAACGTGGCTTTGCAAGTAACATTCATTTAGTGGAAAGGCGCAAGGATTTTCAGATCTCTTTTTGGGTTCATTGCTATTCGCATGCTACCTGAAATTTATTTAAAATTCCGAAATTGGACGATATTCGAGGCAGTTTCTTTCATCCGCACGCTTTCTAAGTCACGAACCCGATCGTTAATAACCAACCCGAGTGCGGTAATCCCAACGGGAGACGCAGTGCTCCATATTGTCGCACTCTTTATTCCATTACCCGTCTTTATTCTCTCCAATATTTCCCCATCCTTTCCAACCGCTCCCGATTCTCTGCACGTCTCCCCTTTGGAAATAAAAAAACCTAGCAACCACTTACCGCGGAGGCGTTGCTGGGAGAAAATAAGAGCATCACATACCCGCCCTTCTCCTGTTTCTTTGTCGGCCTCCCTCCATTTCCCCCATTCCCTTCACTCTTTCTCCTTCCCGTTTACCTGCCTCCTTTCTTTCTCTTATTTTCTCTTTCTCTCTCTCCTCTTTCCTATCCCTCTCACTTCCTCTCTCTCTATTTTCTTCCTTCCTGTATAAAAGTTTTTGCTTGCTCTTCGTACTTCTCTCTCATTCCCTCTTTTCATTTCTCCCTCCCTCTTCTCCCTTCCTATCTCCCTCCCTCCTTCCTGTCTCCTTCCCTCTATTTTTTCCCCTTTCCCGCTCTTCTTCTCTCTTCTCCCTCGTTCTCTACGTCCCTCTCCATTTCTCTTTTTCTTCCCGCCTTCCCCTCTGTCTTTTCCCGTCTTTCTCCCTCCTCCCACTTTTTCTACATTTCTCCGTCACTTTCTCCTATCTACATCCTTTTTTCTTTTCGCTTTCCTCTCGCTTCTTCCTTCCACCTTTCCTTCCCTCATTCTCTCCTTTCCTTACTCCCTCCTCCTATCTCTAATTCTCCCCTTCACTCCTTCCTCTCACTTCTTCCCACCCTTCCCCCCCTCTCCCCCTCCCTCCAAATATCCCCATCCCCATTTATACCGCTTACAGTCTTCTGTTTCATCACTCACCTCTTAACTCACCACCACACCGTTCCCCTCCTTCCACTTTTTCTTCCTCTTCCTTCTTCCACCCATTTCCACTTGTCCTGCGAACCGCACACATCCTACTCTCTCTCCTTCTCCTCCTCCTCCAGCCCTCGCTTGCTCGTAAAACTCTCCACACCCCCTCTTTGCGGAGGCGTTAAGAGTTATGTACGGGGCAAGTTTCCCGCGGACCTCACAATCCCACAATTCTCTTCCCTCCCTTCTCTCTCTCTCTCCCTCACTCACCGCCGTACGAACCCGTCTCACAAGAGGGGAAATAAAAAAAAGTAGAGGGAGAGAGAGAGAGAGAGAAAAACCTCCTCTCAATTGCCCCTTGGGAGTTATTTTTTTAAAGGGCTTTTCTGGAAGAACAGCTGTACAATTGTCGCGCCCTTTTTTTCCAGTATACTGCGCGTATAACGTCTTCAGTTTTTTCCCCTCTTCCTTTCCTTTCTCCTTTCGGTCTCGGATCCCAATGACTTCGCGGCCGTAAAAATGGTCGTCCTTGGAAAAGGAGAGTTTTTATTTTTGTATTCTCGTCGGAGAGGTGCGTGCGTGCGTGTTGCGAGGAGCACAATTGGAGCAATCTGTACTCTTGCGGTTTAGCTCTCTCTCTCTCTCTTTCCCTCGGTTCCTCTTCCTCACTCCCACAAGACGTGTTCTTCTTTACGACGCTTCACGATGTGCTGAGAGGGAAAGTGCGTCGGCGTAGACCTAATAAGATCGAGAACGGCCGTCGCAGTTTTTCTTTCGCTTTACTTTCATTTGCGGAATGGGTTATATATATTTTTGGGGGGGGTGAGAGTGGTAAGCTGTCACGGACAAAGAATTCGAGACCGCTTTTTGGTCCTAAAAGTAAATTGACGTGCGTATTTATCCTGTGCGTATACACGCACACGCGTATACATACATTCACTCTGTACCTATTTATTAGAATAATTCTCAAAATTTTTTTTTAGAATTTGCTCTAGCATTAGGTCAGTGACAATTATTCCCTTATTTTCGTTCTACTGCCACCGCCACTAATACAATGTACAATGGCGCATTTTACAGGAAAGAACCATGTGGAGTATTGGTAATTTTTATCAGCAACGCGAAATTCACTTGTGAAATTTGACAATACGCCATAATTTTCCGATACTTCAAAGAATACTGAGGTTAAAAATCTCGAAATGAAGGAAGACATAACATTGTTCATCGGCATAGCCAAAAGTTGTAATATAGTTAAGCAGTACCTAATGACAACCGCGTTTTAGAAGCGCTTCCGACCTTTTATCTCAAAATTTAAAGAGGAAAGAGATAAATTTGAAAAAGGTACGAGGCTCACTCAGATTTAAATCGAATCGAATTTCCGACCTGCAGCCCTCATGTAACGTTCCTCTTCCTCTGAAATTTCTTCTTTCTCAGAATTTCTTCCCCTGTTAAGTGTCGTTGAAACTATTTCACGAGGAAAAATGGGATACGAAGGTAATTCCTGGATAAAAAAATTTTTACGTTGCACGTCAAAAAATTTAGGTGCCGGAATTACCTAACTAAATACAGTACACAAAAATACTTGTATTTTGTCATCATAAAATTGTCATATGTCTTCGGATAACAAATATATCGACAATCATTCCGCCATTTTCTCTCTCTCCAATCCAAGAATAGCCACTTATCGATTCCGCTTTCGGATCTGCCCGACCCTTCAGTCGACGCCTCTCTTTCTCTCGCTTTTCTTTCTCCTCTTACTCTATTAAAGACACAAACGTCCCATTGTACTTTCACGGAAGAATAATTCATTCCTTTCTCAATCACCCCTCAACGGCGTTTTATTCCCGATCCCATCCTCTCTCCTTTTATTTTTAAAAAAATCTTTGCCGTCTCTTTTTCTTCGACGCAAGATTGCACTGCATTACAGGCAGATTTTTTTCTCACCTATTAATCACGCTTCGGACTTTCTTTTCTCTATCTGTTTCTCTCTCTCTCTCTCTCTCTCTCTCTCTCTCTCTCTCTCTCTCTCTCTCTCTCTCTCTCTCTCTCTCTCTCTCTCTCTCTCTCTCTCTCTCTCAACGAATAGGTATAATTGCATTCCATTTCGATTCCTTTCAATTTTTTTTATCAGGACTCCCTGTACTTTAGTTCCCTTGCGTTTGGAGGCCGAACCTTTGCCATCTTGGCGTCTTCCCAAGTACGGCCACGCCTTTATACAACTCGAGAGGGAAAACTTTTCCTCCCAACTTTTTCCTTCCACCCCCGTATATATCCCTCCCTATTGTCTGCATCTCCCTTTTTGACCCTCTCGCTTTTTCCTCCCCAAACTCCCACACCTCTCTCTCTCATATCCCCTTCTCCCCTATTTCCTCAGCCATTCTCTCAGCCTTTACAACGTCAAAATCTCCTTTCATAACGTTTTGGTGGGATGACGAAGATTTTCGTCCCCGCTGTTAAAACGTTATAGATTTTCCTAGATTGTGTTAAAAGTTTTTTTTTTTTGTGGCTCCAAGAGCAGTGAAAAAGTCCTAGTTATGACACGAGGAACAAAACGAGAAGACACTTGTATTAAGAGGTTTAATTTTCCCATTTATAGGTGGCTTTCTATCGAACTTTAAAGGCTTTTCGTTCGTAATGGTTTCTTTGAGTTTAGTTTGAGGCATTCATACTCGGGGACTTCGTGAACAGAAAAATTTTGTTGGTAAAGTAGGCTTACAAATGCTTTTGCCATTGTAGCCGTCAAAATTATCAGTTGGATTTCAGTCATAAGGTGAACTCGAAATATTCTCATTTGAACAAATTGGTGTTAATTATAATTTCACTAATTCGCATAAATCGTAATTTAATTATTCAAAAAATTAAATTGAAAAGAGGACCATAGCTGAATTTTTTATGGCTATAGATATAATTCCCCCATTTATAAAGGCAGTTAATCTTGTTTGCGAAGGAATTCCCCAATTTTCCCTCAATTTTTAGGAAATGATTTCATTATCCGCTGTCTTCTTATAATCCGACGATGAACTGGCCGGAAATTATTATTCACCATTCCATTCTCGAAATAATTGTTTAAACGGGGGCGTAGAGTGCAATTTTTCCATTCCTTTAATAGCTCCAAGCAGCCGTAATATAAATAACATTTTTAGTCGATGTTCGTTTCTCGATGAAAAGCGTTCTTGATAATAACAATCTTCCGGTTACCTTTCATAGAAACTCCCCCACGCGCCCTCTCCAGCTCATTTGTGTGAGACCTTCCTTTCTCTAATGATGTTTTTTCTACCGTCTAGTTGGATTTCCTCCTGTCATTCCAAAATATCCCTTCGCTATTAATTCCTCCATAGTATTGTGAGCTTTCACTATTCCGCTCAGAAAAGGACTTTTATACCTTACGTCATTTTTTCTTCCTTTGACATGCTTTGGATTTCCTGCCGAATAAAATATCTTTTAATCGTTAGATTGCTCAATATATATGTTTATTTATGCACACATACGTATATACACTTACATCTATGAACGTTTTATGTCTTTATCCTCACATAATCTGTTGTAATAATTAAATTATAACATTTTAATGAAACGTTCATATTTGTATGCATTGTTCGGCAATGAGTATCTTTTTTGTGCATTGCCTTTTGGTGTGCCAGCTTAAAAGGTGTTTACCTTTTCAGGAGAAAAAATTTCCGCGTAAAACGTCATTAGGTTTGCACAACTCAACGCTCTTCTTAATTTATGCGATGGGTTTCACTTGTTCTTTTATTTACGGCCAATGAAATCTGGAATTTATTGCGCTTGTCATTTTCGCTTCTGGGAAAATATTTCGCCCTTTTGTAGATATTATTTTTAGGCTCTTAAAAATATATCCTCTTCGCTGTCGCGGTTTAGACATCGTCTCAGTCGTAAAAAAGGGATCGGAAGAACATTGTAAATTGTTAATATATTCTTTTTTCATTCCCAAAATAATTGTTTACATCGGTTATAAACGCGAACATAAAGATTTATGTAATTCATTGCCTTATGGGAGGGATTTATATCGCAGAGAAATCATCGTTATTTTCCTGTCAACTACAAATTCCAAATTTTCGTTCGTAATGCAGTGCAGTGTAAACTGTTTTTTTCCGGCGGAAGTTATGAATAAACTAGACGTTTTGAAGTTTTCACCCACTGAAACATCTCCACGCCCTCAAAACGCGTACGGCTACACCATCCCCATGACGCGGAGGAAGTTTCAAATATTAACCCTTAACAAACAATATTTTTTGCCTTCTAATGGTTTCCTTCTCGCCCTTCTATCCCCCCTCCCTCCCCCACCCCTCTATTTACCCCTCCCCTCTATTTACCCCCTCCCATTTTCCGCCCTCAAAAGACGCCTTTAGACGCGTTGCACGCCGTCATCAAAAATCCTAGCAACCCTTGAACCCTTAACGACCGAGACCCGTTCAGCCCCTTTTAACCTTTTATTATGCCGCAGACATAGGGATATGTTTTTTTAACCTCTCTAGGCTTCTTCCAGGCGCACCTGTATTACAAAAAAAATCTTATGGGATACCATTTTTACCCTTCCAGCTATCGCGTGTCTATAAAAGCCTTTTTTTTCATAAACCCCTTTTTTCATCCTCATGCCCGCGCGCATGCTTTGAAATAGAGGCAGGGTTTAAACTTCATAGGCTTTCAGTCGTCTGGTTCCTCTTTTTATGGAAAAAAAACAGCGCGCGCCGTCGTGATTGCTTCGCTGCGTTGTTTTTTTTGTCCGTTTCCTAGAATTAAAAGGGAGAACAAAAAAGTGTTTGTTTTTTTAAAGGAGGTCATGTAGCTGACTGATTTTAGTCTAGACGAAAAATTTTCAGTGGGAAATTTCTCGTTACGTCGACTGATTTAATTGTCGAGTTTTTTTCTGTGCCGAAGCTCGCCTTCAGAAGAATCGTTTAGCTATATCGTGCTCGCAGTGGAGGGTTTTGGGGCAGTGCCTTAATTCATTAGTCGCTTTGGTTTACGTGAAGACAATTTTAGACCACTTTGATGTCTTACCATTCGTTATATTTCGCTATTCTGTATCCCGTGATTACTTGTCGTTCATTCCAGAAGCTTATACCTGCTTTATTATCGGTTTCATGCGTTTCTTCGCCTTTTTTTAACTGATTCATATACTGATGCGAGTGTATTCGTTACGTTTACTCGTTACAGAGTATGTAAAGTGATACGCCGCGCGTGGAAAATGAATTCGCGTGTCCAAATTTAAATAAACAGCTGCACAGCGATATGGAGTTAATATTAAATAGGTGGTAAGTTTGCAGTCAGTGTCTTTAGTTCATTTAGTTGTGGAATTACACTCCCCAAGGGTAGGGCGACTATACGTTCCTGTTTTCCAGGATGTGTTCCGATTCTCAATGCATATGTATCCGTCTCCCGAAAAAGTCTTTCGTGACAGTGTTTTGTTTCATCGATGACTCGTGCTATTCGAACAGAAATAATTGCTTGAAGGTAATTTGTGTTATATGATACTCTAAAATATTTGTTCCCATTAGTTTCCTTATCAAATTTGTTTTAATTTTATGCACGTATAGTTTTAAATTGAAAAATTATCTGATACTTTTTTAGAAAAATCGTAGCCAAGCTATGCGACATTTGTTTATACACCACAAAACGACAAAAATATAGAATCTCATATTATCTCGTTTTTTTTCTTTCTCAGAACACGTTATGTCCTGGTTTTATGTACTTTCTCATAGACTGGTTAACTTACCTAATGCTAATTGCTGGGGGGAATTACCGAAATTTTCTATTTTTGAGGAATGGCTACATCCGATAATTTTAGTCGAATTAACTTTCTCAAATGAGCTTTTAGGAAAAACGCTTCATGGGCTACCAATCTGACGCAACAGTAGGTATACCCTTCCGACCTTCGTCCTCAGACGACGTAACCCTTTCCTTAAAAAACTTCCATCCCCTCACTTTCTCTCCCCCCACCATTCTCCCCTTTTCTTTCTCTTTCCATCGGCCCATACACACAGACCTCCCTAATATAACCCTTGCGTCACACACACACGAGAAAAAAATACTCCACCTGCTCATTCCTTTCCCAATTCTATTCGAGGCAAAACAACCGAAAGACGTTCCTCTTCCGAAAGGGGAAAAAATAATAAACCTTTAAAAGTCCTTTTCTTACCCTTTCCCTTTCGGCCTCTTTCCTTCCGCTTCATCCTTCCCATCGTGAAAAGAGGACCTCTTTTTTCGGGCCATTTTTTTTAGGGTCCCTTCCTTTTGTAGGGAGGAAAAAAATCAAGAGTAATAACGGCGGGCTTTTTGAAGGTGCCAAAGAGAGCCTTCCTCAACGCGTGTTCGTGGGTGTTTTTGTAGTGCGGTGCGTGTTGTTTGGGGGGGGGGAGAGGTGTTGTTTCGTGTGGACGCTTGAAGTCTTGACAGTCTACCGGAAAACATGTTTTGATTGCCGGCTGTAGAAAAAGATTTTCGTCTCGTTGAGTATAAATACGGATATTTCCGTTCCCTTTTCAGGAACTCTCCGGATCAGAGCGTTTTTTTCACTCGTTCATTCATTAAGTATAATCGAGCGGAAGCTTCATTGTGCCGGCTGCGATGATGAAGGCGGAAATGTATGCTCTTTTGGACGTTATTCTGGTCTACTTAAAAATTTAAAGTCGGGAAGATCTCACAGATTGATTAAGGGCCGACCAATTGTTGGAAAACACTATTTATCGATGGATGCATATTTAAATTTTCATCGGGAAAAATAACGTATTCCTGTTGTGCCTGATTGTCAATAAGAGTCCGTGGTAAATTCTGGTCCATCCTCTTTCCCTTCTCTAATGAGGGACTGCGGAATACCTCGTTAGGTTATGATTCCCGTCGCAAAGAAACGGAGGTTTGGCGGGGGAGGAAGAGGAGGGTGCGGAATGTAAAATGGTGCAACAAATCGCTTCGCCTAACGAGGTGTTGCCGAGGTGCCAATTTAGAAGGTACGTTTCTTTTTTAAAAGAAATGACGGCCCTTATATTACACTTGAGGTATTTTCTATGAAGAGTGGTTGTGTAATTTATCCGTTTTTGGTGCGGTGCTTAAACGAAATGCTTGTAAAGTACGCTGATTGCAAAATGAACTTGGGTTGGAATATTTCTAGGTGAAGACTTGAGCAGATTCCTGCGCACGGTTCATCGCTGTCGCCATTTCGTTTTCTTTGCTATGTGTATTCGTGAATATATGTTTTTGAACATGTACATATGTATAACTGCGCGTGCATATCTTTGCAAGTTCTACTTCATATTCGTGTCGTAGAGAAATGTTTAAACCGTTTAATTGCATTTAATGTATGCTAAAATTCTTCTGGCTTTGTCATCTTTCTTATCTTTACCTCTTAGATTTAAAATTTTTTAAAACGCAGTCCTTTTTCTATCCACATTGAGCATAAACGATTATAGCAGAAAATTCTATTTCATTGGGGAATAATAAAGTTTTCCGACGAAACTACGCCTCTGAACTATTTTAAAGTTTTTCACAAAGTCGATGGCAACTTTTTTCGCCCACAAAAGAATCAAGCAAAAACTTATTAGCGTCATATTTTTAAAGACGTTTCCCTCGTTAAAGCTTTTTAAAGACGTTTTCATTTTGGAACCTTTCCAGTTTATCGCTTATATAAAAAAAAAATAATCCCTCTGAACGAGCGTCTTTAAGGTCGTCTTATTACAATCAGGTCGGTGTGGAAGCGGGAGAGCAATTTTGTCGCAAGAGATAACGTTCTCACTGTCCGGCACCGACGCTCCCGTCCCCTCTCGCCGCTCCCGTCCCCTCTCGCCGCTCCCCACCCCTTTTCGCTCGATAAAAAGAGCTCTGCCGTAACTTTCCTAGTGGTATCAGAGGGAAGAAGATGGTTAGTTGGAAGCGTGAGAGGGTGTCGAGGAGGAGGAAGAGGGGCATTTAGGAATAGGGCGGTTTAGTGGGTCGCACTAAGGAAAGGGTTGTTGGATGGGAATAGGGTGGAGTTCTGCATTGAGAAGAAGGGGGTTCCGAAATATGGAGGAGAGAAGTCCCTTCTTTAGATTTATCGCCTGAAGACGGTGTGTGGAGCAAGTTCTATCGACGCCTCGCAAGATATACGGGCGAAGGAAGGAAAGGAATGGAGAGAGAGGGAGGGAGAGAGGGGGGGGGGGGGAGTGGGAGAGGAAATGCGACGTTCGGAAAGGAAAGGGAGAAAAGGATGGAATGTTTGGAGCTCCGGAGATCTTTGTCGTTTTGCTCCTCCGCGGAATCCTTTTGTGGTGCACTTGCTAACAAGTTTTGATTCACATTCGGGTTTTCGAGTGGTTGGTGCTTTGAGCAATCCTTGAGGACGCTGTCGTGTTTTCACTTAGCGTTTATGTGAAATCACTCTTGCTATTCGCTATTTTTGCTCCGGTTCGGAGGCTTGGAAGAAAATCTTAATCGTAAAAACAATATTTTTGGTTGATTTTGCGTAAATACACTTTATGGAGCATTCGAAGAAGCTTAATTTCTCTAGCTTGGTGTAGAGGTGATTAGCGTTCCTGTCTCCAAATGCTAGGGATTCGAATTATACCATAGGAGTGTTCATATATACTTGTATGTTATATTTTTTTAAATTATAAAATGACCAGAAGTGCTTTTTCTGACCTCATTAGAAATTAGGGTATTGATAAAAATTTAGGGTATGCTAGTCGAAATTACTCATCAGCGAGAGAAAAATTTCGCTTTGAGGGGAAGTTATCCTTTCACATTTATATAAGGAAGCGTTTAATATGGATAAAGATGATTTTCAATCGAGTAGTTTTCAATTCGCATACTAGAGCATCAGTTCAACATCATAGAAAAATTTTCATTTCAAGGCTTTACAAACAACTAACACATGGGTTTCACTTGTGGTCTAGCAAAGGTCAACAAAGATTAGTTTTGTTTCGTCCTTTCAATACATCTCGTATGTGATAAGGTCTAATTCAAGAGCCTGAGTCTTGTTTTATAACTTGTATCCCACGGTTGAATCAGTGTCAAAACGACGGGATCTCTACAATGCGCTTGCCCCCAATAATGTTTTTAAATGCCTGCGCGCCTCCGGGATCGGTGTAATTCGCCTGGCCCATATTACAGCCACGTGACATGTGCATACATACCTGGCACATCGGGCGGGATACGTGTCATCTCTAGCTCTCCATTACTGCGCGAACGAACCGAATTTGGGACGAAGTACGTTATGATGCAGTCAGTGTGCGGGCTTTAATCGTGGAGGTTCTCCTTACAAATATATATCTCTGCAAATTGCGGGATTTGATGAAATGCGTTGGTTACGCGGCTTTTGAGAATTGGAAAAAATACGGAACGTATTCATACATGTTGTTTAGTTGAAATTCTTCTATAAAAAAGATTCTTATATTAATATGCGAATGGCAAAGATAACAGGTCGCTGAAATTTTTAAATTTAAAAGAAGAGCGTTTAAAATTCTACGGCATATGTAAATCTTCGTGACAAATTAGCCGGGCTATCCCAAATTTGTATGTCTCAGCTGTAAATTCCCAGAAATTTATTTCCACTGTTCTTTATTTAGTTTTCGATGGCGAAATTTGGAAAAAATCTTTTGCTAAATCTTGCATTGTATAAAAAAAGTGATTTAATAGCACATATACTACAATCTTCTCGTTCTATCATTTACTTGTTGATTTCTGAATGATATATAACCACTTCTAAGAATTTTTCTTAAAAAAATGCAAACGATCAAATATCCCAGATCGGCACCAATTTGCCCGGAGATAATATTTTCCAAACCCGTGATTTCAAGAGATCCAAAGTTTACCGTATGATAATTAAATATCGCCCATAATCCTCGGTTTCCTCCATCTAAAATAAAACCCCACCCGTTTTTATATCTATATGAAGATAATCTTTCGGCTCCAGACCCCGTCCTCCCAAACCACTCATTCAAAATCGAAACGAATCGAGATTCAAATAGAGAAAAATAAAAAATATATCTTCCCTCCGCAAAAAAAAGTGAAGCCGATCAGAGAGAGAGAGAGAGAAAGAAAGTCGTTTCGATTTTTAAAAAATTCGCACGTCACGTGAGCGAATGATTCGAATTTCCTCCCCCCTCCCATATCCCATCTCCCTTTCCTCCCTTCGCTTTTTTCAAATCCCACCATTTCCCGTCGTAAAAAATAATAATTCTGGGTAAAAGGAGCGAATTATTTTTTATGCTATACACACGGCGATCGTCGCGCCCCCATCTCCTCCCGTGGAGAAGGAAGGAGTTAAAATTCAGCGGAAGGAAAAGCAGGGGAATGAATCTCCTCGGCTCTCTCTCTCTCTCTCGCTGTCTCTCTCTGTCTCTCTCTGTCTCTCTCTCTCTGTCTCTCTCTCTCTGTCTCTCTCTCTCTCCGTCTCTCTCTCCGTCTCTCTCTCTGTCTCTCTCTCTCTCTCTCTGTCTCCCTCCCTCTCCCGTCCCCTCCTTCCCTGGGTTCTAGATTATAAAGTCCGTGTGGGCCCCGGGACCATTCCGTGGAGCAGGTAGTAGGTAGGTGGAGGATGAGAAGGGCTTGGGTGTGGCGGCGTGGAAGGGACTCCAGATAGAGGTTTAGGCGGAGTGGGCGAGAGAAGGGCGAGGAGGGAAGGGCGCGGTGTGTGGGGGGGGAGGTGGAAAGGGGAGAGGGTTGGCGTTCCATTTGGAGGCTGTGTGAATCGAAGGCGGCATTGCGAATGAAGTCCACGGCCGTCCGCGTGACTATGAATGATGTTTTCGGTCTCCAGAGACGGAGAGAGGGTTTTTCAGGGGCGGTCGTGGGTGGGTCTGAAGTATGGGGGCGAGGCGAAGGGCGCGGAGGGAGTGGAGGGAGAATGGGAGTGGCGGAGAGAAGCCTCCGGGAAGCATCTCCAGCTACTATCGAAGGGGAGAGATCCGAGAGCCTTCCTAAAACCGTACCTGAATGGAATATCGACCTCTTACCTCGCTCACGTAACTGCTTTGGGCAATGCGAGATGTTCGTCGCGCGGTTGGAAGCATTGCGCCGTACCGGAGGCGGCGGCGGTGGTATTATCTCGTTTTCTGTATTAATGCGCCGTCGTATCCCAGAAACGGAGACGCGTGTTGGAGATATATATATACGTGTGTGTACGCGGGGAATCAGAGCGATAAGGGTGTTCGGTGGAATGGCTGGTTTTACTCCTCTCACGGTCAGCGGAGAGATGAGATGGAGCAAGAGAGATACACGCGTTTGCGTTTCGTTAATTCTTATTTCCCTATTTCAGGTGGGTGTAATTAAGTTTTTTTTTCATCGCCGGCTAAGTAATTGCCGTGTGATCGAATGCGGGGGATTCTCAAAGCGCCCGTTCTCAGCGTCTACGCGAAGCGTTTAATTAACGGCGTCGATCAGATATAATGCTCCCGCGCAACTTAATCTCTAGAAAGCGGGTAAATTGGAGCATGCTTCATTTAAGGGAATATGGAAAGTGTCCGTTAATTTCGGGTAATTAAAAACGATTTGTAGGATTGTGGATCGCGATTCTGTTAAGGGTGGTAATTAGTCGCGGCTGGATGTTATAACTTTGTTTTGGAATGTCTCAAAGGATGTTGAAGAAATACCCGTAGTGGATAAGTTATTATGTACTTTAAATGAAAGTTTACGATGTTCCAATCCAACAGAAAATTATATTTGCTGCTTGTATTTGTTAAGAATAGCAGTTGCTTTTGATTAAAGAAAGGACAAACAAAAGACGACCAAGATGGAAGATTCGGAATGAAATTTACTCTTGTGCGTTTATTTATGACTATAATGCATTGAGTACTTAGTGCAAAACTTACGCCTCTTGAAATTACATTTAAAATCATATATAACGGTGTAATTTACACTAGTTCCGGTCACAAAATCTCTACCTCGGGTTAAGTATTTCGCCCGCAGTTGTTTCATTAGACAGGAGCGAAAATAATTCTTCTTTCTTCTCGAAAATTTAAAGGTGTTGGAAATCGGATATCTTAATCAATCGATTTTGGGAGAGGAACATCTTTTATTTCCCCCCCTCGAGTACGCAGAGTAAAAACAAAATAAAAGCATGTCGCCCCGCGGAAAAATTTAATTTATAGCCAGAGAGTACTAAAAGAGGTTAAGATTAAAAACCGCCCGTATTCCCACGAGGATATCTCTCCACCGAACGGCGGCGGCCCAAAAGAGAGGAAGCATTCACTCAATAAATAAGCCAAGTGGGTGGAAACCCTTCCCACCATCTTGCCGTGTTCGGCGTCGGTCGTGGGACGCGCGGTCCGCGGTCGCGAAATCTTTTTCGCTGCCCTTCTATTAAAAAAAAAAAGAGCATCGCCATGGCTGCCTTCCTCCGTATAAGCGTGCCAAGAAACTGTTACCGCCCTCGGTGTATATACTATAAAAAATTGAATGGGGAAGGGGTGAAAGGGAATCAAAGTGGTTTTAGGGGAGGGGGTGGTGCTGGAAGGGGTGTGGGCCTTTTGTCTCCATCGTGATGCATTGCGCCTGCGTGTAAAGGTGCCCCCGGTGGGGTGGTCCAGAGTGAAGCATCGGACTCCGTTGCTGAATTGGCACGCGAAGATATTTCAACTGATTCAAGGGAGTGAAAAATGATAAAGGAATCATTATATACTTATATTAACGTATGTATGTAGTCTGTATACATAGATTTAATAATGTTATATATAATCGCACAGCTTGTAACGTTTTCACCTACAGTTCAGTTTTAGTTTCCCCAATTTGACCAATAATTTGCCCGTTTTTATCTTTGGACGTCTCGGAATTTTCGTTACCTTCCATTTCCCTCTATTTTTCCTATTTGTTTTCCATTATAATTTACTTGCGTTAATTATCTACAACCACGCATGGGCAGGTGTTGTTGCTGTTGATGATTTATCATTGTTCCCTATTTAGTTATTCGTGTCTGTCTACCCTGTCACAAAGCATGCATTGTTTTTCTCGTTTCAAACGGGCGCTGCAGGTGTCATAATTAATTCGTATTTGAAATTCTATAACGCATTAGCAACATATGTTTAGTTTATTACCATCACATGGAAGTAATTACGCAGAGCTTCGAAAGATAATAAGAGAAATCAAGAGTTATTTTTATACCTTATGGCGAAAAATAATGTGTGGACTGGTAATATATTTTTTATTTTACATATTCAAATTCGTGAACGATCGAATAATTGCCACAAAGTCAAAATATTTCTGTTACCTGGGAATTGCTAGCGTTAATTTGTTTTATTATTGTCCAGCCGCAGTTTCGCTTGCGGAAAAATCTTTGTTATACGCGAGTGCTTTTGAAACCCACGTAATTATAAATCAGCACACGAGCAAAATAACTTGTTTTAATCGTTTCCAGCATCCTAAAACCGTAACACGATGCACGATTGTACACCCGCGGTTTAACCACTAATTAGATATCGATTGTCGGGGGAAAAATTGCATTACCGTTTTAACTAAAAGCTTTGCCTGTAACCAAAAGGATTAATTATTTTCTCTCCCTCCCTCCGCGATTCAAAAACGAATAAATTTCGTTTTTTTTAAATCGGAATTTATCGTCCCGGCTAACTGCTAAGCTTTTTTTTTTATATCCTAGGCGGGGATTCGCGGGCGAAAATTTGCGACATTGATAAAAGTCCGAAAAATTGAATAACGCCGAAATTTATTTTTTTAAAAAATTTTAATGGATTATTTTTTTTATTCAGGCGCCGTCGTCTCCCCTTCTTTCCTCACTCTCTCTCTCTCTCTCTCTTCCATTTCGGTTTGCAAACGCTTCTCATCTCTCATGCTTTACCACCCCTACTATATCTTCTCCGCTTTTCACCCTCCGCACCCAATTCTCATCACCTCTTTCACTCCATCCCTCAGCCCTTTTATGCATATCACCCTCCTAACTCTGTCCTCCTATCGCGCGCTATGTATGGGGTCCAACCCGCTTCCACCTCACCTGTCCCTTTTCCCACAACATTACTCAAGACCTTTTTCATCCATCCATCCCTCCCTCTCCCACCCTCCTCCTTCACCTCCCTTTTTCTGCCCTTTTCCTCCGTCCTTCGCCCTACTATTCCTCTCCTGACCCCGCCCGATCAGTTTTTCACCTGACTCTACTGGATGTTCTTTCCTTCTCGCCGAATTTTCGTTTCTGCGGTTCAATTTCTCGTATTTTCCTACTGCACAGTCCCGTGGTCCCAGTCCCACGTTCCCATTCCCATTTTTCGCGTTCCCGTCCTTTCATTCCCGCTCCCGCATTCCCGACCCCTAATTCCCATTTCCGAATTCATATTCCCGCACTCCCGGTCCCGTTCTACCGTTCCCGGTCCATCGTTCCCGTTCCATCGTTCCCGTTCCACCGTTCCCGTTCCACCGTCCTCGTTCCACCCGGTCCACCGTTCTATCATTCCTGTTTCACCATTCCCTTTCCACCGTTCCATCTCCGTTTCATCATTCCCGTTACCGAATCTCCGTTCCTGTACTCCCATCCTACGGTAAACTTCCATTATATCCCAATTTTCCACTCCATGGTCCATTTCCATCGCGTACTCCAAGTCTATTTACTTCCATGGAGGTGGCTTCGCTCTTTCGCTCACGCATTATTTTCACCTCCCCTATGTACTTCCCTTATGTCCCTCTCCTTTTCCGCGTTCATCTTCGCCTCCCACCGGTTATCCTCTCCTTCTCCATTCCGTTCCATTATCTATTCATGCGAGTGCGGTTGGCCTCAGCGGATCTAAATTTCCTTAAGGACGGCCATCGCGACGCGAATGCTTGCGTCATCCGTACCGTACGGCGATTGTAATTCAAGTATAACGGACGAAGTTATTTATCGGAGGGCCGAATGGAGCGTTATTTTTCCTACGAAATATGAGGGGATGACGTATGAAAGGTGGCGAGCTCTTCTTCTTTGGTTTTGAATGTTTATTTTATTTTTCGTCTCTTCGGGCCCGTTTCTTAGCGACCAGTGTTCGTTGCGTAGAGAGGAAACTTGCCGAAAATATTTTTGCTGCGTGTTATATCATTATGTTTCGAGATTTTATGAATCATTTTTAATGTTTATTTTCCTTTTTAAACATTTCATTTGGTTGTAGCATATTTCAATCTTTTTTACTATCAAAATATATAATGATTAACGCTCGCTAGGGATTTCAACGGTGAATATTTTAGAATTTCGAAAAACTCCGCGGAGGTATTTTTGAATTACGTTATTGCATATATCATCATGTTTTATTATTTTTTACTTTTTTTAAATGAGTGCTCTCTGTACTTTGAAATATACCTCGATTGTTTCAGAATTTTTTAACCTGATTACTAATTAAAGTAAATAGAGAATGATAATTAAGGATACACTAGGACTTTTGATTATTTTCCAGAATGCTGCGATAATGACTTCCACGTGGAAGATATCCACGTAATAATTAAGTGCTATGGCTATAAGAAAATTCTCATGATCAACAGTGAAAATCTTCCAATTGCTATCTTTAATTTTCCGGGTGAATGACTTTAATTAGTAACATACACCGGAGTAAATTATACCAGCCACATACGTATTATTCCCGCTTTTTTATGGAGCTTTTTTCCTCAACTTTTTCGTCCTGAAATTTAGAATTTTGATTGCTTAGACCAAGTTTATCTCCATTCTAGGATCTGATTTTGTCTCACGATAAAAAAAAACAAATATGACGAGAGTTAAACAATCCCAGACTAACGAAAGCCATTTTCATCTACTTTCCCAAAACACACCTCTGTCTCTCTTCCGTTTTCCTTTCACCTCCTTCGCGTTCAATCCCTTTCGCTTTATTTTCCTTCCCTCTTTGAAATATCTCGTCTTTTCGCCTAATTCCATCTCTTTTTCCTCCAGGTTCGTCTTCGGAAAGGAACGTTCGTAAATCCATCTAATTCTTTTCGTCCGTCGATAATCTTTTTGTTTTGTCTGTACGTTGTTATAGTTCGTAAAAAGGGAACGATAACGAACTAAAAATGCATTCAAAGTGTTCATAATTCGCTAATTTTCTCCTGCGGGTTATAAAGTAGATGTAGGTTACTCTTCTCCTCTCCGCCATCTTCCGTTTTGCCGACCTGTTTGATAACGTCGGCGTTTTGCAGTTCTCTCATTAGGCGTCTTTTGTAATTATTCCGTCTCACTCCGCCGCATACGGCAAAAAAGTTACTTTTTCATATTCTTTTAGTTCCGGAGTTGATTTTAAATTTCGTGTTCATATTTATGTGATTTTTTTAAGTTTAACTTTTTTTTTCCTGTTACGCTTCTCCCTTTCCGAGGGGCGACCGAAGTTATTCCGCGGATGTGGTTTTTCTTTAATCGCAAATCTTATCCATCTCTGAAATAACACTCGCGGGACGGAGGCATGCGTATTGTTTGCGAGGAACGACTCGGAAAAAGTTTTATGATTTCGTTTTATGAAGATCCTCGGACTGGATTATCGGCAGCGCGGGAAGAGAGAAAACTTCCGGTTCCGCGGCAACCGATTAATAGGGAACCGCGCGCGTGCGAATTTATATTCGTTTTTCCTCGTTGTTGTTTTTTTTCTTGCCTCTCGTTAAAAAAGTTCTGCGTATCGGATGTTTCTCTTAATTCAAAGAAACGATGCGACTTTGAATTTTTATGGGTCAAAGTTGGTTTTTTTCCCACGGTTTTCAAAACAGTGTGTCGAGCAGATTCTCGGGATAAAATGGCTGATTCGGAAGCGCTGAAACGAATTGGTAGCTCTAATTAGTGCGAGTCTACGTACAGAATCCACAGTTGTACATTTTTTGAGTTAATAAAGAGAACTCCCATGAATATAAGGAAACGTTGCGAAAATGAAGGGTATTAAGTAGAATATAAAGCAGCCGCCCTCAATGGCGATCCACCGATTGCCGAGTCTAAAAAAAAAGAAGGACGGAATGAATGTTTTCCCTTGGGTTTTGTGTGGTGATAATTATTTTCAGTTGACTCGAGGTGAACTCGATAATTACCGTTAGGATTTGAATATTATCGAATGTAAGAGAAAAAGTGAGCTCTCGTTCGTGTTTTTATTTTGCACTATAAGGGAAAAAATTAGATATGCTCTGACGGATTTGTCGGCGGTTTATGCGATTCCCACGAAATGTGCTATCATAAGAGAGCTTTTCATTACCGCGGTCTCGAATTTCAGCTCCACTCTCTCGCTCGCCAGGAGATTTTACGCACAGACGAGAGAGACACACTGACAGCCGCAGTCACAACGGTTTTGAGAGAATGTCACTCGTATCCAGAGAAAAGCGCAGTCATGCGTGACCGCTTGCGGAGTAAAATAAAACCTTGAACCACTAATTCACCGACCGAGTGTATAAGTACCGAGGAATGGGTGGATTAATGCCTTACTGATTGGATTCGGTCGAAGCGAATCTCATTAATCTGATTAGTTTTTATTATGCATAGGTAAATTATAATAATGCTTAATATCCTGGGATGACATTGCAGCCTGATATACTCGAAACATGTTTTCGGAATTTAGACCTGTTAAACAATCAAAATTACTTTTACAAGAAACGGTTTTCGAAAAGTTTCAGCAAAATGCATTTAATGTCCTCGGAAGTTAGGACAAGACGCTAAAAAACTTTTAACCGCGACAGACGCTTCCCGAAAATAAAAATCGTACCAACAAAAGAAGATCGTTTCTCGCACATCTCTTTTCGTCCTTCATTTTTGTGGATGTTTCTTCGTTTATGATTTCGCTATCGTGAGAGAAGAGCGTATGGGGAAAGTGGAGGGTTAGAATGGAAGACCCCCTAGAATTCGCTGCGTGACGCCGTGCCGCCGACATTTCCAGCCGTCGGAAAATGACGTCAAGCGAAATGTCACGTAGACACGCTCCCGTGACAACACCCCGCGGCTTCGTCGTCGGGGTGCTCGTCTGCCCTTCCCATCCCCCTCTCCCCTTCATCTCTCCTCCTTTTCCCATCCCCCTGCCTAGCGAGCGAGCGGTGGGTCTCGCGTTATAGAACCCCGCGGGAATAGCTTTATCTTTTTTCTCTCCGTTGTTGTTGAAATAAAAATTAGCATCCGGGTGGTTGTTTACGCGAGTGTTTTATCCCGTGTCTATCAAATGAGCCGCCGCGTGTCGCCGCCGACTCTTCCGGCTGGCTCCCTTTATTCGACACGGGCAAAGCCGGAGGTGGAAGGGAGAGGGAAAACAACTCCACTCGCGCAGCGAGATTTCGTGTTTTTGGGATTTCATTTTTAGCACGTTGTCTCAAAAGCAAAAACGTGGTAATGTGATTCCTGTCTATCAGTCTGTATAATACCAATTTCTTCTTGTTTTACGAGTTATATAAAAACCCTTTTTGAATCAGGTTGTTCCTTTCAACCTAGGAATTTTTCAACGATTGAATTTTGCCAATAGTACATTTATTGTCCACTATAAATTCAGAAATTTTGAAACTTTGATATGATATTGTATCTAGAGCAAGGGTTTTTTCTCCTAGGTCCAATATTAATAATAGAAGTACGTTATTCGGCCCACCAAATTTCTCTCTCATAATATATTGCAAGTAATTATTTCTAAGAGTATATTTCAAATCAAACGGTACAATTTAATAATTACTAAGTCCAATTAGTTGATTTTGATCGACATGGCAACAATTTAGCCCGAATTGTGCGTCAAAATATCTGCGATAGACCCTTCATTGAATATTATTAAAAACGCGAAGTTAGAGGAGTGAATTTTTCACGGATAGGAAGGTCTATTGAGGACATACATTGCGACGGCACGGTTACCACTCTGATGGTCTTACTTCTAATACTAGTTTAGTTAGAGAACTTTTATTCCTTTAATTAGGGTATTCACATATTTTCAAAAAGGATCATATTTTTTATAACGACAAGATAGCTGTTAGATTCCTTCATATTCCTTGTTAAAGGAATAAAAAGTCTGAAAAGTGCTCCTCTATCTGCGATGTTGTAACTTTTTTATGTCTGTAAGATCTGCCTCAAATAATAAGAGGTTAATAAAAAGGTCCAAGGATAGACCCAAGATGGGGGAGGTAGGGGGAAACGCTTCCCCCTTCCTTTGATTCTCTATTATCCTTTCTCTCATCCCTTCTCCTTTTTACACGAGTAACGAAGATTAATTTCCCCATTTTCTGGCCGTGATCTTGTGTTCGAACGCCGATTCTACCTACCTACCCGTAAACATCCTTCCTCACACTTTCATTACCTTACTACATCGATTTTATCTTTTCCTATTACTCACTTGTCCCAAAACCCCGACGAAAATCTTTCTCCTCTCCATCTTTCGAAATTCGCGGATTCAAGTCGAGGCTTTCTAAGTCTGGCTACCGAGGGGGTTGGAGAAGCTACTGAGCTGGGTCTGAATTATAACGACAATTACACGAGTTCTCGTATCAAGTGTTGTAATTTAACTAAAAGAACATGCAGAGAACTTTGAATAATTAATTTACTTAATCAATAATTTTAATGGTATCTTGTATGCAATTTTATGTTGCGAGTAAATGAAAAATTAGTTCATAATATTTTATTTTTTAGCGGCCTGCAGAGGTCAGTGTTATCATCCACTTGCTTTTGAGATATGGAATTTTGAAAAAAAAACATATTTAAAGTAGATACGAGCATATACGGAGACTTCATTTTTTACGTGGAATTTTTTCTCAATTAAATGGTTTTATGACGATTTTTTCGAGTTAATCATTTGAGTGATATTTCATATTAGATGCATATCTGGGTTCCGAAAAGGTTTTGTTGTGCTTGTCAACTATAGAAAGATCTGTCGCGCCAACGTTTTTTTTTCGACCTATTTCGACGAGATAATTAATCATCCTAGGCAATATTTTCCAGCCAGACTGCAAAAATTATTTCGTCCCGCAACTGCAACGCTGCGGATTCCAAAATTTCTACGAATTATCGTTCATCAAGGAATATTTATAGTCAGTCGTTTGAAACGAAATTATCCCTTCATCTCTCTCCGTCCGCAGGTCCGTTACTCTTTTTCGCGCCACGCAACAGTTTTAACTGAAAAAAAACAAGAGAGCGAAGCGTTTGCTCGTCCGCGGCTTCGGCTTTATACCCTACGAGAGATATCTCCATCATAATTTCCTCTCATTCGATCTTCAGTTGTCATTGCGGGAACATTCGTCGGCAGTCGATCGTTTTTACTTAACTCTCTAGCTCCCACTTTGCCTGATTATGTTCTCTGTATAAATATGGAGAGATTTCGTTCCTACAGATAACTGTTTTCTTTATTTTCTATATCGTCATCGTACACTTCCTCTAACATCATGGTGTCGTAAAATAATGCCGTATTTTTACGAACTTTGTATTTTCAAGCATGTAATAATCGCCATATTATTTTTTATTTCTATTGTATTTCTGTATTCTATTGCCGCCAACGTTTAAGGGGTTTTTATTTTAAAGGCTGTTAGGCCTCTATTAAAATGCAGGATGATAGTATCGAATCTGGGTCATGTAACTCACTAAGAACTGCCATTGTTCTCTTACAATGCAGTGAAAATAAAATTCCTGCCTACTCTTTTATCCAAAATGAAAATTTAAACTCCCGAATTCTGAGATAGAGTCTCATTAAATTTATTACTCGACTGTCCTCGATGTAATCCTTTCATTTCCCTAATTCTCAGTCTGTTTTTGATAATACTGTGGTGTCGTTATATCTATTATATTGCTATATTATTATGTTGCTGTTTCATTGTTATCGGGCTGAAGCTTCATAATAAATAAGGAAATAAAATTTAAAAATCTGGGGACGCCAGGGTATTTAACTTATCGGAAACGAAATTTTAAAATGTCAATCACTAAATCTCCGGAGAGAAACGCAACTAGTCTAGCCACTTTTAAGGGGTTAATTACTCCCCATTTTTTTAACATTTACGTTATTTTCTTATCTATCTCATCATATTTTATCTGAATTTTTTGTCTCTACAGCATGTCATTAAATGAAAAAAAAACGAACTAGGGGGATTTTTAGAGCGGAATTTTCCATTTATAAAGCTCGTTAATGGGAGAGGTTGGCATAGAAGGGTGACGCTCAGGGACTTTGACCGCCGGTGGAAAGTTTTTCGGTCTGCTGCGTGGATGGATTTTTGTGCCTAGGCGGTTTATTATTACTTTTTTTTACCTTCTGCGAGAATTTCTAATTTCGGAAGTAATTCAGCGGTTGACGGTGTTCGGATCGAATGAGAGTATTTTTAAACCGACGCTGTGTCGTCAGATGCGTTCCATGTAACCGCTTTCTGCATCGGCTCGTAATTTTTATTTGCCTCTTTGGAAAAAGTAACACCGCGATACTTTGAAACACTCTTCCATTCAACCAATTTGTATCACCTAATGGAAACATCCTCTTCGCTCGCCTCGATTAGATGCGTCTTCAAAAAAATGGATTTTTTTTACTTTTTTCCTTTCGTTTTGTACAGAATCGAAACGTAAGTAATGCGATGCAGTGATTGTCATCTTTGATTCCCTGTTTTATATGTCGATCCGGGCGGTTACGCGGCTAGTTGATGCAGTGCGTCATCTGTGGGTAAACAAAAGGATTTAGTGAACCAATCCCGGCTGGTTTTTGCGCACGAACGTGTTAGGCTATTGAATATGTATAGAGTCAGACGGAAGATAGGTGATACGATGGACAATAGAGTGGCCGATTCATACAAAAAACCAAGCGTCGAAATGTTTGGATCCGTAATTCTACACAACCGCGAATGGATTCGACGCTACGCGACGCCCGATTGGCTAGCTTTCGCGTATAGCGACAATGCATCCGTCCAAAGGTGTTATTCCAGTCATCCTGTCAAAAGAAAACGAGGACTCGTCCAGTAATCAATCACCGCATAGGGATGAACTCGAATTTTTTTCGCATCTCTCCGATCGCTTTCGAAAGAGCTTTATTTCCCTTATGAACCGCCGAATTTATTTGTTTTTTTTTTCTCTTCTCCCCGCGGAGGAGGAAGAACGGAGGGAAAAAAACGCCTTTTTTCATCCATCTCGATTGAGCGAACGAATCCTCTCTCGATCTCTTTGCGTTTTCGCTTTATTTTTCTTCCCTTTTTACCTGGTTTTCCATCAGTTTTACGTCCCGTCTATATTTTATGAAAATGCATCTATCTTTATTTCACTATCCTTCTCTCTCTCTTTTCCCTCCCATCTCTCCTCCACCACCTCCTTTCCACCCCTTCCATCTCCTCCTATCTCCCTTCCACTCCCATCTAAATTCTTTTTTTTTTCAATCTAGTTCCATCACATTCTACTCTCCTCTTCCCCATGAGTATACGTCTCTCTCAATCTCATTCACTCTTACCTTCCTTCCAAATAACCCTTTACTCTCTACTATTATATATATATATATATATATATATATATATATATATATATATATAAGCCTTTCTTAATAACGGGGTAAAAACAACCACTAAATATAAAATTTTAACAATTTTGTATTTTTCGGTGGTTGTAGCAAAAAATCTAAACGTGCCAAATTTTGTCTCTAGCTCATCTGGAATTGCCTCAAAGTTTTATTCTCGTATGAGGCAGAACAGCCCCAAAAATGTGGTTTATTACAATATCGGATTACTTCCGTTGGTCATAGTTAAATATTAACAGCATTATACGTAGTATAAACCTCTGATTCACATTAAAAGCTTACCCATATAAAAGGATTGAACTCGATTTCCATGGCAGTCAGTTGTTAAGACCGGAAAAATTCTCACTTTTTGCCGATATAAACTAAAACTGTACGCTAAATCTACACGGATTTAAATTTCGTCTTCAATAATAAGAAATTGCAAATTCTGCTCATTCCGTTAGTTTAAGTCTCGAGTTCTAATCTTGACGGAAAATGATTTTAAAAAGCAAATATATAAACCCCTACACCGATTTATGTACTTTTCTTATGGGACAATAATGGGTCAAAAATAGCCCCTAAAAATTGGAAGTTCAACAATTTCGGATTTTTTCTTTCTGTTGTTACCAGTAAAACTATAATCCTGCCAAATTTCAAGTATCTATAGTCTGTTCACTTTCTTAAGTCTCTTGACCTTCATAGAGCAAGTAGCCAATCACGAACGTTTCCCCTTCCATCGCCCCTCACAACTTTCGCGCGGGAGGACAGATACCGGTGCGCGTTGCCAGCTCTTGCGGATTTTCGCATTCAGCTGATATACTACACAATTTCTAAATAACATAACTTCCCTCCTGTTAGCCATTGCAGATCACGAACTCAGCAGGGTAACAAAACAACGAAACTAATAACAAAAATAATAACAGATAACAGTAACAATAACTTAGAACTCCACAGCAAGGAAACGGCGGTAGAAATGGCAACGCAGACCGATGTGAACGCTTCGAGAGCAAGAGTAAGACTGAGTTCCCCCCACTACCTTCCCAAACGAACCGTCTCCTATTGGCTGCTGCTAAGTGGCGTACTCACCGTATTCAAGGTCAAGAGACTTTAGATAGTGAACAGAGGATAACTCATAGGAAGTGCCTCATAATTTCCATCCTCATTCTCCTCTTCCTATATCCTATGTCAGAAGCGTCAGTATATGATATTATAGTTAGACATATAGCTCCTCCAACTAACTCCCTCCAAGTCTATCATCTTATACGGAGACTGCGGACGCCTTCAGCTCCGATACTACACTCTTACGCATTTCTCTTCTTTCATATTTTATGCGCGCCATTTTTTTGGGTGCCACCATGTGACACGGTCGACACCCCGAGTCCCATTCCCTCCATCCTCCTTACTCTTGGACCCCCTGCCATCTACCTCCGCTACAATACCTCTCCTACCCATTTCTACGGTCTCGGCACTCGAGTGAAACCCACTGCCTCTCCCTGTCTCTCCGCCATTGCTCAACCCTCTACTCCTCTCTCTCCCTCTAGGCCTCAATTTTTCCCTCCCTCGGATGTGAGATCCGTCTCCCTTCCACGGTCCTCGGGGAGGAAATGAAAATTTAAATTGAGGACTATCTCGTTCCCTTCTTGCATGACTATCTCTCTCTCTCCATCTTTTTTTCTCTGTTCTCTCTCTCTCCTCTCTCCCCATCCTCTCTCTCTTTCTGCCTCACTTCTCTTCCATTTCTCTTCATATCCATCCATCTTCCTTTCTTCGTCCATTTATGTCCTCCCCACTTCTTATTCACCATCCTTCTTCATTTTCCTTGTTTCATCTCTCTTTTCTCTCTCTCTCTCACCGTTTCTCATTCCGCCTTAATTGTCATTTCCCTTTTTTTTACTCTTCTCGCCCACTTATTTATTTTCATTCTCTCGTCCCCTTGTTCTTTCTGACCTTTATGATCTTATTGTTTTCCTTCCTGTCTTGGTTTCACAATTCATCTTTGAGGGATTATACTTAGATGAATGAGTATTAGTTGGGTGCGAGGCAGATACGCTGTGGAACTCCACGCAAACGGATTTTATTTAAATAAATGAAAAATTTCCGTACATCAATCGTGATCGAAAGCGGGATATTGTAATTATTTAAGGCGATATTTTCAGTTACAAGAAACGACGAAATCGTCCGTTACATATTAAGTTCAAACAGAAAAAAATCCCTCGATTTTGCGTCGAACGATAAGAGAATTTCCGCTCATCCGCTTTTTGCCGGGAATTAATTCTCCCTTATCGCCGATTCAGGCAGACACGGAAAGTATTTCAGGATTGAATAACCTATAAAAGAGGGTTTTAAATATTTCTTCGTCCTCCCACCCACTTTCTCTCCTCCATTATTTCCACACTTGTCGCAGCAGAGAACAGCATTAAGCCCCTCCATGCCTTTCAGAGTTGTTTATCCATCCGATAGATACCGCCACACGCTAGGGAAGAGAAAGTCCTAAAGGGATTTTCTCCCAACCTTTATTCTCCCCCCTCTCGCTTCCCCCCTTTTTTTTAAGAGAGAAAAAAAAAGGTTCTTTCCCGTGGGATTCTGGGAATGGGGAGGGATGAAAGGGGGGAGTTTACCCCGTCTCACTTTGGGACCCCGCTCGCATCCGCCGTAATCGAAAACCCGATAACGAGAGACGTCAAAGTCTGTGATGGATCCCTATCTCTTCTCCATTCTCTCTCTCTCCCTCTCTCTCCCTGTGCTTTTAAAGCAGTCGCGGGGAAGGAGGTGCGAGGCGGGGTTGGGTTTGGAGATGGAGGAGGGGGAAAAAGGAGGAGGTCGAAAGAGAAGAGAAAGGTCGCGCAAATCCTCCATTCCCGTCTATTTTCCGAAGACTTAAACTGACGCCCAACGATGCGAGAGATCTGAGGGTGTGCATTTAAGAAGAAGAAGAAAAAATTACGGGAAAAAAAGAGGAAAGAGGTTACAATCAATGGATTGACGAGGAAAGGAAGCGGAACTCTTCGGTTTTCTGTTCTTCTGGTTTCTCGAACTGAATCTCGAGGTAGAGGATGAATCATGGGTTTAAAGAGATGCTTTTTCGATTCTTCTCGTCGGAATCATTGAGGATCTTTTTCCTTCCTTTAGATGGGGAGTTTTTGAAGTGAAGCCGTTATGCGTGTGTGTCTCCATCTTTTTTTGTTTGTTTTTGAGAGTCTGAAATTTTCCGGTCGAACGGATGTCCTATTCGGCGTGTTTCGCAACTGGTACCGTTCCAATTCATTTAGAAAAACGGATATGAATTCATTGTCGTCTCGTGGTGGATTGTCGTTTCTTACAGCACAAAGCAAAGGTTTTAATTTGAAAAAAAATTGATAAAATTTGCACGAAAACTGTTTTTGTTGACATTATTCAAAGCGTCCCATTATTAATAAATCAAGTTTCGGTGCTCTCAAGAGTTCCCGGCTCACGTTTTAATTTCCCGTTTGAGTTATCTCTAGTTTAGTTAGGACTAGCTGTTGGCCTCTGATATTGGCGCCGTCGAGTAATTAAGGTCGAGTGAATGAAAGGTTTATGACAAGATTGCAGTTTTCGTTCCTGCATAATCTATGGTTAAAAGCTTGAAACCCGCATAGTATCTCTGTCGTGGTAATGGATCAAAAGCTTAGTCTGTGCCGATGAGCCAGAAGAGGACGGCCTGGAATTATCCCTAATTTTGCATAGACTGCCGAGCGACTATTACGCTCACTCCGTGGCACCATAATCTGATGCTGTTTTGGCGCTAACGAATTGGAAAATTTATGCGTTATTATGTGTAAAATCCAGTATTACGGAACGACACGTACTTCGTACTTGATAAAGTCACGGCGAAAGCACTTTCTAGTCACTATTTATGTCTTTTGGCCGGAGGGATGATTTGAAAGATTGCAGATGTGTTTTCCTCTTAGTTACTTAGGGCGGAGCAAATGAGTTTGCGCTATCGCTGGTTGTTTCGTATCTTAATTCTGCAGAAATGGATTTATGAGGCTATGCATACCATAATGCACAACGGTTTGCCAAAGAAGATGAGTCATGTTGGCTTTACCGTAAGAACATATGACACGTATGCATCTTGTTTGCATGCATTGTTTCAATGGGATCATTCCGAACATTTTCCGGAGAAGTAGGATGAGGTCGTGGAGATATCCAATGTTGCTCCGTCTCCATGTAAACGAAATTCAAAGACTTTATAGCAGAATATTTCTCTTGCTACGAGACCTGGAAACGCAGCAATCTTGTTTTTTTAGCATGATCCTACTGTCTATTGTATCGGAAAGCGGGTATTCAGTAAAATTTCCTGTAATCTACATAGTTCCTCTGCAAGGCTTACTCGGATAAATGTTGAATTAAACGGATACGCGTGCTGTGATTAAGAAGCGCGGAAATAGCAGTTGGATAGGGAAACGTTAAGAGGACTATATAATCCCGCAGTTGTAACTATCAGATTTTATTCTCAAAATACGACTGGTAATGGGCGTTGTGTCGATCTTCACGAATAAAACTCCGCATAAATCCAGGCGTAAGGGTAAAGCTGTTGACGATTCGCGGTGAACATCGTCTCCCTCATACGCGCACCGAATCGACATCGAAGGAGGTTTTAAGAAATGTGGGGCATGGGTGTTTTTCGACTTCTTTTTTTAATTTAAAAGAAAAAGAGATGGATGCCGAAGCAGAGGAGGCGCCAACGGCCAGATAGAGAAACCTCACACGGGGTAGGTGGTTGTCTTTTAAGGGCGAAGAGAAGGGGGGCAACAAAGGGACTGAGTGTGTGGGGCGAAGTGGTTTTAAGTGCTTCTCCCTCCAGAACTAGGCCAGCCGTGAAAATCCATCCTCAAGACACACTTCGGAGGAACTTTTTCTCATACTCTTTCGAATTTTTTTCTTCGGTTACTCGGAGTCGAAAACTTCTTGCCGGCTTAAGCGTATTCGGCCCACTACCAGGACCATTTCCTCGCACTCTTTTTATCTTTTTTTTTTTCGGCGACGAAAAAATAAGTAATTTTTTCGCACCCTTCCGTCGATACGTTTTTATGGTCGGAGGAGGAGAAAAAAGTTCGGACGTGGAAAGCGCCGCTTTTTTTTTTGAAGAAATCTGTTGCAATGCGATGGATGTTTTGACGTGTTTGGCTAGCTCTAGGCTGGAATTGCAAAAGCGCAGGAAAGATACAGAACATTCACGCGCATATTATGCGGAATATACCGTGACTCCTTTAGGAGCATGTTATATGTTCAGATTTATTTTTAAGTTGTTTTTTTAAAGTCCGCCGTGATGCTTTTAGTAAGAAAATCCCCAAGTAATAAATTTAAAAAAAACGATCTCTTGTTTTTATAAAATCTTTTATACGCGTTCGTCCGATATTTATTTATTTATTTTTGAAGATATTGTGTTTCATTTCCGTCTTTTTTTTCAACCTTTTATTTTCAATTTGGAAGAATTCTAGTACGTGTTCCAAGAGATTAAAATTTGCAATACATTTTTATAATTACAATTTCATAATTTGGAGACTTCAAGGTGGTGAGGTAGTGACCATTAGTGAAAGTAGACTCCCAATCATAGGTAATACATTTTTCCTTTGATTAATTCGCTTTAATGTAAAAATGAATACGGAACACATTTTTTCCCGCAAAGTCAGTGACTGGATGTTTGTCTAATGTTTGTGTCCGTCATCACTCGGTTAATATTTTGGAGATATGCAGAGTGATAAATTCTTGAATATGCTTAAAATAAATGCGTACTTGTATTTTTCAAGCCTCTAAATCAAACCGTAACAACTCTCGCGCTAACGATTGCCTTTTTTTTCTTTTTGCAGGTACGTTTCTTTCAAAGTGCCTTCCTGAAGCGAAAACGTGTTGCGGTGTGTGGAGCGAGCGGCCGCGACGGATAAAAAAAAAACATAACTGTAAGTGGAACGATGCCTCATTATCGGGAGTGGTTTGTTCGCTTTTCTTTTTATAGATTTCCTATTAACGGCGAAACTCCGGGCAACACGTCGATTTCCTCGCTTTTTGAAAGCGGGTTGGGTTGAAAAAATTATCGAAATACGCGCGCGCGCAAAAATGCGGGCAAAACATCTGTTCGGAATTCTTATCCTTATGCGCCACAATTACGTACGCATATATGACGGAGATGTCAGTGAATGTATCATCTAATCAGCTGGAAAAACGGGAATAACATTTCATTTGTTAAAATAAGCAGGGCTCCATGGGAAGGATTGATCGATTTCATCCGTGATGGAACGAATGCCCAATCACACTGATTGTTTAGATGCACTTGTTTCATCGCTTTGCAATTCGTGCTTATTTCATTGCGAAGGGAATTTGAGTAAGTGTCCCAGCGAAATAATCTTTTACTAATTGTCACAGGCATTTTAGATTCCCGTACATGACATTCCTTATATATATATATATATATATATATATATATATATATATATATGTAATATGTGCTTTCATTCTGCATGCATTTTATCTCACCTTATTGTAAAGAGTAAGAGCAGACAAATAAATTTTAAACGCAAAAGTGCCCTTCACCAATTTAAATGCTTTTCTTATGGGAAATAATCTGAAATTTAGGGCTGCCTGAAGTCGAACCAATGACACCTACGCAGGATTTCTCAAATAATATGGAGATATTCTCGTGATATCTACAAAGCCTGAAAATATCAGCTCTTCCTTCCTGTTAGTTTCGTCTATATGCAGGAATTAATTTTTTCCATGCTTTCTTATGGGATATATACCTGGTCATCTGGAGTCGAACCCAGGACACTTGAGGTAAAAGTGATAACGGTTCTCAGTAGATCTCGTGGATATCTAACGGTACTTTCCTGTTAACGGGAATACCTTAAAAAATGAACATGTATTGTTATGATTGTTTGAAAGGATATAACATTGAAAGGATATTTTGACGTATTGTTGGATTTACGATATTTTATTTTAAAACATTTAACAGAAACTGATTGGCCGGTCTCGACATTTACAAACCCAATCTCCGGACAACGTGGAGTGTTTCTTTGGTTCCGGACGAGGCGAAGGGCGCGGTAGCGCCCGGAGACGGCTACCAATTACAACAAAGCGAGCCGAAGGCTCGTCGATATATCCTCTCAATTTACGGCACAACAGTCAAGAGGATATAACATTGAAAGGATATATTGACGAGCCTTCGGCTCGCTTTATTGTAATGGGTAGTCGTCTCCGGGCGCTACCGCGCCCTTCGCCTCGCCCGGAACCAAATAAACCCTCCACGTTGTCCGGAGATTGGGTTTGTAAATGTCGAGACAGACCAATCAGTTTCTTGTCCGGTGATTGGGTTTGTTTCTGTTAATGTTGTACGTAAGTTTGACATGGGGATAATACGTAAGTACCAGGTCCTGCGAAGGGTCATGGATGTATTCCCGTTAACAGGAAAGTACCTATCTAACAACCGTCCTAGTTTCAATCTCTATCTTATCGGAAATTGCCCGAAATTATTTTTCAAAAATGCCACAATGCTTTTCTTATGGGAAAAAACGCAATTTTCGGAATTTATGTAGTCGAACCCATGAAACATAGGTAGGAGATCTCAATTTTTTGGCGGTTTCTCCATGCCATCTGCAATTTCTGAAAATTTCAGCCCTCCATCTAATGTAGTTTGGGCTAGACATTAGTATCCTCCTATCATCATTCTATAAGCTCATATATATCCTATAACCTCCTCTGTAAGAAGAGAGCATATGTAATGATATATATATTGTATATGTATTATATATATATATATTATATATATATATATATATATATATATATATATATATATATATATATATATATATATATATTATATATATATATATATTATATTATATATATATTTTATATATATATATATATATATTCAGTAATTGAAGACTACACTTACGCGTAATGACAAAAGTCGAAGGGAGGATTGATGCCTGATTTTAACTACAGTGTTTAGGGTGTGATAAAATTATCTGAGGACTCCTGTAACCTCAGTTGTGATTACACGAATATCTCTAATAAAAAGCGCGCGATTTTTCTATTTTTCTTTGGTTTTTTTTTACATAAAAATATCTATCAGGAAACGCGCTGTTTGAAAGAGGTTTTTTTAAAAAAAAGCTTTTCGCAAGAATCAAAAAGTTTTCGAGGGCGAGATTAATTTCGCCAATAGCTCAACGACGGAACATATCCCAGCGTAACTCATCGCGCTTAATGGAACAATGGCTTCATAAAGTGGACCTTTTAATCCTACGAAACGGCGACGCCATTCCGTGCACTTATTATTTTTGTTCCCGCTTTAAAGTATCCTAGATAATTGACAGAGCCTAGTAATATATCTCTCCGAGTTATTACTTAATTTGATTAATGCTTAGATCATTTTTCATATTTATACTTGCCGTAATACTTTTTATAAATATTCGACCATCGAGAATCGGAAGATTTTTTATGGGTTGCTATTTTTCTTTTATTTGTGGGCACATTTATATTTGCAAACGCGTACGACTCTCGAATTCTAAAAAAAAGAAGCACGTTTAAAAAAATATGTAGCATTTTTTTCCTTTCGCGAAAATATTTTTTATCTTAAATCTTTATACGTTACCTTGGTAGGTTTATCCCTCATCAATACGAAGTTATTTGCGATATATCTTTTCCCTAACGATGAAAGAGGAGAGAAATGTACGCGTCATATCAGAAACGCCACGTTTGGGTTTACCTATCCGTCAGAGACCTCGCCAACGTTCTTCATCCCCCGTTTGAATTATCGAAAATTCTCATTCGAGAGTGGATCATATTTTATCAATACATACTTTGGAGATTCCGGTTCCGAGAGCGGCGTATTCTAACCTTTTCATCTCCGCAACCCTGCCTCTTCAAGGAAAAAAAAGACACCTCTCCACAAATCCGACGTATGCGCCTTTGAGACGAGTCCGTATTTTAATTTCTCCTGCCGCACTCATTCCGGTTTCGTCTTTAAAATACTCCATTTCTGGGGAAAAAGAGAAAAAACTGTCTTTTCGCGTAAAAATATAATATTTGCGGATAAATTAATGGGAGAAGAGCATAAGGAAAGTTATTAAAAGACAGCCGTTGGGGAATGACTTCGTGGAGCAGTCAGGCGAAGAACGTAGTAGTTACACTATCCTTGCCGCTATGCAACCCGCTCGTCAAACATCTCGCAATATCTCCCACTTCACATCCTCATTCTGGTGTCGCAACCAATCGATAATCGAAGCGGTCTAACCTTTCGACCTCCTCACACTATTCCTCTCTCACTCAACCCTATCCCTCTCCCCTTCCCTCCACCCCTACCCCCTCCCTTCTCCTCCCCCTCCCCCCTTTCCCACTCTCCCCTCCCCAACCCCGAGGTGCCAGAGACTCGACCCGATTTTCTTCACCGGATCGGAATGTTTACTACAGCGAGGTTCTCCTCTCCCCTTTCCCGTGTTAACGAAGGTGGGATCCTCGGATTTGGAGGTGGAAAACGAGGTCACGGGTTCGATTCCCAGTCCTTGGAGCGAGATTTCGTGTCGGCTCGGTGAAGGATTTTCGTTCACCGCCGTCTTGTTTTCTTTTGGAGGTGGGTTTGAAATGATCACGCCGCGAAACATATTCCCTTTTGCCTCCGGTTAGCGTCCCTCAAGTATTTGAGGGAAGGAGGGAATAGTTTTTAATTTTGTCTTGAACGGGTCCAAATATCAATCTCCGGGGATCGTACGGTCTTAGTAAAGGCTCTAGAATCAATTCACTTGCTATTTTGTTGGCGTGGTTACCGTCATAGGCGCCGAAGATAACGTCAAATTGACATTCTCCAAAACCTTTTCGCTTTTGAAAGCTTTTTTTTTATCAAATACGATTTGAAGTAAAGTACTGTTGATCGTCGTGATGTGAAATTTGCAGATAGAATTTGGAGAAATGTATTGTGCATTTTGGTGCTATAAATTAATCGCATGAAAACTTTAATGCTCTATAGGCTGAAAATTTTTATTATGCTGATTATGGTGTTTCGTATGATAATGAATGTAAGAGTGTAGGAATTTTGTTTTAACGATCAATCCCTTTTTGGTTTCCGTAACTTATAATTTGGATTCCTCTAAAATTCTAGGTTGTTGCGCAAGTTTGCCTTCAAGGTAAAGTTATTATTAATTTATTTTTCTACCTTTTAATGTATTATATATATATATATAGCTGAAAACACAAGGGGGAAAGGTATGAATATTGGTAGGTGCGCGATTAAAAATTCGAGTTGTTTTGCCACGAGCTACATTAAGCCTGATTCAAAGTTCAGCGAAACCAATTTATAGTTGCGTAAGTTTTGCTCCGAGGGCGCTTCTATCCGTATAACAGGATGTGGTTTAAAGGCGTGGGTAGAGCGGACGTAGCTTCTGAGGAAATTTCCCTGCTGGAGGGAGATCTCAGAGGAGGAATGGCAGAGAGGGAAAGGGATGAATTAATAGGAAAGGTTAGGAATTTATGCATCGTATTATTTTATGAGGTCACTAACAAGGGGCTCCTTTTACGTCCAACCGCAGGAATGAGTACGAGGCATTTTCGGCGAGGACACGGGATGATGATGCTGGCGAGTGCCTCTCGCAAATAGATTTTCAAGACCTTTCCTTTTCTGGAGGGAAACACCTGGGCGTCATAAGCCATCGCACTGCCCTCTAGGAAGGGAAAGGGTTAAACGGGAAGGAACGCCGTCGGTTCAAGCATGTAGCGTGGGCGGATAGAGGGAGGTGAGACGAAGGAAGAGGGCGTGCGAGAAACTGTGTTGGCGTCGTTCTTTTGTTCTCGCTTTGTTTAGCGATTTTCGCAGCTTAGAAAAAGGTCAAATCTGTGCCGTGAGTTTTTAAGGAAATGTAATCTTTAACCAGGGATTCGCCGAATTGGTGGAACGGACAAATACAGCAAAAAAAGTTTAATTTTTATGAATTGTATTAGCGAAACGGGAATTTTATAATGGATGTATTTTGTTATGGCCGCTAAAATGATGCATAATATTTTCCTCCGTAAAACCTTTGCCTGTTGATAAAATATAAATTACTGTTTTTTTATATATCCAGTTATATACTATGGCGTAATTAAACGTATTAATTATTCGCATGACTCTGTCGTTAATTTTAATACGCGGAGTGTATAACTGTACTTGACAGTCATTGAAATTTTCTTAATTATCAAACGTAATATTAGCAATTTATCACGTTAAAATTTCGCTTGCCCGAGTTTGTGACAATTTCAAATTTTTTCTAGAGCCAGTAAAAAAATATGTTGAATTACGTCTGGGATTAATTAAAAATGGGCAAATAATCCGCTTTGACGAGAGCTACAAATAGATAATTTCGGACTTGATATTAACGAGGCTCTTCGAAACTAAATTCGACATATATATTTTCTTTTTTTTCCTGTCGAATCGCTCGAAGCGAGAACGACGAATCGTGTAACGCTCCTCATTTACGAGTCTAAAAATAAGATACGCATCTCTAGAGTTCTCCGCGGAAACAGCCATTTCCAAATCGCGTATAATTTTTACCCCCCCCCTCCCCATTCCCCCCACCCCTCTTCCGACTCCGGAAGGAATAGCTCCAGACGCTTAGACGGCTATACGCTTACGCCTCTCGACAATCGACGTAAGCGAAGAGGGGGACGACGACGTCGTCGTCAATCCCTCTGAGACCCGGTAAAACTGCTCCGACTGGTCGGAAGGATGATGGGAGTTGCGAGAGGGACCGGAGGGAGGGGGAGGGGAGGGGAGGGGGGGAGAGGTATGGAAGGTGGGTTGGGGGAAGGGAGATGGGAACTTCTCATCGTATAGGCGAGGGAGCCTAAATAGTAGAATCGCTCCAAAGTCCTTTCTGAAATTTGTGGAGTGAAAAGGAGAAGAGAAAGAAAAGAGGAATCGGAGAGAGTTTCCGAGAAAGGGTGGAAAAGGAAGATGGAAGGATTGCTCGGCGGCTCAAGGATAGGCGAAGCGGGGAGAGGAGAGGTTGGAAATTACTCGGAGCGGAATAAATTCCACCCCGAGCGGTCCAAATGGAGATCGATGCGTTGCTGCCTTTGCGACGGTAAAAAAAAAGAAAATAACGCATAAATGGAATGAAAGAGGGCGAGGAAGATGGAGATAGACAGCCAGACGGACGGACTATACGCTCGGAAAGAGAGAGAGAGATACAGAGGGGAAGAAGAGAGAGAAATTGATCGATATCCTTTGTGATACATTTCGTCTGCCGTTTCGCTTTTGTTTCCTTTTCCGTCCGATTCCTCTGCGCCATTTCGCTGTTTTACTCGACGCATCCTTCTATCGGTTATACCGCCAGAGGGTGAGCCGGTTAAATCAAATGGTTCGGATGCTTCGGCTGCCGTGCATTTGCATCGATGGCGGTAAAGGCGATGCGGAATCATCTCTATCTCAATTCACTCAGAACTTGTGTAATTATGAAGCAAAGGAATTTCGTTGGTTATTTCTGCATCTATGCGGAAACCGGGGACGACTATTAATTTTTTGGCTTCGGAAAGTTTGTAGCTTTTAAATAAAAGAAAATTTTGCAGTATTCGGAGGTGTTTTCTGTAAATAAATCACAAGTCCACCAGCTAAATCCGGAAGTCGTTTCGAAATTCATACACGCCATAAATTATTATATTTTGATAAGTACATATCACTAGTAGATGGCGCTTGCATTTTGCAAGCATTTCAGCCTACTTTCAATTATGGGGTGGAAACAACCCCTAAAAATTAGAATTTTATTTACCTATTTCGGATTTTTCCCATAGGTTTTGAAAATCTATAATCGTGCCAAATTTGAAATCTCTAGGTCATCGGAAGTGCGTTATAATTTTTACTCTCGCTTGGGGCAATAAGGGAGCAGAAAAACCGCTAAAATTTGAAATTTTAAGAACTTGATATTTTTTCCAATGTTTGTTACAAATGCTACACAATCCTGCTAAATTTTAATGATGTAGCACCGCTAGAAATGCATTTACGTGTATTGATTTAATTTTTTTTTAATATTACGAATTTTTAACGGCTACAATAAGAAACTTCATTGTAATTTTCAATGTTAATTGCTGCTGTTTGTTTAATTTATGATTTTTTAACTGCCAAATAAATAAATATATTTAAATTTCTATAATCCCGTTTTGGTTATTTAGGGGATTCTACCGTTAGAAAAAATGTCAGCATTGCAACACGTTAAAAATGCCTAAACAATTAAATATTTTTTTTAATTTTGGGATTTTTTTAACTGCCGAAAAAGTAAACATTTTTGCGATTTTTGGTTTTGCCACTCGACCTACCTGCAGTAAAAATTTCAAATTTCTAGCTCATATGGAAGTGCCTCGTAATATGTGTCCTCCTCCTATATCCTTCTTTTTCAGAAGTGTCAATATATTATAGATTTGAGATATGTACATACTAGCGGGAGTATTTTTCAAAGATTTATTTTAACAAAATATTTCATCCTTACATTTATTTTCAGTGTAACTGTAATGGGAAATCTAGAAGGAGTGAAAAGATTTTTTTTAATGACTAACACGTTTAAATATTTGGAAGAAATCATTTTTCGCATTGTTTTTAATATGAATTACATAAATATTCATTTTCAAATTAAAGATTTTTATTCTTAATTCGAAACGGGCAACGATACTCATTAATTTTTTATGACAGAGAGAAACATTAGTTTGATTTTCTGATTATTTTATCCATTTATTTCTATAAAGTTATTGGATTCGCAGTGACTTTTTGACATACCTTTATATTTATAATTCCGAACGCATTTTCATTTGCTCTCAGTATCTTTCAAAAAAATACATCCGCTTCGGTATTGTAACCTCATTTCCGACATTCGATTTTGCCTTTTATGTTACCTTTAAAAAAAAAAAAACGTCGAACTGCACAATCCGAGCGTAAAAATAAACACATCCGAAGCGATTGGCTTTTTTTTGCTTTTTTTCCTACGAATCCACGTAAGAGACATCCATTTTCGACAGCTATTGTACCACGATGTCAAACAAAAGACGGTGCCATTCCGCCTTTTTTCAAAGTCCCTCGCCGTTTCCCATCATTCCTACAAAAAAAGCGGCCTTTTTGATTCGCTGCTCCGCTGTGACTGCTGCTAAACGTCGTGCACTTTTTTCAACGCGTTTCTAGTTTTTATTTCTGCTGTCTGCGTCACCCCCACGGCGCTGTATTTGCAGATGGAATTGAAAAAAAAAACTGCTACAAATCGCCCGTCGCAGCAGCAGCTCGGACGTGAAAAAAGCGTAACAGTTTTCAAGAAAAAAGATGCAATAAGCCAATTGGCTGTGAGTTATTGTTTTTTATTAGTTTCCTTGAACAAGAAGGTCTCTAAAAGCGCGATAATGTAACCTAGTTAGGGAATTTCTTTCTACTCGTTAAAAAAAAAAAGGAAATTAACCTCATTTTGGGTTAGTTCAAAACTTTTCAGGCCATGAAATAGATGAGGTCGATATGTCGCCGATTTTCATAATGGAAGGAGAATTTAAATTTCAAATTTAAATCTAATTATGAGAGGCAGGAGAAGCAAAATTTCAGCAAGATAGAGAATTTTATGACTGTAAGGTAGCCGTGCTTTAAAATAATATCGTTGAAATAACCCATAATGTGTGTGTTATTACTCGCGTGAAAATACTGTTATCTCCAGGTCATAGTGTGCGAATTATTTGAAATTGTAGAATATAATCCATGTTCGGAGTTGATTTATTCAATATATCCCAACCTATGTTTATTCGTAAACTTAGTAATTGTCTTAAAACCAATTTAACTTTAGACTACTCATTTTTGCACAAGTTCGTGTTGTGTCTAAAAAAGGCATTTGTTCTTTAGGGTGCATGAGACAAAAGGAAGAAAGAGAAGAATAAATTTGCGGACTGTAAGTAGAGAATCTGAGCGAACGTATTTTCGTCGTCGCGAATCATTTTCCATCACGCGATGCACGGGTTGTATTTATTTATTGTTTTTGCTCTCCGAGTCCGTGCTTATCTTCGAATATCGATCGATCGAACATATTTCTCTCTCTCTCTTTCTCTCATTCCGACCTCTTCGATAACTATGGAAATGGGGGTTTACTCACGCCCTCGAGTACGAAATAGCCTCAGCAGCCGAAGTTATCGCTTCGACAATTTTTGTAGACGGGAGTTGTGCAAACGTTCTTCTGCGATGCAGCCACTCTATCCGCTCAGCCGAGAGAGGTCAAAGGATACGATCTTCTTTTTCTTTATAACTGAAAGTCGCAAGGGGGAAGGAAAATACGGTGGGAATTTTTACACTCCACTTTGCGCGAAAGCTCGGCGTGATGGAAATAGCGCAAAAAGGAATCGACGCGAATGCGTGCGAGGAAAAAAAATTCCGGGCGGACTCCTTAAAGTACGCCGTGGTGCTTAATGCTCTATTCTTTTCCCCCGGAGCGGCGCGCGGAGCCAATATGTGTAAGGAGAACGAATTCGCTCGAAGTGTTTCTTATTTTTGCATCGAGCGGCAGAGAGAGAGAGAGGGAAAAAAACATCGGAGGGAAAGGAAAATCTTTTTTCTGGTCATTATATTTTCTCTCCCGGTAATGGCCGTCTGAACTCTTTGTTCTCGTCCCCTATTCTTCCATTTTTTCTTGAGATATTTCTTTTTGTCTTTCTCTCTCTCACTGCCGTTCTCCATCTTTCTCTCTCTCTCTCTCAAAGGGATTATTTTCGGGGGAAATCCCTTTTTTGCGCAGCCTACTCCTTCGGTCGTTCAACTCACCGCCACCGCCGCACACCTGCACAATTTCCCGTGCTCTCTTCCTCATGAGAGGGAGCAAAAAAATGGCAGTAGCCGCGCTCCTTAGTACGCGGTCCTGCTACTTAGAGGCGCCACCTGCGCACCCCTCTCGCTCATCCCCCATCCTTGTACAATAATGACTCTTCTTTTCCCTCTTTGCTACTACGTGACAAAAGCCTCTCGGTCACTCTCTCGTCTCCCTGAGAGGGTCATAGCCGTCGTGTTCTTGAAATCCGAGGGACCGGGTTCGCCTCCCCTACGCTTCGATAGCGTCTCGGTAGGCTATCCTACCCGTCGCGAGGGTGTGCAGTTCTCTTCCTTATTGGAGCATGGCGAGTTTCAGTTGTTTCGACACGTACGCCCCTGAAGTTTGTGTCGGGTTTTTGTTTTTCTGTCTGAAAGTATACGAGAGATGAGTAAGGATACGGTGAGGATGCTAGAAGATGTGTTATATCTAGCTAAATCTTGGGAGTCTGTGGCTGCATAATATAAAGCGCCTATACTATTGGTTTCCCAAACATTGGGGTAATACAGTTGATTTTTTAGGGCGAAAAACGCTTTTGGCAAATAAATAAGCCTTAAGGCCATAACGTTTCCTTGAATAAATTGTTTATGGTATCGTACCAACAAATGTGGACAGAGAGGAAAACGAATGAGGAAGTTTTGAATATAACAGGGGAACTTCATTCGAGTAATAAGAGGTAGACAGAAGAAATGAGTGGATCAGAATTTGAAAGATTACTGAAAGAAGTCATAGACGGAAGAATATTAGGAAAGAGAGAAAGTGTTAGGAAGAGGATACATGTATTATATTCATTAAAAGAAGGAATGGGATATGAGAATTTTAAGAGAGAGGTTTTGGATTGCCAGGATTTGGTGGTGTGTGCCTAAAACCTAGCGGAAGGTAAAATTACTTTGTATTTACAAACAAATGGATGTGTTCAAATGTTGTAATATCCATATGTAAAAATGCAAAAATCTTTGTTAGAAGGTGACGCTTAATTCTGCTTATCTTTGAAAGAGCGTCGCGCCTACAAAGGATTTTGGAACCACTGGCCCATACTTTTATCAACAGAAACACTTGACAATTACCACTAAAACTCCTTTTATTTAATTCATAATATAAAGCAACTAATTATAGTAATATGCTGTTTCAAAGAAAAACAGCGGAGTAGGATTAATGGCAGTCTGTTCTTACTTCATGGTCACTCAAAAGAATATTAATCAATTATCTGTATTGCAAAAATACAACACTTTCACCATTAGTTGGAGATATATTCAAGAAATAACTTTTCTGCAAATGCACAGCAGCTGCGATAACACTCCAGTTACTTTAAGGAACATTTATTCTCATCTTTAAAAAATACTCGAAAAGTCAATATCTCCTCCAAAAAGTATTTATGGATTCCCATTGCAGAATCCGAGAAATACGGAGTAAAAGCCGTATCATAACCATAAGAGTTACGATTCTGTGTTATGCCCGTTTCTAGGACTAAAATGTCAGTTAAAAGGTAGTTTTTATCTCCATGGGACTATTTTTTCTTTAAAAAAACCTGCATATAACCCTTGTCCGTTACTAATAAAAAAGCACATCTCTCATAAAAAAGCCTTTCCTTTTTCCGCAAACTCCATCAATTTATTAACAAGTCAATTTGAATTCAAGAATCTTTTTCCGTCAAATTGTAAAATGTGTGTTTAATGGGAAATGGAACTTTCCCATAACTCGGATAAATTTCCCCCTTTACTCCCTCCTTTTCGGGTTCTTCCCTCTCTCACACCTCTTCCTCCCTACCACTCGCTCCCTTTCCTTCCTTCCTTCCTCCCTCCCTCCCTCCTCCAACTCCTCTCTAGCTCACCTCCCTTCACTCCGTCTTCCTCCCACATTAATCTCGATGGCTTCCGCATAAGGGTCTCCTTGACTCCGTGGGATGTCTGCCTGCATCCCTTCTGCTATTCTCTCCCACCACTTTGCCCACCCCACCCCACCCGCCCACCGACCCAAAACTCCCACCCGGCCTGCATTATGTATTCCTCTTCTCACTGCCCTATTTATCCTCCTCCACATAATGTGGACGCATTCAATATTTTATCGCGTCCCAACCTGTTTCCTCTCCTGCGTCGAGATCTTACTACCTCCGTCCCGCCCACTTCTCTCTCTCTCTCTCTCTCTCCCTCCTCCCTCCCTCTCCTCCGATTCCCTCCACTACTCCAATCTCTGTTCCTTTACTTTTCTCATCCTTTTCTGCCGCACCATGCACTTTACGGTTTTAGGACGTCTCCGTGTTGCGACGGTGTACCTTCCACTCCACATTCTGGTAACCGGGACTTTACCTCGGGCTCTTTCTATAAAAATGCCTCCAATAATCCAGAAAGAATCTATGTGAGCAGGGGCGGCTCGAGGTATTTTGGCGCCCCGGGCGAGAAACTGCTCGGCCCCCTCCTCCGTAAATTTTTAGTAAGCTATTTTTAAATGGGCTCGTTCATTTATTTATCCATCTGTAAAATGATGGATAATGAAAAGTATAAGACATTTTGTATAGATTTTCGCCTATCGCGCGATAAATTGGTATTCAGTATTTTGCCACTTGCAAGTAACGCGTATGGTAGAGAGAGAGAGAGCGGATAATGTTGATAGAACAAGGCCTTTAGGGTAGCGTGAGAGCACAACTTTGGCTCCAATTTCAGAAAACTGAGTAGTTCGATTATTCGTACTTGCTGAATTGAAACGTGACCTTAACGAGCATTGAAACTAATCATTTACGCATATAGAGTCAGTAGCATGTCTACAGGCATTTATTTTTAAATTACTGAGTGGAAAAATTTGCGCCACAGTCAGCCGCAAACCGATTTCGGCGTAAATTCAATGATTATGTTTTTTTCTTGTCAATATTTTAAAAATAATTTGTTAGTGTTTGTGTTCTGCGTCTTACATTTGAAAACGTAGCACATCGTTGAATCGCCCCGAGCCTTATTTTCTCCGCGAGTTTCTGTTTTCTTATGAGAAAAAACGTTTTTAACAAATTCAAGGACACTCATTCCCATTCTGCTAACAGATGACCTCCAGCTATCTCTTTACCCCCACGTTTCTTCTCCGCTACTCTAACCTCCGCTTTTATTGTTCCTCCAGCATCCGTTTTCGTCCTGGAAAACCTCCAGGAAGTAGCTCCCACTGCTTCCTTTTTTTTTTGCAACCGTCCCAGTAAACAGCTGACACTTGTCTGCCCGTTTTCCGTCCTCTCCTACGCCAACTTTCGCGGTGTCCGTCGATATGGCATTGGAGTGTGCCCGCTGCTCCACTTTTTTCCTCTTTTTTCCTCTTTTTTCCGCGATGCATGTGTATTTTCAATATCCACGCCCCGTTTCTTTCACAAATATCCGTTAGGTACCTTCTAATACCGAGTTTATTTCTTACAATTTCGTTGTTTAAAAAAAAATTGTATGTGAAATATCATTATTTCGGAAATCCATTGCGGGTTACGTTGTTTCATCGAAATATTTCCTGAAAAAAGCTAAAATCGCCATTTATACGCGTATTTTCTCTCACAAACAAAAATCCATTTTAAAAATTCAATAAAACTGTTAAACACGAGCGTTGCAAAAAAAATACGGCGGCCGCTTGTGAAAACAGGAGTCCGTTCAGACGTCGAGCGGGTTGCATACGGTTCAGGATGTTTATTACTTCCGCCACTTCCGACTTTTCAAAAAAATAAACGCGATATTTTTGCCTTCACTATTTTCAAAGTCTTGCGCATTGTTTTCCCTCGTTACTCTCTTCTGTTTTTACTTTCAAACGAATCGGTCAACAGAATACTTTCCAGTCTCATGCTTGCCGCCTTTCATAAACGGAGAAAGTGTAGCCGGTTGACACCAGGAAATATTTACGTCCGAAACGGTTCGTTGTAATTTATGTTCTTTGCTTCTACAAAGTTCATTGTTTTTCGGATGCGCGCGCATATTCTATTCCTAGAGAATCCATCTTTACGGGCATTGGGGACACGATCTAAATTATCTGTCCTTGCCCCTCCATCGACCTCCCTGGAAAGCTTTTGCTCCAGTGCCGCAGTACCTAAATCACCCAATTTCATATCCTTCCTTCGAGTTATTTTCGTCGCTCATTTTTTCTCTCCCGTCATATGAATATGTGCTCAATCATACCCTCCTTGCGCTCCAAAGACGTAATCCCCCATCCCTCTCCCGTCGTCTCCGCCCATTCTTTTCGCCGTCCTATCTAAATCATCCATGTACTCCTTGGCTTTGCCTTCTCCTTTTCCTCCTCTTCTATCTCCTCTTTTATTTGATATTCTATTTTCGGCGTCCTCCGCTTTGAATTCAATTTTCTTCTTAAGTTTTCTTTGATCGTACGAAAGTGCTTTCCTTGCAGTGCATGCGTGAGTGAATGCGTTCTTGTTCTCTCGCGGCCGCATGCGTCTGCGTGATTTCTGTCAATAGGTGCGTGCCTCTCTGTCAATCGCACGATTCTTTCAGATAGTCCTTTTTTCCTCGAGCGCACGATCGTTTTCGCTCTTCTTTTTTTTTCGTCTCCTCTTTTTTTCGTTTCCTCTCATCATCGGCATGGCGCTTGCTTATCCGAATGAGTCTTTATCATTGCTATTCTTTCATCAGCCGCATTGCTTTCTTTCTCTATCTCCCTTTCCTCCCTTATCGGTACATTTTTCTAAAATCTTTTTCCGATATGGAGGCTTTCAAAACTGTTTGCGACTCTCTCGAGATTCGCTTTTATCGATGCTCATTTTTTTCTCTCTTTCTCTCGAGTTTCCGAAATCGCCCCATACGACTCTCTTCGTGTCGCTGAATCGGAGTGCTTCTCCCCCCTCTCTCGCAGTTACTCCCTTTATTTCGAGTTTTTTCCTCGCTTTACATTCTCCACGTTTTTTTCGCAGCCGTAATCTGCGAGATCTGATTTGTGTTTTTTTTTACTCATAATGTTCTCATATCCGGTCGCTTTTAATATTTTTCGCCGTCTGCGTTACGAGCAGCGCGCGACAAATTACATTGCAGCTCCCGCCGTCTGCTTTTTACGTCCTTCGGCAAGAAATCTTTCTTGGTTATTTAATATTAGCCTTTCGTGTGATTTCTTTTTTGTGTGAATTTGCGTGCGTATGCACGCGTTTATATTTACACGTACGTATATTTTTACGCACGTCTTAAAATTCAACGGTAGCTTATATTCTGGTCTTCATTTGATTTATTTCAGTTAATCATGCTTTGAGAGACATTAAGTAAGCTACATATTTTCAATTAGACCATGAATCCTATATATTCCTTACCTTTAATGTAAACCCAAGATGGTGAAAACAGGATTAAACAGTTTAGTTTGGTTCTCTGAGTGAATAAAGCCACTACACGTGAGCCTAACATAGTAGTGTAAGATTATATTGAACCCGATCTTAAAGTATTTCAAGAAATACAATTCTCAATCACTTTGTGCACCTTTCCTTCCGACCTTCCCTCCATCTCCCTTATTATTCTTCCGACTTTCGCCTTTGCTAATGCCATCTGGAATCCTCTCACATCGCCGCGTCACTCCCACGCCTTAAATTATCCCATACCTCCTCCTATCTGCCCCTCTAATCCCTTAACGTGGGAGCATATATCTCTGCTAGCTTTCTCTTTATCGATCATATTCATAACATACCCCTTTCGCTCCTGCTTTTTTATTCCCTTTAGCCGGCCTCTCCTCCCTCTCTCTCCTCTCCTCCCTCTCTCTCCTCTTCACCCTCTGCTCAGATTTCGCAGTCTCCTCACGTCCTCCTCTCTCAAGGTCTCTCTCTCTCTCTCCCTAATTTTTTTCCTCCTTTCGGTTTCGCACATTTCTTCGTCTTCTTCATCTCTCCCATTACTTCCCTCCCTCCCCTTTCTTCCCCTTCTATCTCTCGCTCACCTCATTCTTCTTACGTTCTCTCCCCCAACCCCCGCCCCGCCATTACCAAAATACGTCAATGATTCACAACCACCCCGTAGGAGTTTTTTTCTTTCGTTTTTACTCGCTTCGTCCCTTATTACCTTATTGGACCTTTCGCTATCATTCACCTGAGATGGATGTCCTTTCCGAGATGCTTAGGGAACTCATGCGTGTTTTTAATCGGAGGAATTCTTTTTTTCGCAATTTTGACCCTTTTTTGCGATCGTCTGTTTGTTTGTTTTAGACTTTCTTGCTGGCATCACCGGCGGCATAAGATCAAGGGGCAAAACAGTGTTTGCTGCTCGGAGCGGCAAATGGATTCTATACTTTGCGAATGAAAGCACTTAATAATACTTTTCACCGATTTGTTGCCGAGAAAATTTTAATCCCAGATTCGTTTATGTCCTGATTTCAAATACAACATAGTTTAACGATGGCGTGATAATGGTCATCGAGAAACAGGCAGTGGGTAATAAACACTGCATGGAATGCGTTTGATGAAGGTTGCTTCATCCGAGTTAAATCTTTCATATTGCTCGGAGAGTCATTTGGATATTTTACACGCCAATAAAACACAGGGCTAAAAAAATGGTATGGCGTGTGAACACTAATTGAGCCTGAGACTACCACTTCCTGGCTCGATGATTTATCATTTAACTTTGGAGTATTAATAATGTTAAACAATCTCGATGAAATTATGTATATATGATTGATATGCATCGTTGGATCTATCACTGCCCGATGTAGGTATATAGATAAAACCCGCCTATAGATTTCACCATAAAGATTGTTTTAGCAAAAGTGATAGAATCACTAAAAAACGGTATGAAATGTTGTAAAGCCAAAAAAATAAGAATAAAGCGGAGTAATTTATCTCGGTTTCATATTCTTGTAGAGAGAAACCGTTTCGCAATCATAATATCAAAAAGAAATTAATTTACATTTCGGGAATACAGCCTTTTTATCGCCGTCGTAAATTCCTTATCCATTTTATCGTCTTTCCCTTGCAAGAGCTCTTCTAGTACATTTCGAAAGGCTTTTTACGAGCAATGCACGTGGCGACTTTTAAGCCGAAGTCGCTAAGCAAATGTTCTCACGCACTCGGGCATCTTACGAGAGAGAGAGAGAGACTTGATTGCCAGAATAAATCCACCTTCACGAGAGAGAGAACGCCGAAGTAAAGTTTGATGCCGAAATTTCGCAGTTTACGGCGCCATTTAAAATGCAGACGATTAATTAAACTGGTACGGCGTACCCGATACTGCGTCATAGGTTATAGATGCCGTAAGTTTTCGGAGGGTTTTATTGGTCGTTTTGATGTTCGGGTTCACTCGATAAGGAGTAGGCGATTTCGCGAGGAGAAGCGGGACTTAGATAAGGCATCGGGACGGCGCTTTCTATCTCATCTCGTTCGCCGGATTAGCGCCCTACGTGAGGTCGAACCTCACTCCAGCCACGCAGCGGGAGGAGAAAAAGCAAAACGGAATGAACATGGCCGACTCCGCGTAGCTTTACGTGCCAGAAACCGCAGCAGCGCCCAACCTTTTAAGTTCCTTCTTCTGCCCCTGACCTTCGTCGCTTATAAGAGCGACATTCGCTTGCACTTAATTCGGGTTCTCTTGCATCGCTAAAGAGGGAGAGGCAAATAGGTTCCACCCTTCCCTCTCTCTCTCTCATCCCAGACCCGTTCTCTCCTCTCCCATTTTCCTGCTACATTTCCTTTCCTATCCTTCGCATCATTCCTCCGGCGAGACGTTTTATAGGGGCGCTTCATCTCCGTTACTCACTCCTCTTCCGAGCACTGCCACATCGCCCGGCATTTGCTTTAAGTAACTCGCTACCACGTCCTTTAAAAAAAGGGTGCTCGCTGGAGGTGGGTGGCAGTGGGTGTAGGGTCGAAGGGTTTAGGGATGGGCCGACCCTAGAAATTTCGGACTCGGCGCCATCTCGCTCGAAAGCTGTCGGGATAAGAAACGTGGTGTGAGCCAGACGAAAGCGAGGATGTTCCCGTAAAGATATAAGGGGATGGTTCTTTTCCTGAAATGTAGGATTTTTTAAGGTGGGGTGTGAGGTACGCGGTTGGAAGATACGAAATGGGCGTGGCAAGGGCAATGAGCGCATGTGATTGTGTGTATGCGTTTGTGCGTCCGTGAAGGTTTTATTGTATTTTTTTCTTCCCTGTGCCATTCCGCTCTCTCACTATAGGTGTGGTTGCTGAGGGGACACGTTTTGGAGCTGTAAAAAAATAAATAAATTTAGATACTTTGTTGAGAGGGAAGGAAGAAAAGAAGGTAGTTAAAGGAAAGGTTTCTTTCTGGGTTGACGTAATATTCATTTCTGCTTCTCCCTCACCTTTACGATTGAGAACGTATGGTAAGATTGTAACCTGCCACCGCCTGAAGATTTTGGTCGATGCAAACGGAAGTTTTATTGGTCTTGCGCGACGTACGGGGTTATCTTCAGGATGTAACTTAAGCAAAGATCGAGTTCTCGACGAGGGAATATCGAATGTTTAAATATACGTTCCGGAATAAAAAATGATTTCTCTTCTCGGCAGTTGCTAGTTAGGCCTTGTTCACCATGTCGCCTTATATTTATTCATTCCGTTGTAACTCTCTTCTTTTACTTATGTATGAGTTGAGAACACTTGATTTCAACTTCTCCTTCAATCGTATTGCAATAATACTTATAGACTGTCCACTAGAAATCTCCTTCCTTTTTCTTTTTTGCTGTCTTCTTTCTCTTTTCTCCTATTCCTCTAAGTATATACTTCATTTTTTGTTCCACCCATTAGATAGCATATATAATGTACCAAAAGCACTCAATTTATTTAAGGATATTAGAATCAGTATCTTATTATATAGTCACTCCGTCTTATCTTTTCTCATTATATTTTCACGAATCCCTGAATAATTTTAGATAATAACGAACGAAAAAAATATTCTAGAGGTTGAATCTGCGCTCCGTGAAAAATATATATTTCAATATCTGGGTAAACACACGAATTTCTACCTCGTTTTTATATTTCGTGACGAAAATCAATCGCCTGAAACTAATCTCGGCGAGAGGGTGAAAATGAGAGGATGTTTTTACGAAATTGTCTCTCCGCCCTCTTTCCTCGCCAAGCGTGACATCCACCTCTCTCTCTCCCTCCCTCCCTCTCTCTCTCACGTTGAGATCATTAGAGATCTCCGGTTTGCCTCAGCTGCGATCGCTCCGGCGATAATTTCATTTACCACACGGGCTCAATCGATAGTCATTTGTCGCGATAACACTCGCGGAAGTGTGAACCGGCTGGCCATGTATCGTTCTTTCCATTTTTTTGTCTCCGCCAAATCACAATAATCCAAACATCATTATTGATAAAACGGGCGTGTCGGACAACCGTGAAAATGTATTAGTTAGCGTTTTCGCTATTCTCCTGTTTTATCACGCCGCGGTTATTTTCGTCTCTCTTATCGGATGCCTGTCGTAGGGCGCGTGCTTGGTACGAATTTTCAAGGATAATCGCCGAGAAATTCGAAGCCGTTAGACTAGTGGAATTGTTTAAGAGGCGATGTCGCGCGGGCGTATTATCGCAAACCATAAGGCCATAAAGTTCGAGCTTGATAAAAATATAAAGAAATTTTAAACTAAAAAACGCCATACCCTCTCATTTTCCGCCCTGCATTTACGATAGATATTACACGGTTCCCTATAAGCGGGTTTTGTTCATTTTTCTTGTCATTTTACGGTATAAAAATTACACGGACCTACTATGTCGGAAGCATTTTAGATTCGGCGCCGCGAAATAAAGGGAGGAAAATAAAAATGCCTGACCCGCATTTGTGCCCGTGTCTGCGTACGCGGATTGTTTAAATTTACCGTCGCCTCCGTCAGAACTAAATTTTTATTTCTTACAAAAACATACTGCTCCATAAAACGGAGCAAAATTTCGTTTGCGGCTTTTTCCATTGTTTATATTCGTCGGAACATGCTACAAAAGTTACTAATAGCGTGCGTTTCGTTTTATTTATTTATTTATTTTCGAAAGCCAACCCCGACTGTGATAATGTTTGAGCTTATTTTATTTACTCTGGAGTTTCAATTTTTTTAAATTTCACATCGTGTAAACACAACTGCGAAGTATACTATACTCGCGGTGTTTTTTTTTCTTTCAAAATTCGATTGCTTTCTTTTTGTTAATAAAGGAGGATTTTTTTTGCAGAATGCATTACGTTCGATTAATGAGTATATTGTTTCGAGATTAATACTGTGTTGTTCGTTTACGGCAGCAGTCCCAAAATTATGAAATGGCGTTTTAGGCTTGATATAATATTGCTGTGTAATTAATTCGATTCCGCGCGTGGGAAACGGCAATCGGTCCAACCATTGCTCGCATCTGTACGGACGCGAAGCTCGCTCAATTGGTCGTCGATGCGATGATTATTTTCATCTCGGTGAATATCTTCTCCTCTCCAAACCGAGGAAAAGAAAACTCCTTTTTTTCTCGCGAATTCATCTATTTCAATCTTCTCGCCCTAATCTCTCACGACCTACATGTAATTCCACGAAACTTTAACCGTCGAAGAGAATTAATCCAGTGCATTCATTCCACGTAAACGGGTTCCTATCGCGACCGAAGGGTTTTAAAACCGATATACGGAGGCACCGCTTTGGAATCCAACTCTCTTCATACCTTATACCCTTAATAAGATTTCAAGAATATAGGGAGGGAAGAGTATGAGCTCTTTGGTGGAGGTTTCGTAAGCTTTTAAAATTGCCAGTCTTGCCAACCCGACCGTGAAGAAGGGTGTCGAAATTAGGGCTCTCCTTCCCCGTTTCTCCAAAGCTAAACGGTTTTGTAAGACTCACTCCCTCCTTCTGGTATCCCTTTTGAATTTCGTTATTCTTAACCTGCTACTCAAAGCGCATCCCTCCTCGCGGAAACCTTCTATATAGGTATGTAACGAATATCTTGGTCTGACCCAAAAATGTAAAGAGCATTCACGAATTCCGTCCTTATTGCTTACCTGGAAAATGGTGGAAGAAACCTAAGCGCCAATTTGTTTTTATTTTTGCTGAATTGCATGAGTAATTACGTTGGATATGCGCGTGAGTAACATGCTTTATTCCCTTGCTTCTAGGGAACGCTAAACGTGTACTTAAAAATTCGATTGTTCTTTTCGTAGCGCAAAAAAGGGAGTTCTAATTCTATGGAATAAAATTCCAGTACGAATATGTCGGTTTTGCAGGTGATAAGCAATTCGGTTTGGTTTGAAATCAGTTCTGACCGAAATATATATCGCGTTCTCTTCCTCTTTTTAAATAATGTCATGGTTTGTACTTTTATACCCCAAATTCGTGTTCGTAGAGCGATTTTAGCACGAAGCAGAACGGTAAAAACTGCACTTCAGCTCGCTCAGTGCATATAATGGCGGATATTACAATTTTTAAGCGAATCATTTTACCCAAATGGCCTTCCGGAGCACACGCAATTGAAACAGCAGGTGTATTCCGAAATGGGTTTTTTATTTACTATCGAAATCCAAAAAAATTATAATATCGAACAAGCGAACGGCGAAATTGGATTTCGGCGAAAAGCGACCGGCCGAATTCGCAACAATTGTTTGCGAAGGTTTGGAAAAAATGAGTGTGGTTGGGAGGGAGATGTTAAAACGTATGTCAATTATATCCTCGCCGTCGAGGCTTTCGAATGATCATTTTTTCGGTCGAAGCTTCGATCGAATCCGGGAAAGGGAACATTTTTAAAGGTGAAGTATCAGGAATTGGGTGCGGAAGCATCCGAATGTGGGAATATTATGTCTTATAAAATTTTGTCAGTGTTTAGCTTTCGTCGGGACTGATTATTTTAATTGATCACCCATGCCTTTCTTATCTGTATTCTCGGGTCTGTATCAAATAGTCTACTTGTCCAGATTCGACAATTTCACACGCATGCGAGTTAAAGAGGATGTTCTCATATGTCCGGAATCGCGAAGTCGTTGTCGTCCAATAATTCTCTCAATCTAGTGATTATCCTGCAGCTAATCTTTTCTTCTCGGTATTTTCTTTTCTTCTTCTTAAAGAAAAGAAAGCATATCTCCCACGCCTTTTCTTTGTTCATTCATTATGAGAACTTTAGAAAGAAGACATTTCCCTTACAGCCGCTCCATAACCCAGGAATGAGGTTGTAACGAAGCACAAAGTCTTTTGCCTCTTTCCATTTGCCTCTCTTCGCTCACTGTTCTGCCTCTTTCCGCCTCCTTTCTACCTCTCTACCTCCTCCTCCTCCTCCAGTCTCGGAGGCATCCAAAGATGCGCTCATCCGATCTCATTTTTTTTTGCCAATTTTCGAATCGTTCCTTTCGTAAACCGCTCTCCTTATCATTTTTTCCGCGTTTTCGGGTCCTTGCTCCTTTCTCCTGTTCTAGAATCGAGAAAAATTTCAAGGTTTCTTTTCCCGCAAAGTGTTTTACCTTTCACTTACCTCTCTAGTTCTCCGATATTGGAGTCTTTCTCTCTCTTCCCTTTATGTCTGGCGTGTCTCTTTCTCTCTCTATTTTGTTAAAATATCCAGGTTTCCATGGAAGTCGTTTAAAGATCTCATATACGCGAGTACCCTTCATTTCGCAGCGTTTAATCTCATCTCTGTATCTCTCTCTTTTCTCTTAGAAGATCAAGAAACGTTGGCTCATTTCGTTCTCGTTTGACTTAAATAGATTAGGTTTTCTTCGCTCGGAAGTATTGAATTAAGGGGCTTTCGTCCTTTCCTCTCCTCTGAAATTTTCCCGTGTTATTTTCGAGAGACAAAAATTTATGGATATTTTTGTATGGGAGGCTTTTCCGAGCATGTTTGAGAAACACAATTACTTGTTGACAGATGGCCGTAAAAATTGGAGGGACGTAGTTATTCAATCTCACTTCGGCCTCGAGGCGAGTTCTCTCGAATGAATAGTTACTCGTGTTGGCCATCCATATCGCGTGTCGCCAAAGTGTAATTTTGCTCACTTTTAATGATACTCTGCTGTCTATATTATTATTATTATTTTGCCAATTTGCTTAATTCTCTTTACGAAATAAAACCGAAGCGGGGATGTAAATCTTTTACCCGTAAAACTTATCAAACATTTCCGGGTTTATCCACATTTATAAACCTCTGCCGATGCGAGAATACATTTTCACATCGTCACGAATATCGTCTTTGCGGGAATTGTAATTCCGATTTTTTTTAAAAAAATCCTCGGAAGATTCCGCGACGCTTCAAAATTCTCTTCTTTATTCCTCCTCGGCGCTCAGGTGCTCTTGCGAATAATTCCGCTCCCAATTTGCCTAAGGAGAGAGACGAGACGCGAGTTATCCGTTGATAGGCGAACAAAGGGACCAACCCCCTCCTTCCTCTCCCTTTCCTCCGACTCATTCCCTCCCTCCAATCCTCCTTTCTTCATTTCTCTCTCTCTCTCTCTCTCCAGTCTCCGTAAGTGGGACAAGTCGTCCGCCGCGAAACCGCCGATAACATCCGGGACAAAGACGATAGCCCCAGAGCGTCCAATAAAAGTAAGCATTTTTAATAACCTTCCAAACCCTCCACCACATCGTTCCCCCTCCACGCTTTCCTCCTCCGTCTCCCCCTCTTCCTCCCAGCGAGGGACGCGAAGAAAAAGAAAGGGACTCGTTAAGGGATGGAAAGAGCGGTGAAATGAATCGTCACGGGACGGGGTTTGCGAAAACCTTTTTTCGGCGTGTCGTAGGTCGGGGGAGGTCGTGCGGGATAGAGGGAGGGGGCGGTGGGGGGGGGGGATGGGGGGAGGGTTGGGGGTGGCGAGGGACGGGATAATGGTTTTGGTGGGGGGAGGAGGGGGTACCTTCATCTCTTTCATTCGATTGCTCCGAAACCTCTGGGGGGGGGGGGGGGGGGGGGGAAAGCCGCTTCGACATTGTTACCGTTTCCATAGAGACGGATGCCCTATGCTTCCAAACCTCCGCCGCCTCTCTAGGCTCCAATTGGGCTATGATAAAAAAATAACCTCTCTTCAACCGCGTTCCTTGTGCGCTCCCCGCACTCTTTTATTTGATCTCTTTAGCGGGTCCCTTTTTCGCTCAATTACGTGTGTCCCGCAAATCCAACGGCTCCCTTTTTCCTCCCTCCTTCAGTCGTTCGATTCCTCTTGTAATGATCGTCGTACGGTCGAATTTGTCGCAACAAAAACCACGTTTACCTTCATGCTCGGGTGGGCACATGCCTATAAGCTATGCTGTGAATGTTTCTAACAAGGTTTGACGATTACAATTTTTAGTTTTTTTCTGCGTTTTTTCGTAAATTTCTCGTTAACAAGTGAAAAAAGTGGATTTAAATTATCTATTTTTTCTACGAACCCTTCGATTCTATACGAGATAACGTGGGTGGAAATTAAACGTGACTTATTGAGAATGCTTCCAACAGTCTTATCTCGCCAATTTAGCTTAAATTCGATTTCGTCATAACACGATTCGTCTTCGGTTTTGCGGAGAATAACCGGTAAAAAAAATTCTGTTATCCAAAAGTACCGATGCAGTTAGCGACCGATTTTAGTCCCCGCGATGGGGATTGCGGAATGGGACGCGAATTTCCTTACTCATTCGATCGAGAACATTATAATACCTTTCCCTTTTTTTTTATCAAATTCTCGGAGTTGATCGATTTGGATTGGGTTCTCCAGCCGTTCGCCTTATTCTCCTCCTTTCATTTCATCCTCGTCCCACCCCGATGCTCGCTTTCTCTCACACCATCATCCCTTTCCCTTCCAATCTGTCCAGTTTTCTCTCGTTTTTCTCCACTAAGGGTTAGATGAAAGAATAAGTCTGTCTAGTCTCAATCTCTCTCAAATGAAGACCTATATCTGCCTGTCTATCGCCTCCTCCGAACGCTCTCTCTCTCTCTCTCTCTCTCTCGACATATATATATATATATCTTATATTCCCGCTGCTCTCCACTTTCTCTCAATTTACTCCTCTTCTTTCTCTATTTCGTTTCCTTTATCTCCTTTTCCCTCATTCTCTCCGCTTCTCGCTTTTCCTTTATTCCTCTTCTTCTTTCTCCACTCCTCTCTCAATCTTTGTTATTCTCTACCGTCCCTTTTCCCTCTCATCTTACTCCCTCTTTTTTATAAGACGTCACGGAGAGAAAGAGACGGAGTGAGACAGACTAGAATGAGGAAAATAAAAGACGGGAGGGGAGGAGGAATGGGGGAGAGAGAGAGGAGGGGGAGGGAGTTTTGGCTCCGCGAAAGCATTTACTTCGTCTTCCGAGAAAAAAATCGGTCGCCTCTGTTTTTTTTCCTCTCTCTCATCCTCCGGCTCCTTCCAGTAAACGAGTCATTCCGAGGCGTGTGATTTACACGTAGGCTCGCCCGGTTGGGGAGGCAGGGAGGAAGATGTGGAGGGGGGGGGGGGGGCGTGAGAGTACAAAAAGGGAGACGAAGCGTAACAAAGGAGCATCGTTTGGAGAGAAAAAATGAGCGTCGGTTTACAGGGGGTTAAAAACGAAAAAAGACTGGAAGACGTTGGACTTACATTCAACTCCTCCTGTGGAAAAACGTCTTTTCTTCTCACTTTGCTTCCCTCTTCCTCTCTCATCTCTTTCTCTCTCCTCTCTCTCTCTCTCCCTCCCTATTCCCCTTCAAGGCTAAGAAACTCATTCGAAACACGATGGACGCCCTTGTTCGTAACCTGCAAAGCGCGGGGGTCCGACCGTCGACCGGATCATTGCGCACCTTGACATTCGTCCGTTTTTTCATCTCCTCTCCTCCTCCTCCTCCCTCTCCTCCTCCTCCCTCTCCTCCTCCTCCCTCTCCTCCTTTTCCCTCTTTCTTTCTCCGCTCCATCGGTCGGGTATGTGAAGGCATCCGTGGAAAGGCTAAAGGGTTGGATGTATCGTAAAGAATGCCCAATTCCGCAGTCTTTGATTAAGGAACGTTTATCACTTTCACGTGTTGTCGATGTGTATCCACCTTTGTTAAATCTCGCGTCGAGTGTGGGAATCGGACGTTTATTGGATTTCGGAAGCAAATGAGGGAAACATTAGATTTTGGTAGGGTCTGCCTCTCTCCAATGTTTATCACGTCGTCGTTCCTTCTCCTCGTAAAATATTAGACGAATCTAAGGAAGACTTTTAATGAAATTATTTAAATTGCTGAGAAAAACTGGCAGGTAGTGTTTCATTTTACGTGAGTACCAAGAAAATGGACGAAACTATTACCCTGCCGAAGTCATTTTAATTTGATAATTTAAAACATAGGTACATATTCCGGTAGTTCTCTCCCTTTATTTATATATAATCATTAGTAGCCTTACTAAAGACAGGCCATCACGTTCCTCACGTTATCCTCTGCAAATTTCATTGGTTATAAACTTTTCCTCCAATTTGTCTAACAGCGTCATAGTTCTACTAAAGTTCGCGAAGATAGACCAAGACTAAATGCATATAAATACACGCATGCTGATGCATACACACGCACAACCGCACGCACGCACTCATCTATGCCAACACGTCTTTTTTTTTAATAAATCAAGGAGTGAAGAATGGCCTGCTTTATACGCCCTCCCTTTTTACGCCTTCGCCTGAGGTTATTTTATTATTATTTTTTTAATAGCTCCGTTGAAAAGGCGTGAGAACGCTTAGCATTTAAAAGATTTTCGTCCGAGGAAAACAATATGACGCTAGTAAGGGGAATCCCGCACCGACCGAAATAACTCATTCAGGCGCTAATAGGTGCGAAGTGGATGGAAGGTGTTTTCTCACAGCGATGACGTTTTGGAAGAAGGCACCCTTGTGTTTGTGGCGGTGCGCGCCGTCGTTCCAAAATCTTTCCTTCGCTGAGAGAATGAAAGAAAAACGAAACAAAAGATCGACGCTGTTTCTCCGACCGAGAATTAGCTCCGTGGTGTTACAGCTGTCGTCGACACTACAGTGCTGTGTTATTTTCTTCGTGTTTTTCGCCGGTCCCGAAAGCAGCTCCCTTTGTTGCATTATTCCAGACCGGAAATTGCGCAGTTAATGACTGTATCGCGTAGGAATGCGCTCTCCTCAACGCTGTGTTGTTCGTTTTATTAAATATATTTTTTCCTGAGACATTTGTGCGTCCGTGGAGTAAAGGCGAGAGATTGTTTTGCTCGTTACCGCGTTTCGAGAGATGTTCCTCCACACTTGCGAAAATTACGCGGAAAAAAATGTCTCGTCGAAAATTCGATATTGGTAATAATTTAAAATAAGCCTCCTTCGCTGAAGTAAAGTCATTATCATCATCGTGATTCATGAGTTAAAGTACGGTCTAAGGGAGATGCACTGTACGCTAGTTTTTTTTTACTTTTTCATGCACGCAGTATACAGAGAAAGTACTGATACAAGAAATTCAGGTTTTAAGTGTCCCGAAGTCCAAAAAAGTGGTTTTCTCCATGCCGTCTGTCAATGCGCTGCTCTAGAGCTTAAACGGTTCAAGGAAATCGAATAATATTTCGTATTTATGCATACCTACTATTATCCAGAACATAAACTATGAAGAAAGAGATGAACGCGCAACAAGGAAGGGTAGTTTACGGTTGTTACAAAATGTCGATTTATTCAAAAATGGCTCTAGCAGTGTTGATTGAAATTCACGCAGTTGTAGAACTCGGAATAATGAATAACATAGCTTGAACTATATTACTAAAAAATAATTGTATAGCGTCCAGGGACACTATAATATATCTTTACGCCCAGCTCGCTATTTCCCTTATGTCTTCGTCCAGCAATAATACTTCAGCGCCTATGTGCTTTCGATAATCCACATATTTATATGTGGTATTACTATTAACAAGTTTGATTTTCACATATACAGTAAAATATCGATACAGCGTATCTCTACGGAGCATGCATTTTTATACTGAAAGTGCGGTATGCTGAGAATTCCCATACGGTGTACAGTATTTTGTCTGAAGCATCTCACAGTGTAGGAGTTCCTTCCGGTCGGGAAAGTGTAGTAAGACTAGATGCATACGTACTTATATAAGAGTTTGTGCAATGTATGTTGTACCGATATTTTAAAGTTAATTACTCATTTAGCTTCGTATTGAAATAGTGTATGTTATAAATGATCCTTGTGCATATATAGTCATTATATCAATAACCCTAGCTACCTTTAAAAGATAAAAATATTGTGATTATTTCTTATGCATGGAAATAACCTCAAAAATCAATGTATGGTTAGATTGTGTGAAATCTAAACCAGCATGGCACATACAGTTATTAAACATCGCTTATTCTTAGTGATTATCTTCATAGATATACACCATTTATGATCGCTGTTATCTATTCGCATTAACCGAACGAAAGCTATTTAAAATACACTACAGTGGAAACGAGCGTATTTAAATTTACGTTAACGTTAAGTTAAACTATCACCCAACAAGTTGCTACGAAAATCTTAAAGCGGCGTTTTTTAAGTGTTTTTCAAGGAAATTTAATAGCTTCCTACTTACCAAGTGGTTTTTCCCCCTCTCGACGACATACACTTCCCAATTCTACGGAAACAAGCGATTGTAATACGATACTAGGACCCGTGCCGTATAAGGGCTTTAGTTATATGGAGGCCCGCATCGCGAAACGGTAGAAGAATGGGGCGGTGGGAGGGATCGTACGTGGTTCAATGGCTTCTCACAGGAGAAGAGAAAAAGGAGAAGGGTATGAGATTGGAATCTGGGTCTGGAAGTTTTGCCGGCATTATTGCTCGCCCACCCTTCCTCACTTGTTTTCCCCTTTCCTCCACCTCTCCCCTCGATTCATCCACCTTTTACTCGACTGAAGAAGAGAACAAAAGCCTCTTTCAAGCTCTCGGAGAGGTCTCGGCGAAGTAAAAGGGGTCCTCGAAGACGGCCCCAGGGGGACAACACGCGCGGGATCACGCACGCCTTTATTAAAAAAAAAAAAAACGTGGGCGCGACAAAATCGAATGATTCTTTGGGAGGAGGAAGGCGAGGGCGTGAATAATCGTGCTATATTTCTTCAAGTCGAAGTGTCAGGTGATTATTTCACCGAGAGAATCTGCATTTAAATATGAATGTGTTTGTTTATTGGTGTAATTTTTCTGGTTGACGTTTTCTCACCCAGATGGTTTCGTGGTCGTGGAGAAACTCGTGCGGTTTGCGAAAGAGGGGAGAATAAGGAAGAGGGGACTCGTCTGTGCCTTTTCGTCTGAGAGCGTGATAGGGGCAAAACGGGGAAGTGTCTAGTAGGTGGTGGCCTTGGAAGGGTTTGTTCCCCGTGAATTGAGTCACGAGCTGATTTTCTTAGGGCGTAATTTGATAAGTAGGTCTGCTCCTGGATGAAACTTTTAGCGTTGGGAACTTTTTCTCGCGAAATATAATACCAGTCAATGGAACTTTTCGTCAAAGAAACTTTTTGGTTTTGATGTTTTTGTTGCACGAGGTGTATTCCAGGAAAATTCCTCCTTAGTAACTGGAGAAATCTTCCCGCGTTTCGTCACATAATGAGTATTTGGCTGGAAAAGTTATCAAAGCTAATAACAGGCATTGTAAAATTTTTCCTCCGTAGCTGGTTCACCCGGTATTATAGTTACTAATATCAGCCATTCAACGTGAAGTTTTCGTCCGTAGAACATTTTGACGGTTGCAAGTCTTCATTAGGATGTATGGAATAGGGAGCTCGTTGCCAACCTAGGGCATTCCACAGGGTCACGCCTTTTTGTTAGGATATTTTATTCGTTTTAGGCATACCTAATACTTTAACCGGAGATGCGAAAGTAGTGCGGCACGTATTCTGTCAGTCGCATCTTTCATCCATTGAACTGCTCGATAACATTTAGTATCCTCATTAAAATTTATCGTCAAGCCATGATTTTGGGCTTTATCAACATGAATGTTTCTAATTGGGCCATGAAGAAAACTTCAGATCGCAACAAAACAAGAAAATAGACTTAATTTTTCCTTATTTTTGGTACCCCATGGAACATATAGTAACTTAATGACATTTTTTAACATGCCTGTTTGTACGAGCTTTTGAATGCATACACACAGCATGTTATTATACATTAAAGAACGATTCCATTTATGGAGTGCCCTTTCCTCGTTGTTAGGGATTCTTTATTTCATACTGGTCGCTATAGTAATTCGTACACGATAGGGCAGGAGTTGAAGAGAGAGGAAGAAATAAGAAAGACCCCCGCAGCCATGCTATGGGGGGGGGGGGGAAATTGGAGTGAGGGAACTTTCGGAGGGAGTAGGAGGTCCTACGAGCAGAGGCCAAAGAATGGGATGGAATTCTTTGGTTTTTTTAAAGTGGGCGGAGTGTGTGAGGGAGAGATAGAGAGAGGGAGGGGGTGACGGGTTGGAGTTTTTGGGGGAGGGGGAAATGGGAGGGTCGGGGTTGTAAGGAGGTCTTGATGGATGCGGAAAGGAAGGCTTAGGCATTAAGAAGAACTCTTTTAACCCATTCTACTCGCCCGTTTCCTCTTCTTCCTTCACCCCTCCCCCCCTCTCTCTCTCTCACTCCTCCCTCCCTCCCTCTTACTCCCTCGCACTTTTTCTCCAGTCCTGGCTGCGGCTCTACGCTCAAGCCACTGATGGAGAGTGTTGAAGCGAGGTTGCCGTGAGGAGGAGGAGGTTGGAAGTGGGGGAAAAAGGATGAGTCGGGAGGCGAGAGAAGAAGGGGTTTGAAGGGGGAGGGGGTCGTGGAGGCGCGGAGGCGTAGTGGGATATAGAATGGGGGGCGTGGCTGGGTGGAGCCCTTCTTCTCTCCCGGTCCTTTCTCTTGAACCCTGCCAAGCGGTTCAATCGGCGTGAAGCGTGTTGAGATCACAGATTCACCTGCTCTCCTTTGCCTATCTATCAATCTCTCTCTTTCTCCCTCCCTCTCTCTCCCTCCCTCCCTTTGTCTCGCCTCTCCTCCCCCGCTCCTCACCTTCCTATCCACCGACTTTGCTCACTCTCTCTCTATGTCTCTGCCTACGTCTTCATAGTTTCGACTCGTATTCTACGCCTCTCACTTTCTACCCGATTAAACCAGTCATTCTCGCCTTTCTCGGACGATGCGTTGTGAATCATAGCGTCTTGTACGGCTCCTTGAATTGCGCAGTTGTTTCAAAAGCGTGCAACGTACAGTTTCTTTTTCAGGTGCTTTCTTCGCGTATATCGGTGATTTTTATGGACTACTGTTTGGCGATAAAAATTTTAATCGAAAAAGATTCTTATTTGAATAACTCTAGATCCTGCGTTATTTCTTAATCTCGGGAGGAATACAAACTCTTTAAAATATACAGTAGATACTTTTTCATTTACTATTAGCTTTTCTTAACAATTAATCGTATTTGCTTGTAACAATCCATTTCCAAACGTATTGTATTCAAATAAAACGATAATTTTATTTCCTATCATATCACTTTTGCCAAATCCAGCTTTATTTCTTGTGTAATTATGCCTCGCTGAAATATTTACATTAATTTCTTGTAAGCAAGTAGTGAAAAGGCAACATACAATTGTCCATGATTGAACACTGACTCCGGTAAATGTACACCAGATACGTGAGCCTATTTACGTTACTAATCATTAAAATGTAGAATGTAATGATTTTACATACAAAAAAGGTAATATTCCAGTATTCAGTAGACGAAAGAAGGTTCAATTGCTTTCGTCAATCGTTGTAAACGCTTACCACACGCAGTTTCCTGAATAATAATCAGTATCTATTTACGTTGCTGTGTATAAAGATTGACATTGATCGTTTCGTTGCTTAAATAAAAGTGCGAAGCGAATAACGCTAAACTTTCGTTTATTTGTAAGCTTCATTGAATCTAATTGAATTTGAGGTAACAATGACGGCCGCCTTGGCAACGCTCGTGAGGGGTATGAAAAATCCACAAAATTTCGAAACAAATAGGTAACGTATTTCTGAAAACTTTGACCGTATAACATCTAAATATTGCAGGAATAAGATAGTATAGAGTTTTATTCGTCGAATAAAGCAAAAACGAAAAAACTCGGTCCATATTTACGTATTTTGATGCTTGAAGGAAGAATACCTTGCAAGTCAAGAAATCGATTCATACGTGTTATCTTATGAAAAAATGTTAATCCCCTATATTGGCAGCATTGATTAATCCCGGTTGACCGAACCTTGACCATTCACTAAGTTAGGATGTATGGAACAATCGTACCAAATTTGGTTATTATAGCTTCAATCGTTTAGGAGGAGTTCCATGAACAAACCAACAAACACACCCTTCAAAATATATTATAGGAGATATGCGTTATTGAAGGAGAAATCATAGCGTTATTCGACGGATTTTTAATTGTTCAACTATATTATCAGCTTCTAAATTATTTTGAAGATTTTCACCTTTGTTCTTCTCATTCGTCACGCTTTTCTGAAGTCTTAACCTCGGTGTGGTTTATTCGGTCCTTTCTTTCTCCCGCTGAAACATTTCGGCTTCGCTTCATTTCTGTTTCGGTTGAATAATTGTCCCCGAGCCATCCTTTTCCTTTTGTTTTAGTCTGCGCCAAGTGACCCAGTTCACTTCCTCGAAGGATTGTATCACCTTTTTCCTCCCTTGATCTATCTCCCTCCTCCCTCTCTCTCTCTCTCTCTCTCTCTTTATTCACCCCCCTCCTCTCTCCCTCCCATCACCTGCCTCTTTCTCTAACTCTTCTTCACTCTCACGACTCTCTTCCCCGCCACTCTGTTTTTCTACTCTCGTCCGCCATCAGTTTTAATTCACGCCTTCCGACCTCTTCTCCTAGCTTTTGCGAAGTCTTCATGACCCTCCTGACTATTCCCATTTCCTCCCATTCCTTTTCTTCCGACTTTCCCCCCCTCTCTCTCTTCATCCTCACATCTTTTCCCTATCCTCACACCTCTCTTTCCGCTGCTCAGCTTTCGTTTTTTTCTTTGTCCGTTGCATTTATGCCCTTCTTCCCTCTTTTCCCCTCCCCTTCCCGCGTGTCTCACCAGCATGGCAACCGTCGTGGGGGGGGAGCGTAGATTTACAGCACTCGTAAAGCAGAACTTATCGTATAGTTCCCCCCTGGGTGTTTTAGAAGATGAGGGGAGTGATGAAGTGTGAGTAGGGGGGATTTGTGACGAAGCGAGGGCACAATACGGAGGAGTACTCTTGAGTCCACCGTGAGGTCTTCTTACTACTACTTTACTACTATTCGAATGCCGGTGTGAAAATATTAGAAATTGTGATGTGGATATGCGATGTAGTATTTATGTTTCTGCAGAAGAAGTCGATGAATGGAATTTCGTTCACCATATAAAATTCTCGATTTGAAAATGGTATTTGGTTTCACCCTGCTATGAAGTCGTTTACTTCAAAGGCCATTAACTGTCGTTAAAAGCGAATTCATTGTTTTTGGAGGGTAGACAAGTGAATAAAGGATTTTCTCCAAGCACATATGACGCTTTCGGCTTTCTATATTGCAACCGTTGTTTCCTAGAGTTTGTTTTTCTTTGACATCATGCCGTAGCCGAGGATGCTAAGAGGGAATAATTTAAATTAGGAATCACCAAGTTCCCTCGCAACAAAAGGTCTCCTTTTACCATCGAAGCGCGATCTGTAGGCCGACCAATCGTTTTCGTCCTTTTAATGAGGCGAGTCGTAATGGAATGCGGAGCAACGGAATTTAAAAAAATAAATCTTCGCTCTCGCGAAATGCGCTGGAATGGGCGTTTTTCGTGAAGCTCCGTTGGACTCGCTATGAAAAAACATCAGCGCGTTTTTTTTTTTTTAATGGATAACCCTCCCGAACGGTTCCGAATGCTGTAATTAGCTATCTTTTCGCCATCTTTTTTGATTCTCTTTAATTGAGGATTATTACTTCATTCCTGCTTTTCGAGGTTAATTCCCGACTATTGTGGTCGTTCCGTTTTGTTACCGCGCTATAATTATTTGTTTATTTTTTAATGGATCTATTCCTCCCTGGGCAGTAATTACGAATTTTTCCCCCCTCGGTTCCTCCCTCAAATTAATAAATACTCTCTACATATATAATCCTCTCGTATCTCTCTCTCTCTCTCTCCATTATCATTTGGCCCATCATTTAAATGTTTGGTTCCCTTGCGCTTTTACGATTCTCGCTTTTCTGTTGCGAAACGGTGGTTCCCTAGACTGGAAACTCGAGGTGCCTCTTTATGGCCGCTTGAACAGTGCAACTCTTTTTTTTTATTAACGCTCTTTCGCTAGAACTACAGCTGCAGACGCTACGGGCAACTTGTAAAACGCCGAATAATCGCGAAACGTGACGTTGAGGAAAAATCGGATTTACGGAGCTTTGTGAACTCTTTCGACGACGTTCGCGTCGATATAGATATTTTTCGTATTCAATATAAATGTTTGGTGATTTTCTAATAATCGATTTGTCGTAAAAGTTCGCTCAATTGAATCTCGCTTATTCGATGTTTTCCAATTCGTAGTTTTCTATCTTATCCGTGTGAATTTTGCCGTTTTACTATAGGTACTGTATTTTTTCGGCTTCATAACTTTGACACGACTAACAGATCAAGGATAAGTTGTTAGCGATGGACAAAAGCCGCCCTGAAAGGCACCAACTTTATCATATAGAAGCGTAAATTTCCTAGATTGTTAGCGTCTTTTACTATGATAAAACCATTAATATTGCAAAATGTCGTTGCTATAAATATTTATGAAATTGTTATTTTTATATGGCAGGATTGAATATATGGTAAATTGCGTTTTAAAATGTCTAATAGCCCTAATCTAATTTCTGCTTGGAAATTTTGGAGAAAAAGTTCTTTTAAAAAGTTAAAAAACGTGCCGTGATAACATAAGTAATTCTTTGAGGTGCCTGTAAAATTTCTGCCAAGGTGGATTTCAATGCTTTAAATGTCCGTATTTTAAATTTTTTTGGGTAAATGCCGCTTTAAGTAATTCCGGTGACTTCATTCGGAGCGCCTTCAATAAAGCTAGATTTGAAGTTTCAAGTTTGGACTAAGAATTCGCAATGTCTGACCTGTTTTTTTACACTTCCTCTCGCATTATTAATGTAGTTGACGCCGGTCTTTTGAAGGCATGTCAAAGAGACAATCCTCTTTTAAAGTCTTTCTTGGTAGCGTTATTCTTTTGATTTTTTTATACCAGGCTCGGAATATTTTGTCTACCTTTGTGAATCGATCAGTAGTACATGTTCATGAAATACTATCAGCTTATCTCTCAGATATATAAATTTATAGACAAATAACTTAGTATTTCACAACTCCATTTTTTAAATTTATCTCTTATTATTGATACAAGACCTATACGAAAAATGATTACTTAAAAGTTACTTCTGAATGATCTTAATTCAAATTTCGTAGCGCTTTCCAAAATTTAACTTAAGATCGACCGCCGCTTTACATAACGCATTCAAAAAAGTTAAAAATAATTCGTTCAGACGAAATAAAACTCAAGACTATTTACCGACAAAAGTCGTCTGTCATTCTACTGAAGCTTTTCCGCTAGCAACGGATTTCTCTTAGCGTTGCGGAACACGCTTTTTTATCCTTCTTTTCGAGCACCTGTTTTTCTGATTCTATATAGAATCTGCTTGTCCCCGAATCGAGAGGAAAAAAGAGAGAGAGAAGAAAAGAGAGGGAAAGAAAGAAAATGTAAGTAGTGGTAGGGAGCGACGCAGCCTACCCACAACTCAATATTGGCAGGACGTTCGAGTCTTTAAGTGCTTCCTATGTTCTCTAATGGATTGAGGGCGGTGAAGAGGAGACATTAAAAGGTGCACGAGAGATGAGAGAGAGCGAGGGAGGGAGAAAGGGAGGGAGGGAGGGAGAAAGAGAGAGAGAGAAAGAGAGAGAGAGAAAGGCGACCGCGCCCGCAAACTGCCATTCGTGTACTCATTTCGTGGCGAAGTGCTTTGCTGCATGACAAGCGTTGCATCGAGGGAGCGAACGCCACGCCTTCTGGTGCCAAGGGACGCAAGTTCCATTAAAAGTGCAATCAGATGACAGCGCGTGTCATCGGATAAGAGCGATTTTGAGATGAGGAGGAAATTTCAAAAACTCGAGTCGGAGTTTAATTTTTAGCAATCCACTGACTTCATATGCAAACGAAATCGTTTATTTCACGAAGGCGTATTGTTTACCGTGATGTAAGTAAATTTACGTTGTATGTTGATTAATTCACGGAAATGTTCTTGATTTATACTCTCCGTCGACAGTTCGTTTAATTTATGAACATAAAAAGATTATTTTCAGTTTTTTTAGGTTTTTTAATTAATTTTTAATTAATTAGTGGCATCATTACCGATATCGACTTATTTGTGATATATCTTTACGTAGTGTTGTTGACGATATTAAAAACTGTACCTTCTAAAAAGTTTAAGCAAAAACGAGCTTAAATGTTTCGTGGTTCTTCATGTTTATATTTGCTTAAAAAGATATCAGTTTTTACAAATATTCTTTACCATATTTTAGTCAACGGTATATTTCGTGCACTATACTCAATGCATAAATTATATTATTTTAAGTGCGTAATTGCACCGAACCTATTTCTCCTTGTTTCCAATAGCACGACTCCATCGCGGAATTATCTGAATTTCTGAAATGTAGTTTTCATTAATAACCACCTGTTTCCGAGTTTTCCATAACTATAATGATTGATGAGATGATATTACCTCAGGTGTTCTCGTCATCCTGCATGTATCATTTGGTGAAGTTGTAATAATGTCCTGGGAGAGTTTGAACTCCCTTTTCGCCAAGAGTGTGGCTTAATAGACCAGAGCAGGCGTATGTTTGCAACTCATTCTTCCGCGAAAGTGTGCGGCGTTTAGCTTAATTGCCTCTGGTGATATATCGCTGTTCATCATTACACACACATATATATATATATATATAATTGCTCGGGTGATTAAATTTCTACTTGATCTTCAATATCTATTTGATTCCAACCATAACATGAGCTTAATTATTCTCTTTTGGAATTTAACATATCTACGTAAAGTATGGACGTAAAGTAATATAAGAAATACCCTTTCTTTCAGGTAACTATCGCATAAAAATTATTAATCGCCTGGAGCAGTATCGTGGAATGTAGAATTTATAAGTGCCTAATTAAATTTATTTTGTAGCATCTAACCTACCTGTGCCTCATAAATTTCCTGTATCATTGCAATGAAGTAACGGGGTCTGCGGGCGAAGTACTATATTTAATGAAACTAAATGGAACGGAATGAAATATAGAAATCCTTACTTTTTAAATGTAATCTATCTTCAGTCCTGGATGTTGAGTATCTAATCCAAGAATTTCATAAACACCAACAATGCGTAACTGTTACAGAAATACTACATCTTCATACTCCCTAACTGCGGGTTGTAAAAAGTACAAATAGGATAATATAAAAGGCTGGAGGATGAGATTGACGGAGAGATTTTGATACGCGTATGAAAAAATTCCTGCGGGAGTTAGCAGGAAACGCAATTCGTCCATTCGAAAGAGGAAATGTTCCATAACTTACTTCATTTGAGTTTCCTACGTTTCTCCCCATTCTTATTTCCGTTCACAGCGCCGAATTTCGAATTGCGTTTTCCGCAGCGCCAAATATTGTTGACGTGTTACGTTAGACGGCTCCTCTGCCTCCACCTTCCACAAATCGCATTTTATTCCCCCTGTGACTGTCTCCCTTCCCAGGGGCGGCCCGAGGAATTTTGGCGCCCCGGGCGAGATAACACCCCAGCGCCCCCCTCCGTAAATGTTTGTTGAGATATTTACCGAATATAGGTTAATTAGTTCAACGCTCTGTAAAACTTATTGATAATGATTAAATAATAGGAATTTCATCATGATTCCAGCCTTTAATACATAGATAGATGATCGGGATAGCGCCCCCAACAATTAGGCGCCCCGGGCAGGTGACCGGCTCGACCCGTACCTCGGGCCGGCCCTGTCCCTTCCCATTCCCCTCCACCTTTCTCCACCCTTCCTCCTTTCTTTTTCCCCATTAAATTCGCGAGTGCCGTAAAAGTGTATTGCCTCGCGTGGAATTGTAAATTTTAGGCAACTTGTGGGGATGGAAAGAGCGCTCTTTTAATATGTACCTACTTTTTTATAATTCTTCCTGTCGAGGAGTGTTTTATCTTTGTTTATTTTATTGAGGAATATATGAAGAGGGCATTTTTTTCCTCTGCTTCCAGTCCTCCCCCCCTCTCCCCTCTCCCTCCCTCTCGAATATTAAAAACTTCCCCTCATCACTTTGGCTGACAATAAGATTGTACCTTTCTCGCTTCTGCTTGACTATTTTTCGCAGCTGCGACCCTTGTTCGATATTATGCGATTCTTTTCTTTTGTTTGGCTCACGACTGAAAGGAGAATTGAAGAGTTTTCGCATTATAATGATTCTATCTGTTTTTAATTAGTTGCATTGTTTCATGTCACTTATGTCGTTTATTCTCAATATTTTCTTTGAGTGGCCATATAATAGCACGAAATAAGTGCCCTGATTTAATGGGTTTTGTATAAAACAGGTGGCAAATTTTATTTTTAATGTATTGTTTTTATAGATATTTATTGGTTAATTACAAAAAAATTCAAATTTTTTCGGACGATTAAAATGGTAGATTTAATTCTCCAAAAATTTATGATTAGCGTTGACACTAATACACTTTTTTGTTGTGTTTAACTGTTTCTTGTTAAATGTCAATTTGCCAAAAAAATATTGCTGCTTTTAACAACCTTGCTTTCGTATTGCTTGACTCTTAAGAAAAGAAGCTAGAAGAGCAAAAATAGGATTTATTTGATCACAAGCTATTAGAGTCACCGCCACTCATTGTATTCGTTACTTAAAGTGGCCATAGCTTAAAACTTTCCAGACAAAATCTTTAAGTGTTTCTCATTACAAAAATAAAAAGTATTCTCTTTTCATCATAATGCAGTATTGTTACGATTATCTTTCTTCTCTTTTCAGGTGAGTTGTGATCCAACCTGCCCATCACTTGATTGAAACCTTCTATAAAAACTGGTTCGTACTCACTCTTTCAACGCAACGCGTATTAGCTTTTGTTAGGCTTCTTGAGATCCTAATGGACTTCTCCGAATTGATATCTTACTTCGGCCGAGCGAAAAAAGAACGATGAAACGGTTGGATGGCTATTGCCATCGAGTCAATAAAGTGGGCATTAATTCCTCCTTCCGTTTTAGCTTTCGTCGAAGTAGCTCTTGCCATGAAAGTCGGATGACATGGTCGCAGGTAGCGATGCACGTCTTACCAACTTTCAGATCGTTGAAAAGTATCTCAAAACGCCGTAGTTATATTTGACGTCCTCTTATTCCCAAAATGAGTGTATATTTACCGATGGCGGTTTTCAGAGAATAAACCGAACTCCTCAAGAACCATAAACACTCACTCATCGAGAATATTAGTTATTTGTCTGCTTCCCGCCCTCGCAGTTTACCGAACTTTGGCTTAAAGTGATGTTGGGGTTGAAACGTTGTCATAACAACTGTTTCAGGTTCTCGGAAGGATTTATTAAATGAATTTGTACAGCAAAGCGCTCATAAGAACGTCAACGATCGAATATCTTTCTCAGCTTTATTTATTTTATGGAAATATTGTCGATTTAAATTCTTTTATTGCGAATCGCGCCATGTTATATCCCAAGATAAATCAGGCTTTCGACTTATAAGAACCTAGGGAAACAATAATCCGCCAGGGGGATTAAATCTAGAATCCTTTAATTCGTGTTCATTAATTTATCTATAACCGAATATAAATGCGATTTTTTCAATCTAAATTTTCAACTGGAACGCGACTATTCCACCGCTTTACTTTTCAATTTGCAGAATGCATTTCATATCAGAACTAGCGAGAATAATTCATTTTTATCGTCGGTTTCTTTCTCATCGCCGCTAATAAATTACCCCAATTCTTATTTCCCTTCTGCCGAGGCGCTACATATGTATATGGGATTTCACCGCTGTTTGCATTTCTTCCTATTCTTTCCCGCGTTCGTCCTCTTCGAGGGTCCCCCCTTGGGGGATCTCCCTCTGTTTACCAATCTTCTTAAAGTACTCAGGTGCAGTTCCGTGGCGTCTATTTCCTATGTTTCCCGTCTTATTTTAAGGCAGTTGCCAGGCAGACCCTTCTCAATTTTTTTTCTTTTTTTTTTACCCCTTTGGAACAATGACTCTAGGCAAATACTCGGAGGGACTAATTGCCTCCCGTGACTAAAACTCTAACCCTTTTCTTTCGTTTTCTGGCGTCCCGCGACGAAAGGCCGGCTCCTCTGTAACCGTAACGGAAGTCGAAACGTCGTCTTTCCCTTCCATTCTTCGCATTATTTCCCTTCCGAATTTCTCCTGCCGCGAAATCGGAATTCGGGATGAAATTCTTTTTCCTTCCGTAAACCTTTCCGTAGGGAGGTTAGGGCGTCTTTCTTCCCTCCCAACTCCCTCAAAAAAAAGAAAAGAAAAAGCTTCCTCCGCAGCACAAATCCGTCTGCCTAGAACCTCTGTCCTTACGCGGGTACAAGGCGAGGAGTTGGTCCTTTTATAAGTCCCCGTTCCTCTCTCTCTGTGTATATCTTTCTCCTTCCCTTTCCCTTCTTTATCCTCTCTCTGTCCTTTTGCTTCCCTTTTCGCCTCTCTCTCTCTGTCTTTCCCGAGCTGACCTCTCAGATGCCTCACCCGATGGGAAGTCCGTGGGCGGTTTCGAGAAGTGAACATTTGGATCTGCCATTGTGAGGTCAGCGGGTGGAAAGGGGTTTGGTAGGGGGGTTTGGGAAGAAGGGGATGCGGGAGGTGGTGGAAGGAAGGATAGGGGTTTTTTGAGGGATGATACCGTGTTTAGGGTTTGATAGAGGGGATGTGGGTTGGCACGGGCGAAACGGTTGGAGAGGCAGAGGAAGGAAGAGGTGGGTGGGTGGGCTATTTCGTGTGCGGAAAGGCCTCTCTCTCTCTCTAGCTTTCCATCATTTTCTTCCCTCTTTCTCTCTCTCTCTCTCTGACTGTTTCCATTTGTATGCTAGCTACTTTACCGTATCCTGGTGGAATTTTACGGAGTTAAGAAGAATATAGGCGATTATTTTTTTACTTTAAGCTGGTTTATTTTATTTTTTTGGGGTACATTATCTCTCACGCATAACAGACGCGCTAAAATTAAAGAAAACCAAAGTTTCTTATTGATAATTTCGGTACTAATGGATTTTAAAAATATTTACTTCAAGTACTTCTAAATGATATTTTCAACGCCTGTTATAGTTTTTAAATGTTTGTTTGCGTTACAGGTTAGGCGAAGCAAAAAATAATCGGAGTTTATATCGATTTTCCTCTCTTTTGTCTGGAGTCGTGCAGTTGTGGAACACATTTAACGAAACTGGGTCTGTTATTAAATATTTTCGGAACATTTGCTGTCGCATGGTACACTCCCTTCGTCGCTGAAAACGAATTCCTTTCTTCTAAGCTTTGATTATCGTCGAAGTCATTAATATTCATCCATGCCCACGTCATATCCTGCAAGACGCAAGTGTTCCGCAGGTGTTAAACCATCGCCGTTCATGCTCGCGAAATTTTAAACGTATTTCACTCGAAACTTTTTTCGAAACTCACCCAAGGACTTTCCAGTGCGACACGACTAGAAGTGGCGATTCGTCGTTTCTTTCTAGAGCAGGGTAAAAATCACGGATCCCTGTAATACCAAGGCTTTAATGAGAGAACGATAGTTATTGATTCGCAAGCATAAACTGTACGTCGGTACGGGTGTATTTTTGGTCTATAAAATTGTCTTATTCCTTTTCCAGTCTAAAACGAATTAGTAGTAACTATTAGCTTAGCTGATGGGCAGGATAAATGTGTCCCGCTAAGCTAAGACGTAGAAATGATATAGAAATTTAAAGCTGGCAGTTTCTTGTTTTCCATTGGAAATTATGGTCATAAAATCATTTCTCTCGAAATGTTAACGCGAGTAAATTTTTAGTCTTGATTTTCACACAATAATCTGTATCTATCTTCCGAAACTCATATACGTAATACCAAATGTATGTTACGATTATCCGTCCAGTCGTCGCTCACAGGTTCCAATGCGACCAGCCGAAGCATTCGCAACTGTGAATGTGGCCCGGCCTGCAGAAAATGTAGTCTGTCCCTCGGCAAAACTATCCTGAAAAATGTCATAAAATAAATGTAAAAACTATGTATCAGATCTTACACTCCTGACCTACGCGCAACCTTGTTGTTACTGACAATCAACTAATTCAAATTATTTTCGATACGTAACGCATCGGGCTTTGATAAAAACAAAGGAAAGCACGAAACGCTCGACTTTGCGTCGACTTCTTCGCTATCGATGCGAGATAGCAAATTAGTCTCGCAATTTCTTATCGTTTCCCCGACTGAGGAAAAACAGACTTTCACTACTAGGCAATTCGTTTCCTGCTCGAATGGTAAGGCAGGACATCTCACTGCTTTGCCAAATCAGTCTCCCCGCTAAAGAATGTGGACATTGGGGAATGGGGATCCTTACAGGAATAAAAAAGAGGTTCGGATATGATGCATGACGTGAGCGGGATATATTTTTATTTGGGCGTGTGGAGATAGGGAGTGCTGGTGAGATTTTTTGCGCGTTGGAGGAGGGAGAGAAAGAATGGTTAGGTGTCCAAGGCTTCACTCTCGGAGACGGATGAGGAGGAAATGATTGCTGAAGGACGGAGAAAACACACGGTCGTGTGGGGAGGGGGAGGGGGGGTCGACGGAGGGAGTGGGAAAGATGAGGTGGGACGTAGGACCACGGATGGGAACAGGGGATCAGGCGAAAGGGAGTGGGTTGGAGGGGGAGAGGTGGGAAAGTTGGGGGGGGGGGGTTCAGACAACAATGAGGGGATGTCGGCCCAGCTGCATGCCGGGACTATCCTGTGGGGGTACTCTACAGATGTGTTCTCATGGCCTAAACATCACAGCCTCTCCGCCCTCTACCTATACTTCTCTCTCCCTTCCCTCCTCCTTCACGTATTCCTTCTTTTTCACCGTGCGCATCAGGAGGGCGATGTGTGTGCGTGTGTGTCACGAGAAAAGGGGGAGAGAAGTGTCTGGTTTGGAAAGGGGAGTGAGCATGTGAGGTTTTTTTTTATTCGAGGGGCGTGTGTTTAGTGTGTGTGTGTGGGTTGGTGTGACATCCAACCTTACGCGATCCCCAAACACCGTTTTTGGTGACTTATTCTTTTGTTTATTTATTTGAAGTGACTCTCGTCTTTGATTTTTGTTCGAGCGGGATTAGTAACGCGTTTCGCGTCGCCGTTACAAAGTGTCGAACCGAGTGTTTTGTTTATTTTATTTTGGAGTTTGGGACCGAAGTCTCTTCCTCGCTTTGTTTTCGTCTAGATGGGCGTTTTTTTTCTTCTCCTTTTATGAACGACAGTACGATTTAAAAGCCTTCGGAAAACTTAAAAAGCTATTTTTTTATGTTGGAGGTATAACCTTAATTGCACGTCGGCGGAAGAATGGACTTGTCGGTTCGTCGAATAGCAGCAATTTCGGCGTATATTTCGTGATGTGAAGACGTATTTGGCACGAAGGAGTTCAAATCGAGTCCTTTTCAGCAGCGCGCTTTCTTCCCTGGAAAAAACGCGCCGCAGGTATATTAAGAAACTTTATCGTTTTGTCGTTGCCTCATCAGTGTGACGACTAATAAAGTAAGAAATTACCGCAAAAGTAATTTTTCTTGTAGTAGATTCACGTGAGTCGCAGAACATACAACGATTTCCATTTAATTAACGTCTCAGTTCCGTTCCTGTCTTACCGAGGCATTTTTTTTACTAACCCATAATTGGGTGTTTATTTAATCTCGTTGGAAGTGTTGCCACGGGCTGATATTTTTCTCGATCATTATTCTGATCCAGATGATACTTGGGAGGAAATAAAAAAAATATTTTATCGGAGTGCCTCCAAGGCAATACACTTTGGCGAAATCATACATTTTTAATGAACCAAAAAAGATGGACTATAAAAGACAGAAACGGAGATGGAAAAGGTGTTCTCTCCTCCTTATCTTTCTCTTTGTCGAAGTTTACAAGAAAGTTCTCGCTCCTTCCCTCCCCCCCCCCCCTCCCTCTCTCTCTGCTGTTAATTCCGTCTTTCTCCCCGCGGAAAAGTTTTCAACACCTCAACTACCATGGATAACTCGAGAAATTTTATCCCCAGCCTTCTCCTTCTCTCTCTTGCTACTTGAGATGTCGCCGCATCTCCGGAGAAGTGGGTGTCGCCCGGGCATTCTTTTTTTTCGGTCCTCTGCCCGCCTAATTCCGAAGCTGGCTGGAGAAGGAGAGAAAAAAATCCCTTTTTATATAGTCGAGAGGAGGAAAAAAAGCGTAACTCTCTCGTTGGCGGTTATTCCCGAGAGCGCCGCTAGGTGGGGGGATAGTCGACCGCGCCGCGGTGTTAATAAAAAGGGACTCTGGACTCACCCTCTTTTCTTTGCACGAGGAGAGGAGGGAGGTTAGTGGTGTGGGGGAGGAGGGCAGAGCTGATTAATCTCGGTAATGTATGTCGGGGAGTTATTCCACTTCTTTTTTTTTTCTCGAAAAAAAATGGAGCGAGTTCTTTTTTTTTTGGTCTTTCGGAGAAGTTTTCTCTCTTCGAGAAGGATTTTATTTTGCATGATTGGGCGAGGGAGAAATGGAGGAGGGAGTCAGGGATAGAGAAATACAAACTGAATTATGGCGAGGCGTCGAAAATCTCCCTTCAACGTTCACACTCGAATTTGGAATTTCCTCCGAATTATATGAATCTTTATATTTTTCACTTTTTGTGCTCTTTCACTCTCTCCTTCGGCGAATGATCGTTTATTTATTATTTTAACATAACGCCGGGTCGATGTACGGAAATGGTCGAAATACTCGAAATGTTTGATTTTTATCTTTGAGTAACGAACTATATATTGTATGTATATTATCACTCCGTTACTCGGAGTAACGTGTTGTTTGAATCCATTCGTCGTGCCGTTTCCAGTCGTGGCGTAAGAGGAAGGAGTGGGAATGATAATTCTGTCATTTATTTGAAATTCTTCCAAAAATAAAAAATGTCATAACTTTCGACTGCGATGGCACATCTGAAATTTTTTTAGCCATAAACCTTCTCACGGTAATGCTTAATAAATCAGTGAAAGAACAGTGTAAATCGGTTAAGCCGTTCTCGAGTTATAAACGAACATAGTTACAGACAGATGAAAGGCCACGTTTGTCTGCAGTTGGAATGAGTTTGCCTTTTGCTTCAGTGTATTCGGTTCTCATCCGAAACTCGTCCTATGAGCATCCCGAAGTCCACGTCACAGGCGCTCGTGGTCCTAATCATAGGTCTCCTGGCGTGTATTGGGACCCATTCCATTGCCCCGTGTCGATAATTTTCCCTCGCCCTGGGGTCCACTCGCCAATTCAATTTCCGGTAACATTGCCTCGTTCCCCTTTCCGAACTGACGTTGCGATTTCTTTACGTCTTTATATATGTGCCATTGTTTACTTACAACAGTTTAAAATGTGCATTAGATGTCGATAACCCTTAATTATATTAGTTAAATACTTATATAATCTGCGTATAACTTTTTGCAGGCAGTTTTCTTTTTGATTTTATAGATATTTTCGTAATTTTTATGTAATAACGATCGTAAATTCAGCGCAACAAACATTAACAATGAAACCGCTCGTCACTCTGGAAACGTTTCTCGCGCGATGACAACAAACGATAAACGCGCACACACGAGTAAAAGACACCGGTATCTTGTTTCGGCGCTAACGCAGATGTGCGTAATTCTTCGGAACTCGTGTTCCGATGCATTGTATTCGCGCGAATTTGCACGCGTAAATCCTTTTCGCCCTCGCACGGCTGCGGGCAATAAAACCGGCGGTATCATTCGCATCAATCCTCTTTCTCGTGCGGCCCTCTCCCGTCCATCACCCCCGTCGCCTCCGTATCTCCACTTCCGTCCCCCTCTCTCCCATTCCCTCTCCCACTCCCTCCCCCTCTCCCTCCCCCTCCTACGTCGCTCGTCCTATCCGCATCCGTTCATATCAACCCGCAATCCGCCGTTCCCACCGACAATTAGCACGCGACTCGGTCCGCACCTGGCGGCCGCTGCAGCGTATTCGGTGGGAAACTGCACTGCTTGAGCGGCGTGGATGCGGGGAGTTGTGGGAGGGGTTGAAAGTGTGCGGGGAGGGTAAAATGAGGTTCCTGCGAATCGGAAGGGAGAGAATAGAGAGAGGATAATGGGAAGAGTAAGGGGAAGGGTTTTTGTCGGTGGTGATGTACGGCAATTTCTTATTCTCCCCTCTCGAATTCCGGCTCTCCCCCTCTCTCTCTCTCTCCCTCCCCAACTGAGGCTAGAGAGATGGGAAGGGGATTCGTTTTTGTTCGTATTTTTAGTCTCGGGAAAGATGTGCTCGTGGAAGGTTGCGCTCTTGGATATACGTCGTCGACTCGCGCTCTCTCTCTCTCTCGCTTTGCGGCGAAACAAAAGAACCACGATGTCCAGGTTAGATCGTGTGTTTCTCTGTTTTTAAACGTCTTGAGTGTGTGTTTGTGCTGGCGTTCGGAAGTGGCGTTCGGATACTAACACCCGATACACCAGTGTGATTATGGTGGTTATGTGCACGTGGTGGTTGTTTTCTACCGCGTTGGCTTGTTAAGCGTTCGGAGGTTTTATTGGTAGACATTCTGCTCGATTGATAGATTTATATATCTCCAGTAGCTGCGCCATTGTTTGAATAACCGTTTCTGCGTTTCCGCTTCAAAGTAACTGTTATCAGTGGTGATTAAGATAGTAGATTTTATTAAAAATGCGCGTATACCGTTTTTCCTGCCTATTAATGGCTACCGGAGTCCTCTACGTTATATATATATACGATTCCCGCTATAAGATGACATCGACAACTATTTTTTAGTTCTGGCCGATTTTTTACCGTGGTAAACTTTTCAATAATAATGTTAGCTCGATGGTTGCCCCTTGATGATGCGGTTAATGTAATTTCAGTCTAGGTTTTAGTTATTATATTACGCCATTCGGACTTTAAAGTATTTAAAGCAAGTTGACAATCTGATTAAATGGCTGTCTCGATATGTATTATATTATGGCTTACGTACAAGGTTTTTTGTTAGCCTCGCAGATGAGTGTCCAGACGTTTTATGCCTATGAGCACTTGAGGAGCTTCTGTTGCTCCTATCTGCACATTAATGTCATTATATCTCACGCATTCAAAAACACAAAGATCTTTTATTTGTGCGCTTTATGTGCGTTTCCAAAATAAACTCCCATAAAGCTTCCTACAAATCACAAAGAGTTATTGTACAAACCCAAGCCGTGAAGCTGAAAATTATCCATGATTTATTAATGACTGGTCATCATCAGAAGTGTTTTCTTCCGTATCGGGATGGCGTAACGATTGAAGTAGCCAATAGGATTCAAATTAAAGACGAAGGCGCTTGGAAGAATATAAAACCCTCTCCTGTGGCCGGGTCAATCGTGCTATAACTGCTCTCATAAAATCCCTTACCAGTGCGCGAGAGAGAGAGAGGGAGAGGGTGGTGGTGGGGTGTAGAGATCACCGCGACGGAAGATAATTGGAAGCCGGAACGTTCGTTAACGGCGCTGCCCTTGATTTGCGCGCCGTAAATGAATCGAGACGATGCGAAACCAAACATTGAATATTAAGCGCCTCGTTAATGCGACCTATCCCGCCATACGCAGGCTAAAAGCCTAGTGGACGTTATTTTACATGTGTATCCGAGGGGATTTCTCTCTCTCCCCGAGAGATATCCAATCCGGAAGGGGGTAAAAAAGGAAGGACAGGTGGAAGAAGTTTAAAGGATAGGTCCAGGGCTAATTCCTTGAGGTACACCTGTGTGTTGGGATTCCTTTTTAGCCGTTTCGGTTTTTTGTGAAGGAGAATACATTCCCTTTCTTTCTGCCTCCTCTACCTCTCTCCCTCCCTCCCTCCTCTGCCTCTCTCCCTACGCACTGAGAGATCGGTATCAGCTAAAAGAGTCCAACTCTTCGGGAGGCTTGAATGATAATGACGGGGACGTAAACCATGAGAAGGCGAGGAGACTCGGAGGAAGAAAAAAGAGAGACAGAGATAGGAGGCGAAGATCTTTGGTGTGGAACGCTAATGGTTTTGCTCCACGCCGTTCTTCTCCGTCCCCTTCGCGTTAACCCTACCTCTCTCTACTCTCCTTTATCCGTCACCTCCCTTGAAAAGGTCGTTTTTTTAAACTAAGGATTAATAGTTTTTTCTGTTCGATATTTTGGTGCGTGCGCTTTTCGGAAAAACGCCCATGTTTGTTTCACCTCTCATCCGAGTGGAACGTGTCCTCCCAACTAATGATCCAAGCTGCGTTGCCTCTTAGCTACGTCACGATAAAATGTTGCGCTTCGATCAACGGGAAGAGCATATGTTTTCGAACGAGGCGCATTATATGTTAATTGAAATACAAGCCTTTCCTTGCTTGTTTATTATTAATGCCATCGGCATATATATATATATATATATATGTAAATGCTTAAATAAAATGAAAGGTAATAATAAAGGTGACAACAAGGTGTTGGAGGAAGCCCAGTGGACACTTACCTAGACTTTTCCTGTCTTCAGCGCCCCCAGCGCCTCTCCAGTCTAGGTAAGTGTCCACTGGGCTTCCTCCAACACCTTGTTGCCACCTATACGTATATATATATAAATTTGGAAGTGAGCTTGCGTGCATGTGCCACACGTCTATTCCAGCTGGAGGAAATCGAGCACACGCTCACGGCATCCATCAAACGGGCTACAATTTGGTACCCTATTGCTCGTCTTTTCGAATTCTAGGGGAAACTCGTTCCTTTTAAACAAAAGTACCTGGTCTCGAATCCAGATGCAATTTTCCTTTTTCTTGTTCCCAGTGACTTTTTTGTGGCTTATGCTGCCTTCTACCCGAATACAGTTTTTATAGATACCTCACCAATCATATATGATCGTAGGAAAGAGAAATATATTTTTTTATTGCTGTTCACTAAAACAGTCTTCGAAGTGAGCGATGTAAACAAAAGAACAGTTATCTTGTATCATTTCCGTCTATGCGTCTCAGGAGAGTATTTTTCTTTCCTTCTTGTCGTCCTTTCTTTTTTTCTTCTCTCTCCATTAATTTCCTTGGATATTTTTTCATATTCTTGCATATTTAATTAATGAAATACGGAGTAAGCTTATTTTAAACTTATCTTTCTGCCGTGTTATTATATTTTATACATTGCTGCTATACTAATGCGTTTTTATGGATAATCTGTGTACGCAAGTAGTGTTTTTTTTTTGGCCATGTGGCTCTTCAAATCATAATGTTTTGAGGAGCGTGGCACTTTAACAGAAAAATTCTGGCCACCTTTACTTTAATCGGTTATTTTAAACGCAAAAAAATTCCGGTTCACAAGCTTCGCTTGCATTCAAGGAGATTTTCCGGAATACACGCTTATCTCCGAACGTTTCCCATTCGAGCTGTAGAAATTACTTCTGCGACGCCCAATTAAAGCGCTTAAGAAATAACGTGGAAAATTCCGCCTTAAGTTCCCAGGCTCGGAATGCATCGAAAACAAATCATCAGATGAAAAAGAGCGCGACTACAAGGCTTACTATAAGGCAGAAAAAGAGACAGCGAGGAAAACGGTTGTTAAGGAATGCAATCTTAAACCTTATCTAATGCTATAAAATACTGTAGCTGTGAGAAAAGTTATCACGTGACCGAATCGCGTTTCATAATAGGCACTACTGATCATGAAATTTACCCGCGGAAATAATTATTGTCGTATTTTTTTTTTCAGAAAAAGGAAAGGACAAAGTGTGTACGATAATGCGTATGCTATAATATTCATTTCTATTTTTATGTCATAATCATCATAGAGAAAGCGAGGAAAACGGTTGGTAAGGGATGCAATCTCAAACCTTATCTAATGCTATAAAATGCTGTAGCTGTGAGAAAAGTTATCACGTGACCGAATCGCGTTTCATGATAGGCACTGCTGATCATGAAATTTACCCGCGGAAAAAATTATTGTCGTACTTTTTTTTCAGAAAAAGGAAAGGACAAAGTGTGTACGATAATGCGTATGCTATAATATTCATTTCTATTTTTATGTCATAATCATCATAGGTAGTCTGTCCTTAGACATCCTGACTTCTCCGTCTGTTGTATTTCGTCACATTTTTCTTTTATACAGTTTTCTCTAGATTAATCTCTTGCCCCTCTCAACTCATTTTAAGTATGCACATATATATATGTAATCATACGTCTTCAATCCAGTCTCATTGATCAGCCTCTGGAACTTTTAGAGTTAAGAGGAGAATCAGTAAGAGATGTGGAGAGGGGGGGGGAGATAATGAGAGAGAGGCATAGAGAATCAGAGAAAGAAGATAGCAAGATAAGATAACGCTCCTCCCATCCGATATCCTTCTCTCACCTTCTTTCGCTTAAATGGCTACGTGGCCAAACACTTTAATTTAATTATGATTCCGGTCTCGGGACCCATTTCGGCATTTCCATCCATCCAGGGGCGATAGGGAGAGAAGAAGCGGAACTTGTAAAAATGGAGGGAAGGAGTTGATATAAATGTGTCGAGATCGACGAGGGAGATTCGGGAATAAGAGAATTACGACTTTCGCTATCTCTTTCTCTCTCTCGCGAATTGCGAGATTTCTAGAGGGATGGGGAATGCAGAGGAAGACGCGAGGCTCGCACGAGGGATATATACGTGTATAAAAAAAACAAAGGACTGTGTGAATTAGATAACGATACGCACGCTGCGCACATGTGATCAAGTGGATGAGTTCGTCATTTTTTCTTTTTTAGGTTTTGACGGGTTTGGGCGTTATAGTAATTGTTTTCTTCGGTAAAAAAAAACTAAAACGGCCGGAACTGCCACGTTCACTTGTGTTTTTACCTTTTATGATGGAGGGACTTCATCGGTTTCCGAGTCAGGCGTCTCCTCCGGTTCAGGTTTTTTTTAACCGTCCGCTTGAAGCGGTGTTCACGATGATGTCAGTTTTTTTCATAATTTCATTTCGTTCGTTTTAAATTCATCTTATTTACGAGAATGCTTTGATTTTCAAAGTTACCGACATATTCTTGGAAGATATAATTCCGCTGCTTCGATATATTTCGTATTTATTCGTTTCCGAGAAACGGATATTTCACTTTGTGATTCTTAATTATTGAGAGAATGGCGCTCACATCCGAAGTCTTGTGAGACATTTGTTTAACTTCGAGAGGTCTAACGTGTTTCATTTTTAATATTAAAATTTTTGAAGTGCTTGGGAATTACATTTCTCCCTCAAATTATTCAAAATTAGTTTTTCTTACCGATGTCACATTCTGGAAATTTTTAAAATCGTAATTTGAACGAAAAACTCAAATTTCGAGTCAACATTTAAACGGGTGGATAGTTTAATTCTGTGGCAGTTTTCTTAAGAGACTCAGCTATTCCCATCTCTCATTAGAGAAACACTTGCTTATTGTTAGTGTAAAAATACTATAAACTGATAAAAGCCCGAGTGGCTGATTCGCCATAAAAACACACACACACGTATTATAAATTGTGGACTTTGTTGAGACGACCTTTCTCTCTTTCTAGGTACAATGCTTTATTTCTTCCTCCCTGGGCCAATGAAAATGCGAGAGACACTATATACTGCGCTCATATAATAAATGGAATTCTCGTCCAGAAATCCGAAATAGTCTTTCGGGGAAAATGTATCTAACCTTGACCTCCGAAACGAGGAGTCGTAAAAGACGATCCACGCACCATGAGCTACTATTCGAAATAGGAGCAGTGCAAAGATATATTTTCCCTTCAAGTAATAAAGTAGTTCATGAAGATAAATTCTAACGATATATTATGAATTTAGACCATAACATTCTTCGTGCCATTTATGGTAACCGCTATGTCTATTTTTTCAATTATAGATTTTACAGAATCTTAATCTATAATTTAGTGTGTTTGTATGTATGTCCGTTTGTAACTTAAGAATCAAAATCTCCACAACTTTCAAACTTTGCACATGATTTTATATCATCCCTGAAAAGATATTAGGCAACTTTGTTCCCCCCCCCCCCCACCTCCCACCTATAACCTCCCCCCCACTCTCTTGGAAATTTTTAAAAATTTTCATATTTTTTCAATTTTTTTACTTAAGTCGTACATTATCTCTTCTACAATGTGTATACAAAATTTGAGGGTCCTATATCTCCCCGTTCCCCCATAATTTTGATTTGAAGTTACCCAATCCTTAGACAAATTGACCCGGGCAAAGCCGGGTACTGCAGATAGTATGGAATATAAAGCCAATCAACGAGAAGCTTAATTGGCGCATAACTGAATTTTGTACTTGGGAGAAATGATCGATTCATCCACTTTTCTCCCACCATGTCTCACCATTCATTGAGCGCAAACGGTACGATTCTTGCGACAAAGAATCCTCGTTCGAGAAGAATTTCCAAACCACTTTTCAAGGAGGATCTTATTTCATGCGTGACGCGTAGGGATTGATTTTCAGCTTCGAGGAAACCGCTCTGATCCCCGACATGCGAGTATATCCCCCTCGGGTTATAAGGCGCGTATCGACTTAATTACATCTTTCCCCATCTTTTGATCTCTTACTAATCCGTTTTATCCGCCTCTCCTCATCTCCTAATCTCTTTATCCTACCTCTCTCTCTCATTTCATCCAGATTTTTACCCTTTTCTCCTCACCCTTTCCACCTCTCCTTCCTCTGTCATCTTCCTCTATTCCTCGCTTCTTCTCCCGTTCCCTCTTCCCGTGGGTCTCTCCACTTCTTACACGGCGCCCTCCTCGTCTCAAGACGTGGCAGGTCATTCCAGAGAAAGGTACCTTCTTTTCTTATCTCATCGTGGTATTTCGATGGAGACCTGCTGCGCTACTACCCTTGGTTACGCCGCTGGCCCAAACCTATCTATCCCTCATTCTCTCTCACCTATTTTAAAAGTCCTTTTTTATTCGTTTCGTCTTCCCTCCGCTCCTAACCTCAGGTTCCCTCTTTGGCAGTTGGAGCCATTTAATTCTCGCCAGAAGACAAGGATTGTTCTTCTCCTTTGGGACAATAGGCCGCGGAATGATGTGACTCTAACAAAGGTTTCTTCGCTCGTCCAGTTCAAGAGTATTAACCTACTTTCTGTTCGTCTGCTGCGGGAATGTGATGATTTATTTTCTGGTAAATGACTTTGCTTTCGATTGATTTGTTATCGCTTCGTTAGTTTCCTATTACAATAGATACTGTTTCATTTCAACATCGATTTTGAGATAATTGCAAGATTGCAAATTTTCGATGTGGATATTTATTTATCTTTTCCGTCTGCAGTTTTTTCATGAAATTTTTTTTACGTAAATGAGTTATCCTCATTCACGGATATTTGTTGTTCTGTCGAATTTCCTTTATTTCAACAATATCTCCGATATAGGTTGTCTCGAATTCCGGTTAAATTATTTTCTCGAACTAATGCGATTACGGTTTAATTTCGATTATCTTTTCCACCACGTTTGCCCCTTTTACTTTTAACTCGCGAGCGTTAACTTCGTTACTATCTATCTATCTCTAAAATGCTCTTTACTCTTCTTATTTCTCCTTCCAGAGCCGCTCTCATCCTCCTCCAAAACCCTACCTCTCTCTCTCTCTCCTTCTCCCTCTCTGTATCACAGCCTGTCAAGGTGCAAGACGTGTCTTCCCCAACGCCAACCTCATCTAATTAATCGGAAGGCCCTTTCTGGTTCTCTGACCTTGCCTCGTCCTTCCCCTTCACCCTTCTTCTCTCCTTTTAACCTTCTCTTCTTACTCTACGCCACTTAGGTACCCTCAAACATCCCCTCTCTCTTTCTTCTCCAAAGCCTTGTTTCCTCTCTTCCTCCTTTTCACTCCTTCTCCTCTTAAACTTTTATCTAACGTCTTCTTTCGGATAATCTCTCTCTTTAACACAATCGCAATTATTTTATTTTCCTTCTTCCCATCTCTCACTTTCCTACTTGGCTGGCTTCTCTACGTGTTCCTTTTTTTATGTCTGGATAAAACCCGTCTCTTCGATTCTTCCATTTTTCCGTGAGATTTAAATTTAATTTTCGGTGAATTAATTTTTTTAAGCCATATCGCTGTTGCCGTGTATTTTTTTTTTGTGAACCCGCCTCTTTTTTATTTCTCGGCAGCGCTGTTTTACCGAATGATCTTTTTGAGGTAAACATTTCAAGAATTCAGTTTTGTGTTGACATGTTTTTCAAAACAAAAGGTTGACGCGTTAAAGCGACAGGTTTTAACTATTGACGAAAAAAGGAACATCGGGGTTATATAATCGCACGTGCATACATTCATATATGGATACGTCCGTGACGTACGCAAAATTTTCCTGGGGGGTCCAAATTCCATTCTTAAGGAACAAAAATGAAACTCATTGTTAAAAAGCTGAAATCTATACATATCTATAAAGTAAGGTGTTTGTATGTATGTATGTATGTTCTGCTAAGGCTCAGAAACTACAACACGCAGAAAAAAGAGGAAGGTGTCATATTAACCGTTATCATGTGTACGGTGGTGTAGTAAGGTTTTTAAACCGATTCGGTGTACTATTTAATTATAATAAAATATTTTCCTTTATATGGGATTTCCATTTAAAATTTTTTCGTAAATTTCTCGAATTTTTAACTCCTTACAAATATATCGCAGACATATGCTCTCGCAGACTTTTTTGTGGTAAATTATCTCCTCTTTTGGAATAATTTTTTAAAAGAGGGGCTTACAGATCAAATAAGACGAATTGAAGGGAAAATCTTATTTTTCATTATTGCTCAGCATTTGGATATACTTAGCAACCGATGTAAACAAATTACGTTTGAACTATAAACATGTCGTAAACGTAGAATAGTTGATTAAATACTCATTTAATATCTTCTGATTTGATTGTATGTTTTTCTTTCATTATCTATGGTATTCTATACAAAGGTTAATTCTGCGAATAAACATTAGTGAACTGTTTCTTTTTCTGTAATCGTGTCATTCGCATTATAGGTATGTTTGGATATAAGTTAAATTGTTTTTATATGCCTTTTGTCTTATTTTATTTCATATTTTGTTTAAGTGAAAATTACTGAAGATATATGATTAAATTACTAAGTTAAAGTTTTTGTGTTTTGTTTTATCAGTTTATCAATAAAAACTGAATTGAGCATTTCATGCTAACATACAAGTTTTTTCCCATGCTCATCCATTTTGCGTTTCAATGATAATTAGATACTTTTTTGTAATATATAATATCGTTTTGAATTAAAAGAGAGTTTTATCAATTGGAAATAAGGTTCACTCTTGAGTAATTGTTATTTTAATACGAGAACTAAATTAGATTAACATTTTGAACACGTAACGCAGTGAATTTCGAAAGATTTTATTTGAATAATACTTTTGTTGAACTTTATTATGTCTTCTGAACTAAAATTAAGAATTCGTGTCTGCGGTTCCATGGGTAAAATGTAAACACTACCGATACACTCACGTAATTAATTACGTTAGAAAAGTAAAACATTTTACTACATTATTTAAAATCGATTCGTTCGAATATATCTATTATTCAATTAATTACGATGGAAAACACAATTAAGATCAATAATTTTATATCTATTTAGAGTAATAATAGATATTCTTATTTAGTTTCTCCTGTTATTATGTTGACATACAGACTCATATTCCGCGTAATCAATATTTACTCATCACTACGACACGCTATCTTGTGATTGTGTGGTTGTTTATTTAGCAACTGAATAGAAAGCGTCAGTCGCCATCATCAGATACATTGAGCTTTCGGAGATTATTCGTTGGTTGGTTTTGGTTAGTTTGTTGTTTTCATTTGCTTTCGTTTCGTGTCCATTTTTTGTGTTCTTTGTTTGTTTTCGTTCTTAGTTGTTCATTTTGTAGTCTATGTTTATATTCTTTGGTTGTGCTCTTGATTTTTGTTCCTTGATTACTTATTTGTCGGTTTACACATTTTATGCCGGCTGTTGGTTAGAGTTTAATTCATTTCTTTTTTCTTGGTGGTTTTTACATTGAACTTATATTCTTTGGTTGTATTCTTAATTTATGTTCCACGATTATTTATTTGTCGGTTTACATCCTTTTCTACCGGGTATTGGTTAGCGTTTAATTCATTTCTTTTTTCATGGTGGTTTTTGTAGTTTTCGTATTGGTTTGTTTCGTGTTCTTTCCACTTTATTTCAAGACTCCTAATGTAGTTTACAGAAAGGAGAGGAGAAGTTTTAGTATGTATCATTTTCTCAAGCTGTCTTCTAAGCGGGAAAAAGTTTGCAGTCCGAAATGCACCCGGGCGAAGCCGGGTACGAAAAGCTAGTAGTTTATATATCATCATTAATAATTAGTAACTAAAAAATGAGGGATTATAAATGGAAATTATAGAAGTGAATTTTAAAGTGGCAGAACTAATATCGAACGGTTAATTAATTTATTGACGTTTGTCTTCTTAAGTGGGTGGGGAGGTCCAGACCCCACTGGCATACGCACCTAAGTACGTGCGTGCGTGCTCGTAGGAAAGTATTACAGCGAAGGAAAGAACACGACTGCAGTAAATCAGCTAATGACGGCTATAAATCGCCGAAACTGTTAATGTTGCAATTTTTCGGTTGAAGTAAATACTAGTTTTATTTATTCGGACAGAGGACAACATTTACAATAAAAAAAGTGCGCGAGACCACATAATTACGACTTATAGTTTCGAGAAAAAATCATTAGATACCGATTTGTGCATGATTTCCGTATAGAACGTCTTTGAAATCTCTGTGTTTACCATTAATGGTGTATGTATACTTTTCCTTCTTTTTTATTCACTGCACGCATTATTTCTTGTTATGGAGCTCTGTTGAGTGTAGACCTCTTTAGTGGACTACGAAGCGCATATTTCTATTAGGCCAGGTATTTTGACTCGTGTATTTTAATTTGCTTTATCGGCCATTAAACTAGTTTCATTGTTTCTACGTTATCTCTCATCCTTTCCTTCGTGTCTTCCAGTAGCTTTTATCTTTTTCTCTCCCACAAATCATTTCTTCTCCTCACCTCATTTTCTGATCTATCCGCTTTCCTATCTGAGTCTTTATTCTTGCACTTATCTCTTGTACTTATCTCTTGTACTATTTTTCCCTTGTTTATCTATCATCCGCATTTTTTCTGAGCGATTTTCCTTCCCTCTATCTCTCCCCTGTTACAACATTATCTCTCTTCTCCTTTGCTTCTCGCATATAGCTCAGAGACGGATCCTTTCCATTACACCATTCCCATTCTTCCTCATTCTTTTGCTTCCACTTTAATTCCATCTCTAGCTCGCATCTCTTTCCCTTTCTCTCTCTCTCTCTCTCTCTCTCTACATCCCCATCCTTTTTTTCCCCCCTTCCCTCATCGCCGCCAGGTCCATCTACCGGCTCGTTTCAGAAATCCTTTTTTTCCGCGATTCTTTTGTTTTGTTTTGTGCGGCGTCCGTTCTTTTCTCACGCCGGTTGCTTTCCTCTTGAGTTCTTTCCAATCAGTTCTCTCGCTCTTTTCCGTCTTCCCATCTCTCCCTCTCTATCTCTCTCCCCAACCGTTCCTCTGAAAGGGAGATTTCACCGAGAGCCACTTCCCACGGAATTTAAATACGTATCGGCGACGACTTTCACACATTCCCCAATTACAACGCCGCTAACAACTCGTTTGAAAAACATATCTGTTCCAAAAAATCGAACGGCCATTATTCCGCCGTTCGGAAATAATTGCACTCCAAGGATCTCGTTTCCTCTCTGGTTTCTCTCTCTTTTTCATTCTCCCTGCTTTGCTGTGAAGGGGTTGATTTAAAAAAAAAAAAGGGGGGAACAAAGAAGAATGATAGGAAGGAGGAAAGAGTTGGTTGGCGCGTAAAATAATTGACTGTCGCCTGCCGCGTTCTTCTTTTATTTCTCCCCCCCCCCCCCCCCCCCCCCTACCTTCCAAAGAATGCTGCTTTTGTTTCACCTGAACAAACGGTTGATCCGTTTGAACAGAGCGCCTTTTGCGGGTTTCGTGTAAATTAATTTTTTTTTAATTTTCCGTGTTTCATAGGAACGCATCAGGGCTTCCACTTTAAGAAGTGCGTGATTCGTATCGCTCAGATGTGGTAATTGGCATCGTTCGGATAATGAGTCAAGAATGCTTTCACGTAATTGTTCGTATTTTTTTGCTCACGTGTTGTCTTTTGTGTTTCATAAATGCGGCGTGATAAAATGATGGACGATCGTGGTATCGCTACACAGGTAAGCGCACGTCATAGCGGTAAGAATCTGATACGCTTCGCGATTTATGCATAATGTCCCTTTTACTCACATTTCTTCCGTCGAAAATAATTAATAATACTAAAGATTTTATAGTAAAATTCTTCAATGCACAAATTTAAGAAATGAATGCAATTCGATCGTTACGAACGAAGACCAGATACCATTCCTGGGAAGGGTAATTGTTTTATTTTTATGTGTATTGAAGAATGTACGAGTGAGAAGTGAATTGGAATAATTCCACACATATCTGAATCTTAATAAATACCCTGCAAGCCACAGCAATTGGTGTGTGGCAGGGGGAGATTATCTCCGACCTATCATATTATTCTCCTATTATGCTCTCTTATCGACCTAGGAAAGAAGGATCCCTTGTATCTATCGGTCCTACAATCAATTTCTCGACATGCGACAGTTAAAGCAGAAGTGCGATAATACTAAGAAAATGCCACAATTAAAATGAAAGATTTCCTTTTTTTTTACATATAAAATGGATGATTGAGCTCGATCATATCACTTTCGTCTCCTCTTTTGATGCATCTCCTAAATTTCGGATTTCGTCAAAATGCGTCCATCATTAAGGCGCCCGAGTATATGAATACATACGGACGGACGGACAGACAGATACAATAGGAGCGTTTTCTTATAAGGATCGAGCCGAAAACTAACCGGTGGGGGGTGGGAGAAAGCTAGTGGATGGAGATGGAGCAGATGGAGGGAAAAGCTGGAGGAGGAAGAGGAGTAGCGAGGAGTGGCGGGAAAGCAAAGGAGAATAAAAGAACCGGAGAGCGACGTATTTTACGGATAAAGGTGGTTGAAATGGCGACGGAACCGTTTTGGAGATAAGGTCTGTAACTGCGAGGGCATTGTAATGCTTTTTAAAGGGGGCGTTGAAAGCGAAAGAGTGAGAGTTTTTTTTATCCGGTAATGAGATTGCAAAAGGGATGACTAGAGAGAGAGAGGGAGAGGGAGGGAGGGAGAGGGGGAAAGGAGGAGGAAAGAAGTTGAGTGGATAGGGTGAAATCGGGAGTGGAGCAGTTTTAGAGAGACATAATGGTGGAAGGAGGTAGAATCGGAAAAAGGAAAGAGAGATGGAGCGATGTGTACGGTTGAATGGAGAAGGAATGGGAGAATGAGGAAATGATCGGGAACAAATTGTCGGAGTGCCGGAGTGGAAGGAAGGAAGGAAAAAAAGGGAATCTGAATGCGTGGAGAATGAGAGAGAGAGAGAGAGGGGGGGTGTGGTGTTTTGCGATAAGTGGACGGGAAATGAGAATCGTAGGATGGCGTCACGAAAGAAAACTAATGAAAGCGAATTTATGCAAATGATATTATCGACGTTGAAATACTTGTGTAAGTTAAACTTTCCATTTGTAGCAGCAATTTATTGATGAAAAGGGCGTTTCCGTACCTTTGATGTTATTTTCATTTTATAGCCCTTATTGAGCTTTGAATAGATGAATATACCGATACTGCTGAAGGGGCTTTTCATGAAATTAGAAGAAGAACTGTTTTCATGCCTGATAGCCGTAGTTGTAGAATGTAATCTTAAAAAATAAATCCAAGACTTCGGAATTTTATTTCTCATTTTCCGTCTTATAATAGGTTTTTATTACTTTCACATTCTCTTCTTGGGCCCCGCTTACAAAATATAAATTTCGCTTAATTAAATAAACAAAGGGGTACACAGGAGGGGAGAGGGAAGAAAAGCACCCAGAATGATGGGAGGATAAACATGGTTGATAAAGAGCGACTGCGTTTTCCGGTACTCCTTCTTACTGATGGCGAGGTTATCAACAAAGTCGGAAATTTTAGAAATATGTAGTTGGATGAGGGAACAACGGACGCGGATGGATAAAAATGGGGAAACAAAAGCGTGGGAAGATGCGATAATGATAGATAACGCGGAGGGAAATGGGAAAAGAATTTGGAAGGGCATGATGGGAAAGGCGAATGTGAGGACAGCGAGGATCTAAGGAAATTGAAATAAAAATGAAAGAGATTGGAAGAGATAAGCCTAAGTCGGATGAAGAATCGAAAGACAAGTTAATCGTGAGAAAGAAGGGACGAATGATAACCTACATCACTGGAAGATATGAGAAAATATTATTGGAAATGGGAACACGGCCCAAAGATTATAAATGTACGAAAATGCGAAGGAAAATACATTAAAATGTGATACAAGCGTACCATATTTGAGAGGGAGTGAAAACGAAAAAAACGTCTTTTGCTTCTCGATAGAGTGACGTAATTGTAAAGTACGCGTAATATTGTGATTAAAAATTAAAATTTGTACACGTAAGAATATTTGCGTAAACAATCATTCGAAAAATATCCCAAAAATAAATAAAAATAGACCATGATATATATATACAATTCTTACAAAAATTAAAATTTGTGCAAATTTAAAAATCAAAGTCAAAGTTCATAAAAAATATTGAATAGTGAGCATATGCTACCGCAAACAGATATCTCCAGTTCGTCCCAGCGACTCATGTTGCCAGCGGTAAATACAGCGAAACATGTTCCATACAAACGGACAGACAGACTGGCATTCTCGGACTAATATAGAAGTTACATGAAAAAGTATTATGAGTATCGAAGGGTCAAATGGAGAAGGAAACGCCGATGTCGGAAGAAAGTGTAAGAGATTAAGAAAGTGTAAGGGCTTGATAAGAAAAAGAAATTCCTCCTTATTGGTCGTTACGGAGAAAGACTTAGGAGAAAGTTTTGATGCTAGATAAGAGAGAAGGGATATGACATAGAGGTGGTAGTGGTGACGGAGGATCTTCTTACAGCAGTAGGAGAGGGCTGAGCGGATAAAGGATATTTCGGTTACGGAAGGAATCTCCCGGCGAGTGATGATAGACTTCTTTTTCCAAACCCTCCTTATGTCGGTCGGAGTGGTGATCCAGAGAAGGATCGTGCGGTATTAGGAGAGGGATTAATTAAGCGATCGGATGGGAAGGATAAGGAAGGATCACGCAATGCAATTATCCTCTTTGGCCGACTTGGGTTTGGCATCGCGCTACCTCTCTCTAACTCTCTCCATCACCTATAACTTACCTCTCTCTCTCTCTGATCATCCTCTCTCTACCTATCTCTCTCTATCTCCCTCTCTCGCTCCCTCAAACCAGCTATACTAACCTCTCTCTCCCTATCCCTCCCTCTGCCTCCATATCCCCTCTCCTGTCTCTCTCCCCCTTTCTCTCTCCCTCTCTCCATCTTCCTCCCTCTCTATCCCCTCTCTATCCCCTCTCTCCCCCTTCTCTATCCCCTCTCTCCCCCTTCTCTTTGTCTCCACCTTTCTCTCTCTCTCTCACTTACAACCCGTTCTCACTAGATAGGACGGAAACTCCTCTCAGTTGTCGAAGTTTGTTCGGTTCGATTGGATGGCGGGAATCTGCTGAAATTGAGGATCGCGAGGCGATGAGATTTAGATGGAGGGGCAGAGAGGGAGGAGGGGGCATTCTGCTAAGACGCGCCATTACTGGTTCCTTCTTCCTATTCCCAACCTGGATGCACCAAAGGTCGTCGTTCCCTGCAATATAAGGATTTTTTGCACGTTTTGGTTCGCGCTCCTGTGTGTTTTATTTTTTTAGTTGGCGGAAAGAGTTTTATAATGGAAAGCGACGCCTGTCGTCTAGGTCTGCTAAGGACGGGTGTGGCATTATCTCATTCTCGGTATAATAAGGTTCCGGATTCGTTTCCTGCGTTAGGGATGTGCATATGAAATTTTAAAATACATTTGACGTGGTTTCCTCCTGTGTAAGCTTCAAAGTAGGTATTTATTTCACTGTTAGAATCTCTAGGCTGTCGTTTATACTTTTAGCATGTTTGAGATATAGTTGAAATCAAGATATTTAAATTTATTAGATTTTTCGTCGGGGAAGATGTGCAGAATTTTCGGATCGTCGGTGAACGAAGACTATTTCAGCATTCCTTCGTTGTCTTTGCTGCATTTTAGATCAATATACGATATTTTTGCCATCCCATCCAAAGAGTTACAGATTGTTTCTTAGCATATTTTCTCCTTCGGATATTTTTCATTTTAGTTGCTCTTTTTAAAATAAACAACATCAGTTTTACTGTCGTAATTATTCATAGTGTAAGTTGCGATAGGAATATATTTCAAGTTTTTAATTCTAAGCTTTCGATTGAAGTTAATTTACTCTTTTGAAATATGTAATTGCAAGATATAACGTTAGAAAATGTTCACACATCCACTTCCCTCCGTCGGCTGGTGTCATTAAAAAAATCTGACACTCATTTACGGAGCAGATTCCACATCTGGTGCTACCTGGCGTGACGCTGATTGAGACACGTTGGATATATCTCGCATTTTATCACCTGTTTGAGGATTTCTATTTTTAAATAACTCCATTTGAATTCCTTCCTCCGTCGTCCCCTATATTTCATAAACCAACATCAAGATTAATTACATCGAAATTATAATATCTCATCTAGATATTTTAATGGCATTCTAGGAATCGTTACAGTGGTTGTAATTCTTTAATTTTTTCCAGCCCAAGGAAAATTATTTATGCCTGTTAAATCCTTGGAAATTTAATTAACGTATGTATTTTTAATGTGTTGTGAGTTTGTGGTTCTTTTCGCAACAAAACGTTGCTAGTAGGCCATGTGTTATTCGTTGTTTACCTATATATGTGAAGATAGACCTGTCGACCTGGCCTGTTTTACGTGTACGCTACAATGTGTAAACGCAGTTTCTAATTCCGTTGCAGGAGCTGCCTGTCGCTGAATAATTGATAAGTGAAAACTGCGAGTTGGGTCTTTCGCGCGTGCTAACTTAACTGGTTGTTATCTCAGAGAGTGCGTGTGTGTGCGCCGTGTAATTGGAGGCTGCTCCACCGGCCAGACTCGAGTTACGGCCCAATTTTATTGCCTCCATTCCTTTCCTTTCTCTCTTTCCCTTCCATGTCTATCTCTCTATTCCTTCCACCCTCCCTCTCTCTCTCACTCGACTCGTTTCCTCTGATTTTCTTCCTTGCTGTAATTTTTCATTCTCATTTTCCCTTTTTTATTTCTCCTTACTGTTTCGTTTCTCCTTTCTCCAACTTTTGTCTCCACGCATATTCTCTCGTCTCCCAAATCTTGCTCCTCTTCCCACTTTTGTCTCCTTCTTCTATCATTCGCTCTTTTTGGGTCTTCTTCCCCCCACCTCTCTCTATCTTTCACCTTACCTCGTCCTTGTTCTCTTTCTCTCTCTCTCTCTCTCTCTCTCTGTTCACCTTTCCCAAATGTCCATCAACAACTTCCTTCCTCCCAGTTTTCTCTCTCTCTCTCCCCTCCCATCCCTTTTTCTTCCGTCTCCCTTCCTCCCCCCACTCCTCCTCCTTCCCTCGAGGGCTACAGAGAGAGAGAGGCAGCTGCCTCTGTGCGCCATCTTCACCTGTCGCATTCTTTTAAAAAGTTCCGCCTCTCCGCTTTGCCCCGAGCGGAGACCCAAGCGGGATGATTGAGGCGAAATTAGTGACGTTCCATTTCGGGGAGGAGAAAAAATACGTTTATATATATATATATAAAATGAATTCCAACCGAATGGCTTTATTTTACTACCTCCATCTACTTGTCTCTCTCCTTCAACATCTCGCTAGACTCTCTTCCGCCTTTGATCGCTCAATTAAAACGTCTCTCCGAAATATTCTCCCGGATCGATTCAAACGATCTCAGAAACGGGGACGGCGAGGGGATGATAGTTTTATTAACGTTTTTTTTTATTCGTTTGGGTCTCCTGCCACGCACGACTTTGATTTCATTACCCGGGAGAGAGGGGAGCCGAAGGTCTTTCACGTCACGTTTGCTGAACTCTTTAAATCTGAATCGAAGATACGGAAGGAATACGTCCATTACCCATGAGTGATTCCGTCGGAATGAACTCATTTAGAATATTTCGATCACGGAACCGTAAAATAATTATCATAACTGGGGTCGGTTTTCTCTCTTGAGTTTGAATCGGACGGTAATTTAAATAAGCCTTCCGTATAATGAGCTGAAAGATGATGGTAATGATGAGATTACGATGCATGTCATGCCGTAAAACGGTGTATTTGGTCCGTTCATTCTAAGATTAAGCATATGGAAAAAAAAGCTCTTTGCTAAGTTATGCTCGATGTGGTCAATCGTTGTAGTTTAATTTCTGAAAGAAGTAAATGAAGTTTTATCTTGTTAAGTATTTTCTTATTCACTTATGCATTGTTATTAGAACCATTTCTGCTAAGTTTTGAAACTTTGTGGCTTTTATGTCATCTGTTTTGAAGATATTGCTGACAAATTTCGCTGAAATTATCGAAATACACAGATTACTGCAAAATTAAATTACAAGTTAGCGATTGTCACTGACAATAAGCTTATTTTTTTACACTTCTGAAATCGTAAACATTACTCGTATATATCATTAATTGACGATATTACGTAATATGCAACTGACGCGTATGTTTATAAAGAAAAAAGTTAATTCCGATTTTCGATTGATTACGTTTCGCTTTGGTTTTGAAACGCTGCCGCAATTTTAACCGACGTGTTGCCTGCAGGTACGACTTTTAATGTTTATTATAATCCTTCTATTTAACGTAATCCGTCACATTTTCGATTTCCCCCTAGATATCAGGAATCACCGCCTCGACGTCGCGCATTTTCATCAAAAATCCCACTTCATTAATGCCCTCATTTCCCGCCAGACTCTTCCTTTTTTTTGCGTTTTAATTTACTTTTCTCTTCCCACCCAGAGATTACGATTACCAGCACGAGTTTCCATCTCTCGAACTCATCTTTTCCATCTCCGCACACGCGCTCAACCAATCAAGAGACGCGCTTGCGCACACGCTCTCACTTTTTCCAACCCTATCTCCTCACCCTCCTCTCTACCCTCTCAACCTCCACCTCTACCCTCTCGCCCCCGATTTATCTGCTCTGCTTCCTCCTTTCTTATTTAATCTCATCGCAAAACCCTCCTTTAAAAAAAAAAGTTTCCCTCCCATCCCCATTCGATCCTTTTTTTACCACCCTTATTTCCACTTTCTCTTCCCTATCTCTCTCTCTCTCCTATTTCCGATCCCTTTCCCTCCTTCTTTTATCGCCCCCTTTGTCCCAATACGCGTAACGCTCGATTAAAGCATTTTTTTCATTTTCTTCATCATACCCGCCTTGAAAGTTTGTTTTGCGGCGATTTCGGAGTTTCTTTTTTTTTGTAAACCGAAAAGGATTTCATATCGGCTAGATTCGGTGTAAAGGTTACGCGTGTGCGTACTTAGATTTGCATACTAAATGATATCATACTTGACGTTTTACATGATGTGTCCTAGACTGCTTCGTGAAGGTTTTTCTTCGTTGCCTACCTGATTTTCATCTTTCGTTCATTCTCATTCGGTATTTGGTATCGGATTCCTAAATTTCGCCTAACATATAATCTAGTCTTAGATTGTTTGTCACATGCATTACACGTTCACTCAATTATAACCTAAAATTTAAAGCGGCATCTTAGAAATGATATTTTTCGTAGTTGCGAGTTTCTGTCTTAAGATGTAATGCTTAGTCAGTGCAGATAACATTTTTATTATAATCACTATATGTGTACTCTCAGACCAGTAATTAATTAGGGATATATTTATAGTTAGATTTATTTTGTCGAAAAACTATGTTACTATAGTTGTCAGTTACGATTTATTACGTATTTTTCTAACTTTAGTGAATGTATTTACATTGTTTTTAAACCTTGATTTCTTTTTTCAACAGGTATGTCCCTGTTCTTACCTGTGGGATTATGGCGTGTGAGAAGTGGTCGATACTGAAGCAGTAAGTAGGAACATGTGACAAAGACATTCTAGCGTAATTAGTTAAAGGAGATAAAAAAATAAGCTATTTTTAAGGCTTCTTTTTATTCCTTGACTGATATTCTTCGGGATAAGAATTTCGGAACATAAGAATGGTCATCCGTCGAATAAAAGCTCCCGAAGCGTCCTTTCATTCTTCTCGGCTCGTAGGTTAATTTAAGTGGAATTCCTTTAGGGTTTAGGCCACTCTCAGATATCTGTCTAAGGTTTCGGTAAAAAAAAGAAACAAATTCCATCCCCGCTTAGCGATGACCGAGGAGGAGGAAAAAAAGGGATAATAAACTCCTTCCACTTATCCAATCGCTCTTTTACTTACTCTCGATTTCTTTTTCCTCCGTTTCGACGATTCCATCCCCTTGCGAAAACTTCGTTAACCCTTTTCGAGTTTTATAAATATTTCTCCGGATTTTGAATAAAAACGGAAAAACGCGAAGGGAATTCATGAAAATTCGGGCGTTTTTATTATGCGTAGCGTACTTGGCGGAGTGTGGAAGTTGTTTTTTTTTATTTTGGAAATAAGGGCTAAGCGGGTTGAAGGAAGGTTTGCTTCTTATTTTATGTATATCCCAGAGTGGTCTGGGATTGGTCGAGGGCGGATTGAGGAGGTGACGGAGAGAGGAAGGGGGAGAGGTTGAGAGATGGAAATTAGGGATGCCGAAGGTGGAGTGAAGCGTCAATGGGATGTATTTTCGATTTTTTTTTAAATTCCGTCTCCGGGCATTGGGAGGAAGAGAGAGAGGGAGACTGTGAGTCTACTTTATTTGAGCGGAATTGAGACTTTGTAGTCGTTTCTTAGGTTTAACCATTCGTAACGTAAAACAGGATAGTTTTCACCGCTAAACGTCATATTCAAAGGTTATGAATATAATATAATTTGATATATGCACATTTGAAATTTTAAATATTAATAATAAAAAAGGTGAGGGACAGAAGATAATCTCATTTTTGTATTTTTGATGAAAAACTGAGTAATAAGGCTTCACAGAGATAATTCCACAGGAGGAAAAAATTCGCGAGCTGAAAAGGATGGAATAGCCCGAGAAAATCGATGCGTAGATTATGTACATAAATTTATATTTATAAACTTTGCTAGAGTGCCGCAGACGAAAGTCAACATTTACAATTTCGGTTCTAGGCTTAAAGTAAAGATTTTAAAACCAATCGATTTTTAGTCGGAGAAGGCAGAAGATAAAGGAATTTTCTCAGTGCTAAGATTGTATTGCGAACATTGCCAAATAACCAAATACGCTCACCCCTTTCCGTCACTCGCCCCACTCCCATCTTCTCCTCCTCTCCCCGATGGAAAGCCTATTTAACCCCCTCTCCCCCCCCCCTCTCTCTCTCCCTCTCTTTCCCCCTCCCTTCTTCCTTATGCCGTCGTCTTTCGACGCTCAATCCTCTTGAATGGAGTGTAAGGATGAGGATTTTTTTAATACCGCCCTTGGCCTTGCCAATATATTTTTTTAACGAATTCTCTTTTTTTAAGCCTCTCAGTTTTAATTTTGGCGAAAAAAACTCGGATATGTGAAAATTCGGCTTACTCTCCTCCTCTTTCTTTTTTTAAAAAGCCTTTTCAGTTTTTAAAATAATTTTTCCGTTTTTAGTTTTTCTCCGCGGCGACCTCATTCTTCGAAAATAAAAACAGAGTAATTTTTTCGTGATTATTTTCTCCGAAAATTTAATAAAAAATCCCTCCTCGTATGTGCGTCTCTCTCTCTCTCCCTCTTCCCTGCCACTTTTCAGTCTTCTTTCCAGCTCGGGGAAATTTTTAGGGTATTATATTTTAAAAAACGCAAATGGCCTCTTATATTCCTCTTCCCTCGAAAGATTACTTAATGATTATATACGTGCATATTTGATGAAAATCGATTCGGCAAAATAGACTTTATAAAAGGTCTACTAGGATGTCAGTCTATCTTGGGAAGCCATAACCCATCTCACTAATATTTCGAAATGAATTTGCTTTTCTACAGATACGTCGAAATCACGGAAGTATAGTAATATCATAAAGGTAGCTGGAATACTTCGTAGATTACGTAGGTTTTTCTTTAGTAAGTATAGCGGTGAATCTCTGCTTCGAATATCGTATAAAACTGCTGTCAACGGAATGGCCCTTAAAGAATAGAGAAGGCTTGATAGAGATACATATATCGTGTACTCGGTATTATCCGATAGATCGCATTATCCTTCGTAAATGGGGTTATCCAATTCGCCGCATTACCTCTACTTCGCATAATCCGATTACGCGTTACCGAGATTTTTAGGGTCTGCCTTTTACTTTCATCACTACGTTACCCTTTATCTCCCTCCCCAATCCTCTCTACAGTACTCTCTCTCCCTCTCTCTCCAAACCCTCATCTCTCTCATTTTTTTCTGTAGACTTCTTTCTCCATTGCCTTACCTTAAAAAAAAAAACTCAATTCCTCTACCGCGGAACTACGACCCATTCATCCCCTTCGCCATTCCTCTCGAAAAATAACAAAAAAATAAAGGGTTTCGTTTTGACCCCGCGTGCGGTTCGTAGTATACCGACTTTTTAAAAGAGAGAGAGAGAGAGGTAGACTTCGGAGAAGAGAATTCTTCCGTTTTCAGTGTGTCTCGCTTTTTTCCGCATCATTCCCCTTTCACAGTTTTTTTTTCGGCGGGAAATTTTTTTTCCTCATGTCGCGTATTTTCACAAAAAAATGTTCGCTTCTCTCTCTCTCTCTCTCTCTCTCTCTCTTTCCCTCGCTCTCCCTCTCGTGTGCTTAATACTCTTTCGCTGCCCGAAAAAAAGAGGAGATTTTTGCGTATATTGCTGCGGTGATACTCTGCGTGTGTGGAGAGAACGTTTTTATTTTATTTTATCCCTTCTCCGCGAAATTAAATGTCGGGAAATGGAATCAAAATTGTAGATTATGCGGCAAGAAGTGAAAGTTGGTACTTTTGTTTTCGTTAAACAATTTGGCTTTAATGAATTAACGTAAATGGAATGATTTATTAACCTATGTACATTACGGTCGCTGGCTGAGCTAACGTGAAAATAAAATAACTACAAGTAAACATGGAGAGTTAAAAGGAATATTCTCCTCATTTGCAATAGAGAAAGGAAAACTTCTATTTTAACATGGTTTTCCGGATATTCTTTCTTTGGGATAAATGGGATTTCCCGAGAACTAAATGCAGCGAAAGGACATTTATAAGACATATAAATTTACTCCTGTACGCGATATATTAATTCATGTTGTTTTCCTTAAAAAGTTTCATCGCACGCTATACCAGGAAGTATATTTATCACGCGATCGCAAATTTATTCAAAAAGAGGCGGAGACAACAAAGGAGGCAGAAAAGAGTTCTTCAGACGGACGCGTTTCCGATCCCGCCAAGGTAATCCCGCATCCTCGATTGAGATATCGCCCCTTTGTGGTTTTATGTTAATACGCGAGCGATTAACATTTTTTTAAATGTGAAATAACCCGTGCGTGATCGTCTTTTTTATCGTAAAAGCGCGCTAGAAACGGACGGCAGAATAAAACTCCTTTTATCTTCAGGGGAAGTTTTGGATCCATCTTTGGCATTGAAATATGAAACGAATAGAATGCCGCCTTGTTATTGGTTAGTTCCGCGAAATTACTGTATAATTCGAGGGAGTGATAAAGAGGGGGGGAAAGGAGGGAGGGAATTTTATAAGCGCGTCCATGGCGCATAAAAAAGACGTTATTTTTTATCGTCTCCGTCCTCTCAACTCCCTCTTCTTCTTAACCTCCCTACCTTCCAACTGCAGTATACCCAATTTTGCTTATGCGAACATGTATTTTGGCCTTAATATCGCATTATTTTCAATCTCGTATTTTTGTGGCTTAAGGAGTGGAAATTTCGTTGAGGTTATCTTAGGTTTGGATCGGTTTCGAAGTGGCACAACTGAAAATGAAATGTCAAAATTACTTCACCATTTCCTTATATATATTTAAAAAAACAATACTTTTAAAAAAGTTAATAGTAGTGATATTTTATTATTTCAATATTATATAATGCATATGTGGTAAGTCTGCTTTATGTGTGCGTTTCTGTGCGTAAGGGTGCAAGAAGTTGTTGTAGGTGGACTCTTAATGTTGGAGAGTCTCGAGAGATGTCGAAGAGACGTAAGTCCGTGATTCAGAGAACAAGTTACCTTCTCTCCGTGGCTAAAGAAGAGTCATATACGAAAGGCCATGTACCTTACGTCACTTCATGCGAGTCTTCGATACACACAGTTACTCTCCAACGCGGTAGTTACTCTCCAGCGCGGTAAGTGTCCATTGGGCTCCTCGCAACATCTTGTTGCCAACCTTATCTGAAGGAGAGCCGCTGGAGTGTTAGAGAAACGTATTTGTAGACGTAGTTTATGGAGCTTTCGGGATGATCCCTTCGTCACACAATTGTGTCTCTCTTGTGTTGAAGAAGGGATCATCTTGAAAGCTCCATCATCTACGTCTACAAATGTGTCTCTGCGACACCCCAGCGGCTCTCCTTGTTTCCTTCAGCACCAAGTTGCCCCCCCCCCCCCCTCTCTCTCTCTCTCTCTCTCTCTCTCTCTCTCTATATATATATATATCTTGAGTGGTGGGTATCGGAATGGTTATTACATCGGAGGAAAGATTCTCTTCAATGATATCCCTTCGTTCGGGAAACATTGCGATCGTTCGGATTTAAGTGTTATTTCCGTCTCCTAACTTTTAAAGCCGATGGCTTTAATTGTGTCTGTAGGGATATCTGCGCAACGAGAATGGAGGTTTGAAATTGAAGGGGTTATAGCGCGAGAGAGATAATTTCTTCTCAAGAAACCGATTAAAGCGGAACGTTTAAAAGGTTTAGTTCTTTATATTTCTCGGGGCTTCGCTTATTTGAATTTCCTAATACCGATATTATCATCATTTCTAATGGTGGAATAAAAACTATATTACGATTCGAGAGCTCTTTTAAAATATTACGTTGTATTCCTTTGCTTTCGAAAAAAACTTGCTTGCAAAGCGAAATCGATGCTAGTAATCATTTTAAATGCGGTAAACTGTATTTAAAGCTGTTTCGCGTTTCTGTAACAGCGTATAAGTAAATTTTTTTCTTTCCAAATCTCAATTTTCTGATAAACTAATAGGGTAAACATAAAAAAACGTCCTTTTGGAAGATGAGAGACTACAGGAAACGAACTGCTTCGTCTTGTTTACAATAACTTTTATCGGAAATCTATCGGTCCTTTAGAATTTACGATTTAAGAAAAAAACATGCCGCCGTATCTTTTAAACTCCCAATAAACTGAAAAAGTTTATTTCCGACATGAAAAATATAAGCTTTAGAGTTTTCATTTAATGAAATCCACCTGTTTACCGAATGAAGAACTAAAAACCCGTTCCATATTTTCCTCTCTCTCTCTCTCCAAAAAATGCCCGACCCTTAAAGGAATACGATTTTCGTCCATCGGATCGGAGTCTGAAACACGAGGATCGCATCCTCCATCCAATTTCACCAGAAAAAAATTCTCCGAGAGAAATAAAGAAAGGTACAAGGAAAAGAGGTTATCTCTCGTTTTTCTTCCCTTTGCGTTCCGTTCTTTATTTGGATGTCTTTTGGGATTATTGTTTTGGGGTATCGATTTCGCGGAATGGGAAATGAGACAAAATTGCGATGGAAGAGGGGCAGATGGGAGAAAGAAAGTGAGAGGGAGGAGGTGGAAGGAATATCCGGTCGTGGAGAAATTAGGAATAGCGTTGGCGTGGGGTGAAACGAAAGTAAAATGGAGGACGAAGGAATTCGTAAAGTATGAGAAGGTGAAACTGTAATCGAAGAGGAGAAAAAAGACGAGCAAAATTAAGATTTGGCGAAGAGAACTTTGAGAGGTTTTGTAAATTAAAAGGGTTTTGTTAAATTTGTAATTTTACGTAAAAGGTTATGAAATCCAGCCGGTCGAAAATTTCGTTTTACTCTTTTCACGTCATTCTGATTTGAATGGTAAAACTAGTCCACTTATCGATATCTTTATACTACACGTGTATGATTATGCGTAAAGAATGCGTCTGTAGTGTCTTCATGACAATCGATTTCCGCTAACGTTTTAAAAAGATTTTCTTTATTATAATGTTTATTATCGAAAAATTTTCTTCCAAGCCGAAACAGATTTTAGATATATTGGTTCTGTTTGTGTTGCGTTTGTTTAAAGCTTTGAGGAAGCTCTGCTAAATGTGATTCTCGACGTCGTAATATAATTCTCAAAACCCTCTGACAAGCTACTCCGTGTTAACTTAAGCTACATCAGTGGTACCTTGTTTTAAATGGATACACATCAAGATATAGGATTAAATAAAGTCTGATTTAAGGAATTTCTATTTTAGTAATTCCGATAAATCACATATGATTCATGGATAGTAAATTAACAGGAGATTCCGTTTATGTACTAAGTGATTCGAGCAATTAAAAATTAGAAACATTTTTTTCCCGGCAAAAGTCTAAAGTTATACTTAAGGGATATTATACTTCCGCAATGAAGTTGGGCGATGACGCCTAGCGCCTCGGCGCTATTCTGTTGTTTTGTCGGCATGAGGTTTGGATCGCTCTCGAGGGAGCGTCGTCGAGGAGTCGTATTAGAGTAAGGATGAGGTAAAGATGGGAGTGAGAAAGGATAGTTGGATGAGGGGTGTTCGATGTGGAGAGCGCGTGATACCAAAGTATTCAAAAGATGAAGGAAGATTGATTAAGGTCTCTTGTTTGAAGAGTTCAGTGGATGCATAGGAGAGGGGGAGATCTCCCCCCTTTTTTTTATTACGCCTAGCCCTTTGCGCTTTTGCCCGCGAGAAAGATTAATTACTCCGAAAGGGGGAGGGAAGATGGCGGAGGGGAGAGCAAAATAACCGCCGTGATGGCGACGTTTGGTCGAAAAGGAAAAGGGCGCGGGGAGGGGGGTGGGGGGGTGGGGGTGGGAGAAAAAAATCTGAAACGCGGGGAGCGAAAATGGGGATGAGTCTGCTGTTTATATTTCGAAAACTCTGCGTATTAATTCAACGGGGAGCCGTCGTCAAAGCGCAGAATGAATGTAAATTTTGTGCCTGTAATGGTTTCGGGAAAATATCGAACCCTGCCTATATGTTTTTTAAAAAAATATTAATCCACGACCGTTGACAAAGTGTTTCGTTACAAAGAGTTGGGCTTTGTGTTTCACAATTTACTTTGTACATGCTTATGTGTATGTTACAAAGAGGATAGTATTATAGAGAGAATGAATTTTAACCTGTCAGCATTACAGCTAAACAACGTGTTTAAGTTTTGTGCATTGGTTAACGATAATCTTAAACGTAGACACAAGCTATTGGTGACCTATCTCCCTTTGTGTTTAAAGTAAACTCCCCTTTTCTTCGGTTCTACGGAAACTTTCTCGGGAGTCTTCAATTGAAAGCGATTCGGAAAAATTGTTTCCTTTATAGTGTTGTAAAAAGGAACCGTAAGAGTCGAATGTATGGACAGAGAAAAATAAAGGTGAAAAGGAAAAAAAAGGTTAACGAGGGATCACTCATATCAAAGTCCAGGAACAACCAACCCCCAAAACCACTTACTCGTAACTTTCCCTCAAAGGGTGAATTTCTATACTTTCGCCGCCAAATAACACGCGAGCTATTCTAGTGTAGGGGTTCGCAGCATTTTTTTGGGGGCGAGATCCAAATTTATCCTGGAATATGAAGCAAGCGCTGAGTTATGTCCTATGATATCCACTGAGCATCATTATACTTTTGCGAAGAAAGATATGATGTTTTATAAAATCAAACCAGCATTAAAGTTAGTTAATAATGTTCCTTAATATGTTTAGTAAGAAAGCAATCGAACGAATCAAATTAGTGCTGCTAAGAAACGGGACGTTAATTACCGCAGGAGCGAGCACGAGTTTGAGAATTCCTGGTCTAGGGTATGGGTAGGTAATAAAAAAGTTACCTCTACCATTGTCTAAGAAACACCACAAACGGAAATTAGAGCGAGTGGGAGAAACTCAGAACCGGAAAGAGTTACCGCTGAGGGTGACAAAAGACGAAAGATAGGGGAAGGTGAGTCGTGCTCGCGTCCGTTATACCCCTCGCGAGAAAAACAAGATGGCGAGGCGCGCATAAAAGAGGAGGAAAAATTGAAAAAAGAGGATTTTTACTTCGTTGCCTCCTTACGACCCTCTCCTTTTTTCTCAAACTCCTCCCCCTTCCTGTCTCCACTCTTCCTTTTCACTTCCTTTTCCTCCCCTTTTTTTTCCTTCTTCCCCCGTTTTATTGGCCTGTTTCCTGGGTTACGGAAGCTTCCTCCGCCCTTTATTTCCCCTCCCAACCCGCGCCCGCGCTGCCTTCTGGGTAATTTGGCGAAAGATAATCGCCTGCATGCGTAAGTATGCCCACCCCTCGCATCCTCGGCCCTTTTCTTCCCTCCCCCCCACCCCCTTCCTTCTCCCATATTCTATCGATGCGCATTCCATGGCTCACCCCATCCCCTCTTCGCTTTAACCGCCCCTCCACGTGTTCTTCGGATGGTCTGAGGAAGGAGTAACCGTGGCGTGGTGAGTTTTATAAGGTGGGGTGCACAGGTCGTAAGAAGATGGAGAAGAGGTAGAGGGGGAGGTTAGGGAGGCATTATGGGAAGGAGTAGTTGAGTGGGTGAAGTGAGAAATGTTCGGAGTGTAATAAGGGTGAGATAGAGGGGGCGGAGGAGATGCAGGATAGGAGCAATTGGTTTCTCAGTTGGGTTAAAGGATGGTGGCAGGCATGGCCGGCCCGATATAGGGGCTATCAGGACCACGGCACGAGGCGCCAAAATGTTAGGGAACATTACCTTCAAGTCAGTAAATATTGGATACCAATTTATATCGCGGAACAGGCGGGAACTTACATGAAATTCTTTATTGTCAATTATTTTACGGAACGATGAATAAAAAATCTGATGTGGCCAACAAATGACTTTCTCCATATTTGGGGTTAAATTATTATGAATAGTATTATGAAGCGAAATTATTATTTCGTATTGTAAAAGAATATAGTCGTCCTTATTGCCGTAAATTATATTTTGAATATGTTTACAGAATTCACCGCTACATGGTGGTGGCGCTGCATACTGAAAGTTAAGAAAAAGCAAAATATCTCCGAAATGGATGGTTCTACGAAAATTTGTTTCAAACAAAACCTGGAAGAAATATTATTCTCTACAACTTTGGTCCTCACGAAGATTACCAATAACGACGTTTTTAAGGAGATATTTGACGGAAACCGAAAAAACCGATAATTTTTTAAGAATAATTCCTAAACAATAACTGCTATGGAAAATTGTTTCAAATGAAAGTTGTAGGAAATCACATTCTCTATAACGTTTGTATAGAATTGTATATACAGTAATGATGTTTTAACGGAGAAATATCGCAAAAACCGAATCGGGTTTCGAATAAACCTCGACTTCCGGTTAACCGTTATTGTCCAAAAACTAATTAGTTTGTGCTCATTCTAAAGTGTCATATGAAATTTGGTATTAATATGACATGTACCTACTTTTTGAGTTAGAGCGCCCACAATCACATATACACACACGTAAACACACGCACACGCACACATGCACACACTCACACAGACATTCCGAAAATAGTCTAAACGTGTTCTAGGGACCTCAAAACGTGTATATCCGTTGAAATCTCGAAGTCGATTTTTTTCGTGATCACATTACTTTCCCATTACTACGTATGGAGAAAGTAATAAACAGGTTCTTCTAAAAATATTTTAACAAAAATGTACGGATGGGGCGCTGGAGCGGTTTCTCGCCCTGGGCGCCAATATACCTCGGGCCGCCCCTGGTGGCAGGGTCCGTCTTACAGCCTTCTGTCTCCCTACCTCCCTCCTCTCTCTCTTTCTCTCTCCCTCTCTCTCCCTCACTCCCTCTTCTCCCTCTCTCTCCCTGACTCCCTCTTCTCCCTCCCGTCTCGACATTCTCCGTTGGCGTTCTGACTGCACGCAAACAGTTCGCCTGAACGTGAGGGGAAAGGTTTTTTTTTTATTCCCTAGCTAACTGATATTTTTTATCAGAAGGAAGTTGTTAGGAGGCGTAGAGGGTTGTTTTTTCTCTTGGACCGTGCTTCGTGAATGGGTTGGTTGGGTTTGAAGAAATAAGAAGAGTAAAAGATAGGGAAAATCTATTTTGAAAAAGTTTTGCCTTTTGGGGGTCCCTCTTTTCTTGCACGAAATAAGCGAACGAAAGACTTTTTCGGTTGAGAATAAAACTTACTTTCGGCACACGCACGTTTCCTTCTAATTTTCTCCTCTGTCGGGCAATCCGAATATTGATTCGTTCACAGAACCGGCGGAGCTTTTCCGTTTTGCCTTTTCCGGGCGCAAGACTCAAAAGTTACTATTCAAATGGTCGGCTTAACTCGGATTTTGAGAAATGCATTTTTGAATGTTTTGACTTCCCAGTAGTAACTCTCGAGTTGTTGGCTATTCGCCCAAAAAATGATGCTCAACCTTTGCCGTATGAAAAGATTCTTTTAGTATGTATGTGTACATATTATATAAAGGATTTCCTTCCTCTTATCCATGTATAATTACAGGTGTGTCTTTCCACTTCGTTTCTTATATACACATATAAATGTGTAACTACTGCATATTTAACTAACTACAGTGAAACGTCGATTTAACTCCCCCCTATACAGCGCCACCCCCACACAGAACTTCCGCATTATGATAACATAGAGAAACCCTCGGTAAAGCGTCACCACCGCTAGCCGCTATATATCTGTGAACCCGCAAATATACGGTTTTGAGTAAAAAGTGAGTTCGTTATAACGCCATAGCTACTTAGGCAAAGCTTTAAATAAAACGTATAAGTACATATAAAACCTATAAGTCTGCGCTATGTTGGAGACATTCTGAGTGAAAAAGATAAGTGGGTGAATCAAACTAGAGTAAATGTGAAACGACTTAAGGGTGCAACACATGAAAATGTGGAGGATTCGTTAGTTATTTGGATAGGACAAGTGAATACGCAAAAAACGTTACAGTAACTGATGAAGTGATTAATGAGCAGGCAAAATTAATGGGAGATCAGGTGGGAATCACAGACTTCATGTACAGCAGTGGGTGGTTGCATCATTTTAAGTAGCGCTGGGAACTGATGCAACAAAGGAGACACGGAGAAACAGCCGAGGTTGACAAAGAAGCGGTTGAAAGAAGTCGTAAAGGGATTTATGACATTTTAAAAACATATTATCTCAGAGATGTTTACAATATGGGTGAGACCGCTCTCTTTTATAGAATGCAACCAGGCGAAACAATCTCAGTTGGGTCTGTGAAAGGATGTAAAAAATCAAAAGCCAGAGTAACTCTCGCATTCTGTACAAATTGTGACGGGAGTGACAAAGGGATTGTTACTGTGATTGGAAGGGCTGCAAAGTCTAGACGCTTTAAGAATTTCAATCAGCACATTACGTGAATTACAGACACAATAATAAAGCATGGATGACTACTTGGGCTGCCGAGAGCCAGAGCCCCTTTTCTCTGTTTTAATTAAAAAAATAAATGGAACCGGGCCCCTCGTCAGACTCACGGCAACGAACTCCGCCTCCCCCGTTCTCTATGGTTTTGCCTCGCAGTATTATAAGCAGAAATTCCATTCCATTAAAAATTTTATCAAAATTACATATCAAATATATGTTGGTACTATATTTATCATATCATAATTAAACTTTGTATGATTCGATTAAGGTCGATAAACAAAGAATATGTAAAAATTAAATATTTGACGAAAATTTCCGTCGTTAAGTGTCGATTTATTATCACCAAATGTTTTGCGAAATTATATGTCATGGCTTTTTTATTTGGTTTTCCAAATTTTAATACAAATAAGCAAAGCGTAAAAGAAAATCGGTAGTTGTCATAACAGACAACCGCATTTGAATCGGGATTTGCTACACTTTGCATCGTGGGATCCCTCGTGACATTTTTAAGAAACTGCGTATCTTGCGCTGCAACAGAGTCCAAAAGTACGATTGCAGGAGAGTAGATCTTACAATTAGTATGACTGAGTTCTGATCACAACCCGTCTCTATAGTACTTTCACTAATAAATTCTTATAAAAAAGACAGTTCTAGTAGCCATACCGATACTCCATCCTCCGAAGGAGAGTTTCCCTTTCTCGTGACCTGATGTTGTGTTTGCGTTCTAGGCTTTTTTCTAGGTTCCTCCTGATTTTATGACAACAAGGAAACTTTTCCTTTAATAATATTTACGTATAAATTTGACTACATTATAATAGCGTAGTATTGTTTGTTATTGAATGGTCGCGATTTCGTAAGGTTACGATTCAACGAATAAAATTTAGATTACCATTTATTTCCGGGTAAATGGTTATCACATTTACTATAATTTACAGAATAGCAGATGCGAAGTAATTCTCATATTCGTGCGTTTTTATTAAAGTTTAATTCGATGGAACTCATCGTCATGTCAGCGTTATATGCGATAAATGTACTTAAATATTCTAAGCTCAATAATATAAAATAAAGACAAGCTACCATACCTCTAAAAAAAATTTGGTAGTAAACAATTCTGTTCTGTAGAACTGACCGTACGACGACACTCCGAGTGCTTGGGGGCCCGCGCCCTGAGGAGAGAAAAATGAGAGTGTGGGGAGAAGTTTCAGGGTGCTAAGGGGTGATAAAAAATCAGTGGGTAGAGGCGGGAAAACAAAAATCGAGATATGAGAAAAGGAAATGGGAAAGGGAGAAAACACCGCCCTTTGGTGTCGGTTGCCTGTGTGCCTTGTACCCGCGTATTGCGATAGGAAAACCCTATGACCGATCCTAGCACCGGGCCCCTGGGATTTTGGCCCGGTATCCCCGCCCTTTTGGTGGCCCTCATTACTACCGTTGAATTTTGTGAGTGGATACAAAATTTCAAAAAGGAAGTGAAAATTAAGAAGCGTAATGTGCTTATGCTTCTAGACGACGCACCTTGCCTCAAAGCCTTGGACCTTAGTAATGTGAGACTCGAGTTCCTACCACCCAATTGCACTGGCTTCCCTCAGCCTCTTGATGCAACCATTATTAAGAGTATTAAGGCCTGCTATAGGAGGCGGCAAGTGAAAAAGATAGTAGAGACCATTAACAATAGTTGTTCAATTGAGTTATCCTTGAATGATACTTTGTACATGATAAAACTGTCGTGAGATGAAGTTTCAGCAGGAACAATAAGCAACTGCTGTGTAACAATGTGTGTTTTATTCTCTTCTTTTTTCTAGACAAGCAATCCATATAATTCTTTGATATTTTTCCTATAAAATGTTTTTTATTTGATAATTTTGTATTCAGTATCTAGTTCATGAGGGTGGCTCGATTTAAGCCCATTTAAGTGTTGACCAAATGGTTGCGCTAAATCGAGGTTTGACTGTATTTAGGTGATCGTAAGTTCGTGGAATATAATTTATTCATTCAAAATGTTTAGCCTCATCAAATCGAGTTGTACGCATCTCGCTTTTTAATTGTTTTCCGCCTATCTTTCAGACATTGAATAAAATGTGACCACTTACTCTTTTGGACTTAAATTATGGAGGGATTTCAAAGTATTTTCGGATCATTTTCGCTTTCAGCGAAGATTCATATTTATTTAAGTCAAGACCGTGTGTTAATTATTAACGGCGTCCTTAAGCCTCTTTTTTCCTCTCGAGTCATGCTTGAGCTATCACAAAGATTTCTTATACTTTGCTCTCCGTTCCCGGAAATACGACATGGGGCTCTTCAAAATGTTTCGTGGGCCGAGAATGTATTTTTCGGGTGGGATTTTAGAGCATTCGCTTTAATATTTTATCTCCGTTTGATCAAACGGCTCCAGTTTTCATCTCATCCGCCTATCGGAATAACGTTAACGTTTGTGCGCGAGCGCGTAAGTTTTTCTGCGTATGGCGTTTTTGCGTCCATGCTCATAGAAAGCTGTTAATTTAAATTCTTGGGCGTAGCAATTAATTCCGCAATTATCAGAGTATGTGGATGAAACAGCGAATTAACGAGGTGTTTTTCAGGTGAACAGGAAAAGACCGTGCAGAGCGGGATAGATTTCACCATAGGAATATATGAGATTAGATTAGATCACCGTCTTGAGCTCAACGTGCAATAAAGTTACTCGTGGTCAATTTCTCTCGGGCTTCTAGCCGGGTTATAGCGGTCTTCATGGCCGTCGTTTCGGCGACTAGCTCTGTCGCCATCATCAGGGAACCTGAGTGCCGTGTTCATAAATGCTGCCTTTATTCTTTATTATACTTTGAGTCGAGCTAACAATCGTATGATTTTTAATGCTTGGACACTGTTGCGTGACCGGGTTAAAATTAAATTGATATCCAAGCAATTCAAAGTATACTCTCCAAAGCGAAAATCATGCTAAACCGGAATCGTGTTAAACGAACGCGCTCAAAAAGAGAGATGGGAGTATGTTTCACTTTATCGGAGGGCGGAGTTGTAAACTTGACCGCCGAGAAAATTCCTTCACTAGTCGCGCGTGTCCGTCCGTCATTCGGAAGGCCCTTGTGCGACAGAAACACTTCAGGTGACATCTCAAGTCTTCCTTTTGGGTGTAAAATCAGCTCCCGTATGTGATCCGCATAAGGCCTTGATTTGCGATCTGCCTCTTTGCCGGGGATTATTTCAATCGGAGTGAAAGGAGTATTCGTTCGCTTCATGAAAGGAACAGCCCGCGAGGAAAAGAAAGATTTTCGGAAAAGCGAGACTTCCTTGAGAGAAGTTTTTTACGGGAGAAAAGACGCTGTGATATTTCAGGAAAAAAAATATTTCGTTTCCCTTCTCGCCTGCCAATAAATGGAAGAAAATTGAGGTAAAATGCGAAATCTCGAAGATAAACGTATGAATAAGGGAGAGATATCACGCGAACGGAAATTAAAGGTTTTTTTATCACAAGGAGAAAAACAATAAGGTACGAGCGGCAGCTTCCTTTGAAAACGTCGCGGAATTTTCGATTGCATAAATGAAAATGTAAGAGGAGAAGAGAAGCGAATTGCGCTTGAAGAGGAAGTGATACTCCTGCAAAGCACAAACACGGCGTCATGTGATTCACTCGAAATGATATTTCGATGTCTCGTGAATTTCGAGACGGTGGACGGATTCATATTTTTAAGACGTCAAGGAAATACAATTTTACTCTATAAAGCCTTCTACACGCGTGTTTACGATATCGGTGAACGTCTTCACCTTATGGGCTCGTTCGTGAACGTGCCCATCTCGGCAGCGCATCAAAGCTATATAGAAGCGAACGTGTTCTATGTGCGATTTATGTACTCCAGAAACTCGAGTTTTTATGACTTAATCTGCTTCGTTCGCAAGTTTTTGTTATGTTATAGAAAACAGTTGCTCTAAAAAATGCGTGATTGATTGGCGTTTCTGTTATTCCAGGGCTTACGAAAAATGACTGACAATTTCGTTCAGGGTTTGATTGTGTGTTGGTGCTTCTGGATTACGATTGTGGAGCACGCAATCACTCGACACGTGCCAATCGGAGGCTTTCCATGTTTAAGCCAATAATACTAAAGTATTCCTCGCGAAGCAACCAACTGAAAAAAATTCTCCTTTAAAATCCTACGAATAAATATTAAATATCTCTTATACATTTCGACCCGAACTCGTTACCTTAGAATCAAGATCAAAGCTTTTCTTTTTCTCTCTCCCCCTCAGATTCGCAACCAATTCATTTGAATTGACTTTCACCGCCGCCTCTCTCAGTCGACAAGACGGAACTTAATGCTTTTTCCGAGAACCCTTTGGTTTTGGTGAGGACCGCTCTTTTTTTTTGTTCGGGACGTCTAAAGTCTTTAAAAACCTCCATTAAGACTAATCTAGGAGCGATGCCGAAAAGAAGAGTGGGACGGGGAAGAGACGAAGAGGGAAAATGAGATGGATTGAATAAGTTGAAGGAAGAAGTGGCGTGTTTGTTGGAAGGAACTGTGGCACGAAGAGATTCAAAATCCTCCCCTTTACCTCTTTCCCTTCAAGTGCCTCAAGTCGAAACTTTGAATAATAAAAAAGGAACTGTTCGCTTTTAGCTCTGTATATATTTAAAAAAATAATTTTAATAGAGGCTCGGGTTTAAGTTGTTGGGATACGCTTCTTTTTTAATGTTGGTTTAGGCTTTTTTTTAAGGAAACGATTCAAATTAAATTATTTCTAAGCACACTATAAACATATTAATTTCCTTTCTAAAACAGAATGTGTACTCCTAACTGAACAATTAAAGAACAACCAAACTAAATTTTAGAAAGCGTTATCGCTTCAAGTTTGTTTGGAAAGATGTAAAAAATGTTCATTAAAAACAGTATTACTTGTTTTGATAGTGCATTCTTGACGAAGGATATATCTCAATTTGTGCTTTTATATCCGAAAGGATAGCATTGAATTTGACCCTGGAATCACGACGCTGCGTCATTTAGCTGTCAAAGCAGAATTATTCTTCCGCATCGAAATTGGGAGTTTCAGATTGATTTAACCTTTCACTGCCTTTCGATATGTTCGTTTTTCTTTTACTGATCAACGAGACAGCGCGGTTTAATCGCTTTCACGAATAATGATTCACCCACGATTGCGCTGAAATATGATATTCCTTAACCGCAAGGCAACCTCAGGGAACGGGTTTGGGGAGGAGGGAAGCAAAAAAGTGGGGGGTGGGGGGGGGGGAGGGAAGTACCTAGGCGGGAGAACTCGAAAGGCATTACGGTCGAAAAGACTGAGAGACACAGCGTCCAATCTGCCAGCGCTCCTTCCTGTTCCTTCCTCTCTTGTTCCGCTTTCAAAAGGATGAGAATGGAATATGGAGAGGAATGATGGAGGAGAAGCTGGAGAGAGAGAGAGAGAAGGAGAATGAGGCTTGTAGGAAGAGATGGAGTTTAAACGGACATGGGGAGGTGTGTAGACCTCGGATGGAAAGAGATGAGGGAGGGAGGGAGAGAGAGAGATATGAAGGAGCGAGAGAGAGGGAGAAAACAACTCATCCCTCCGTGGGCAGTAGTAGCCCACAAGTGTTCGCCAGCCACCGAGTTAGAGAGCGAGGGTTACAGGGTGAGTTAAAGGTTTCTTTTTTATTCCCGGAATAAGAATAAAAGGGAGGCGACGGAGGGTAGGCGCAGTGGATGAGAGAGGGAGAGAGTTTGAGTGGTGTTTGAAAGAGAGAGAGAGAGGGGGGGGGTGTGTGTTGAGAAGGAAGAAAGGGGAGTGTGGTCGCCATCTTAAAGCCTCCCCCTTCCTCCTCTCCTAACCCCTCATTCCCCACCCGCCTCCCTAACAACGTCCCTCCCAAACCACTCTGCCGGCATCAACAGCGGCAGTAGCGCCTCAGGACCCGAAGAGTCTCGCAATTTCCGAGACCTCGTAACGTTTTATAGTAGTAGTGGAGTGAGGGAAGAGGGAGAGAGTTTAGCGAGATGGAAAGGGAGGCGGAGAGAGAGAGAGAAATGGAGGAAGATGAAATGAAGGGACGAAGGCAGTAAGCCTTTCGGGAAGGGAGGGAAAGATAGAGAGAGAGGACAGGACAGAGGAAATGGAATAGGATAAGGAACGAGTGAGTGGGCGTTTTGTGAGGGAGGGAGGGAAGAGGGTGTGCGTAAGGGAGAGGCGGGGGTGGGATTGAGTGAGGGATGCCCGCGCGTGGGAGAGTTAGCGAGTAAATACTCATATATGAGTAGGAGAAGAGCGGCGTAAAGCGAAAGAATGCGGGTTTTCGGAAACGGAGGGGGGAGGAGGAAGGAGAGGGGGCAGGGAGGAAGTGGGGTGGAGGCGTGTTCCGCTCGCTTCGCGTGGGAAGACGAGAGATATCTGATGCTGCGGAGGGAAAGGAGTTGAGAGAGAAGACGTAGACAAGAGGGAATATTTCCCGTTAAAAGGAAGACGTTTGGTATCGTATTACTCGCCGGGGGTGTGGTAATTGTTGCCGTGGGAGAGGAGAATTTGGACGATAAAATGACGACAAAACGCATAAATAAACGGACATGTGTAAAAACGTACGTGTATGCATGTGGTTATGTGTGTGTGCAGAGATACAGCTGACGGAGACGCAATTTCAACCTTAAGGGAAAAAGCGATGACTTTTTCCACGCTTTTTAATTTCGCTGAAATTTGATGGTAGATATGTCGCAATCGGCGTTTCAGTTTCGCTGATGCAAATTTATCGATGTAACGCGGAGTGAATTTGGAAATTTTTATAGGCTGTGATTCCGGGATTAGTGTTGACATTCCATTAATTTATTCTATGTCTGTGGTTGTCGTGTTTTAATCCATGTCATTTTAATGGCATTGCCAATTTATTTATCCTTCTGCGTACTTCTTTTAGCATTGTCATATTTTTAAATAAATAGAAGACGCTTTTTCAATCATTAACATTATAAATATTAAATTTTATTCCTTGGTTCCAGTGATAGGGGCGCCACGTTTCCCACGTCATACGTAAACAGATTCAGAGTTATTGTCTCGGAAAAAGGGGTTGCACGCTCCTGCGACTGAAACACTTCTTCCCTCGGTCGTATTCTCTATTCTTCTTCCGACACCAAAATCCGTACGGGTCATTTCCATACAACAACGCGTTAGCGCGAATGGCGTCTTCAGCACCACCTACAACCTTGAATATATTAGATTCCCTCCGATAATGAGTATTTGGACGTTTCTTTTTTTGGAATATCTGTGGAATTGAGGATAGTAAATATTTATTTCGTGACCGTGCTCGTAACCGCCCCTACAGAACTGCTATCTCGAAACCGAGAAACGGAGAACGAAAAGTCAGAACGAGGAGCAAGACGGTTTTTCCTCGCGGGATCGTCGGGCGCGCGCGAAAATGTTTACTTCGTTAGCGCGGCTGCCCGCGAAACGGCGCCTTTTACGGCTTATCCCCACCCGCGCCGAGGGGAAACACATCTACGGAGAGTTGCTTCCGCGGCAGAGAGGTGTTGCGACTCATAAAACCTCGCGCCATTTCTCCAGCTGCTCCCTTCCTCACCCTCCCTCTGCCGAAGCAGTAAAAAAAACAACGCATCATTTCCACCAACTTATTCCTTTTTACGAGGTAGAGGGCTATGATTATTCATTACTCTTGAGGAAGACGGGTAGCATGAGAGGGGCACCCAGGTGGTAAGGGAGAGGTGAAAAGGAAGAGAGAGAGAGGGGGTAGAACCAAGAAGGTAAATGTCATGGTTTTCAGTTTCTGGAAGAAAAACAAAACGGGGTCACCGTGACATAGAATGCTTAAGGCTGATTTCCACATATAGGACCGGGCGCAGACCGGTTGACGACCGTGCTGGACCGTGTGCATTGCCGTGTGCATTTCCACATGTAGGACTGTGCGCCGACCGTGTCGTGCCTACTGTTTTGGTTTTGAGATCAGTCATAACTATGAGTAACTCTGAGTATGACGTTATTATTGCTTGTGCCGCTTACTATGTGTTAAACGAAAAAAAGAAAATTAGAAAGCGTAAGAAAATTTCCTTCCACAAATTGTAATCCTTGTGGGCCATATTATAGAGACACTCGCGCTCCTGTACTAATACAATTAATTTTTCTTCATCTATTACGCCTAGATTTAATCCAATAATAAATAGGTTAAGACTACTGCCAACAGAGATAACGACATAAACTGACTAAACCACGTGGTGAAATAATTCACGAGCCAACTTCGTATAACATCGCCGAGACGGCGAAGATAACCGAAGCAGGCACGGGCGCCCTTACTTCGCCCTTTCACCATTTCTACATATAGGACTGTGCGCATGCCGTGTCGGACCGCCATGGGTCGTGTCCTTGACAAATCACTTTTGAAACGATCCATCACAGCACGGTAGGGACACTGTCGGCGCCCGGTCCTATATGTGGAAATGGAAATTGCACTTCCAATGTTATTTATATGGATGGGACACTTTTTTGATCTTTGGTAAAACGACACAGTCGTCGACCGGTCTGCGCCCGGTCCTATATGTGGAAATCAGCCTTTAATCCGACTGGAATTCAAGCTCGAAAGAAATAGATTTGTGCTATCCAGCGAGGTATTAAAGGATATGCAGACCTGGAATCCGACAGTGGAGGAATTTCTTCCTAAATTTTATATTTAGTTTCTCTGAGTAATGGTAATGGTGATTAGATATAGCCGTCAGTTTGTACATCACGAAAGTAGGAAGAATCAAAGAGAGGAATAAACAGAAGGCTATTAACGAAAGACGAGAATAGCTTAAGAATACAGTTGAAGAAAAATAGGGTCGAATATTTCGTGACATCTCGCGGACCACGGGGAAAGGATGAGAGTTCGGAAGTAAAGAGAATGATCTAAATAGAGCGTGAGACTGGAAAGGGACTACTAACCTAAGAGCCTCAAGGGAAATAGAATAGGTAAGATAGGAGCTGTTTTAAGGAGGTATAAACGAGGCAGATAAAAAATAAAAGTAGGGAGGGATGGAGTGCTAAGCGAGAAAGATTAACGCGGAGGAAATTAATGGTAAGGGAGATTGGAATAGAGAGAGAGTGTGTGAGAGAGAGGAAAGGGAGTGGGAGATAATAAGTTGGGAGGGCAGAAGAGAGAGAGAGAGAGGGACAAAATGAGAAGAAAATGAAGAAGGAAGAAAAGGGGTTTTGCTAAATGCTCCTGGAGGAGAGATGAGAGTGAGAGAGAGAGAGAGAGAGAGAAAGAGAAGGGAATTACCGATAAGGCAGAGAGAGGGAGGAAGAGAGACTACAGATTGGCCGAGAAAATGGTTCTAGTAGGCTAGAAAAGTGAGGAGAAGGGATGTAGGTAGTGATAGAAAGTAGGCAAACTGGAAGGGCGACGCTAATGTCAAGGGTTAAGGTTTCGGGCTTCAGGGAGAAAAAGATAATGGCTGTATAAGGATTTGAGAAGAAATAGTGGGAATGGGAAGCGAGGGAGGAGATTTCGTGAGTTCGTTTCTGGAATGGGCGAGCGAGAGGGGGGAGGGAGGGAGAGAGAGAGTTAGAAAGAAAGAGAGGGTGGAGTTTTAGATGGGATGTGAGGGAAAAAGAGGGGGAGAGGTGAAATCCTTGGAGGGTTTTGTTGTTAAGGGGGAAGGACGGAGATAATGCCCGAGGAATTTGGAAGGGAACAGTCGTAAGGGAGATGGCACTGAAACGGCGGAAAAGAGAGGAAGAGAACCTAAGAGAGATAGGAAAGGGAGAAATGGGAGACGTAATGGGAGGATTTGATAGAGAAACAAGATTTAATTCCCAGAGTTCCACTCATGAATGGTTTCGGTGTTACGTTCTTTTCGCCCGAAATTTTCCGGGAAATGATTTAATCTCCCGGAATCGTATCTTTTACCGAATCACGTTCATGAGACATTAATTTCGGTTTCCAGGGGGCATTACGTATATTTAATACATGAGGGGCGCCACTGTACGAGCACAATGGTTTAATCGATAATAATAAAAGGATGACCAAGTCGCCTCTATTGTTTTTTCTGTAATAATACTTAAGGGTCTGTTAATTCTGAAATAGTAGGTAGTAGTTATTTTCCTTTACGCAGAGTTTCACCAAGATGTACCCTTTTTTATTGCTTGTTATTATTGTATATTTTTAATGCGGGGATATATAATATTTATCATACCTTAGTTAAAATTTAGATTGCCATAATTGCGGACTCTGCGTAACTCGCGGTTATTTTCTCGTCGCGGTGGGTTAAAATACCTGAATAGTAATACTCGAGTTCAGTGCTCGTAATTATTTTTCGAGAATAACCGTATTCATTGTCGCTACAAGTCCTCGTAAATTGAATTTTTTTCCTTGATTAGGTTAAATCCGCGAAAAAACGTTTGTGTTGAATGACTGTATAATATGAGAGAGAAAACATATTTGAGATTGAATTTTATGCAGAAAGCTATTAACGCGGATTTTGTAATCCTTGTCTCAACTTTCACCTATTCCCTTCATTTCCTTAATCTCTCTGTCTCTGCTAGGTGTTTCAACAGATTTTTTCCCCCTTTCATTCGCTGTTTCTTAGCGCCATACGAAGAAAAACTCGGTTAAAAGCTTCTAAATTTCTTCGCGTGCAATTATATTACAATATTTTCCACCTCTTCCCTGGAGACGCATCGTTCCCTTTCCTGAGTCACCCCTTCATCCGCCTTTAATTTATCCCCTCTTTCTCTCTCTCTCTCTCTCCTCTCGCTCACTGCTTTCACCCTCATTTTAAGAATCCCTCTTCTTGTGTCTTCCTTTTTAACGACTTCTCTCAACTATATTTTATCTCACTCCCCTAAGAGACCCCACGTTCCCTCCTTGCGGAACCGGAAATACCACAAGGCATCATCACGGTGCCTAGTTCCCTAATACTGCCTCCGAGCCCATGTTCTTTCGCTAACTTACTCGCTGGCTTGTTTGTTTTATATATATCCTATATATTTATGAAAGTTTGTTTGTTTATTTGTGCATTTATACATTTCCACACCGTTAAAGTTAGAGTGATCAAACTTTCAACAGATACTTTCTTCACAAATAGGAAGGCCGTAAGCTACGTTTTTAATCCCAAATGTTTTATATTAATTGTACAAAAAGCAAAATAACTTTGTATGCTAATGCTAACGGTAGCCCATTTTCTGTCTGCTCCTTTATGCACGCCCACAATCAACCGATTCCAACCAAATTTGGCAGGATAGTCGGGGGCACTAACGGGAAGGTCGACGCGGAGTTTTAGTGTTTCTGTGTCCACTTCATTCAAAATGGCGGTCGATTTAAACATTAAACTACGCCTATTTTTCCAAGTCCTACTATTGATTTGAATCAAATTTGGTACGATTGTGGAGGGCTCCCAGAAATAATTCGTACGTGGTTTTTGTTTCTCTCTGCCCGTTTTATTCATAACGGTGGCCGAGTGAATTCTTAAATACCATGTATCACCTAGAATTCCGATCGGATTTGAACCAAATTTCTCCGGGCAACGCCGGGTATTTATGCTAGTGTGTGTGTATGTGTGTGTGTGTGTGTATATATATATATATATATAGATTTATATTTTTTTAATGTGTGTGTGTATGTATATAAATGCTTAAAGAAAAGGAAAGGTAATTATAAAGGTGGCAACAAAGTGTTGGAGGAAACCCAGTGGACACTTACCTAAATTGGAGAGCCGCTGGGGCTGCTGAAGACACAATATATATATGTGTGTGTGTGTGTGTGTTTTACACATATATACTTGCATACTTGACGTGGCGATTTGTCTCTAAATTTGTTCGAAAAAGGACATTTATTTGCGTGTCTCTAGAATATTTGGTCTCCTTTGTCTCTTTTTCCCCTTATTTTTTCGTTGGAATTGGTGATATAATTTTTCGTATCCTTTTATTTCCTTCCTTATCATCTTCCCTAGTATTTTTGCAGAAATTTGCATTGTTTCCCCCCTCAAAATATCGAGAAAGTTGTTGATTGCGGCCGCGTCCTTTTTGTCACGAATGACTATTAAAGAAGTTGGAATTGTTCCCAAGCCTCGTGGCCTTTAATTCCTCGCGAAACGTCGCAGTTTTATCGCCCGCAGGGAATCTTTTACTTCAGAGGGCAATTTCCTCTCAGAAATTTGGTTATATTCCTGTTTCGTCCTATATTTTTGGGGGTTTGGGATTTCTTCTTCTCCCCGTAATTAGGGGCAGTTTGAAACAGTCGGAGGTTTATTGTTGCCCCTCAAAATCTCCTCCCACCCCTCTTAACACGGCTGTTTTTCAGTGCCTTATTTTATTCTCGGCGCTCCAATGGAAAAGATCGCTCTGAGTTTTCACAACTGTGCAAGCGGCTTTAGGAGTTGAGTCTTTCCCTCAAAACACACCTTTTCGATGGCTATTTACGATTTTTTCAAGAAAATTAATTGTGTGGAAGTTATATTTATGTAAAGTTGAAAAAATTAAAAGAAATTCGTCGAAATACTATTATATTAAATTTGGCAACCTATTTCGCTCTATTACAGAATCATCGCGTGACTGGCGACCTTAATAATGGCCACATTTACAGTTTTTATGGCTTTTGAATTAGGGGGTATTAGGTTAATTAGGAAATTTATCTCAATTGGGCGGTGCATTGCATTTCAATCATTAAATTTTTATCTTTTCATCATAGGAAGTGTCGATTAACCTCTAAGTTTACAAGGTCAAAGCGAAGAGATGGACCTAGTTCCAATATCGAGTTTGAGAATTTACTTCACCGTGAAAGGCGAGAGAGAGAGAGGAATAGAGAAAGAAAAGAATTTGGTCATGCTCTTCGTCGCTGCTAGATGGGGTACTCCTGCTTTATAGCGCCCTCTTTCTTCCTTCTTGCGGGAGATTGCCACCCCTCTCCCCGCCTTCCTCAAGGCTTTGCTCACCCAGAAAACCTCTCCCTCGATTTTCCACCCTGATATCCCCCACCTCCTCCTCATTCTCGCCTCCGTGGTGACTTTCGCGCCTTCCCCGGCTGGAAACCGCATAAACCATACCTCACACGTCTCGAAGAAAAAAAAAACTTCATGGCCTACCCTCGCTTTACCTCTCTCGCTCTATCGGGCTCAACCTAAAATTCACGACACCCTATACTCCCTACACCCAACTCCTCGCCCTTGCCCTCTCCTCCCTCTTATCTCCCCCCCCCCCCCCCACCCTTTCATCTCCTTAACCATCCTCCATTTTCTCCGTGCCAAATCCCATAGTGGGGGCCATACCATCTCTCACATCCCTTTTAAAACATCCTCGAGACCATTCAGCTCCGAAACCTTTTTACGGAAAGCTGATCGTCACCGTAGTGGAGGACTTTCTGCGGGGAAACTCCTCTTTATGTCTTGCGGGAAGAAAGGGTGAGGTGAAACGGAGGTCCGCGGTTCGAACCCTTAAAAAAAAAAAAAACGGAAAGTGATCTGGTTCCCGAACTCCTCTTATTCTTTTTTTTTACGTCTTGCGGTTTCAGCTCCCCCGCGGAAGAGGTCGGTGAAGTGAGTGTGATTGTTTGAATGGACGGTTTTGGAAAGGGTTGTCCGATTAAAGGGTGTGAGGGAGAATGAGGGTGGTTGAGAATGCCGAAAGGTGAAACAAAAGACAAACGTGGGCCGCTCAAGGAGCCAATCCTGGGGGATTTTTACGGGTACCGAGGAAGCTGTTATTTGTAATATAGGAGAATGGGGCGGTGTGAGAAAGAAGGGGGAAAAAGGAGAGTGGACTGGGATTAGGAAGAAAGTATGTACCTGTGCTCGTCCTTTCACGCACATTCAGAAACTTATATTTTACTGTTTTTAGGTTTATATACGTACGCATACAAATGTATACGTATATTTTGAAACAGAATCAAGATATAAAAAAAGAAAGCTGACTGCGATCTTGAAAATTTCAACCACCCTTTCCTTAACCTCAACTGCCAATGATTGCACACCAGAGGGAAAGATAGCTAGTGAGATTTAGTGGGAGAGAAGGAGGTGAAAGGGAAATGGTGTCGGCTGTCGGATAGGGTCAGCCATCAAATTCTTTAGCGCATTGCGAAAGTAGGGTCAGCCGGGTTTATGTATTTATACCTCCTTGTTTCATTTTCCATCTTTTAAGGCGGGAAGTGTCAGATATCGCGTTTACGTCCTGACACGTGCTCGTTTTTTCGGCTCGATTTCTGGAATGCGACAAAACGGGTACTTGCGGATAATCCGATTTTTTCCCTTCCTCCCTTCCGTTCCTTCATTTAATATTTTTTCCGATTTCCTTCGCATTTCCGCTTTGTTTTTCTTCATTCCAATACAATTTTTCGCTTGATTGGCACTCGTTTGATTAAACCTCGAGAATAGTAATTTCAGTTTTGATTATCGTTCCCTCTTCGTAGTTATCGCGAAGTTATGTTCCTTTGAATGACACAGATTTTCACGAAGCCATCTCAGTTTGGTGGGAAATGTGAAAACAGGTGAAAAAATCTGCTATTTTCCATCATTCCAGTTTATGCCTGTCGCATAAGGATCTTCGTATCGTTCATTCCATCAATTTATAACTTGTTTGATATTTCTATTGTTGGTATAAATGACTCTCGGAAAAAAGAGAATGACGGGCATAATCCTCCTCCAAAAATCCGCGAATCGAGTTTGTTTGTAACGTGGAAACGGATATTTACGCGCGTTTTAGTCCCTTCTTTTCCGCGCAACTCGTACGACTCGCAATAATATCTCCCTCTCTCCTCCTTCCTTGGTAATTATTCTCTTTATAATCATCTGTCGATTTGGCCGCCGTTTTCTTTCTTTATTTCTCTCTCGCCGCGTAATTTCCCTTCTCTCGCAACGTTAAGAGAGCGCAAAAAAAGAGAGGCGGAAAAATAGCTCCTGATTAATGAACGGTCACCGCTCTTCTCGGATTTGTATTTATAAACACGGGAGAACTCTAGACAATTTTATTTTATCCGGAACATCTTAAGTTCGTGTCGAGGAATAACTATCATTAGCAAAAGGGCGCGTAATGGTTTCCACGATGAGAGAGGTAGGAAAATAGGGAAGGGGTAGAGGGAGGGGGGTGGAGGGAATGAGGGGAGAGAGAGGGAGAGAGAGGGAAGGAGGAAAAGAGGTGGTGAAGCATGGAGTAAGGCCAAGAGTGTGTTTTCCGAGTGTTTCTAATGGGCGAGCAAAAAGAACAGGGAAGCGCCAAGGGAGTGGAAGCGTGGGAGGAGAGGAGAGAGAGGGAGAGAGAGAGAGGGCGAAGGGAAGGGATAGATCGAAGGAAAGGGTGGAAGTTGTGCGAGCTCTGAGCAAGAAGCAAAGCCAACTGAAATGGTACCAGGAGAGAGAAAGAGGGGGGAGGGGGGCGGTGAAGTAGACTGTTTTGGTGTTTTAATGGTTTTTAAAAGCCTCGGAATCTTCAAAGATGCTTAGTTTTTTTTTTTTTAAATAAACGAGGAAGTTTTCCGGATAACTCACTTCTGTGTTTGCCGGTGTTTTTTTTTTGCTGCTGGAGTCGAAAATATTTCAGTCCGCCCTCTCAGACGGATTATTTTTACGGAGCAAGTTTCGGCGTAATGGTTTTCCAAACACTAGTCATGAATCGTAAGGTTGTTTTCTATCGTCGCTTAATGTTATAAACTCGTTTGAGAATTAAACCGGGTTATTTAGGAAATTGTGCTGGTAATTTTACTCGAAACTGCAGCAGCGTCGAGAAAGTACGCTTACAGTATACGAGAGTTGCTTAAATGGAAACACGAAAGAATAAATCGTATACTACTCTAGGTACGTATTAAGATGTCGAGGTGTACCTACGCTTGTCTCAGAATTTCGCATTGGCAAATTACCAAGCATCGCATTTACGCGAAGTAATAATACGCGACTTTATTCGCTCATTTAATACTTAACTGTTAACGGTCAAAGGAAATTATACCCATAAAATTCACGGCGGCGGCTATATCTCGTAAAAAAACCATGATTGCGAAATGGAAACCTCACGTTTGAGAGATGGATTATTTATTTTTGATCCAACCGTACGAGTCCTCCCCAAATGAACACTTCCGCAGTAAAAATAAACTTCCAGAGTTACCGGCAGCATCCGGATGAGTTTTGCGTGCCTCGCGTAATATACTATTCCAACCGTTTCGTAGGGTGGGGAAGTATATCCCATCCTTCTCTCTCTCTCTCTTTTTTTAGGGAAAACCCGCACCGTCCGTACAAATTACCAAGATGCTGTGAAAAACTTACGATCCCACGGCCATAGAGGACTACGGCGGTCGGAAGAATCCGCCGACCGCGGCTGCGTTGAGAGCAAATACTACTAGGACCGCAAGGGTCGGAGGGAGAGGTGGGAATTGGGAGGTCGGAGGGTATGGAAGGGGAAGGGGATGAAGCAGTCTCCCTTCCCAAGCCTCGGGTCAGGTCCTCCGTTTTTAATCACCAAGGCACCAGAACCGTAATCGTTTGGCGCTAAAAAGTTGGCCCTACTGCCTCGCCTTAACTCCCTGCTGCTCTGTGATATTGCACCATAACTTTGAGCAGAGTGTGTGTGTGTGTGTGCGCGCGCGGGAGAGAGGGGGAGGGGTTTGCGTGGGCGGGGCATGGTTGGATGGAATGGGAGGAGATGCGGTTTTGGAGAGGTTTGGAGGAAGAGAGGGCGCAATGGCTCGATGGAGAGGGGAGGAACGCAGAGGACCAAGCTCTCGAATTCGAAGAAATTACACATTTTTACGATAAAGATTAAATCCCTGCAACGGTAAACATTTTTGACTTACGTTTGTATAAAAAATACAGCAACTAATTTTATTTGATGCATGTGCTACGTTTTTACGCGGAGGTTGTGAAATTCCTTGAGTAAATTTTGTTCTCAACTGAAACATATTTAACCAATGTGTATTAAACGAAGTCAAGAGACTTTTGATATACGCGAATATTTTCTTTGATTATATGATCTTTTTCAAACAAGAAATTTAATTCCAACACTTTTAAAAAATCTGAATTTTATGACAAATTTTATTAAGCAATGACGTCATTAAAAGACCGAGTTTCATAATTTGAAAAACTGCACTAAAGAACGGGGGAAAATTCAGTTGTAATTCATTGTAAAAAAAACTATGTAATGCATTTAGGTTCGTTGGAGTGAATTCAGAGGGCAATGGAAACCATTCTAGAAGTATTCCATTCAAGAAGAGAATATTTCTTTCCACTGCATCTCCTATCTTTCGCGCAAAACTTTCGGCACAAAAGAAAACCCGGAACTTTTTTCCCTGTATATTTAGGACATGAAATTCTCTGGAGAAAACCTTTTCGCGCAGGGATGCCTCGGGGAAGCAGCGAGCAGGCATTAGCAAGTCTATCCATTCACGTCGTGCCCTCGTAAAGATAACCATTCTGGTTAATTTCCTAAACTCCATCGTGTCTACTTCAAAAACACAGCCGGGAAAGACATTTTCATAGTTTCTTTTGATTTTATATTTTAGATTTCCTTTTGCACTGCTTTTATTTTGGCGACAAATACGAGTGAATTGAGTTTCTTAGCGGAAAACGTACAATTAAATCACAGCCTGTGCTAGACATTGTGATAACTGTTATAAAGCTTTGGTGATGATTTATCCAGCTGATTAGCAGGCAGCTTTTGAATAAAGCATTTAATATTTCATCGTTATACGGTCTTCCATAAAAACATATTTTTGTGCTTTTATGCTTATGCACGCTCATAGAAATAAATTGTTTCGTGTTTTCTTTTGTTGTGACAGTTGCATTGTAACCGAAATACGCATCTGCTTTTTCATTGGAGACACCTGAAATAAGTATTTTTTCGAATTCTTGAATTTTAAGTGCTTATTATCGAATGGACCCGTTCGTAAATACGAATTATGGATTTCCAAATCAATGTAGGCCAAAAATTTAAGTACCTAACGTCTTGCTATAAATTTTAAATACTTTTGATTAAAAAATCACCTCCTAAACTTAAAAAATAAATATACGTATCATTCTTCCTTTACGTTTTGCGTCCAGTATTTTTCGTTCCTAAGAACGTCAACGGTCGCAAATATAGGTGACCTATATGCGGAGGTTAGCGGTGTTCTGTTGGACATCCTGCCCTTCGCGAGTTTTCTCGTCGGAATCCGTTCTCCGGCTACTCCCATTCACAGCGGCGCATTACCTAGTGGCTCGATTACCAGAAGAAAAAACAAAAAAGAAGCAAAGAGCGAGAGAGAGAAAGAAAGAGAGAGACTTTAAAATTCATTGAAATCTATCTGAAAGCTCACCTACGCCCATCCGAAAAATAAATAAAAAAAAAATTAAAAATGTGCGATGCTTTAAAGGAAAGCGTCTCGCACATCTCTCGGGCTAATTAAAGCCTCTCCCATCGCAGGAAAAAGAAGATGGAACGCTCTTTGTGCATCGAGGAGATAAGAGAGAAAAAGGATGAAGAAGCGGCGATCTTTTTAACCTTTTCAAAAAGAGATCTCTTTACTTCTCGCTCCTACGCTCCTTACCTCACCTCTCTCCCGTCAAACCATCGCAGGCTTTGCGTCCATCCCTTTCCTTTTTCTCGTTTTGATCTCGCTCGGAGCGAGAGAAAGGAAAGAGCCTTCTTCCTCTCCAGAAAGAGAGATAGAAAGAGAGAGAGAGAGAGACAAGGGAAGAGGGTTTAAAGGTGCTAAAGATACGGGCGGCAATATAGGAAACTGTTTGTCGTAGGAGGCCATGAGAAACGTCACGAGATTTCGGTACGGTAGGAAGGAGTTGAGGGAGGAGGAGATGAAAGGAGAGAGAGAGGGTGGGGGATGTTTTTAAGGACCCTCAGGGGGTAGAGAACGAATGCTGCAGAGGAAAGCCGTTATTCGAGAAGTAAAGGAGGGAGGGGGTGAAAAAAGAAGCGGAGGGAATTCTGGGAAGGAAAGAAGGGAGGAAAACGACGGACGGGTTAAAGACGTCAAGGGTTGGAAGAGGAAGAGGTTAAATTTGTGCGGGGAGTGTTATATTGAGAGGGTTCTCCCCCTCCCCCCACCCTCTACCACCTCCACTTCCTGAGGATTGGAGGGAGAAGAGGAAAGAGGAGTTGGAGGGAGTGAGGGAGGAGAGAGAGAGGTAGGAAAGGAGGGAGAGAGAGTCGGAAAAATTAAGCGATTTTTCGGCGGTGGAAAAAAGGAAGGTTTTTCATTTTTTTGGAGAGGTAATGAAACGACAGGGGTGGATGTAAGTAGAATTGAAATTTTCCAGCTAATAAGAATCCTTTCTGGGCGTGGGTGGTAATCCCTCTCCCCTCCTCCTCATCCCCCTCCCCGTAACCCCTTTTGCCGTATATTAAAAGGATTTTACGTCCTCGGGTAAAGGGTCGGCTAAGTTATTGCTATTGTCATGAGCTAATTTACCAGACCCGTTGGCTTTTTTATGGGCAGTTAATATTCGCCGAGCAGTAAGACCTTGATATAAGATCCCTTACGCGTTCGGAACAAATGTTTTTTATTCGCCCGGATCCGATTCGGAGCGGGAATTTAAAAAAATCTGGAAATAGGTATATTTTATTGCGCGCTCTGGAATTCGTGGTAAAGGGAGGCAGGGAGAGAGAGAGAGAGAGAGAGAGAGAGAGAGAGAGAGAGAGAGAGAGAGAGAGAGAGATATCGCTGTGAGTGGGAAAGTTAATGCGGGGGTTTAATTTTTCCGATCGTTGCTCGGAACTTTCGTGGTAACGGCTGAAAGCCATCGGAATATCTTTTCGAAGATCACTCTCCTGTGGAGCTGAATACATCGGAAACTGCCTTTAGTTTTAACCTCGTTACCTACAAGTATTGCTGGACGCTAGTGGTTATTTGTCCTGAAACAGTTCCTTTTGGATCGCTCTGTGATTACTTTTTATAGTAGCGAAATGTTAATGATCCGTTGTATTATTCTATTTACCTCGTCATTTGTAGGTATCCGTCGCTTGTTTTAGTACTTAACCGTGGCATATAGGACGTATATAACATAACTTAAAGAGAAATAGCCTAATGTGGAAATGATTGCAATATGATTCCGCGATGGTAATGTTAGGTTTTTCATTCAACTAAAGATTAATTTACCTTTTTTCGTTGTAAAATCCACATTGAAGTGAGGTAGCAATTTTTTCGAACTAGATGAATGATACTTTCTAGAATTCACTCCTTGTTTAAAAAAGTAGAAGAATTTTGGCGTTTTATTTTACATTTTTATTTATTGGTTTAAGTTATTCAGTTAACTAGTTCGAGGATTTTATGTTGCGACTACCGAATAATTGGAAACAAGGATAAAAATAAAAATAAAAAAAAGAACTTCGAATCAAGTTTACGGTTTCAAATATCTAAACGACCTTTTTCTAACTTCCAGGTGCGAAAAATTAATCGCGCTCGCAGACACCGGAATCGAACGCCATCTAACTCTCCTCGTAGATCGTCGATCCAATCTAAGTCGCCTCCAGAACACACGCACGCACACGCATGAAAAATGAACCCTTATCTTCCGAGCGGAGCGGGTTTTTTTTATTCCTGCTTTGTCTCGCAAACACTTCCCCTTTTTAATTAACTCTAAAATAAGAGAGGAGGGAATAGTGAAGGGTGATATAGAATGAAGAGTTTCTTTTCGCAAGTGTTTTGTTTGCAAACGTTTTTTCGCAGCCTTCAAAGAGGGAGTGGTGAGAGAGGGGGGGGGGATGGAGGGAGGGGGAGAGAGAGAATGGTATTTTACAAGCGGGAAATATACAAGAGGAATTCGAAGGGAGAAAGCGTTGGGAAGGAAAAGGGCGGTTTCCGTTATTGTCCTTAAAAGACCTTAACCCTCCAACCACACATTGGGGTCCCACGGACCCCAGTGTTTTGTTTCGGAGTTCGTGGATGGCTAAGTTTGCATCCGATACTTTTGGGACATTTTGTAAATTCAGTTTGTATCTCTCTCTGCCTTATCACGCGCGCCTGAGCACCAGTTGTAATCTAACCGTCCACAGTAAACGTTTAAAATAGTGGTGGGGTCCATTGGACTTATTTCTATACAAATATTTTTTTATCAGTGTGCATTTTTTGTTGTATCATAGTTATACCTCTAATATGTGTCTTCTTTATTGTATTTAGTTTGGTGTTGGGTTCTATTAGGTAATTATCATGCAATTGCGCCATCGCGGCTAAGTACTGAAGAACAGATCGAAAGAGCGCAATTAGATTTGGATGATGACCCGGAGGAAGAGTTTTTAGGAGGTGACGATTCTGATATTTGGATAGGAATGTTCGGTGTGCCCTTTGCTCAAGGGAGAAAGACAGGGAAATCAAACTGTTGTGCAACAGCTGCTTACAAGCAATGTGATATGAGCACAGGGCGATGATTTGTAAGGAGTGCAGCAATTAAATTGGGTGATTTGGACAAAAATTAGAGATATTCTACTATCAATATGATTACCAAATTTTTTGTCAGCCATCTATCATGTTTATGTGTTGGGTTTTTGTTGTTTTTATATACAAACTTGTATAATGTTTTTATAAAAGCTTATTTTTTTTAAAACGTGAAATTTTTAAAACCTAAATAGCACTGTCGTGAAAACACGGCCCTATTTCATACAAAAACTTTATAAAAATGTTAAAAATCAGTTTACTCTTAACGCATTATATTTAAAAAATTAATTAAAAGGAAAAAGTTAATATATTCATAATAAATATTTATTATGACATTTTATATACTTGGGGTCCCACAGACCCCAATGTGCCGTTCTTGTAACTGTAAATTGTGTCGTTGGAGGGTTAAAGGAGCAATTTGATAGCAATTCCTCCAGTTTTCTCTCCAAAGTGGGCTCTTTGGAGAGTCTCCTCTTTCTCTTATTCTTATCATCCAAGTTCTTTACAGAGCTTTGTTAAAGAAAAATGGATATAAGCTACGTCGAAAAATCGGAAAAAGTAACGGGAAACAATGTCGGAGATGCAGGTAAAGGGAATGTGTTTCGCAAACTGGAAGGGTGGACTAATAATAAGGTATTTCTATTATCCCTAGCTTCGGTTGTATTCGTGTCCTCTTATCGTATTGTTTCCTCTCTTTTCAGGTAACCATGGGAACCTCGGGTCGTTAAAGCGGTTTTATATACTCCCGATAAAATATAAGGTATGCTTTTAAAACTTGTTATAACGATCCAGCTGTCAATAAAAATGTCTCTTTATGAAGTTTCTTGAATGAGGAAGTATTTAAAAAAACTTTAAGGGCATTACGTTTTTACGATCCCGAGCAAGGAACTTATCACGATTTCCTCGTAAACTGTCGCAATAACAATTTATTAAATAATACGTTGGTTTTCATTGGCATGTTATTTCCACGAACCGGAGCTTTGGGCCGTGCCATGCACCGAGTATAAAATTTTAATAAATTTCTTTTCATTTCATTCGCTAAAATGATTTTTGAAACGTGGAGTTTTCACGGAAACTCGACATATCGCGAAAAAGATTTATTTATTTATTTATCGCAACGCTAAGAGTGTTCGAAGATTCGGCACTAAACATAAATATATATATATATATATTTTAGAAAAACTTCGCAACTTAAGCACGCTTAAAAATGCTACCTCTCTTCCCAAGATGAAATAAAAATTAACAGCACGACTAAATCGTAAAAAAAGGAACAGTTTCAGTTCCCGACGATTCATAAATATCTAATTTTAAAACCACATAAAACCTTTCAAGGTTGGTACACGTGCCCGTAACGCAAAGAGGAGGTGGAAAACATTCGATTATATCGCGTCTAATAATTCATACCCAAGAAATGTATTTTGTAAGATGTGAGATAATACCTATATTTTATATCTGCGCGTGTATACACGCCCATGCTGCAAAATGTCGCAGCAACGAAAATGACGCCGTAGTAATAGTATTATGTAAATCTTCACTTATTTTGACTGTTATGCATTATTTTCTTAATTTTAAAGTTTCCTGCTTTAACTCATACGAGTATAAATGGCAATCATTTTGATGGAAAAACAAAATTAAAACACAAATTAAATTAAATCATCGAATTTTTAGGATAATTTTCGGCGTCTCTTTTAAGGACGTTTTTTTCATTATTGCAAAATGATTTATGGTACTACATCCTCAGAGATTGCTAAACATACTTTGTGTGTCTACATAAGCATGGATATATGTATGTATATAGTGTGTATGTGTGTGTTCGTGTTGCACATAGACGAACATATTCTACACCACGCACTTAAAAGAAGAGCAGCGGATTGCGAAGCTTGGATGGAAATGTCCAAACAATGGGCTAAAATATTTGTGCCAAACTCTCTTCATCGGGGTCGGATCTACTAACGGGGGAGCTGCGGGCCTGAGGCCTCGGGGTCGAGGGGCCTACATTTCACAAAATAATTAAAAAACACAAATCCGAAAAAATGTATGAAACACATAAACAGTGTTTATTACGTTATGAACCTAAATTCTCATTAGAAATTTTCCCTTTTATGCTTAATGTAGTTTATGTGAAAGGCTCCCAAATAACATTAGCCGTGGACCACCCAAAAAAAAACACCATCCGCCACTTTTCCTCATCCTCACGCAACCTGCTACGCTGTCAATGCAAATTTTTTCCGTACTTTATCGGCAGTGGAATGGGGTGAAGAATGGTGGGCTGAGATGGGAGCGAAAAGGATACGGTGAAGGGGTGAGAAAAGGGTTTTTAAGCTGGCGTGGGGAAAAAAAAGGAAGAGGGGGAGTGTGGATAAAAAGAACAGGGCGGGAAATATAGCGCTCCTGGCGGGAGACGCGTGAGAGTGCGCGCCTCCTTTCGCAGGATGAGCAACCCTCCGGGGAGAAACTGATCTCACTTTCGTTCGAAGCTGAAAAGGGAGAAAGGAAAGAGTGAGAGGGAGAGAGAGAGAGGTAGAAAGGGGAATGAGATGGAGGACGGAGTGTCGCAGGGCGTGAGAACGCGGAATGGGAGAGAGCTTGAAAAGGTATTGTATAGGTGGAGAGGAGGGAGCAGGAGGGGGAGTATTGTCTCCGGCTGCGAAGGTGTTTTTTTTTTTTCGAAAAATAAAAACGGAGTGAATGGTAAAAATCCGGGGAGTGAAGGAGGAGAGAGAGGAAGGGAGGGGGAAAGTGGAGTGGAGAGAAAATGGAGGAAGGATTCCGAAGATGGGAAAGTGAAGGGTTGAGGGAGACGCGAAAGGGGTGGAGAAATTACGATGGTTCGATATAAACACGAGAAGGGTTGGGAATTGCGGGTGCGAAAAAGGGAGACTGGGATTCGGATCTGAGGAGGAGACGGGACTCGTTGCTCGAATGGTTTTGCGTTAGGCGTTTTGGTGTACCGTTCCTAAAATTTCCCTCCGGTGATATTTGCTGCGCCAGGCCCAGGAGTTTCCCGTCCTGTATAAGAATATATATGACGTTGAAAAATCTCATTCGCGTGTTTGTGTAGTTATGGGAATCGTGATTGTATAAGTCATATCTGTTCGTGTTTACAATGATATAAAATGGATGAGGAAAGGTAAATAGGTGTATCAACGGCGACTAGGTGTTGAGTGAAGAAAGCCCAGAGAAGGGCTGTGTCGGAGAGACATATTGACACACCTAAATTGAAGCTTTCCGTGTATTCCCTTCGTCAGCACTAGAGAGAGAGAGAGACACAACTGAGCTGTTTGCAATGACAGATATATAAGAATATGTCGCGTTCAAACATCTGTGTATTTCGTGCGACCATTCACCATTTTTTTTAGTTTCGTCGCTAAAATTATTCCGTTTACTGCGAAGGAAATAATTTTACTCGTAGAAACTTAGGAATAAACTACCAAAATAAAATGAGAATGACTTTCGCCTTAGTTTTTCGTTAATTTTGCAGCTAGCGAATTCATACAATAGCAGTTTCGGGGCATGAGTTCCATTTTTTTCTCGGAGGCATAGAAAAGTCGCCATCGCCTGAATTCGAGCCCGAAACCTTTTTTTTTATACTCGAAGCAGGCGCGCTTAAACTTCAGCCGTGAATAAAAAATGTAATAGCGAGAGCGAGATGGAAGGTTGGAAATTTAAAGACAAAAAATGTGGAGAATCCATAATTAGAAAGTGAACGAGGGGGAGAGTACTGAGACATTGAGAATGGAGGAGTGGAATGGAAAACAAAAACGCGGAACAAAAGAGAGAAAAAGCTGAATGTAAGTGAGGGAGAGATGGAGAGGGAGAGAAAATGGAAGCCAAATGAGGAAGAGATGCGATAACATTTAGGGGGAGAAAGAGAGAGGTGATTATGGTGTGTGGTCGCAGGAAGAGGAAGTAGTTTTTTTTCAGCATTGTTAAGGTGGTAGTTCAGATTGGCAAGTGGGGGGAAAAATCTCGCCCGTCTCTCTTTCTCTCTCTCTACCTCTCTCCCTCTCTTTCTCTCTTCTCTTCGCTGCCTCTTCAATGAGGAAGTGAGGATGAGAGACGAAGTACAATGGAACGGTGGGGAGATGTGGGTGGAGAGGGGAAGAGAGAGAGGGGGGGAGGGAAGGGGTGAGAGGGAGGGTTTTTAGGAGACATCGAGGAGCAGCCTTGGAGCACGAGACGTCGATGCTACCCTCCTCTCGCTCTCTCTCTCTCTCTCACACACTTTCCGCAAGGTATAAAAAAAGAGTATGTGCGAGAAATGACGCCCGGTGCTGCCAACCTGAGAGTTTTTTCCTCCGTGCATTATAAAGCGGCCGTGAAAGTTCCAAGCTGGGTTTTTCAGTTTATTCTCTGGAATATACGATAGAAGGGGTTCGGTTTTTTTTTTTTTTTTAGAAGGAAGGGTGCACATTCGTTAGATTCAAAAAGGTAAGGGTGCCGAATTTATTTTTGCCGTTTGTACCGATACTTTTATGGTAATTTGAACGTAGCGTAAAAGTGTTAGTTTATTCAATTAGTGCATGATCTTATTTCATCGTTGATTTCAAATGAATAATTTGTGAAAGACGAGCACATCTATTGCATTCATCCAAAGGTATTTCGATGGAAAGGTACTTATAATGCCGGTGACGTACTGAAAATTTTAATGCTTTCTATCCATGTAGTCGTACTTAAAACGAATCACGTGATTTCTAATTATCGAAATAATTAACGAATTTCACCTCTCGATATAATTGACTTTTTTTCCTTTACTCCACGTACGTAATTATGCCTTTCTACGAAAATCTTATTGTCCTCGATTTATGTTTTTTTTTTCAGAATAGGCTTTTTCTCTCCTATTTAGGATTGTCACAGAGGATTTTTCTTGAGAATTTCATTAACTCTATTAGGAATGAAAAAGCATAGAAAGAGAAGATAATGAAATTTCGCCTCGCGTTACGGGAGATGGCTCTCATTCGTATCAGTCTACTCAAATGACGTCCGCTCAATCAGGATGCCATTACTTCGCTATACTCACTGTTCTCTCGAGAGGAAAAAATAGACTTTCATTGGGCCTCGGATAAATAGTCCGTTTCTATCCGCCCGAGTCCTATATAAAAGGTGGTGAAATGTTCTTTCCTCGGGTTCATTTCCGCTGTCCCTCTTAAGCCTTCCGAATATTATTCGCTACTGGAGCAATGTTCTTAGCGAAATTCATTTTCATTTCGTAAGGATCCAAACTCGTTAAATCGCTTTTTGCAGAAGCGACTTCGTCGCGCTCGATTAAAGAACGGAACGATTGAGATCCTTCGTTGTTAAAAGAAAATGTATTTTTTCGTTTCGGTTCCCATTTCCGAGACAAAGTTCTTTTTTTTTTTTTTGACCTATCAAGATCCATCTTTGAATTTGGGAATCGTTCCTTTAAAACTCCTCTCTGAAAATTTATAGATACGATAAGATATGAAAGATGATTGTGTCGCTAAAATTTTTTATTTAAATAAGGTTGGGTTAATCGTTTTAATCTCTTTATGTGGCAATAGCACACGGAAATGCTTCCTCATCTCCGCACATTGTGACATCTTTCTTATGGTTCAGAGTTGGTATATTTCAGTAATTGATTATTTCGACTGGTATAATTAGTTGGTATTAATGGTTATACCTAAGGATTTTGTACGTTGACTCTCTACAATGCTCCTGCCAAACCCTATTAACGTCTTGGAGGGATGTAACGTAATTGCATAATTTTGGTGTAATAATTCTAATAATGTTCGATAAATTACATGCCCTCTCTCAGCAGACAGGAATTGAAAAAGGGAAGTTAAGAAATTCGTATTTGTTCCTTATGAAAAATTTAATTGGAAACTATCTCATTTGGCGCATTTAAATTTGGTTTTCCGGTGAAAATTGAAGGATGAAGTTATTTCATGGCTGTCAAAACATTTTATTTCCCCAGAGCAGAAGTTTGACAAGTATCTTTAAGACATTGTTACTATGGTAACAATTGTAGGGGCGAAGCGACGCAAGAGAAAAAACAATTCTCGTAAATGACTTCTCTTTGTGGAACGATCGTTAATTTTAATTCCTTCCTTAATCTCTTCTTAACATGAAAGATGCGACTTTTAAGCGAATGATCACCGGATGGGAACCATTACTCCGTTCCCGTTGTCCTCAGCTCCTCCTAGTCATAACTCCGCGAGCTCCGTCTTAAACGTCACCGCGCTATCGTAGCACGACATGCGACGAACAGGAAGAAGTGTGTTCGATTACGTGGCACGTCCAACTTAGTTTTACGTTCAAACTCCTACTACACGCGCACACAAATACAGAACGCCCAAATCTTCGAATTAAGACATGCCATCCACTGTTTGGCGAGGAATTTGTACGCAGTTATTTCTTTAATCTTATTTTCGTTATCTCTCCCTCCTCCTCTCACAGACCCATCTTCTCTTTATACTCCCATTCTCTCTTCGTCTTCCTGTGAACGATTCAGTCATACGTGGTCCTAGTCTTGTGCCATACTTTGATATGTCTAAGCTCTCCTCTCCATCTCTCTCTCTCTTGCTAGGGTTTCCCACCCTCTCCCACTCCCTGCGTCAAAGTCGCAAGTGAGGCTGTGCGACATATTGTCTTGCATAATGTATGAGCCATCCGAGGGAAGGGTGCGCGGAGGAGGGGAAGAGAAAATGTGGAGGTGGGGTGGGGAAGGGTGTTGGGATGTTATGAAAGAGGGGGAGGGGAGAAAGGAGGGGATGCGAGGTGGAAACTTAGGAGGAGGTGTTTGAGGGAGAAAATAGAGCAAACGGGTTGCGTGTGTGTGTGTGCGCGAGAGATGTAAAAAGCTTCCTGCAGGGAAGTACTATCTATTAGCGGCATCCGTTACTCCAATACGTTCATCCTTTTTGAATCGGTTCCAGGAAAATAACGCGCTTGACGATTTTGTGCTGTTTTTTCTCTTCGTCTCGAAACTGGGCTATCGCTCGTGTTTAGTTTGTTGACAGCAATTTTACAATGGACGACAACGGATGAATATAAAATCGTGCCAATAAAATGTTCTATAATCTTATGTGTAGCATTACACAATCATATTGATGTATCCCATACGATTATTTTCCTCGGCTTCATCCGTGTCCTAAGGGTTAAGGGCGCACGTTGCGAGGTAGTTGTCTTTTGAAAGAATCGTTAAACTTCCGCCGAACATTTTTCTCCGATAAATACCTACCAGTCTCAGCTATTCGATACGATTCCATGTGGGAAGATATGTAGCAAAATAGACGTAATATTCCATCAAGCAATCGTTCTTTTATTTACGTTGGAATCATTTTGAAAAAGATATGACAATATTTTTGTATGGTTTCTTACATATTTATTCAAAATCGTGGGCCTTTGTTTAACGCCATAATAGGAGACAAAAGTAGTTCGGTATCATTAATGTTTGGAGTTTTGGAAGCAATTTATTAGCGTTCGTTAGCGAGCCAGTTCGTTCTTCATTTGTTTACTGATCGAAGTCTAGGAAACGATTCGGTGCCGGTTGCAATATTGATAGAGGTAGATTCTTCGAATTTTAGTCGGAATTGTGGCAGTTACAACATTTTCAACGAAGATTGTTCGGAGAGAAACGCAAGACCTATTTCGATATTATTCGAGGATTTTTTTTTGCCTCGCCCTGATGGCGAGTTGCGTTTTCTGCGAGATCATTGCTCCCGAAAGTTTCGTCGGCATCGTTAGCGATAGGACGGGTTTAGAGAAAGAAAAATGGAGAGGAAGGAAGTCCTACAACTTGCGGTAATTAGCAACGCGGCAAAAATACGAAACAATTGTTAGGTCGCTGGCGCTCATAACCACGCCAAGCGCTCTCGGGAAACTTGCATAGCCGCTAATTATCCTGTTTGTATTTCGTCTGCAACACTGTTGTCGAAAGTTTATTTCGGACGGTGTTTTAAAAGTGTGATAACACTAAATAAAATTACAATAATTCAGATTATTTAATTTTTCTTTTATATAATAAAATGTGTATAGGTGAGACTATATATCTTAACACTTTTTGCTTTATATATATTTTATAATATTAATCAGTATTCTCGTATTTAGAATTTGAACTTGAGATGCTACTTCAGTTATTCTTTAGGATAAGATTAATGGATTTTACCCTTTGAGTGGGTGATTTTTCCACGTATATTGATTATTATTAATCCAGGTAAGACCAGTGTGATTTTTAAGGAGTCCATAGAGTACTTTTTCTCGAAATTAACCTGGAGTTTTATTTTCGGCTGTTCATTTACTCGTACGTCCCTTCGGTGCTATCGCGATGGAAATCATTCGAGTACGTCAGTGACTCAGAAGTGTCCAAGGGAAATTACCTTCCCTGCAATCTTGAACTAAGGAAAGCTCCCAGTGTCGCGTCCGTTTTTCGAGTTCGTTCCGGCGAACGTCGTTCTTTTCGTTTGAAATACCCGAGAGAGAGAGAAAAATAAACGGAGAGAGAGAGAGATTATGGTAAACTGTTAAAACCCGTCGTTTGAGGCAGCTTCGTGACTGTAATCCACTCACTCACTCCTCTCCTGTGATGATAATCATCCGCAGATATCCCGGAGGCAGGAGCATTCCTTCAGCTGCGCGCACCTTGCACTGATAGAGAGGAAGAGGATGAATGAGGAGATGCTAGTCTTGAGCACCCGAGGGCCTCTGTGAGAAACGTCTTTCGCAGAAGCGAACCTCTATAGTAAAGTGTCTTATTCTTCTTCTTCAGAGGTGAGATTGGTAGTGCAGTTTTTTTAGAGGACGTGTATTCGTAATGAGCGCGGTCATATAGATGATCTAATCGATAATTAAGGCAATTTCCGATTCACCGGTTTTTATTCTAAAAAAAAAGAACGGCGAAGAAAGGTTATTCTTTTTTGCAGATATAATATTTTATAGTGGTGGGAGTTATTTCGCGCCTCAAAATGTCGACTATAAAATATTTGTGTCTTGTGTTGTTATCACGTAATTGTTAATAGTAGGATTTAATATTTCAAAAGAACGTTTAAGATGTTGGACTCGTTTAAGTCATATTTATACGAAAATGGCACCGATTAGCCGAGCGGTTTTCAAACTAAAGGTTTTCGGGGAGTCTAGAAGAACAATAGTTTCAATGCATATTATAATTGCCTGCCAGAAGGGAGGTTGGCGATAAGATCGGTTGGCTTAAGAGAAGGTTGCAGCTGCATAAAGTTTGGGAACCGCTGGATTAGGTCTTTTTATTATGTCATTTATTGTTATTATTTCTTTTAATTTTGAAATTTTAATGTCTTTGTTGAATAATTGTTAAGGAAACTAGTGAAAACGTCCTAGATATTTGGTTACCGAATCAAAAATGTCTCGATAGAAAACATAGCACGTGACATTCTATAACTATTAAGGCTAAAACGAACTCGATACGCAAGTTTTCCAATCTGATGTCGCAAAGAATACCCTGCATTTTTTGCTATTAAAATAGCTCTACTTTCAATTTGTCACCTGCGTGTCTGCGTGTCTTCTATTAAGTTCTTTATCCCATCCATTTTATCAGAGTGGGACGGGTTTTCACAAGCGCCATGCGCCGTATGTTTAGGAAGCACAGACATATTTTCAGCGAGCAGTCACGACAAAATTATAGTATATAGTACCCGCCTTTCCGTGTTGTCTTTTTTTCCAAATTTTATTTTTCTCCAGACTCGATATTTCTCTCCGTTTCTGCTTTCTCTTTCAGAGAGTAATGGCTCACTCTCTTCTTTCCTCTCCCTTTCGCGAAATCTGTAGTGCCAGTAGGATGAAAAGGAGGAATATGGAAGGCCCTCTCTGTCCTTCCTATCTTCGCTTCCCCCTCCACCCGCTCTCCTCTCAGCCGTTACACCTCTCCAGTCACGGTGTGACGGTTTTATGACCGTTCACTTCATAAATCGCGTCTTCCATACCTCTCAGGACAAGGAGATTCTGGCTACCGCCGCAGACGTTGCCTAGTAACATCACCTCGACCCTCCCCATTCTCTCTCTCCCTATGTCTCTATATTTAAATGAAAGTACGTGTTGGATGTGTGCATAGGAAGAGTTACACATTCATGAGTTTTTACGCAGAGTCGAACTCGGTTATAACGAGGGCTCGGCGGCTGTAAAATTTTCCCTTTATAACCGTTCCTCGTTGTGGGAAGTAAGAGGTTCACTTTATAAAAAAAAAAGCGTAGATGTATCTGCTGATGACGTTAAAGCGTCAAAAAACAGGTGCATTACCGTTCAAAATAATCTGTTAACTGAAATTCTAATGGGTGCATTTTATGATAACTTCAGTTCCACAAAGTGAACTATGGCAATTTTTATTTAATTTCTTAATTACCCGGAAATGGAATTGAAATGATATGTTTATAAGGCTGCTGTTGTTTTTTACTTTCTCCATACGTAGTATGGGAAAGTGTGATCACGAAAAAAATCGACTTCGAGATTTCAACGGAAATACACGTTTTGAAGTCCCTAGAACACGTTTAGACTATTTTCGGAATGATGTATATGTGTGTGTGTGTGTGGATGGATGGATGGATGGATGTATGTATGTGATTGTGGGCGCTCTAACTCAAAAGTAGTTGTCATATTAATACCAAATTTCATATATAACACTTTAGCATGAGCACAAACTAATTAGTTTTTGTACAATAACGGTTAACCGGAAGTCGAGGTTTATTCGAAACCCGATTCGGTTTCTGCGATATTTCTCCATTAAAACATCATTATTGTATATACAATTCTATACAAACGTTATAGAGAATGTAATTTCCAGCAACTTTTATTTGAAACAATTTTCCATAGCAGTTTTTGTTTAGGAATTATTTATAAATAACCGGTTATTCGGTTTCCGTCAAATATCTTAAAAACATCGTTATTGGTAATCTTCGTGAGGACCAAAGTTGTAGAGAATAATATTTCTTCCAAGTTTTCTTTGAAACAAATTTTCGTAGAACCATCCATTTCGGAGATATTTTGCTTTTTCTTAATTTCCAGTATGCAGCGCCACCACCATGTAGCGGTGAATTCTGTAAACATATTCAAAATATAATTTACGGCAATAAGGACGACTGTATTCTTTTACGATACGAAATAATAATTTTGCCTCATAATGCTATTCATAATAATTTAAATATATATACCCCAAATATGGAGAAAGTCATGTGTTCGCCACATCAGATTTTTTTTAATTTGCGCGATTAAAGGTTGTAGCGCGCCGAGTCATTCGCGATGAAATTACGTCAAAAGTAGAACGACGTATTTGTAAATGCTACATACTGACGTAAAATCAACAGTTATACGGATTCAGCAACTGTAACTTTACTTCAAATAGAGATTTTGAATATTTCAAAACGAAATTCTTCGTAATATTTCAAGTCACCTCTTGTCACCTGCGTTTTTGAATCAATATAGGTATATTGGGATGATAAAGATACATAGGGAATTACACATGTGCACATTTTAGTTTTGCGATGGCATGGAAACTGATGCTAAAGTGGAAAAGTCAATGAAATAATTTGAGGAATATTTCAACCGATACGCGTGCAACCGCAAAGTCAATTGGAAAAAATTAATGGAATCCGTAAAGGAGACCATTTTTCTTCCTGTTCCTTTCTCGATGTGTATAAGGTAAATTCGTATTTTTCCATACGTTAAAACTTATCGTTCTTCCCTTTCTTCTCTTGCGTTTCACAGATGAAGTCACGTTCGCATGCTCGAGATCGCTTTCCCAAGAAGGTCACGAGTTTTAAAACCGAATCTTGGCTTTTTCATACTTCAGCGCTAAAAAAAAAACATACACCCCTCTCTACTCCACCTCATACCGCGCCACCATCCACACACGCCTTCTGATTTCTCATTTCTTATTTCTTTTGTTTTTCCCTCGAGTATTCCTCCCTAACATCTTCTCCCTCTTCCCCTTCTCCCCTCATTCCGCGCTGGCGAACTCGCCCAAGGAGATCGTATCCGAAGTAAGGGGGATGGTTTAAAGCCTTATCTTGCGACTCCGTGAATGGATTCCGTACACCTCCTGCCAAGTTAGCATAGAGCATAGCAGGGGGGCGAGAGAGATCGGTATATAAGGTATTGAGGGTAGCTGTGGAGTGAGGAACGCACGTGGACGATACCTCCTCCTTGTTTGAGGAAGGGAGGTTAAGGAGACGAGAGGCGTGTGTAGGGTTAAGGGAGGGGGAGGTTGAAAGTGATGTAGTTGAGGGAAGAGGAAGAAGATCGTGCGGAGAAGATGTGTACGGCAGAGAAGAGAAGACTGCGGCGATGTTGGAGAGAGAGAGAGAGAAAAGATCAAGAGGTTTGGAGGAGTGTTGTAGGGATGAGCATAAGAGAGAGAGAGAGAAAGAGTTGTCGGGTGAAGTATGGTTTCCTCGGAGGGCATGTAAGAGGAACGGGGTGAAGGAGGGAGTGTTGTAAAGGGAGGAAGGAAGTAAAAGAGGGAGGAAAGGGTTTGGGGAACAGAGGCACTAGAGTAGGAGAGGATCCTATAAAGGGGTGATGTCTTGCGTGTAGGAGAAATGGGGAGAGAGACGGTGAAGAGCGGATTGGAGGCGGAAGAGGGGAAGGAAAGTGGTGGGAAAGGGGGGGTGGAGAGAGGGGGAGTTTAAGGGCGAGACTAACGTCAGGAGATAGACAAAAACGCGTCGTAAAGGAGGAGGGAGCGTAAAAAGGGGGGTTGATGAAAATATGGGGAAATAATTATGACGGAGGAGCGTGCGAGGAGAGAGAGAGAAAGGGGATAAGGATGAGAGAAAGAGATAAACAGGTCAGACGGTGTGAGATGAAGTGAGGGGGAGGCAAGTTGGGGGAGGAGGGGATTGGCGGCTATGTTTTATACGTCGGAAGGGGTGTGGAAACTCTTTTGAGTGGTGGGTGGGGTGAAGACGCGGAGGAAGGAAACGGGAAGATGAAAGGAGTGGAGAGGAGAAGAGGATAAATTAAGGAGGGAGGGAAGCGGGGAGGAGGTTTATTTTGTGGAGAGAAAAGCGAGGGAGAGAGGAAATAAAGCGAAAGCGTACGCGTGAGAGACTGATGCGGATGGAGAGGGATTCGAACTTAGCGCGGTATAAATGAGTCATTATGAAGAGAATTTGCGGAGTCATGAGAGAGGTAAATAATGGATAAAGCGAACTCGTTCTAAATATATATATGAATTAGTGTCGAGTAAAAGTCAAAGCATTTTAATTGTTTAAAAAAGTTTCAACTTAAAAGATTTTGAAATGTATGCATACCGTCCTGATCTCTAGGATTTTCTATCTTATATAAAAATATCCTCTGATTGTTTCTTATCTTAAGCTGTTACGCTAATTCCATTTCTCTCCAATTTTTGTTCCACTACATAAAACAGTATTTTCATTCCCTACGAATTCGGTATTAAATTCAAGTATCATATTTTATAGAAAGAGTTATTTATTAAGATAGAGACGAGAAAAGGTAACGTAGGAGAAAAATATCTTCAGGCGCTTTTAAATGAACTGTGCCGGCCGACGAACGAAATTTTCAGTACATGACATGCTGATAAAACTTCGTGCTCGTCAAAGAAGATGGCGAGTGAATGAGCATATCGACAGGGCGGGCTAACGATGCGGAGAAATGTGTCCTTTTGAGAAACCCTTTTCTTCCAAACATCCAGGCAAACGGTATTACGTAGGATCGTATCTGTTATATGCTCGAAGTGAGAGTGGATGGGAGCATAGCAACAAACGGCGCAAGTGGAAAACATTAGTATATAAAAAGACCCAGGAAGTAAGGAAAAGGGGAAAGCAAGAGAAGGGTAAAAGGGCCTTCGTGATAAGGTGGGAGGACAAAAGAGAAAGCGCGAAAGAAATGGAGAAGAAACTGACGGAAAGATTGCGGCCATGTACGTATATAAGGCCTGCGGGCGAGAGATAAAATGGGGCAGAACGAGAATGGCGGAAAGAGTATGCGATTGGAAGTTAAATAGGGCGAAAGAAGAGGATGGATGGAGGAGGATGAAAAGAGGCGGCAGGAAGAAATGGCGGGGAAAGAGAGGGAAGGGAGAGAGCGAGGATAATGGTGCGGAATAGGGGAAGGAGGATAGGAAGAGGGAAAATGGATGAATGATGTAGCTCGAGGGAAATTCTGAGGAAGGATGATTCAAGAGCGCCGCGAAGGACGACGCAGCGAAAGTCAATTTGGAGAAATTTTTTTCCTTAGAAAAGCAACTTGACGCGAATAAAAGGAGAAAAAAGGATTGGAAAACTTGGATAAATATATAAAAGCTACCTCGCAAAAAAAAGATGGTCGGGTTAAATAAACACGGGTGTAATGAGAAAAGAAATTGGAGAGATGATATTTATCGCTTGAGAGGGATTAATTAAAAGAAAAGGGAGAAAAAAGGAATGGATATAAATCAATTGGTCCATTAATTGGTTTTCGTCAAACGCTCTCCACCAAGCGGAGGATGAGATGAAGGAAATGTCAAGGGTCTTTCACCTCTGCCCTTGTATTTAAATTTATTTCTAAATAAAACAGAATTAATTACCGTTATTGCTATTTGGAATGGCGGAAGGTGAAATGTGCCACCTCCTTGCGACTTAAAATTCCAAATTTTTCAAAACTGATGCGGAATTGTTCGTTTTTCAGAGCGCTATAATAAAATTTTTCTTTCGTAATAAAATTTACCCGATATCACGTAAACGATAGTAGAATTGCTCATCGCGGGTTTTGGTATATAAACAACATGTGCTAACTGTCCACCCTTATCACCGAAATTTGTATTTTATGTAAACTAAAGCAAATTTTCGTATTATTATTATTACTATCGAAACACGAAACACGATGAGATTTTGGAGGATGTCTGCCTCCAGAACTATTTGTTATTGTTGGAATATAATTATAATACCTACCTTTGTTTCATTTAATTAAAAGGAATTTGCGCAACATTAAGAGAAGATATAAGAACTTATTGTTAGCCGTCTCGGAAAACTATTCACCAGTTTTCCCCCATTATTGAAATCTTTCGAAACTGTTCGTATGTTTGATCCTAGTAAATTCTCATCCAAGCGTCATATCTTCGGTATGCTAAGGAAGGAAAGGGGAGGAAGAGGGGACACAGGAATTTGCAACATCCTCAGGAAGTCGATATGAATCGTGGTTTAAGTGTAATAGGGGGAAAGGGAGAAGAAGCAAGGAGCCAGAGAAGGAGAGTAAAGGGGAGGAAGAGGGTAGTAGGATTCCACCGGACACCTCCTCCAGCAAGGCCATAATCCAATGGCCAAGAAATTTAATTACGTGATTAATTGAGAAATGCATGGAGCGCCGATGGTTAGGGCAAGGAGTGCTAGGAATCTCCTTTCGCAAAGACCCCGACACGGAATGTGTCGATGCACTTCCTGTCCTCCTAAGTCCCCTCTCTCTCACACACCCTCCCTAAAGGATTGCGGACGTCGACGCGACGACCGCCTATAACGCCGATAACGCAATCTGCGGCATGCAGGCGGAGAAGTCACCTCCTCTCGTGCCCTCCCATTCGCCCTGCCCACCCACGATCCTCGCATTGTCAAAACGCTATCTCTCTCTCTCTCTGCCTATACGAGGGACATCCTCCTACGTTCTCCTTGTGTTTTTGTCTTTGTGTGTGTCTCTCTCTCTCATGTCCATCTGGTAACACTTTCCTTCCTCTTTCTCTCACACCCTGCATGCCTTACTTTCTCGCTTTTGTCCTCTCTCTCTTTTCTCACGAGCTTAATCTCCCTCGTAATCTCTTCGCGTTGCTTCTTCTCCCGGCCCAGCCATTTCTCCTTCCCTTTTTCTTTCATCTACTCCCTCTCTCTCTCCCCGTCCACCCTCCCTCATCCTCCTCCCCCGTTTCTCCCCCCCCCCCCCGCTCCTGTTCTTGCCATTTTTATCTGTCTCCCGCACTCGCTTGTTCCTTCATCCCTAATCCCCCCTCCCCCACTACACCCCCCCTCTCTCAATTTCTTCCTTATCTTTTTCGTTCAATTCAACAGCTCCCTATCTCTTACTCTTCCCGTTTTTCCTTTTATTCTCTGTTCCTGTTCGCATATCTCCCTATCTTTTTCTTTGTATTCGATTCGTTTTATGTCCTTGTGACGTGATGCTCCTCTTGTCCTCTTTCTACTTTCTCGTACCCTTTTTACCCTTTCCCCTTTTATCTCTTCCATTTCCCTTTATGTTGTTTACGGCGGACATTTCTCGCTCTAGTTTCTACGGTCTCCATTTCTGCCGCTCTTCTTTTTTATCGCTTTCTCCAGAGCCTCGCCTCTCCCTTAAGACTATTCTCTTTAATCCCATCTCCTTTTTATTCTGCATCTTCCTCCCTCTATTTTTGTTTTCTCTCTACTACGTAATTACTCGCTTCCATGTTACTGTTCATTGTACTTCGTTCTGTACTTTTCTTTTCCATCCTCGTTTTCCTCTTTTGTATGCATTTAAAAAATTTAGATTCTCTTATTGATATATTTTTCCAGATCTTGGTAACTGTCTTTGTTACGCTCTTTATAGTATTCATATAATATTTTTATAGCAAAACGTTTGTTAGCTAATAAAAATCGGGAGTTGATGGAATTTTTAATATATCTCACCCATCTTAATCTTAAGTATTTTAATTCCAAAACTGCGTGCCATTCTTTCTGTATTTTTAGTATCAATGTAACAAGTCTATATTAAATTATTTTTGCGCTAAAATTAGTTCTGACTCTTTGAAACGAAGTTAGAGTCAGGGTACTGCACATGGATTACTAAAATTATGGTAAAATTTTGTCATCTTCTTAATATACCGTCTACATGTCTCTTTTTGTGTTCAAGTAGCTTTCATTTTCACATCTCTTTCGCTCTTTCCTCGTTTTCCTTAACATATGTCTGGAGCTTTGCAGTGAATTAGACCATTTCTCTCCGCGTCTTCGACATTTCCTCCGCCTCACGGCCACCCTCACGCGGCCACCTTCCCTCCATTTTCTACTCCTCTCTCTTCATCTCAACTCCTTCCTTTAATCTCCTAATTCCTCTTCCGTTTCTTTGTGTTGCTCAAATATACCCTTATCTCCATACGGCTCTTTTGATCCGAGTCGCGAGCAATGTCGGTGAAAGCGCTTCGGGGAGACTTTTAGAGAGAGAGGAGAGAGTGGAGGGGAGAGAGAGAGAGAGAGAGAAATAGATATTGAGGGAGCTTACTACCTCCAGGCTCTGTCTTCAAATCCGGTTTTTGGGAGATCTCCAAAGTGGATTAAAAGCATAATATAAGTGAAAAACTATTTTGTGACGGGAGTTTATTCTTAGGAATGGTTTGGGGGAGAGGGATTTCGTGTCCGCGGGGTAATAAACGCTGACAAGGAAGAGAGTAATTATTGGGAATAATATTTAAAGTTGGATGCTATCCTTGGTGATGGAATTGTTAATCTCAGATGAAAGCGGTGTAATGGCGGGAGATTCGAGGAAGTCATCTCGCAATTATCGTTCGATCGGTCGGTAACGGTAAAAAAAAGCTGCAGAATCTGCGAACATTTACTATGGAAAATTCGAGACTAAAAAGGCTCGATTTCCGCGGTTATTTTATATGATATCGAACCGAGTTGATGAAAAAGTTGCAAAATGTGAAATATTTCTTTTAAAAACCAGCCTTGATTGTTCTTATCCCCGTCAGATTATGATTTTTAAAAGTTTTAAACGTCATCCTTAGTCTCCGAATTTACCTCCGATTTTTTAAATAAATCCTCGATTAATTAAACGTATTGTTGTCAGTGAAATTCCTCTGTAATACGTCCACAGATGAAACTTTATTACCAGATCGAATACATTTAACACAGCATCATAAAGGAATATTCATAGCAGCTATTAATAAAGCATGCGCTGGAAAGCTAGCTTGAAAAGTACAGTGGTGATGATCGAAGGTGTGATGGTGTCCTACGCTTAGTTTCACGCAATTAAACCTAATAATGTTATTTAATATAGGATTAACAATGTAAATAAGTTAATATTTTATGAGAATGCGAATGTTTTAACACGTTCTGTTTTCCGTTTTCTTCCGTAAACAAGCCGATTAATCCTAACTGAAAGTGAATTCTCAAAATAAGCTAAGGTTTACTTTTACTACCCTCTTTATTAATTAATGCATGCTTTTCGTAAAACTTAATAAATAGCGCTTTATCGAGCAAAAAAGTTTTAGCAACATTTCCGGGAAATAACTTTTGAAATTTTCGGATGCTGAAACGATACGAAGCCTTGGCGTCAATTTTCTCTTTTGTGTATAGTGACCTCGATACATTTGAATTATTTAAATGACGAAAACTTTTGTTTGTTTCACGCGTGATTAATTCGGGGTCGTCGACAATGGAGGGCTATTCTCACTCCTTATATTTTCATCAATGCTTATTGCGAAATGGCGCCCACTTCCCCTCCCACTCTCAAACGTACGTACATTCCTAACGCGCAATTCCCCCTTGGTAGACAGGGTTCCTTTCGAGACGTGTGGCGCGCACCTTAAAAGTTTTACGTTTACGGAGGGAGAAGGACGCGAGGGGCGCGTGACTGGGATCGCGCGAACTGCCCTCTGAACGCGTTGCTTCACCTCTACATCCTATCCCGCCTTCTCAACACGCAGTCTTCAAAAGGGAATTTCTGAGGATGATTGCGGACGCGTCCGAGGACTTGAATAAAACCATACCCGGAACCGCGAACGGCGCACTCTGGGAGCATAGCGAAATGTACGTATGTGCAGTGGAGTCGAAAGAGAAACACATGCATATGAGTGCGAGGGAGAGAGAAATGAGTGGAAGGTAGAAAGAAATGAGCAATAGATAGAGACGAAAGATAAAGGGAATGGAGAGGCCGAGAAATTACTATTTTGGTTTATTAATTTATAAATATTTTTAAAACAACGCGCTAACTAAATATTGATAATTCTAAATTGCCGTTTTAGAATTTTCAGGTTCCAATGAAAGGTCATCGAGGTATCTAGAGGGGTCAAGGGGAAAACTTGATTCTCCTCCCTACCTCCCGCCCTAAGAAGCAGTCCTCTGTACGTAACACGGCCAAATTTTCGCACATACGGATTCACAGCTTCCATAAACCACTTTACAAATGATGCGGGTCATACTGCGTATATATTTAATTTTTGCATTATAACAATCTCTGCAAAATAATATATTTTTGAATGCGTGGTAAGTGTTCCATTTAGCTACTTTACACTTTTTCGCGGAAAAAGGCATCGATGAAAGGAGAGAGAGAGAGGGAGATAGAGAGAGACAAATGCGAAGATAGGAAGACAGTCTGAGGGAGTGAGAGACACGGCAACTGGTTTGTGCCGCTCTATAGATTGTCGTTTATGACTGTTTTATTTAGAGCGAGGATGTATGCATGACATCGTCGCCCCTTTTTAATGTTTAAGACTCTTAATTAATTAGTCTAGCGTTGTCCATATGGACCGCGCCCAAAAGCGAGGTCGATTTCATGTTTGTTACTAAGGTTTTTATGTTTCTCTTTCTTTTTCTTTATAATCCTGAAATTTAATTTAATACCCTCCACTCGGGAGCCTTTTCCGCTGTTTGTATTTCATTTATTCTATCCATATTGTACGATTTCGATATATTTTATTTGTAAGAACAGCCCCGTATTCATGCTGTTAATTAACGCTTATTTCGGTGTCGGTACTGTTTTCCCATTTTTACTCGAACTCGAAAATCGATGTTTTTATCTAAGGTCTGAAAATTAATGTAATTTTCTGAATTCGGAGACTTTTTGTCGGATTAAATATTGAAGTATTTTGCCTGAACTCATGTTATTGTTTTCCTTCACTAAATTGTAGATTTTTCTCCGTAATGTTAATGATATATTAAATTAATAACGATTTTTTATTAAATCCAATATTCGCTGAATAGCAGAAGTAGTACTTTGAACTAAGAAAATTTCCATTTCTTGAATAATTAATCTAACATTTACCAAGATAAGTGTAATTTTCCTTATGTTTTGCTCGTCGAATTCGATTAAAATAACCCCCTTAATTAAAGTAAAACATTTCTAGAGAATTAAGTCATTGAAATTTGTATACATATCTCCATCAAGATGTCGAAGATTTTCCATTTCTTCAAATTGTCTTAAAGGTTAAAACCTTTCCCTCGATTTCAGTATGCGGGAAATTTAAAACTCATGCTCGGCGCTTTTCTGAATTTGTTTCCACGCAATTCACTCCCGTTATTTAGCGCGCCGTTGCAAGAGCGTAATTTCGCCCCGTGACCCAGTTTTCGCAACAACGGCAGTCTTTTTTTTCTTTGCCAAACGTCGTGGAGAGAGCTCAACATTATACTGCGTCCGTGACCCCAAAAATTAGGACAATTAGCAAGAAAAAAGAAGCGAAAGATGTCCCGATAAATAGCGGAGGCCACACGTAAAAGTCTCGTCGAAAGATACGGGCGACGTCTTTTCTCGGATCTTACGTCCCAAGTTTCGCTGCACGTTTTAGTTTCTTGTTTCCGCTTTGCTTTTGTTTTCGTCTCTCGACGTTATTTTTTAAATCGGGTCGCGGTTATTTTTTTTTTTTTTGGTTTCCTGGTTTACGGCGTATTCCGCGTCGATTTCTGTTTTTGCTCCAGATTTTGTATTTTTTAGTTTTCAATTGTTTTTATTCGATTCATTTCCCGTCCACGGTTAGTGTTTTTTTTCGTTTCGCCGTTACCTTTTTTTGCTTTTATCTCTTTTCGATTTCCGTTATTTTTGTTCGGCTTTTGCTTCTTTTTTTGCCCCGGTCTCTCGTCTTTTTTCTCCAATCCCGTTATCGCCGACAGAACGGATAGGGCCGAAATTGATACGCAAATTATTAAAAACAAAAATATGAGAAACACCGCTACGTCCCCGTTTCAGAAGCCACGAAAAAACAAGTAAAACGCAACGTCGACAGCAACATAACGACGACCGTAAATAAGAGAGTATCTAGGTGCGCAAAAACGGTGTTAGACAAAAAAATCACGTAGCAGGGCGGTCCGCGTGTTTTCATCAATCTTTTTGTTGGCGGACTATGGCAGAGTAGGCGTGTGGAGTTTGCGCGAGTGTAGGATGAAGGGGTGAGAGGGATTGGGGGATAAGATAAGGTCAGGTACGTTGCGGTCTTCGAGTTCTCCAGGAATGCCAGAGGGTGGTGTAAGAGAGGTTGATGAGAATGTAGGGAAATGGGGATTAAAACGAATGGGGAAGGGGGAAGGTTTTTAGCGGATAGGGATGAGACAGAGAGAGAGAGAAGGGATAGGAATTAGAGGAATGGAATTAAGAGAAGCCCCGAGAGTTTGGAATGGCGAGACGAGTGAGAGGAAGGAAGGAAAGGAGAAAGAGAGGAGAGGAGGAGAAGACGGTTTGGTTGAGGGAAAGGTAAGAAAGGGAGGGAGAATAGAGAGAGAGAGAGAGTCCTGAATTGCAGGGAGATATAGTGTAAGATTAAGGGATGGAGCGTAAGGATTACATTTCGCAGGAGTTGAGTGAAAATAGGAGAGGGGAGAGATGCAGAGAGGAAGAGGATGGAGATGAGAGAGAGGTGGAGCGAACGGGAGAGAGGTAGAGAGAAAGGACTTTCTCTCTTTAGCCCGGAGATTGCCCGCCCGAAGAAGAAATACTGACGAGTTCACTTGTATACGGGTTTTACGTATATGATAAAACGAAATCGCCATGTGATTAGCTAGTTACCTAACGAGGGTGTAGTTTTTATCTGTAAAAAGGATGGATAAACGTTTGCCATAATTTGCATAAAGGGAACTTATGAAGTAATTCTTACCGCGAAGTTAAAATTATGCGATGAAAAATAAATTTAAACTAATATTATAAACCGAAGTAACTATGTGGTTTTGAATATTTAAAAAAAATAGCCCTTTTTACGCGATATTTTATTCAGGCTGAGTATTTCCGGGATCGTGCCTGATCCACCCAGTTTCTATAGCTATCGAAGTAAACTTTTATATTTATACGTCTCGTCCTAATGATTATTCAGTTTTTGTATCGTTTAATTTTTCTATTTCTGTATTTGTTATTCTGGCCGTTTTCGTTTTTCTTCGGTCATACACCGTTTTATTCTAATTTTAATTTTCGTCGCGTTAATTTTCATCCGTTTTATGATATTTAGTTCTTTTTACTTGCAAATAGTTAAATAGAATGTTTTTATATTTTGAATTACATTTGAATTGATCCAGCAGAGCCCTTTCCATCGCTTAGGTTCTTCTAGTTCATTAGGCCAAAAGTTCATGTAGCTGCTAGTTCTCATGAGTTAAAATTTGCGCACGCCGTACCTCTTCGCTGTACCGCCTCGCGAAGATTTTATTTGGTTAATTTTCCCGTCTTGTCGCGCAGTAGTTCTGGATTAGCTTTTTAATTTTTAGCCACGCAATCTAAAAAGCACTACCGCCGGCGAGAATTGTACCGGGACCGCCGAGAATTCCCTTTAAAAACATATCATTTCTAGGGAACTGAAAAAAAGAACGCTCGAATCTTTCTCTCCGATAATTGCTCGGCGTTGGAAGCATATACTTAAAGTTGTTTTACTTATTTTAACTTTTCGAGTTTATTTTATTCCCCTGCGCAGTTGGGTGGGCAAGGCAGCGCGCCACGGCTCGGTAGAGTGGTTTATGAAACAGATAAGAATCGCGAGGCGAAGTTAAAAGCGAAGCCCAGAGGGGCGAACGAATACTCCGGGATGGTTTCTGCGCTAGGTTGGGAAGGGATATGCTTTCCCTCTCTCTTTCTCTCTCTCTCTCCTCCCCCTATTTATTTTACGCGTTCCGACCTTCAACTTTTTTTTTGTATACCCGCGCTTACAACGCTGAGATGCGGTCAACCTCCCGAGGGTCGTAAAATCCGAGTTAATTGCTAAAGGTTGGTATGTACTTTAATTTTCATTCTTCCGGCGAAACACTTTGCGCCCCCAGAGCAAACAAACAATGAAGATGACTTTAAGATACAAAAGTTTTCGTTTTTTTCTCTCTGTTGGCTGAACAATCGACGATCATAATTCGTCACGATTTCTTAGATAAAGGAGACAAGATTTTTAAAATTTTTCGGACTTTTTCCCAAGGATACTTTGTGCGGTAAAGCCGACGAAAAAGCAAAAATTTATACTTCTTCCGTTTATTTTATGCTCTCCTCCAGCGAATACATTTTTTTGGGTGTTAAACCGGTTCTGGGAGAGAAGTTACAAAGGGGAGATAAGGCAATTTGCTTTCAAGGTGCGTCGCGCGTTTAATGTCAAATATGTTTGTATTTTCATTTCGTACGGCTCCATTTTGTCCCATTTCCCTGAACTGCTCTTCATGGCTCAGTAATGTGTTTTCTATGATGAACAATTCGTTTAAATTCTTAGTAATTGCTCGTATAAATACAAATTGAGTATATGCAACATCTTATGTCGTTTAAATTCATAGAAGATATATTTAATGTTTTTTCACCTTAATTTGATAAATTTACTTACGGTATAATTAACTTGATTAAAATTTAAGATTTTTTTATTAGTAAAATTTTAGAGGAAAGGCTTTTGCTGACGAATTCAGTCTGAATCTGTTGTAAATTATTTTTAAAATAGGGAAAGACGCCTTCTAGATTTTTCAATTTTTATCATCATTAAAATTAAACAATTTTCTCAAAATCTACTGTATCAAATTGCTAATGAATTTATTCTACGTAGAAATTAATTTAATGCTAATTTGTGTTTCTTTATCGTTTCAGGTAATTGCATTTCTTCTTGCGCGATAACTTACTGGAATACAACATTAATCCATCTGTTGGTGAGTAGGAAATGACAGTCACGTAATGTAAGAGGTCCCATCACTCTTGAATTATTTATTACCTACACTATGGAATAATCTGTTTAGCACTCGTAATCATATGGGTGGTTTATCTTTTTAGGCAACTGTTTAAGGTGTGAGATTAGGTAAATATCGAAATTAATTAATTCTCTTTTCGTAATCTCTAAGAGAAAATCCAATTCCGTTCTCTTCCACATTCGGAGAATGAGAGTTCATTCTTCCACACGTGTTACCCGAGAGAGAAAGAGAAAGAGAGAGAGAGAGAATAGGGTGAGAGGATACCACACTCGTTGAAGTCACTAATCCTCTTCTCGCCCGCCGCCCACATTCTCTCTCTCTCTCTCCTTTACTCCATACTTATGTATTCTTTTGGCCCCTTTCACCATCCCCGCTCATAATTCATCCCGAGCTTAATCCCGTTTCTCTTCTGGCCCATGTGTCCACCACCTTCTCCTCGCCCAGATATATGTAAACAACAAATATCCTTTCCCCCTCCTTTTTTATCTCGCATGTAAAACCCTCTTTCTTTTTATCCCCCCTGTCCCACTCATTCTAGCTCTCTCTCTCTGTGTTCCATATTCGCCTGGTTGATAAGGCAATAACGGATTTGTTTGTCTTGAGGTGCAGAGGGAGTGATTCAGTAGGATTTGTGCAGTTCCAGTCAGTGTGTAATTCCCGTTTTAATAGCCAAAGGTTTAAGTCGATAGATTGTGATGAGAAACACTCGCATGTTGACGTAGGCGCAAAGTTGAGCTCGGTAATTCGCTTTTGTAGTAACATGACTGTCACGAGATATCGAGCGGTTTTTAGTTCGTTTTAGGTATCGACCTTTTTGTTTTATGTTTTAAATTAATAGAGACAAATATTTATTCGACAATATCGTTCCTCGAAATGTTAATTTGAAGATACAAGCACAATCTCAGGCTTTAATTTCGGTAAATGTATCGAATCGAATTTGTTAGCGTCGCAGATTTTGTCAGCATAGGAAACAACAGAGTTTGCAGTATTTATAAATTTAGTTATATTTTACTTTTTGAGATTTATTATATCGTTTTTTTTTTTAGCCGTAGTACAAAAATATTATCAGCTCAAGATAATTATTTTAAATTACTTTTCGTAAATGCTACATTCGTTAATTCTTGTCGGATATCTTTCACGAATCTTCCGAATTCAGCGTACATCATTATCGTTCGCAGTATTTTCTCCTTTTTTACTTTCAAATATCACATTCATTTTTTTAATCAATTCGAGGGAATCTCGGTACTTCTACCTCTTAAACAGAACTGGCTTTCATCACTTGACGGATTTATGCGTGTATCTACAGGACGCTTGGCGGGACAAAGCTCCTCTCCACATATTAAGCCTTATTCAATTCCTGGACGTTATTCCGGGAACCCGCAAAGCAACTTCGACCGCGTCATCCCCCTTTCTCTCTTTCTCCCTCTCTCTCTCTCGATGTCTCCCCCGTGAATCCTATTCCCACCCATGTTTCCACCCTCTCATCTGCTTCACACGGATCCCCTCTAACCCATGCCCTCCGTTCCTCCACCCTTCTCACTTCCCCCTTTCGGAGGGACCAGTGGGTGGGGTTTCTCCTTGCGCCTTCAGCCTTCAAGAGTAGGGGCGGATGTACATGTCAGGGGAGGAGTACCCGATAATCCGGCCATGATACGCAGCGACAGCTGATGCTTAACAACTAAACGAGGCAGGGATTTTCTCACCCTCCTTCCATCAGACACAAACGCACGCACACAAACGCACGTACAAACGCACGCAACCTCATCCGAAAAACGCCTCCCGCCCCTCCCACCCCCCATACCCGACACGTCACTCATGCTAGGTCCCTCTCTTCCCTCCCCCCGCTCCCCCCCCCCTCCCCCCCTCCCCCCCTCTCCCCCTATACGTGTGTATTTTGAAACAGACGCCTGCCGATAGGAAGTTCTCCGTTTTTTTTCTCTCCCGAGAGAGAAAAGCCTTTTTTTTAAACCCCGTTGTTGGTGTTGCCTGACTTGTTCCTTTTTGTCGAATCGCTTATTTGGCAACCTCTCGTGCTTTTCAAGATTATCATTTGTACTGTGGGATTCGTTTTCTCTTGAGTGTTATCCGTGCCAAAATTATCGGTTTAAGATTTAAACCGTAAAACACGAGATTTTTAGTACCATGAAACTTTATCGCGGAGAGTTACCGTTTCTTTGTCGCAGATCAAGATCCTTTTCCATAAATAATATAAGTATTTGTTAACTAAACGAACTCCTGTTACCGGATTGTTTGACTATCTCGAGGTCGGTGAAGGCAGTAAATAGAGGTTAAACGAAAATTACATTTCCTCGAAATTCCATTTGCTGTCCCTTTAATTAATAGAAAACACGTGTAAACATTTCTGCCATAATTTCATTTAATGGTTGTCAACGGTTCCCAGATGACCTCCTATAATTTACAGTCAGATTTTCCACTCATTAAAAATATTTTCATGTTTTAACTTTTGAAGTAGGGACGAGAAAAAATAGTTAACAATCCACAATGGAAGTTTTCGTGTTTTTTTCTCAACACTGAGGGTGTGCATAGTGTTGTTAATGAAAATATTTAAAAATCAGTTGAAGCCGTTCATGGAAAAACATACTTGGGCCATATATAAACTAAGCGAAGGAAAGGTTGAAGGAATTTCCATTTCCTCAACGGCATTCGTACAGTCGCGTTAGAATAGTACGTTAATGTGCTTACTCGTGATTAAACTAGGACACAAACTCTCCTCGAGTTTCGCTTCGGTCGCAGCTATTAAAAGCTATGCACTAGTGAGCGCTAGTGTTACTACCACGAACGAAATGATTACATCGGTCGGGAAAAACACCTTCCCCTCTCCCTCCACTTAGATTGGTTTCGAAAGCGACGGGTCCTAATTGTCGCGAACCGCATTTGCCCGGTTGCCAAGGCATTAGGCGATTCAAGTGAGGTAAAAAATATATTCCGTAATAGGTTAAGGGCGCGGATAATAAATTCTCTACGGTTTTCGCGGCTCTCGATTCAATTGTTCGAATACACGTTGATGGAATATAATAGCGTGCGAGAGGTCGATCCGAATAACCGCGTTTTTGGTCGCCGCTGTCGTTTCCGAATAAACGGAAGGATCGCTTCTCTTTCTCTATCCCACTCTCTTTCTCTCTCTCTCTCTCTCTCGTGGGAATTATATCATTATGCGGTTTAATCGATCTATATAGTTTTAATTGTCGTTCGCTGTTTCTGTCGGAAATTATAATCCGTTCGGCCTTTTCACGTACCTTCGTTTTTGAAATATCATAATCGTTTCCCTTCCTAAATGTTTATTTTATTTGTACATTTGTGTAGGAGAATAGGGAAATAAGTCATTTCGCGTTGTTTAGTTAAGAATATGGAAAAAACGCGTTTCCTTCAAGTTGCGAAAAAAACTTGCGTTTAAATATATTTATATTATTGTTTTATATTTGCAGTATAATACGAAAATAAAGACAGAAAGTCTTTAAGATACCCTTATTTACCCAAAAAAGACGTCGCAATGAATTCACTTACGGGAGAGGCGTGACAGGTCGTCAATTTTTCTAGATATAGGCAGATTTATTATTGGGGGAGCACATCGGAAGATTTATCTTGGACGGCTCCAACATTTCTATTTTTTCAGTCCTCTTAGGTTGAAGATTATAATTTTCGAACGCCCCCGCCTCGCAAATTTGTCGTGAATAAGAAACGAAGGTTGTATTTTTATCGTAAAATGTTTCGATTACGTAGTTTCGTTCACGTTTCGCTGAAAAATGCATTATTTAGCAATTTTGAATTCTATGGGAATTCTTACATCCATAACGGAGATGAATCGCCAATGGGAACGCCGCCTTCTATCATCTGCGCGCCGCTGGATTCATTTCTCCTTTTATCCGTCGCCCGTTTTGTGTTATTGTATTTCTAAAGTGGACGACTTTACACAGTGCTCCATTTTAAAAACACTGCCGTCGTCTCTTTTTTTTATTTCGAGGCGAAAATTCTGCTTTTCTCTGTCTTTTTTTTTGTCTCCGCTCATATCCATTTCGCCGATTAAAAAAAATCCCATTTCTTCCTCCCTCTTAACGGCATCCATACGTTCGTTTTTTTCCCCCTAAAAGAGTGCAAAAGCCGACTCAAAACGTGTTCCACTTTGGCCCTCCCACTGCTGCCCTCTATAAACTTGCCCTCTCTTCCTCCTTGCGACCCTCCGTTCTCCTACACCGCGCTTTTGCGAGTTTCGCTTTTTTTTAAGTATGAGAAATTAGTGGGTCGCTGGAAATCACCCACTCCCGAATCATTTTTTGCACGTCTCTCCTTCCTCAGCCGGGCATGAAAATGACATTAAGCCCTCGGTTCAACTGTCTCTCTATCCTCTCTTCTCCCTCCATCCAGCCTAAATAACACCGTTGACGTAGTGCTTTTAATGGCGCGAGAGAGATAAGGAATTGCCGTTTTTTTTGCTGCTCCTCCCATAGTTCGCTCTTCGTTTCTCTCTTGTTTTTTCCCTCCCTCCTTTATCCGTCTCCCCCTCTCCCCTTTTTTTGAGACCTCTCTCGGGACACTTGTTAACTTTTTCCCTCTTTCCCTCTCGGACTAATTTTAGCGAGGTTGCCGCGGAGTTCTTTTTCTTGTTTATTTATAATTACGACGCTCTTTAGGTTCTTCCTTCGTGCACCGCTGGCTTCGGTTAAGGGTCGAGAAAACTTATGAAAAGTTGCGGTTCGTTTGTTTACGGGCGTCGTGACGTTTCCGCCGCCGAAAGACTCGAGAAATTGTTATATTATAGAGGTTTCGTTAAGAGAAAGTCGGCCACTATGAGACGCATGCGTTATTTGTGAATTTTTTCTATCGTTATGCTCAATAAATTCGGTATATTACTTATTAATAGGCTTAAATTTACATTAAATGCGATTTTCGTTTATCCTTGATATATACAATCATATATTGTTGCACTTATTATAATAATGGTTCCAGCATTCACGAATGCCAACGGACAGTGAATTTTATTGTAAAGCATGTCAGTGGAGGAAGGCATTTTCATAAACTCTTAGCCAGAGTCATGAGATGTTTACGTGTACGCCGGAGTAAAAATAGACTGATATGATAGACACACGGGAAGTTTTTACTTTACTTTTTAAATCTGGGTCGTTTTATCCCGCATCTAATGTCGAGTAGGTGTGTTTGGAATGGGCAGCTGATGGGATAACGGAATCTCTTCTTATTTAATTCCACTCTCTTCCAACAGGATCGCGGCGCGAGGATTTTTTTAAAGCGTAATTACTCTCTTCTCCCGCTTTCTTTCTCCGTTAATTACCGAGCGGACGTGACCGAAAAATTCTCATCCATCTCCTCCGGTCTCGTCCGAAATTATACCCATATAACACCTCTGCTTAATTTGAATTTTTAATCTTTCTTGTTGCGCGGTTATTAGGGGTAAAGGGTCGTTAGGAGCTGTGTGTGTAGGTTTAGTGGGACTTGGGATGCGAGGTTTTGTCCCTTTCGGCTGTGTAATTACTTTGAACTCGATATAAAGTTTCCTTGCATTGTCCAAGAGTTAGATATAGAATTCCTGCAAATGATTACATTGTAATTTATTGTGCAGTTGTAAGAGTTAAAAGTGAGTCTTCCTGGGATTGTCCTACGTTTAGAATTTATGATAAAACTTATTATTTCCAGCGTTAATTTTAACACAATAAATAATAAATTCGGTAGGGGAAGTTGGGGTAATATGAGCATAGTTAATGTATTTTATGTGAAACAAACCTTATGGCCTATATAAATTTATTGCTTTCACATAAAAATATTTACTTCTATGTTTTGTACCTTTTCTTACATTTGTACGCAATTTTACTAATGCATGTAAATGTGCCAATAAAAAATGTGCAGGAAATCACATGTGCTCATATTCCCCACGTCTCGGGGTAATATGGGCACGCATGTTGGGAATATGAGCAGGTCATATCTAATTAATTATTAAGTTATAAAACCGTGCATTTTTTATTAGCGTACATTTATTCAAATAAGCACATTAAAAGGTACAAAATTTAAACATTATAAGGATACTTTCTGTGAAAGTTATGACGTAGACCTAACTGGTTTTTATCTGCAATGATAAATTGAAAAATAAAAATAAAAATACTTCATATTAATGAGCTCTAAAAGCATAAATGAGCTTTAAGAATTTTAAAGTTATAAAAACATGAAATAATATGTAAATGTAACGTAAAATGCTTGTAATCATATTACCCCGAATAAATTACCCCCAGTGTTATGCCTTGAAAGAAAGAATTGCTGCATTGTAGACGTTTTAGTGACCTCGCCCTTTCAGCATTGTTTCATTAGCTATCGAACCATGTTTCAAATACACGCCTTGTCAGTTTCTATTTCTCCACGAAAACATAATGGTATCTATCTCAAATATGAACTTAATTAATGACACAATTATCTCAACGAATATAAGAAACTCTTCCCTTTAAAAGCGACTGGGAATACTGTACACAGCAGCACGTTACAGCGGAGCTCCTTCGGACGCCATGACACACTGAGCTACTCGTACCAACACTTAAAAGGGGAAAAAAATTCTTTGTTGGCAATATCAAGACGGAACAGAAAACGTGCTCATATTCCCCACGTGCCCATATTACCCCGAGTTCCCCTATCGTTTCAGGATTTCTCGCCTCTTTTTCCTTTCTTTCCTCTATCCCGAGCAGTTGTTCTTCTCAATTTCTTCGTTGTAATACTCCCGAACTGTCTGTCATCTCACGCTTTCGTGGATTTTTTCGTCATTTTTCCCTCTGTGTCCATTTCACTCCATTCACTATATCTTCCCGTATTACCCACAATTCCCTCTTTCCACCTTCTTATCATAACCACCTTTTTTTCCTCGGCGTTTTTTTCTCTCTCCGAAATCTCAAGTTCAGTCTCACTGTTATCCAGATTATCCATCTTTATCCCCCTACTTATTCTCTCTCTCTCTCTCTCTCTCTTTCTATCTCCACCCCCATATACCCCTCCCTTTCTCCGCCTCACACACACACACTCTTCAACTTTCTATTGCCTCCGGCAACCATTCACGCCAATCTCTCTCCCCTCCCACCATCTTCTCTCAAACACACCCTTCTTTTTTCCCTTCTTTTCTTCTCCTCCTTTTTAAGGGTTGTATCTCGACCTCCTTTATATCTCTCCACCACCTCCTTTCACTCCCTCCCTCCCCCCCCCCCTCTCTCATTCTCACAAATCGTTGGAACGAGGACTTAATCGTAAATCGTCTTTAACCACCTCCTCCTCCTCCTCTTCGCTTTCATTCTTTTCTATCTCTCTCTCACACACACTTTTAAATCTTGTTTTCCGTCTCTCTCTCTTTCTCTCTTCCTCTTTCTTTTCTTTCTCCTTCGCATTCCCGTCGTCTCACCCCTTTCTTTCCGATGCGCTGCAGAGGGATGTATAGTTAAGGGGCGCACCTGCTTCGTGTCTTCTCCGTGCGTTGTCTCGTTGACGACCCCGGGGGTTGTTTTCTTAGATCATATAAGATTCCAGCGGTGTGGATGAGAAGGGGTGTGTTGCTCGAGGAATGTTGGGAGAAATCTTTATCGAACTTTGGATGTTTACGTGCGCTCGTGTGTGTGTGTGTATACATATACACAAACGCGCGTATATACATATATTTTCTGTTCGCGATCTCCTCGCTCCATCGGGCGGAACCGATGAGTTTTTTTTTTATTCCTGCTCGCGTAAACTGACTCGGTGCTTATTTTTTCATCTCTCGTCCTGTTTATTCCTCTAGGAAGAGGATTTCGGGTTTTTTTCCAATCCGCTTCTTTTCCGCCCTTCTCTCGTAATTGGCTGTTAATAAGGGGCGCGCATTCGAATGATAAAAGAAGGGAGTGGAGACGAGTTGGACTCTGCTGCGCCGGCGATTCCGGTTGTAATCGGATTAATGCGCCCACCGCTTGAGAGGTAATGTCGCGCGAGTGACTCTCGCGCCGATTCTTTTGGTGGTTCGACTCTTTCTCCGAATGGGGAGACTTTTCGTGTTTTCATTTGACAATCCATATTGCAACGATAATTTCATTTTGTACTTATACCTGTTCATATGCGCGGAGATATACGTGGATGCACACTCATAAAAATGTTTATATTATAAAAATGTTGTGGAGGTTTTCTCGTGGATGTTTAGGTATCGTATCCGCTCCAATGTTTAGCGTTTTCCTACAAGATTCGCGTAGAGTTAGTCATCAGTTAAACTTTTAAACTAAGGAAATCTTCGATGCGCCCCTTTCAAAAATGTGTAATTATTGCGGTGTAATGAAGCAGTTAGGTGGGAAAATTACGCTTTCTCTCAAATGAGGTGAGATATTTATGGCTGATATTCGGATTCAATTTCTGCTCCGTATCCAAAATCATATTTCAGGGATCCATACCAGGAAACAAAACGTGGAAAATAATCATGGAAAATTTATAGAAGAGAGACCGGAAGCCGATTCTCCCACGCGTGGCTACAAAGCGATAATTTAATTTCAGATATATATATATATATACACGCCGCGGTAGTTCTCCGTGGAAATGAATAGATGAATAGCCAAGGGAGTCCGGTGTGGGTGAGGGAGTGAGTGTTTAATTGATTGTCCTCCCAACCCGCTCGTAAATTCGCATTTGAAATCGTGCTGGTGGCGTTGGCAAACCATCCGGCCAGCAGCGGTTGATCGCAAGGTCCCTGAAGCCGGGTTTGGAATATCTATTCCTTCATCGTGCTATTTTCTCTCCCCGTTTCTCTTTTCTATCCATTTCTTTATGCCCTTTCTCCCAGATCTTTCTTTTTGTTAATAGTCTCACTTCTTCATAAAGCGTAAATGTCTTAATCTACTATCATAGAACTGGCTGTTATTGCCTTGACAAATATATATTCTTGAAAAAAGATGAAAGAATACTTTGCAACTCCATTTATTTTCTTGTCTTTGTTCTTTTCGCCTACATCCTAGCACTTTCTGTTTCCCCTTTTCTCTGATTTTCCATGCATTTCTTCTTTCCCTTCCCCAAATTTCTTCCTTCGTCTTTCCACATCTCTGGCTAATTTCACATCCAACTCATTTACGCATCTCGTCTACTTTTTGACCTTTCCCTACTGTTATTTTCGTCTTTTTCCCACTTTTCAATCTATTTTCTCATATTTCTCTCTTTTCCTCTCTCTGTGCTTCACTTTCGGACAAACCACATTCATTTGTTTCTCCGCATATACACTTTTCCTTGTCAACTTTACTCTCTCCCTCTCCTCCCAACCTCCATTCAACCTTTTTTTTCCTCTCTCCCGCTACGAGATACGAGGGATGCATTGCCGGTCCCGGATTGTCGCGACAGGATCGCAAAAAAACGCCATATACCTTTCTCCGCGCGATACATAACATCGTTGGTTGTCCGATGCGGAAAAGGGAATGAGGAAGGGGTCAGGAGGGCGGATGGCCCGGAGGTGGCCCCCACTAGGGCGCCCTGTCCTTTTCACCAGTCGCAGCCTCTTTTTTTTGCATGTACGTACCCTTTTCTTCCGCCCCTTCACCTATCTCGCCTCCTGCCGAACCCCCTCTCTCTCTCTCCCCCTCTCTCTCTCCCTCTCTCTCTCCCTCTCTCTCTCTCCCTCTCTCTCTCTCTCCCTCTCTCCCTCTCTCTCTCTCCCTCTCCCTCTCTCCCTCTCTCTCTCCCTCTCTCTCTCCCTCTCTCTCCCTCTCTCTCCCTCCCTCTCTCTCCCTCCCTCTCTCTCCCTCTCTCTCTCTCTCTTTCACTTTCCCCTTCTCTGACCCTTTCCATGACACTATAACCCCAGCCCAAGAGAACATTGCTCAAACTTATCTATCTCGTGTCCTTCCCCTCACTCTCTTCCTCCCCCTCCCTCTCCTCCCTCCCCCTCTCTCTCTTCCTCCCCCCTCTCTCTTCCTCCCCCCTCTCTCTCCTCCCTCTCTCCCTCCTCTCTCCCTCTCTCTCCCTCTCTCTCCTCCCTCTCCCCTACATGTATGCAGTTTCCTTTATCCATCCTCGCTGCTCCTTTTCGTATCTGGGTTGTTTTCCCTCGCGATCTCTGCATTTACTGCCGCTAAACTCTCTCTCTCGTAATTATCTTGTTTTCTTCCTCTTTATTTTCGTCGCTTTCTAAGATTTTTTCATTTCTTAGCAATCCTTTCTGCTTGTGTTGCGTCTATTTTTCACTCCCGAAGGAATTTCTTATGCGGGTTGCTCTATTCTCGTCCTGGGAGCTTGTTGTTAATTAAATCCAATTTAAATTGCCGAATATTTATTTTAAATTATACAAAATGAACAGTTAATTCGCTTTTTTGTGCTTCGGATGGTCATTTTTTACCCGCGTGATTCTGTGATATTAGCGTTTTGGCATTTTTGTATTTCGTGTGGCACATATATTTTGAATGTGAATAAACGTGTTTTTAGTATAAGTTATTTTAGGAAAAATGTAAAAACTCTCTTTTTCGAGTAATTCCTTGTTTTTCTCAGTTATTATTTTAGGAAAAATGTTAGCCATGCGAGCTTTTTAAATCGTATGGTCATTCCAAGTTTTTGATAATCAAATAGAAAAGCCATTTCTCCAATAACCGTGAAAATGTTGAAAAAAATAGTTGTATATATCGGCTACAAAGCAACTTTCATCAGCGGTGACTCTTCGATAGAAGATTCTAAAAGAATTTTAGCAATGGAAAAAAATAGCTGATCTCCTGAAGAGATGACCTTTGGCTACAGTTAGCTGGAATTGTTATTTTTTCAAATGACGAAAAACTCGAGCGATTTTTTAAGCTTACTCTTTAGCCGAGAGAATTATTATTTTTTATTCTATGAAAACGCCGACCCGCTCCAATTCTTTCACGTGTGATTTTTTTTATCGTCTCCCGTGGCAACCAAGTCTAATCTCGCACCAACCCATTCATTATACCGACTCGAAACTTTGCATATCTTTCATTATCGTTTTTTGCAGTCGAAACTTTTGCACAACTCCTCGATAACCCTCCTCCTCTCTCCCTCTCTTTCCCTCCTCCTTTCATACCTTCTATAGAACAAACCCGCAGCACAGCAAACTCTAACTGCCGCATGCCACGCTATTTTTTGTGTTTTTTCGAATTTATTTATTCGGGTCATCGGTACCAGGATGCTATTCGTTATTATGTATTTGTGTGTGGGTGAGTTTTTGTTGGTTTCGTTCGTATATTCCTCTTCGGATGGTAGCAAAATCCGATATCTCTCTCTCTCTCTGGTTTTGCCGTGTTATTCTTCTTCTTTTTTCACCGTGGTTGCCGTTTAATACATCGTTGCGAAGGCATTGGTTTTCCAGTTTTTTATTTTATTTTTCCTGCGAACGAAAGGGCTTTTTGAACGAGAATTTCCCGATTGTGTCGCGTCCGTTGAATTTCGCCGAAAGATTGTTTTTAATTTACGTGTGAAATCTGGGATTCAATCGCCGGCGATTTAATTTCGAGATTCATTATTTGATTGTACTGGATTGGTTTTGTGACGTGTTTAATTTTTTCATTGCCTTGATCCGAGGAACAATGCATAATTCTTTACTCATGTTTATGGATTTCGTAATTATTATTAAATATCTATGCGGAAACGACTGCGTGTGTGTGTGAATAAATAGATGAAATCTAAATATTTTTTAATTAATGCTTTAGAGGTAAGGGGATGTAGTTTTCAACGTGGGTCGTGTCGTATTGTTTAGGATTATTTTGAATCTTGTTAACGAAATTGAAATATCGTAAGGTACTTTATTCAGTTTTGGATTCTTCGCATTTTCGTAAACGAATAAGTTTTCGTGTTTACTATTATTAGGTAAGACATGACAGTTGAAGCTTAAGCAAATCGTTTTTGTCTCGAACGCTATAAATCCGAAATAATTTGGAAAGTTCCTTCTTCACCAGGAGACGAGCCTTTGTCCTTCGCAAATACGATCGTTTTCACCTTTCTACAGCCCTAGATTCGAAATTTTCGTCCGGAATTCCGGAAATCTCAGGAGATAAACCGTGAATCTCAATTTAAATGATGAATTAGGTACGACGTAAGACATTCGCCTTTTTAACTATTTATAAAGTTCGTTTCCTCTTCCTTCGTCTTATCATCAAACGGCAAATAAAAAGGACGAGGAGCTTCAATCTTGGACCACATGTATTATTCGGAACCCTAATTCCGTCTGTAGCAGTAATGCCATTTTTTACCCGAAGAGGGTGAAATTGTCAATTTTGAAACATTTTTGCTTCATATTTTTTTCGGGAAGATTAAATCCTGTTCGTACCGATCCGCCAACGGTTACTAAGGTCGCGGGTTCCGCCTAGGATATGAGTGTTTGTGTTCGTCAGAGTTATATGTAAGACTGGACATAATTATCTAAAAACCGCTCTTAATAAAGACTGATTAATATTATTATCGCCTTTGAAACGGGATTGCTGTCTTTATCGAGTTTCTTTGTTTTCTATAGTCTGTTCACTATCTAAAGTCCAATAGGAGACGGTTCGTTTTGGAAGTTAGTGGGGGGAACCCAGTGTTACTCTTGATTTAGAAGCGTTCACATCGGTCTGCGTTGTCATTTCTACCGCCGTTCCCTTGCTGTTGCTGCTGATCTGTCCTCCCGCGCGAAAGTTGTGAGGGGCGATGGAAGGGGGAAACGTTCGTGATTGGCTACTTGCTCTATGAAGGCCAAGGGACTTTAGATAGTGAACAGACTATAAACGCAAAAAAGATATTTCGAGTTATATTATTTAGCGTCAGAATAAAACGTTTATATAGACATACGTTCTATGTTATTCGCGTTTCCGGAATTTATTCCGCGTTTCAACTCATTCCTAATAGCTCTCCCTCTCTTTCCCTCGCTCCCCTTTTCCCTCCCTCTCCTTTTCCCTCTATATACTTTCATTTCCTTTGTCTCTCTCTCTCTCTCTCTCTCTTTCACTCCCACGTCCCTCACTATCCCTATACACACACACTTTTTCTTCAATTGAAAAAACTCTATCTCGTTTGTCGATTCCCACGCACTGTTTTAGCCCGCCAAAAACCAATAGTTTTGGAACCTAAGGCCAAAAACTGTACAATACTTTCGCTTTGTTCTCCCAGCCGTTCCCGCTTCCATTTCCCCGAAAAGGAGAAGGAAAAAAACAAATCTTCCCTCCCTCGCTTATTTTACACGTTTTCACCCCCCTCTATCTCTATCTCTGTCTCTCTCTCTCTCCCTCCCTCTCTTGTTACTCGACCCGGATTTCATTCTCAACCCTTTCTCCCTCCTTAACGCTGTCCTCTTCTCTGATAATATAGAAAAAACAACTTTCCGCTCTCTCACACTCCCTTGCTTTCCTCTTTTCCGTTTTGTTGCTCCCATTCTATGAGAAGCCGCTTATCCTCTCTCTCTCTCCCTCTCTCTTTCTCTCTTTCGCTACAGTTGTCTTATCCCCCGCCATTTAATCTCTCTCCCTCTCTCTCTCTCTATCCCACCCTCTCTCCTTTCCGCCCTCCTTTCGCTCGCTCACTCCGCCAAGAAATTACGTCGGAATGAGAGAGAAATATTAATTTCGTTTTGCTAGCTTTTCGAGTCGAGGGGAGCTGAGAGAGGGGAGGGCGGAGAGGGGCGAATGTTCCTTAAAAATTAATTGAAAAAGGGTTAGCACTGTAAATCGGAGGAAGGGGAGGGAAAGGGTGGACGGTGGAAAAAAGGGTAGGTATGTGTAGTAGAAAGGGATGGTAGCGGTAGTAGTAGTAGTTAGGAGAGAGGGGTAGTTGGAATGGATAGAGGGAGAAGAGAGAACGTGAAAAGGAAAGTTTTGGGAGGACGCACAAGGCGTGGGAGTGAGGGGGAGGTGTGGTGGGGGAAGGGGGGCGCTAGGACGAGTTGGGGACCGGAAGCTGGTTTGGTCCACGGTTTGGAGTGCGGTCAGTTTACTCCACGCCCTCAAGCCTCGCAAAAACCATCGCGGGGAGAGAGAGAGGAGAGAGGGAGAGAAAGAGGGTGAGAAAGAGGGAGAGAGAGAGGGAGAGAGAGAGGGAGAGAGAGGGGGGAGAGAGAGAGGGAGAGAGAGGGGGGAGAGAGAGAGGGAGAGAGAGGGGGGAGAGAGAGAGGGAGAGAGAGAGAGAGACGAAGTGCGATCGATCTAACTCAACCACTTCTTTTACGCAATCGATGTCAACTTTAGAGCCGTATGGTAGCGAGAAAAAATGTGTAAGAAATACAACCCTCCCTTAAAAAATAAACCCAAGTGCTTCAGAGGTAGTTATTTTTCTAGGAGTGTGTGTGTGTGTTTACTTGATATTGTTATCTTTTAAATTGTTCTCCGTCGACATTCTATTATAAATAGAATCCCATTTTCCGTAGTTGAAACCACGGGAAAATGAGTTTACGGAATTGTCTTCCGTGGGAGAGCGAAGTTTTAGTCGCTAATCTAGGAGGCAGTTATTCCATTGTGCACTGAGAATTCATTTTCATCTGTTTAATTGGTTTTAATGACGTTTTTCTCCAACTGAGAGAAGTTATTCTTCTAAGGGAAATTAACTTTTCCTTCGCTGTTTTAAGAGCCAAAGGAAAGAAATGAGTCGACGACTTTTATTTTCCCGAATATTCTAAGTCCAGGCTCTTTAAGAGGATGAGATATTGGTGAATGGAGCTGAAATAGACAGTAGGAACTAGACATCACCAGAGTTTAGGAGTTTGATTGGAATGGAACTGGAGTAAGTGAAACAAGTGAAACCGTATTCCTTTATTTTGCGAGGCTTCCACCACGTGAGGTGCAGGCTACGGCATAACGTAATAATCGCTCCTATTGTAATGAAATGTGGGTCAAATTATGAAAGAGAAAGGTTTAATGAAATTGGTCATAGAAGGAAGAATGTTAGGAAAGAGGTAGAAAGAGGAAATATATTAGATTCTTTGGAAGAAGGAATGGGATACGAGGATTTGAAGAGAAAGGTTTTGTATAGCCAAGATTTGGTGGTGTGTGCCCAAAATCTACCGTAAGTTAGAATTGCTTTGTATTTGTATTATAATGGAATAATAACTGCGATTGCGATGACACTCATTTTTATTTTTATGAAATTATGTTATATTGAGGATAATGGATTTATTTGTGTACTCACACACACATCAAACCCTTCTATTTAATTTGCATGGCTGTGTGTGATAGCGTAATGCTCAGTCGGTGTTTTCATTGGTTTAGTGGCAAGCCAATCAGGGTTCCGGACATCACTTATGTCAGTGACGCTCGATTGAGACGTGGAAGAAACGCCAACTAATATAATATATGTGATGATAAATAATCAATGGTAGAAGCTTTCCTGTGGTGAAACTGCGTCACATTTAATAAGATCAGTAAAACCGTAAAACAGTAAAACCATAAAAACAGTAAAACCATAAAACGGTAGAAACTATAAAAACAATTGGTAAAAGTTCCACAAGTCAAAAGGTAAAAGTTACGACATGTTTCGACTATAGTCATCATCAGGTGAGGGGAAGTGGGTGAAGCAGCGAAATATATAGGCAAGCGGAAGGGGGGTGGGGGGGGGGGGGAACAACGGAGTTGGAGGGGGAAGGTAGGGAGTAAGAGATGAACGTGGTAACAAGGAAGAGGGGGAGGGGATGTTAGAAATTCGAATTTGAGGTAGCTGCCGGTAAAATAACATGTCGTAACTTTTAAGTTTTGACTTGTGGAACTTTACCATTTGTTTTTATAGTTTCTACCGTTTTACGGTTTTACTGATTTTATTAAATATATATGTGATGATATTATTCAAAGTTATTTGCCGTTAGAATTTTGAATTAATTTTTGATATTTAAAAGGTAAGACTAAATTGTTTATAAAAATAATAAGTACGAGATTTTACGTTAAATAAATTGACGGGCTTATATACGTGTGTTTGTGTATGATAGAGAGAGAGGGAAAACGCATGAGAATTGGGGAAAGAGAGAAAGGAAAGGAACGGGAGTAAAAGAGATGAGGGTGGGGAAGAAAAGAGGGAGAACTGCAGAATGTTCATGGCGGGAGGAAGTGGGTGAGGAATCCCTAAATAATATACATGCCGAGAGAGATAGGTAGAATCAGACGAAGGGATGGATGGAAGCAAGAGAGAGAGGAAAAAAAGAGATATGAAGCAAGGGAGAATGACGAAAAGGGAAGAGCATGGACACGAAGGGAGGAAGAGAGAGGGAAATAAAGAGACAGAGAGACATCCACGGGTTGCGTACGCATGTAAATAAAAAAAGAAAGCCGATCCTAAAACGTGCGCTTTAAATTATAGAAGAGGCTACGCGAAAAAGCTGAATAAAGCATCCCGTAGCTCCCGTAAAAAAAGAAACGTTCGTGAAAGAGCGCGTATATTCTATTCAGGAGTAGCGAGTAGAGTTGGTAGCGAGTAGGAAAGTCCTCGTAGTAGTTGGTACTCTAGTCGTGTTTTTTTTTTGCTTTTGATTAAACATTTGCTCTAAAATGGTTATGCTTTGTGAGATTTTAAAAATCATCTGTGTATTTCTGCAATATGAATGAGAAAAATGACTCGTATTTTACGCATGCGGGAATGTCATGAACAGAAATCAGAAGTTATTAAAGCATATTCTATTCAGCCTTCGTTATTTATAGAAGAAAAACAAATAGCGGAGTTTTATTTATTTATGCATCTTTTCGCAATTAAATTAGTGGTTTCCTTTGATTTTTTTTCCATTAGTCCTCTTCCGCCTTTCGCCGTGTTACAAATCGCTTTTAGGTGCTACTATCTGTATTTATGCCTGCCTATTAAAAGTCTCCATACATCCACAGCGGATTTTTACACAAAACTCTCTTACTATCGTTTCCATTGGCTGCGAAAATTCGCAAATTATGATAATTGGCTACAAATGGCTGGCGGAAATGGGTTCAAAGTGATTCGTAAAGGTCCGTTTTGCCCTTTTTCAATATTTGCCCCATTTCTTCCTCAATAAAAGTCACGTGGGAAAGTTGAATGCGAAAAAAATAATTGGAAGAGCGGACTTAAATGAGTGTTTTCTTTTGGAATTCGATAAAGGCGCCATTACACTATTAGTCCTCATTAGATCTGGTCGTCGTCCTCCTCAATTGGATTGAAAACACGTAATTTAAAGTGATTATTTTTCCGCGTATATTTTTTCGTTAACGTCTCGGTTAAAAGGAAAAGTCCCACCTCTTCACGTATATTAGTTAAACTTTTATTCATTGCTTTGGGGGAAGAATTTTAAAATTTTCTATTTATTTTATTTTTTACATTTCATAAATGCGTTTTCCCCCGAGTATTTCTTAACCTAATATTTAAAAAAATAAAAATAACCTATCGATAGATTTCTTTGCAAAAGTATCCGGTTTTCCTCAAACTGAGAGAGCCTTCCACTTGAACAGCCCTCCGTTCAATCAGATAATTACGCATTTAAGCATATTTTCGACTTAAAATTCCCTACTACAAAAATGTCGCAAAAAATTAACTTATGGAGATTTTTTTAGTTTTTGTTCCAAATTAATTTCACCCTTAATAAAATCGTTTGTCTAATTAAGCGAATGTTTTAATTTGATTCTTAATTCCATTTTGATATTTTGCTAATAAAACAGTATTTTGAAAATACAGTTTTATGGTCTTATCAATCCAAAAGTTGGTATTTCTGGATTCAATCGTCTGCGCTTTAATTAATCTGTTATACATTTACGAATGAGTTCAATGATAGCATAGAATGGTTTGTTAACGCATTGCCCCGGTTTTTATGCTTAGGTGTTCGTCACGCATGCGATGAAAAATAAGTCGATTTTGTGATATTTTATTTTGCGTTTACGATTTCGAATGATTAGCGAACCCGTCTAGTTACGTTATTCAGTTTTTTTCCGCTCACAGTTTCTATTGTTGTCACAGAGGACCGAAGATGAAACCAATTACGAATTCTTTCCTACTCTCTTTCCTCCCCTCTTTCAGGTCGAGCGCACGTAAGTTATATAAAAAACTACGACAGCAGAGCCCCCTGTTGGAAACATTCTTCTCCGATGTTTTTTTTTATCATTCCGGCCATTAAATTCCTGAATACGATCATTAAAAAAGAAAAGATGAAAGAAATGGAATGATTGGTTAGAAGTCATTAACTGGCGACGCGAATCCGTCGTTTCTCCCGATTGTGACTTGTTTTTCTGCCTCTTTCCGCGTCTCGACATTCTTTCCCTAATGACCTTCTGGACCGAATGAAGAAGGGTCGGCGGAGATACAGAAGGAGCGATTTGAGTGTCGCTCTTTTCCGCCTTTAAGAAAAGATGTGATAGAGCGTGGCGGTTGAAGGTAGATGAGCCATTAAGCGGCGGGGATGAGTCTTGAGGGGGAAAAACCGTTTTAGTCCGTTGAAATTTCGTCAATTCGTTTCTTTCACGCAACATTGAATGAAAATGATGGGTCGCTAAAGGTCGTTAAAATATGAATAAATTGACGGCGGAACCTAATCATATAAATAAAAGCCTTAGTCTGTAGCAAACGTTGTGTGTAATGCTTTTTGAAGCTTAATAACTCGCAAACGACTGAACCGAATTTGTTGAAATTTTCAGGATAGCATTACTATGATATAATAAAAAAATCTGATCTGGCCAAAACATGACTTTCTCCATATTTGGGGTATAGATATTTAAATTCTTTTTATGAATGGCATTATAAGGCAAAATTATTATTTCGTATCGAAAAAGTATACAGTCGTCCTTAGTGCCGTAAATTACGTATATTTTGAATATGTTTACAGAATCCACCACTACATGGTGGCGGCGCTGTATACTGCAACTTAAGAAAAAGCAAAATATCATCGAAATGTATGGTTCTACGAAAATTTGTTTCAAACAGAATTGCAAGAAATATTATTCTCTACAACTTTGGTCCTCACGAAGATTATTAATAACGACGTTTTTAAGGATATATTTGACGGAAACAGAAAAAACCGATTATTTATAAATAATTCCTAAACAATAACTGCTATGGAAAATTCTTTCAAATGAAAGTTGTAGAAAATTACATTCTCTATAATCTTTGTATCGAGTTGTATATAAAATAATGATGTTTTAACGGAGATATTTCGTCAAAACCGAATCGGGTTTCGAATAAACCTCGACTTCCGGTTGACCGTCGTTGTCTAAAAACTAATCAGCTCTTCGTATTCATACCAAAGTGTTATATATGTAATTTGGTGTTAATATAACAAGTACTTTTTGAGTTAAAGCGCCCACAATCACATACATCCTCACACACACATCATTCCGAAAATAGTCTAAACGTGTTCTAGGGACCTCAAAACGTGTATTTTCGTTGAAATCTCGAAGTCGATTTTTTTCATGAACCCAATACTTTCCCATTAATACGTATGGAGAAAGTAAAAATCTGATGTGGCCAACACATGACTTTCACTTTCTCCATATTTGGGGTATAGATATTTAAAAGCGATTCCATGGGACCAATTCGTTGTGGGAACTGCCAGCGCGTGCGTGAGAGTCACGGCAGAAAGGCGGTCATAAATGCCGGTGATCGAGTAAATGTTTTTCATCCGTTTTCCTTTTGCACATTGTCGAAGTATGACTTTTTACTTTCTCCATACGTAGTAATGGGAAAGTATTGTGTTCATGAAAAAATGGACTTCAAGATTTCAACGGAAATACACGTTTTGAGGTCCCTAGAACACGTTAGACTATTTTCGGAATGATGTCTGTGTGTGAGGATGTATGTGCTTGTGGGCGCTCTAACTCAAAAAGTACTTGCCATATGCTTACCAAACCAAAATATACGTAATTTACGGCAATAAGGGCGACTGTATTCTTTTACGATACGAAATGATAATTTTGCATCATAATGCTATTCATAATAATTTAAATATCTATACCCCAAATATGGAGAAAGTCATGTGTTGGCCACATCAGATTTTTATTTTCTCTCCTTGCACTCCCCTCGTTCTCACTTCACTACAGTCGTCCCGTAAACCAACGGAATAGTAAACTATTCAAAATTGATTTGCGCGTCTTCATAATTAAAATCAAAAAAATATTTAGAAATCGTAAGTCGTGGGTCTCGCAAGCTCCATTCGCCTTGGGACCTCGCACTCTCTTAAGTCCGCCTCTGTTTATATGTACATGTGTGTGTGTGTATATATATATTTATTTATTTATTTATAAATCAATTATCGCCTCCGCTCCATTTGTCCGCGTCATCACCTGTTTGTTTATCGATGGCGTGTGCGTGCGTAACGTTCAGTTTTCGTGTGTTTTTGATTAAAATTTTTATTTCCGATGTTATTCGGATGGGGATACTTGAATGAACAGGTCAAAACGTAGGAAAAATGGTAAATTTAGAGAGTGTTTCCTATAGTCATTTCGATGGAGGCATTCATTTTTAAGGGACAAGTTTCTCTTTGTAATTTTTCAGTTGATCCTTGTGTAGAAAAAGATGTTGAAACTTGTATATTTTTAACAAGTTAAAGAGAATTTAACACAATAAATTCAAAAGATTCGTATTTCGAATTTTTTATCGGCATTGAAAAGGGAACGAGTTGAGCCGTGATAATTAGGATTGCAAAAATTAGACTACCCAAAATAAAATCCATTTGACTAAGCTTCATTCCTGCGATCGTTTTTTTTTTCTTAGTTCTTGGAACTTCGTCCTACGCGTGTTGATTTTCTAATCGAATGGATTTCCTAATCCATTTACCGAGGAAATAAAACACGCGACTATGAAATTATTTTATGCAAATTTTTTCATTCCGAAATAGGATTTATTCCCGATCGCAATTTAAAATAAAAAAGAAAAAGAAAAAATCGTTTTATTTAAAAGCTTCCAAATTTAAATAATCGAATCGACGGTGTATCTTTGTAGTTGACACCCCAACCGCGATTCCGCGCGCGACGAGATTGTCCGATTTGGATAATAAAAAAAAAATAAAAGATAAAATAATTCCGAAAATCGACCTCAACCGGAGCGTTAATGCAGAAATGACAACTACTGTCCAATCAAAGTCGCTTATCCATTAGGCCCGGGTTCGTTGCAACCGCATTGACAGCGAAAGGGGTTCGGGAGTGGGGGAGACGTTCCGCATTACACTAGGGGATAAAGGCTTGATATTTTTTCTCCCCTCCCACCCCACCCCCTCTCCCATTTCCATCTCCCCCTCCCCCTCTCTCACTCCCGTGGCGATGGCTCTCGGAAAATCTGATAAAATCGAAGGCGTGGATTCGAGTTCGACGAAGCGGTGAGTTCGCCGGTGCGGTTGTAACCAGCTCGTTTGCGTCTGCGTGCGTGTGTTTGCGGACGTGTGGGTGTTTTTGTTTGTGCGTGTGTGCTCATATGTTACGTATTTGAGTTACTGCTTTGCCGTCGGCGTTTGTTTTTTTTTGGGTGCTTGTTTTCCTGCGTGTGTGATTTTGTATTTATTATTAGCGTATAAACAGCACTTCCCGGCCTTTTACAAATGGAAGTTTTTTTTTTAACGGCAGCGGAGGCGAGTACGGACGTTCCCATTCAAGCCCGCGATCCTAACGCTAACAAGTCGACCGAGCCTTAACGAAGTCCCGCGTTATTTGTAATTTTACTTGTATTTTATCGGTGTGAGTTTGTCCGTGTATGTATCTTCATGTGAACTTCTTTACTGATTGCGAGTGTCGCTGTACCTATACGTATATGTGCTTTCGTGTGCGTGTGTGTTGAAGAGCACGTAGCGGTGCGTGTGCGCTCGCGTTGGTCTGCTGCAATCGGAGACGGACTTCTCCATCGAAGCCAATTGAAAGCGACCACGTCTCTCGGCATGTTTTCTATGTGCGTGCGTGTGTGTGCGCGCGCGCGCAAAAGTTTGGGTCTCGTTACCTCCGTCCCTCCTCCTCCACGCCCTCTATATTCTCTTTCTTCATCCTCTCTCCTCTTCCTCCACGCGCCCTCTCTCCTCTTCCTCCTTCGCCCCTCTCTCCTCTTCCTACTTCGCCCCCTCTCTCGCCCTCTCCCCTACACACCTTCTCTCCTCTCCCTCCTCCACGTTTTCCATCCTCTTCTTGCCTCTCTCTTCGACCAATCACCGCCAGCTTCGCTTATGCAATGGACCGACTCCAATCGAGCCTCTCCCTCACTCTTTCCATCTCATACACACACTCCAGTCGTGATTGCGCCCTGACTCCTTTCTCCATCTCTTACTCTCTCCCGTTCTTTTGTATTTGCTCTCCTCTTTCCTTTTTCCCTCTTCATTCCTTATTTCTACATTCTTCATCTTCCTTTAGTTTTGTCATTTGGTGTCCTTTTTCATTCTTTTTTATTAGGCGCGTTTCGGTTACAGCGTGAGCGCCTATTATCGTCGGTCCGTCCGCATGTTCGTTCTCGGCTTCTACCGAACGGATTTTCATGAAATTTGATATTAAGGACTTACAATCAAATATAATAAGAAAATCGCAAAAATGAATCAAGTACGCCAATCAGGGAGACAAAAAATTAAATTTTCGTCATATCTCGTAAAGTATTGCTCATATCAAAATATTTTTCAAATAAGTTGTAGAACTGGTAAAGTAGAGTATTTCCTTCTCTATACATTTTTATCATAGGAGTAGCTGTTATCGAAAAAATCAAACAAGAAAGTCTTATATCGAGTTGAACTTAAAAAATTTCTTGCATGGTTACCTACTTCATTGTTGTTAACATAAACAATCTCCCAAACAAACGTTTAATTTCCTTACGTGTGCATGTAATATCATTAAATAGGAAGAAAATGGATTATTTATGATGAAGAAAAGAACTTTAAAACGCTATTTCCCTTACGTACAGGTATATAATTGCTTTCTAATACTCCATTGCACGAAACGCGCCCATTTGTGATACGTTGTACACTTTCCTAACTTGTTGTCTCCTACATCTTTTATCTTTTGTCTCTTCCTCCCCTGTTCTTTCGCCTCTATCCACTCTTTTGTTACTGCTTTTTCTTCCCTGCCTTCCCTTCTTTTTTTTAGCGCTTTTTGTTGAAAAAAAATATCTTGCTCGTGTATTCGCTTTGTCCGTACAGCTAATGTTTCTCGGAATCCTTCAACTTGGAGTATCTAAACTTTCAGGATCTTTTGGCCTTTTTTTAGGCGCGTTTCGCTTACAGCGTGAGCGCCTATTATCGTCGGTCGGTCCGTCCGTCCGTCCGTCTGTCTGTCCGTCCGTCCGTCCGCATGTTCGTTCTCGGCTTCTACCTAACGGATTTTTATGAAATTTGATATTAAGGACTTTCAATCAAATATAATAAGAAAATCGCAAAAATGAATCACGTACGCCAATCAGGGGTACCACTTTACTAGAGACAAAAAATTAAATTTTCGTCATATCTCGTAAACTATTGTTCATATCAAAATATTTTTCAAATAAAAGTTGTAGAACTGGTAAAGTAGAGTATTTCCTTTTCTATATATTTTCATCGTAGGAGTAGCCGTTATCGAGAAAATCAAACAAGAAAGTCTTATATGGAGTTGAACTTGGAAAATTTCTTGCATGGTTACTTCATTGTTGCTAACATAAACAATCTCCCAAACAAACGATTAATTTCCTTACGTGTGCATGTAACACTATGAAATAGGAAGAAAATGGATTATTTATGATGAAGAAAAGGACTTTAAAACGCTATTTCCCTTAAGTACAGGTATATAATTGCTTTCTAATACTCCATTGCACGAAACGCGCCCCATTTGTGATACGTTGTACGCTTTCCTAACTTGTTTATAGCTAGACATGGTATTCGGTGAAAAAAGCGCTTTATTATAATTTGTTCTGAAATTCTTCCCTCGCGTGTTTATAATATTATCCTTCTACCTCTGTTTTTCTCTAATCTCTTACTCATTCGTATTTTCTTTATCCTATTCCCTATTTAACGCCTTTCTCTCCTTATCACTTTTCACCTCTTTTTTCCATCCCCACCTCCCTGCCGCTACTCTCCATCCAATCTCGAGGTGTAAACATGCGCTTTTTTGTTGCTGTTTGTGTCTCGTTTCATCCTGATTCGAACCTGCCTCTTTCTCTCTCTCTCTCCCAAATATAAGCGTAGCCTATCTATCAATTTACCCCAAACCCCTATCCTATTGGTCCCCTCTCCTCTCGCGATAACCAATCCCGTTGTTTCCGCATCGCGTGTTCGCCAGTAATTTAATATTTTAAGTTGGGCGGGAGTTGCGTACGAATGAGCTTATCGCGGTGGAATGGAGCGACGTAAGCGTTTGAGCAGTTTATCATTTTTTTATTCAACTCTTTCACTGGCGCGCACACGCACGCATCGTCCTCTATCTCTTGCATTAGCTAGCTCGTTTCGATCCGCTCTCGTACGTTCTTCTTCTCTTTCTCTTTGCGTTCGTCTTTTATTTCTTTGAAATTTTTCGTGCCCTTCATCCTTAAATCCTTTGCGCAGTTTTTCGTTTTTTTTTTGTTCGGTCACTCATCTCCCCGAACTTATTCTACTTCCTGGCAATCTTCGTTTTTTATTTCCCTCGCTATTAAAACCTCGGTGAAAAGCGTTTTTTGTGTTGGCAATCGAATTTACCGACGCTTGGATAGAATCTCTCAATGGCTCAATTATAACATCGAGTCCGCTTTTTTAAAGCTCGTGAAATCTTTTTCGGTTGTGGTAATCGTGAAAGCATTTAGGCGGTCATAATCTCATGTTAAATCTATTTTGTGAGATCCGCGTTGTGGCGGTCTCCTCAAAGGATTTTTAGCCCTGCCTTTGGCGTGGATGAGCGATTTATTACCGTCATTAAGCTCGCAGTCAAAATCCGCAAATTTCTCTTTGTTATCAATATGTTGAAAAATTAAAATACCGCTTTCTGGGCTTCATTTGTATTATTGAATATCCTGATAAACGATTACGAATCATAAACGCTTTTACTCTCTCTCTCGCACACTGGCTCAGTATGCTTGATGGTGACGAGAGCAAATCGCTTAGCATCCATTCCGCAGAACATTTAGCAAATATGGCTCCAAAGGCTGTAACGTGGTGGTGATGGCAAAGGTTGAGGTGAGTGGTGAGGGACTGGAGATTGAGGGAGAAGAGGTGGGGGAATGGCTCTTTTGCAAACATGGTCTTTAAACATCGGTCACGCGTGTACGCCGCACGCTTCCGAGATTCATCATCACTTAACTCTTCCTTTCATTCTGCCTTCCCAATATCCTCCCCCCCCCCCCCTCCTCCCTCATCGTTTCCTTATCTATTACGCTTCCACGATTCCTTTCCGCCTCCATTGAGATCCACTCTGTGCGAAATCCTCTCCGCTTCTTCCTCGCGACTTCTCATACCTTCGCTATCAACCTCTTTGTCTATTTTGCACCTCCATCCCTACTGCCTCTTCCTCCCCTTTAAAACTTTTGTCCCTGCCCATCCGGATGCTTTACCACCTCTCCTAGTTGTGCGACGGAAGACGGAGCTCGATCTTCACTCTTTTTTCCCCTCTTTATTCTTCGGCTCTGAAAAAATAAGAGAGACAAATGGTTGGTTGTTTTATTCTTTCTACTTTTGGTTTGGTTTTTCAAGTGTGGAAGGTGCTTGCGCGATCAGATGTTGTTTTTTTTTGACGCTTTCTAATTGTGGCTAATGTTTAAAATATTTCGCCTCTAAGTAACGTGTTCTGGTTTAGCGGAGGTCGTTTAATTTACTCCTTTTTACCGTTTTTGAAAAGGTTATATTATTTTCGTTTGTTTTTCACGCGGTAATCAAAATAAGATTTGCTGTGTTGGTTGCATAACACCGAATGGGACAAAGTTATAGCTGTGCATAAGAATGAGGTAATGGAGAGATCATTAGTGGTTGTCCATTACTTCTTGGAAAATTTTCATTTAAAAAAAACTTTTATTACTGAATTCATTTCATATCCGTAATTTTCTATTATTGCTAAAAGCGATTCTTATAAAAAATGTACGCTTAAAAGATCTCACGCGTTTGCGCTTTAACGTTCGTTATTTTTATAGCATTATATTACCGTAATATTAGTTCAGAGCAAATGAGAGTAGTGCGGGTTGTATGACGTTAAGGATGCCAAGAAAAGATACTTTGGTGTCGTTATGAAGCTTTTTGCGTGCGTAAGAAATGTTATTTCTGTAACTCGCCGTCAGTTATATCATTAACAACTTTTAAGATTTGAATTATTTTAAAGCTTACGGTAATTAGGTGAATGGCGTAATGCAGGGGTTTCCAACACGGTGCCCGCGGGCGCCATGGCGCCCTCCGAGGTCCGTCGTGGCGTTCGCCGAACTTTTTTCTGCTGTCCTCCTTAACACTTTGAGCTCTTGCGACTAATAGAGTTTACATACGATGTATTTTAAGTTTAACTCGTAGTTAGCAATAATACTGGCGCCCGCCGCTTTCGCTTTAAAGTCGAATGCGCCCTTGCCCGCATAAAGGTTGGGAACCCCTGGCGTATTGGGTTCATTTCGTTTAATATTGTTATTTGAACTCGTGAATTGGCTGATACTGTGATTGCCCTTGGTTATGATGATGTGATGTAATGATTTATTTTTCAGCGATTCAAACTTACCTCGCTTGTTTATATACCCGCCGCCCTCTTTCCTCAGGTCGCCTTTCAAGGTATTTATATTCTGGAGCTGTTATAATGGCTCTCCACTAATTTTTCTGTATTTATTTCCATTCCGTATTTTCTCCTTGTTATTACCAGTCTCTATTATTTTCTGAAATTATTTTTTTCTTGCTAGAAGTACTTTGTCATCCATGGGTGATCATTAGATTATATTACCACTTTAATAATCTGCAAAAATTTTGCAAACCCCTTCATGTCAGAATGACGCCGTTTTTAAAGGGCTTTTCTATGATCCAGCCTCCAAAAATGAACATTTAAAATTAAAAGCGATGAATAAATTATCAGAATTGCATTTGAAAGCGGAATTTTGAATAATCCTCTCCAAATTTTCAGCGTATTATTTTTTTCGTCGGCTGTTAGCTAGGAATAAAGGCGCTATTTTATTCTCTTTGTTCTTCCTTTCTCCTTAGATAACAGGCGTTGAAATCCGTTAATATTCAAATTTCGCCTAATCTTTTTTTTTTTTTAAACGAGAAGCGAGCTTTTTCCCTCAATTTCAGAAAGCTTAAAAATTAAACAGACTGGCTCGTTCATTGTTATTCGAAAAAAAATATCATCTCGTCCAAGCGAAAGTAACGGCATCGCCCCTTCGTGCTTCACAACTTGAAAAAGTTCCAATTGCCAATTACTAAAGCACGTAGTTAATTCTCTTTGTTGAAGTCTTCTTTTGATATAATTTACACCGAGCGGATAATTTTCGGTCGAGAAAACATCGCATAGATTCGCAAGAGGTGATTTTTTTTCAACCGGAAAATTATCGTGATTTTGAAAGCGTTTTAGTTGTTTTTCGAATGAACGCTACGGGAACGCAATTGCACTTTTCCAATTAATACTCCAAATAAAAGAATCGGTACAATATACACCGTACGAACTTTCTGATATACTATTGCGTCGTTTGATTATCTTTTGAATAATATAAACTATGTAGAATCATTATAAACATCAACTTAAATAACTATACGAAATTTGATGAAAATCATTTGAGCCATTTTTTAGAAAACTCAATTGTTATTAAAGTTGCCCAAGAATAAATATTAATTTTTTGAGAAATATGAACTATGTAGTATTATTTCAGACGTAAACTCAAGTAACTCTACGAAATTTGATCAAAATCGTTGTAGCTGTTTTTGAGAAAATCAAATTGTTATTCAAGTTGCCATCCATTATTCATAGGTTCTATGCTATATGAAAAAATGCTTAAGTACGAGATTTAATTCATTTT